>OU612058.1:119950352-120565352 GCA_914767635.1 Melanostoma mellinum | reverse complement strand
CAGATGTGTAATTTGTAGCTGTGTACAATTCTGGATTACTCATTTTTGGCACTGGAACACCAACTTGCTGCCACTCCTAATAATCCTAAGAAATTGAGAAACTCTGTAGGGTATGATGTGACTTGCTCAGTGTCCATAATATTGTCTATTGATAGACATTCGCCAACGTCCCCCAATACGTCAAACATATTTTATTAGTTTATATGGTTAACTATCTCATTAGTCGGCGCCGAAATCGCCTTTCAAACAGCCATTCCCGATTGCCAATTATTATTTGAAGATCAAGATAGACATTTCTTCTCAGGTCTAATGTATTTTCGACAGTTTGACAGAAATCACCGCGCAGTGAAAGAACTTTTATCGACCCAGCAGTCTTAAGGTTCCCGTTTACGGTGTCGATCCCTTAGAAATATAGGGATTACTTATTAAGCCTATGCCTTTCCTCAGGCTCTAGGCTATCTCTTAATTAAATTCCATTTAAATCGGATCAGTTTTCTGGGCGGGAGATGGTTACAAAGAAACACGAACAGACAGAGTTAATTTTGGATTTGTAATATTAGTAAGGATGTCCATCTTCGGGTTCTAGACTATCTCTGTACCAAAATTCATATAAATCGGTTCAATAGTTTGGGTGGTAAATATAAACAAAGAAAAACAGACAGACAGAGTTAAATTCGGATTTATAATGTTAATAAAGTCTTCCATTCCCGTGGGAACATGAGGGCGTTTCCGGAGGATGACTTGAAGTTTACATTACTCGGGAATAGTGCAGTATTCTAACGGTGGACATTTTTTGAAATGGGTGCTGTATTTTCCAAGTTCCCGTTCCCAAGGGAATACAGGGATAAAACATATTGCATAACATATATGTCCATCCTCAGGTTCTTGACTGTCTCTGTACCAAAATTCATATAAATAGGTTCAATAGTTTGGGCAGTTAATGGTAACAAAGAGAAATAGACAGACAGATTTAACTTCGGACTTATAATATTAGTAAAGACTCCCGTTCCCGTGGAAACATGGTGACCGTTCCCGTGAGGGATATGGGGATGAATAAAAGTTTATGTTGCTCGGGGATTATGGAGCATTCCAACGGTGGAAGAGTTTTTGAAATCGGTGCCATAGTGTCAAAGTTCCCGTATACGTTCCTGCTCCCCTGGGAATATAGGGAATAAATATATAGCGTATGTCCTTCCTCAGGTTCTGAATAATCTTTGTAAAAAATTTAATTTGAATCAGTTTATTAGTTTGAGCGGAAGATGGTTACATAGAACGACGGACAGACAGAGCTACTTTCACACTTATATTAGTAAGGACTCCCGTTCCCGTAGGAATATGTGGATGACTTAAAGTTAATGTTACTCAGGGATAGTGTAGCATTTTAACGGTGGAAAAATTTTTGAAATCGGTGTTGTAGTTTCTAAGTTCCCGTATACGTTCCCGTTCCCGTGGGAATATAGGTATAAAATATAAAGCCTATTTCCTTCCTCAGGTTCTGAGCAATCTTTGTACAAAATTTCATTTAAATCGGTTTATTAGTTTGGGCGGGAGATGGTAACATAGAACGACGGACAGACAGAGCTTCTTTCACACTTACTATATTAGTAAGGACTCCCGTTCCCGTAGGAATATGTGGATGAATTAAAGTTTATGTTACTCAGGAATAGTGTAGCATTCTAACGGTGGAAAAATTTTTGAGATCGGTGTTGGAGTTTCTAAGTTCCCGTATACGTTTTCGTTCCCGTGGGAATATAGGGATAAAATATATAGCCTATGTCCTTCCTAAGGTTCTGAGCAATCTTTGTACAAAATTTCATGTAAATCGGTTCATTAGTTTGGGCGGGAGATGGTAACATAGAAAGGTGATCAGACAGAGCTACTTTTGCATTTATAATAATAGTGAGGACCGGTTCCCGAGGGAATATTCGAATGAAATAAAGCCTATGTCCGTCCTTAAGTTCAGTCCAATCTTTGTACAAAATTTCAATTAAATCGGTTTATTAGTTTGGGCGGGAGATGGTAACATAGAACGACGGACAGACAGAGCTTCATTCACACTTATTATATTAGTAAGGACTCCCGTTCCCGCAGGAATATAAGGATGAATTAAAGTTTATGTTACTTTGGGATAGTAAAGCATTCTATCGGTGGAAAAATTTTTGAAATCGGTGGTGTAGTTTCTAAATTCCCGTATACGTTCCCGTTCCCGTGGGAATTTAGGGATAAAATATATAGCCTATGTCCTTCCTCTGGTTCTAGACTATCTCTGTACAAAATTTCATATCAATCAGTTTGGTAGTTTGGGCGGGAGATGGTAACATAGAAAGCCGGACAGACAGAGGGACTTTCACATTTATAATATTAGTTAGGATGTACATATGTAAGATAATTCTTTTTGCTACTTATTGTTTAATATTTGCTCTTACTTTTCTCAATATAGTAGTTTATCTAAATATTGTTAAGTCTAGAAGAGTTTTGAACTCGATAGATGGATTATAAATAAATAAATAAATAAATAAATAAATAAATAAATAAATTCGAACATCTACCGAAGACCCCGTTTATAATGGACACTATCCGTTTCCTAGGTCTTTGAAAGAAGAAGTAGAGAAACAAGTTTAGAAACTGCTTGATGATGGCATTATAAGACCTTCACGGTCTCCATACAATTCACCGGTATGGATTGTGCCAAAAAAAAAAACTGATTCCACCGGGGCAAAACAGTTTCGAATGGTAATAGACTACCGAAAATTAAATACGGTGACTATTGCAGACAGATATCCTATGCCGGATATTACCATGGTTATTTCGCAATCAGGGCAAAATAAATTCTTCTCGGTTCTTGACCTAAAGAGTGGATTTCACCAAGTACCTCTAAGGGAAGAAGACATCGAGAAAACATCCTTTTCGATGAATAACGGGAAGTATGAGTTCGTGCGACTGCCGTTTGGCCTTAAAAACGCCCCGGCATTATTCCAAAGAACTCTTGATGACATACTTCAAGAATATATTGGAAAGTTTTGTCAAGTATACATAGATTATTATAATATAATCATCTATAGTAGGAATGAAAATGAGCACGCTGGGCATATTAAACAAATTTTTTTCACCTTAAATAAAGCAAATATGAAAGTGCAAATAGATAAATGTAAATTCTTTAAGCAAGAAGTGGAATTTTTAGGATTTACTGTTTCAGCAAATGGTATTAAAACTAATCCGGATAAAGTAGGTAAAGGCAATCCTTGATTTTCCAATACCAAATACTACTAAGCAATTACGATCATTTCTTGGTCTCTCAGGGTACTATAGGCGCTTTGTCGAAAACTATGCCAAGCTGGATAAACCCCTGACAGCCCTCTAAAGGGGGGAGGAGGGACGAGTCTCAAAGTCAAAATCGTCAAAATTATCTATTCAACTTAATGAGGAAGCTGTTGATGCTTTCTGTAAATTAAAAAGTTCTCTTGTTTCCAAAGACATAATCTTGGCCTATCCTGACTTTTCTGAACCATTTGACCTGACTAGGGATGCTTCAAACTTTGCACTCGGAGCCGTACTGGAACAAAAAGGAAAGCCTATAACTTTTATTTCAAAATATTTATAAAAGGATTCAAAAACCAAATCCTGCTATCGGTAGGCGACTCTCCTTCTTATGAATTTAAGATGTTTTTCCAACCTACCACCGGCATATAGTAGTAGAAGCAAGATATGATCAAGAAAAGTTAATTAAAATATCTTAAACCAAGCTTCACAAATGTTATAAAAGCAGAAGTTAATATATGTGAATTAATACAGGAAGTGTATTCTAGACATTTTAAGCAATACAGGACGCGCTTCTCCAAAACCATGGTTGTAGATCTCACGAATGAAATGAGGCAGGAAGATGAAGTGATAAAGGAACGTAATCGCGCCCATAAGATTGCACGCGAAAATAGATTACAAATTTCACATTTATTTTTTCCTTATACGCTAACACTTTATTGCACTTTTTCACCTGGGCCCCACGTTGGGCGCCAACTAAATGTTTAAATTACTTTTTAAAAAAGTTTTATTGAACTGGCAGCGATTCTGCCCCAAAAATAATTGACAAATAACTGACCAAGATTCTTATAATTCATAAGCTTAAATACAAAATCTGCACTACCCAAAGCCAACAAAGACAACTCATTCCCATAGGTATTCGAATTGCCGCATCTTTCCCACAGCGACGCGAGACGCTGACAGCAGCATTTTTTACTTCTCAGTTTTCGGCTCGTTTAGTGGCTTTATATCTATCTGTTGTGAATTTGATCTTGATGTCGTTAGCTTATATATGAGGGGATGCATAGCATAGCGCTTCAGATCATCTGAGCGATACTCCTTTTTTAAATCAAAGAGAACAGACAAAAAGTGAAAACTGCGCTAAGCTTTGTGGCGGATTTGTTTCGAAGTAACGTGCGTATGTATGTACATATATGTTTTTAAACAAGGGCTTCTAGTAAAAAACCCAAAAGAGACAGTTTTTCTATAATTTATTTGTCTTATTCTGTGACCACAATGGTATATGTTTTTATTGAAACTTATTTAGATTAGGTTGAGGCTCTTTTGGCTTCTAGTTCTTCAGAAAAAAAAATATTGTTTTTGGCTCGGATGTTAGTTCAGGAGCTTTATTGCCTACAAAAAAATGTATACATATTATATATGTATCTACTTGAAAACACCCACGCCTTGCCCCATTCTTTATAAGCTAAAAAAAAGGCAGCCAACTTCTCATCATAACATCTGTTTCAAAACACTTAAAACTAACAATGATTTAATAAAATGCGTTTTGTATCTATCTACTATTTCCTTTTCATTTCATGAAAAAATATTAGTAAACCGCAAAATTATTACCATAGTAGGTGCAGAAAACCGAAAAATTACAACAAATTGACGAAGATTTTTTTCATATAAGGAGACAAAATTTTAAAAAAAAAAATAACGCTCGGAGGTTAGTTGTATATTTTCTAGTCATAAAACGAAAATAAAATAAAAAGCTCATAAATACCTACGGCTGCCCCGACCAAAACAGTGAACAAATCGAAATTTTCAATAAAAAACAGCTTCCGGTCCCTATGAAAACCGTTACGGAATAATTTTCAGCATTTGAATGATAAACAAATGTTTGTGTGTTTATCATCTTTGTTTCATCAAATTATCAAGAAAATTGCAAAAGTGATGAAGCAATAAGTCAACGCACCTCTCAAATTTTAACGAAAAATGCAAAGGACACCCAGCCATAAGGGGTTAGGCCACCATACAGGCTGCAAAAATAGGCTTTTTGGAGATTTTTTTCAGAAATACTACAAAATAAATCGAGATAACAGAAACATGATTTTATTATCTTTATCAGTGACTGCTTACAGTAATAATGTTTTTGAGGCGATTTATTACAAAATGGCGGCTGTGCAGCGTTTTCGCGATGACGTATTTTTTTCGGGGCCCACGGCCAGGCCAACAGCTCCCGTAATTTCTTAAATAATAATGAGCAAATGAATTTTTCGATTATAGATAGATAAACATACAGATTTTTATTGAATAACAGTATAATTTACATTTGTCACATAGTTTTTCCATTTCATTTTTAACAAAAAATCATTATAGCATGGCAATTGCCGTCTGCGGTTCTGGGCTTCACTCGGCCACCAAAACGAAACCCATGGTTCAATGAAGAATGCAGGCAGGCAAATGCAGCCGAGCAAAGAGCACGACAAATGCTTATGCAAACACGAACAAGGGCTGCTTACGATCAGTATAACGAGATTTACAAGGAGAGAAGAAGGCAAGAACACCGACTTCTCAAACAGAAAAAGAATCAGCATGAGATGCGCTCGTTTGAGGAAATATAGAGTTGCCATGACAGGAACGAGATTCGGAAGTTTTACCAAGAGGTAAAAAGATCATGCCAGGGTGGCAAGTCCCGAACTCAAGCCTGTAAAGACCAGCAGGGAAACATAGTTATAGAGTCACAGTCGCTACTGAGGATCTGGAAAGATCACTTCTGCAGATTGCTTAACGGCGATGAGGACACAAATTCCGCTATCAGGCAGATTGCCCCATTCAGCTTAGACGATGATCAAGAATTCCGCCCTCCCGACCGGACATAGAAGAAGTTAAGCCTGCTATATGCAAACTTAAATCAAATACGACTGCAGGTGCAGATGGCCTTGAAGCCGAACTTTTCAAGGCAGCTGGAGATCAGTTGGAAAGGAGCATGCACCAGCTGGTCTGCATGATATGGTCGAAAGAAAGCATTCCGATGAATGGAACCTCAGTATCGTATGCCCGATCCTAAAGAAAGGAGACCCTCACAATTGCGCCAATTATAGAGGGATAAGCCTCCTTAACGTCGCTTATAAGATCATGTCTGCTGTAATATGTGAACGTCTGAAACCCCACGTCAACAACTTGATAGGTCCTTATCAATGTGGTTTTAGACCTGAGAAGTCCACAATAGACCAAATTTTCACAATACGACAGATCTTGGAAAAAACCCGAGAACGTAATATCGATATTCACCATCTCTTTATCGATTTCAAGGCCGCATATGACAGCATTTACAGAGACGAGCTGTACAGAACCATGTCTAGTTTCGGAATCCCTGCAAAACTCGTTCGACTATGCAGGATGACTTTGGAGAATTGACGCTGCTCCGTCAAGGTCAGTAAAGAAGTCACCGAGACCTTTCATGTCGAAAAAGGTTTTAGGCAAGGCGACAAACTGTCATGCGATTTCTTCAACATCATACTTGAACAGATTGTAAGAAACTCAAACGACAACACCAGAGGAACAATCTTTCAAAAGTCTGTGCAATTATTCGCCTATGCAGACGATATTGACGTAATGGGAAGAAAAAAGCGTGATGTCATAGGTGCTTTTGCGAGTATTGAAACAGATGCGGCAAAAATGGGTTTGATGGTTAATGAGGGCAAAACGAAGTATATGTTGTTATCAAACAAGGACACAGAACATCGACGAATTGGACAAAACGTCAAAATAGACAGACATAACTTCGAGGTAGTACAGGACTTCGTCTACCTATGATCCGCTGTAGACACGGAAAACAACATCAGTGCGGAGATGAAACGGAGAATAACTCTTGCCAACCGTTGCTTCTTTGGGTTAAGAAGGCAATTGAGAAACAAAACCCTCTCCAGAAAAACCAAGGTAACCTTGTATAAGACCTTAATCATCCCAGTCCTGCTTTACGGCGCGCAAGCATGCACTTTATCGAAAGCGGATGAGGAAACCCTTGGTCGTTTCGAAAGAAAAATTCTCCGAATGATCTTTGGTCCCGTATGCGAAGACAATGTGTGGAGAAGAAGATACAACAACGAGTTGTATGAGCTGTACCGCGAAATGGGCATAGCCAGAAGAGTACGTATCGCGAGGCTACGATGGTTGGGTCATGTAGAGCGGATGGACCCAAACGCTCCGGCTCGTCGGGTGTTCGAAAGCACATTGCAGGGAAATCGCGGAAGGGGAAGACCTTTTCTTAGGTTGCGCAATCAAGTGGATGAAGACCTCAACCGACTTGGAGTGCGAAACTGGAGAGAGCTCGCCCGAAATCGAAGTCGTTATAGAAGGATGTTGGTTGAGGCCCAGGTTCACCCCGAATGGTAATAAGTAAGCAAGGTGGGCATTGCCGTCTTCCAGATTGACAATAAAACGCAAAAAAGTAATAAGCTCTCATTATATGGAGGTATTTTTTACTATACTATATAATAATATTATACTGTATAATAAAAAATGATTAACAATTATTTAACAAAATAAAGCTAACAGTCAATAGTTAATGATTCTAAGGAATTGAACAAAAACATAATTAGAAATCTTCATTCATTATAGCAACTCTATATCTGAGCGCAATTTTGCAAAATTCGTACAGTTTGACAACATCCATCTCATTTTTTAATTAATTAAGACGCTTAACGGACTTACCGCGATTAAGTAGGTACTTTTAAACAAATTAATCTTTGATTTTTTTTCCCGACGTTTCGACACGGTTACACACGTCGTAGTCACGGGTAGACTGTTGTATAGTAGGTGGGTGTTATTATAATTCTACTCTTTATTTTGTTCTTTTTCGTGAATTATACCGGGGCACTTGTGCCTGCCTTGGGCTTGGTTGCAACGGCAATTCTTGTTGTTGTGACTGTATGTTTATTTGTGAACATGCAACACTTTCATCAGCTGGTCGGTTGTTGTTCTTATTGTCTTTTTCACCATTTTTTGCTTGAATTTTGTTCAGCTTCAATGTGTTGATCAGTGGATCCCAATCAGAGGAATGATTAAAACTCTTGTCCCTATTGAAATTTGAATGCATTTTGATTTCGATTGCTTCTCGCACCAATCTTGGGATGTAAACTCTTTCCGTCGAAGTCGATTTGGCTTTATGGAAATGAATATAATGATCTTCATTATAAGCTAAATGCTCACATACATCAGATTCGGTCACTTCGTTCTTTTGTATGGCTTTTATGTGTTCTTTTAACCTTGTGGAAATTGCTCCTTTTGTTTCAACTATATAAGATGAACCACAACTACAAAGTACCGAGTAAACTAATGGATTTTGAAACTAAATTCTGTCTTTTGGAGATCTTAGAAGCTGTTGTCCGCCCAACTTGAGAAATACAGTATTGAGAAAAACACGTTTAAATTTTTGAGTAGTAGAAAATCTTGAATAATTTTACAATACCTTTAATCGTCTAGACTAGTCAGGAAATAAATATTTTTAAAAACACTGCCGTATTCATGCTGTACTCCCCTAACGTACCTTCCCCCTTGCGCTCACAAAAGGAGCTCGCTGCAGACCAGACGCCCTTGTACTAAAATTCGAAAATCGAGTACCTAAAGGGATTTATCGTCAATAATAATCTTTTGGGACAACATTTTTGGGGTCCTGACGGACCATTTAAAAATTCAAAAAAAAAATCGATTTTTCGAAAATTCTAGGGTAGCCTAACCTCTTAAGATAATAAAAAAAATCAGATTTTAATTTATGTTTCCACCATATATGTGCCACCTGTATCCTGTATTGAAAAGGTGAAGTTATCACGCAATAATGAAGTGATGAAATATATAAGCAAAATCAGCACAAGCAATTTATTTCGGCGTGTGCGGATTTTGCATTGATATCCAATATCAAATTAATGTCTGAAAACTTAAACTCATGAATGAATTCTCGATTAGTTGTTAAGAAAATTGTATTTAGTTTTAAGCTGATTGTCATCGAAGATACAATAAAAATTAGATTAGATTTTAGATTATTATTTATTTTTATTTGTTAACGTTGTTTACTGATTCTTACAAATTAACAAAAAAAAATATAGTATGGCTTTGCTCTCATAAAAAAACAGATTTTAGATCCTACTTAATACTGATACTCATAGATGCTTTAAAAAACATTCGTTCATAATTTTGTTTCTATAAAGCTAATCTGCAGTAACTGTATAATTTTTTCACATCCATGTTAATGAGCAAGGCTACAATTTGATTTTGCGTTAAAATATTACTTCCAAAGGCATTTCTTCTTATTTCCTTGAAAATTTCACATTTTCCCACAAAGTGGAATATATCCTCTCTTTCCTCCATATTACATAATGAGCAAATCATGGGTAAGTCCTCCCTATGTGGCACGAAGTTAAGTTGAATAAATTGTCCTAGCAGCTTTAACATCATCGATATTTCGGCAATACTGTTGCCGTCTGTAAAATAATTCTTTTCTCCAAATTGTGAACTTATGCTTAAGTTGTCTGTATAGTGTACAGCTGGTTTTCGTTCTAATAACTGTTGTCTTTGAAAGCCGGTGATTATTCATCTTCATAGCTTTCAAGATATAATCCACTTGCATCTTTAGGGTTTGGATGAAAAGAGGAGATAAACTTGTTTCCAACATAATCACGTGTTGTGCCGTTGTGCGGCAATTGAAAAATTCGCTTGATATAATATCGAAGAAGTTTTTCCACAGATTCATACTGTTTCGCTCCCCAAGTTTGAACTGCGTAAAACAAAACTGACCTTGATATTGCCTCAAATATCTTGTACTTAATACAATGGGTGATACTTTTGTTGTAGAAACATTTATTCCAAGTTGCGTTGACTGCGACTTTAGCCTTCTGCAGTTTCTCTTTTAAATGCTTTTCCATACTTAAGTTTCGCATGAAGTACACTCCTAAATACTTAAACTGCGTTAAGCGGCCCATACACACCACACAAGTGTGCACACTTGTTGTTTGCACACCAATTTTCGATGTGCCACACGGTGCGAACAAAATGAAATAGTTCTCATTTTTGGTGTCGGTGTGGGTTATGGTGCTGAAGTGTGTGCCATTTGGTGTGGTGTGTATGGCGAAATGCCACACCGGTGTGCACACAGCGGTGTGCACACTTGTGTGGTGTGTATGGGCCGCTTTAGACTTCTCTAAATTCAAAATCAAACTCCATAGCTTGTAGTACTGATATAAACGATTTATCACTAACTGTAACGATTCAGGTGATGATGCCTAAAGACATCCGCAAATAGCAATCGATACAATGGGGTAAGAAGTCTAAAAGGTCCTCAATAATTAAGGCAAATAGGCTTGGACTCAATGTACAACCCTGTCTGACACCAGTTTTTGTCTTAAATCCTCTTGAAAGTTCTTCACCATTCCACACCTTTGCTGTTGTGTCATCGTATATAAATTTTCAATTACTGTTCCAAACTTCCATGACATACCGATACCGTAAAGCTTGTAAGCTAGCGCTTGCCAATAGGCAAAAACGTATACAGATTCTTGCCTTTATGGAGATATGATTCCGCAATGCTTTTAAGGACGAAGATATGGTCATTTGTCGAGTAGCCTGCTCTAAAACCCGCCTGAAACTCCTTCAAAAGTTTGTATTCCTCGATCCATTTATTCAACCGTTTTTGTAAAATTAGTGTTAAAATTTTGTAAGAAGCATTTAAAAACGATATGCCTCTATAATTTGTTAATTCGGATAAACTCCTTTTCTTATAAAACGGAAAAATAATGGATTCCTTGAATTCTCGAGGTATAGATCGGGTTTCCTTAACGTTGTTAAAAATCTATCAACCTGTTGACAAGTTGCAGTGTACCATATACCATATTTATAGAACTCGGCAGATATGCCATTTGGACCAGACGCTTTTCCATCCTTCAGCCTTGAAACTACGAAATGACTTCTTCCTGTCTTATTCCAGCATCCAATACAATAAAAATTATATTTTTAGAAAGACAAAGATAAGACTTCGTAACTGGCGTTAACCTGATTTTGAAACAAGAAATTTAACTTTGTGAAACGATAAAAGTGCGGTGAAGTACAAGTAAAAAATAAGTAAAAGAAGAAGTAAAGTAGTATAAAACTATTGAATATTTATCTAAAAGTTTAATCAATTGAAACCTTGTAAGAAAGATAAAATTTTAAGTTACCGAAAAAATATATGTAGTAAGAAAAAAATCATCAAATATTCCAAACATCTGAACATTCTAATTACTGCCATCTATTGGGAAAGAGTCAAGAAATTATTATAATTTTTTTTTTTTTTTTTTTGAAACAAAATTATTATCTGTCTACTCAATATCTCTAAATCCTCAAGGAAGACTAACAGCATTAGAAACATTACGTGTGATTCCTGAATTAACAACTTCTCCACTAGTTCCTGAAACTAAAAAAGAACTACAAGAAATAAGCAGGTCTCCAGATTGCGTAAAAGAATTGCATGTCTTTGACGGTAATCCCTTTCAATACATCTGATGGATTCATAATGTCGAGTCAATTTTAAAATATTATGAAATTGTAAGAAATAAGCCAATCTACAGGTCTACACTTCAAAGTATTAGGCAAAAAATAATAAGCGGTGCGGATATAGCTTTGGTATCGTACAATATTTCCGATGACTGGTTGTCAACCAAAAAATGTCTCTCTCTGCACTGTGTAGACAAAAGGGATATTCGTAGCTTAGAGCACCAATTAAAAAGCCTCACTCAAATTTCTTCAAGTATTGTTGAGTTCTACGCAACTGTGAACCATCAATTCTCCTTGATCATTAACAAGATAAAAACAGAGGACTACAGTTTAGAAACCATAAACGCTCTCATCGAGAGCTATAGAAATCCTGCTCTTGACGTCTTTAAACGCGGCTTTAATTTCGATCTTCCGAAAATATTAATGTTTCAAAAACCACCAAACATGCTTGAGGCATATGCGTCTAGCCCTTTTCAAAACCTCAATTTTATAAATACTAACAGCCGTATTTATTAGATTTTCTTAAGACGTCTCTTAGACGTCGATTAGTTAAGTTTCAATTAAAATTTAATTGGAACTTAAGAGAGGTTGATTAAATTCTTATCGATAATCGATGCTGCGCTAATGCTAAACTAATTGATGGTTGTGTCAAAATAAAGTAGTAAAAACAGAAATCTAGTGTCCAATTTAAACTGTGTTTTGACAACCATTCGTTTGTAAACAAATGTGGTGCCTTTTTGCTTATCAAAAAAAAAAACACTATGTACGAGTATCATCAATCTAAAATGTGATGAGAATTTCTTTCGAATTTTCATTTAAAACTAACGCAGCGCATTGTTGGGCTTAGGCCCTTATTATGAGTAGCAAATCGACCATTCGACCATGGAACAATCTTTCTTTGCCAAGCAAAACTGCAATTCCCTAACAATCAGTAACTCAGTTTGTAGGAACACGACATCCATGGCGAAATGGATAAGGCATAAATACTGCGTGGGCGTTCGACCACCATAAACATCCAAAATGATTTTTCACTGGTAGGTATCACCTCAAAGCAGGAAAATATGCCTTGAAGAATGCTTTTCCAATCCTTTCAGAACCGCAACTCACGAGAATGGTTGTTGCGAGAACAATGCGTTTGGCCTTGTAGCTCTGTGGAGCTTTTGTGCCACAAGGATTCTATTTATTAATCATGACATCTGAAAAATTCTTAGCACATTGAAAACATTTAAATCGCGAATAAAATCTTTCATATTTTTGTTTTAAGAAAATTTTCTTTTTAGAAATTATATTACCAAAACAACAGATGAAAATTGACACCGATTTTCCCGAAACGTCAGAATGAATTTTTAATTTGGATTCAAGAGACCTTTAAACGCCATTATTGGCATTTAAGTTAAGAGGCCTCTTAGCAAGGTTACTTAAATGTGAAATTTGATTATCGATACGGATTCGTTACTTAAGTGTAACTTAAAGGGCAATTAAATCTAATCGATGATTAAAAGTTCTTTATAGATACGGCTGTAACACTCAAAAGCAGGCTTCAATACTGCGACTGCCCCTATCAACCAGATAATGTATCAATTCAAAAATCAACCTAAATCTATATAACCGCATTATATAATAATCATTATCAGGTCAACCTTCCAAATAGAAACAAGGCCTATAACATCCAAAACAATAATTTATTTATCAACGAAATTACGCTCTTAGAATCCGTAATAGATATCCTCCACCAACAAGGCCAAATCAACCTAAACCTACAATCCCTATGGAAGTTGATAGGTCAATAAACTCTAGACAGACCAATTAGGCAAACAGATCTTGTAAAAATTAAAATTTTAATCGTAACTATCCCGAATTCCGAATATATTCCTCAAAAACGCCAACGTTTTTACCACACTGACGTACTTGACGAAGAAGAATATCTTCAATACATAGAAGAAGAGGAACCGCTCCTTGCTGTGGATGAAGATAAAGAAGGAAGTCAAGCATCCCCTACATAGAATATTTAACAAAAAATAATAAAACACTAAAGTTTTTAATCGACTCGGTTGTGAATAAAAACTGTATTTAACCCAAATTGGCTACAAAAGCACTCCCTACAATTGAGCCCTTTTCGGTACAATTAGCTGGAGGATCAATTAAAATAAGTAAAAAAAATTTCTGCAAATTTTTTTAAAAGTAAGTCGAAAAGAGACAATATTCGAATTTTTCTTATTACTGGGACTCAAAGTTTTTTATGGTATCATCGGTGAAGATACTTTAAAATAACTTGAGGCAGTTAAAGACAGAAAAGAAAATTTTTTTTTTTGGTCTATTACTAATAATTTTATTTATATATATGTACGAGGTTTAGCAGATTCAATCAGAAATTATTTACATGATGTTGGCTTCGATTGCTCATATATGTATGGCCAAGGATTCGACGGTGCTCCGGCAATGAGTGTCCAACTCATTGGTGCACAGGCTCATCTGAGATCGTATTTCCCTCCTGGCAATTTATGTACATTGCGCTGCACATAGCTTTAATTTGGCAGTCAATGCACCATGCGAAGTGTCAGGAATCAAGAATGCGTTAGGAACTATCGGAGCGATTCAAGCATTTTTTCACTGGCCTAAAAGACAAGACGTTCTACACCAAGAAATTTCAAAAATGACAAACAAAAGTGAGAAAAAAAACAAGAGTTAAAGTCTGTTTGTCCTACCAGGTGGGTAGGTTGAAGCAGTTGGAACGTACGTTGAACTGCAACCGGTTGTTATTGAGTCAAGAAGAATTCAAAACGTGGAGAGATCGAGATACTTCGGAAAAGGCATTGCATCTTTTGTCAGCGATTTCGACGGTTGAATTCCAAATCGCCTGTCACATTATGGAATCAGTTAATTCGATCGTTTTGCCTTTGAGTCGGGAATTCCAATCTAAAAACCAAGATATGGATGAAGCATTAGACCGGTTCAAAAAAAGTGACTTTTTTCTTTTTCTCGAAAAACATCGATTTTTACTTTCGAGGAGGTGTAAGAAGAAGCCTGTTAAAATTTTAGCTCGAAATATTATTATTTAGAGGTCGCTCATCGGAGATTTCCATTTCCCATAAAAATTGTATGGCCATACAAATTGTATGGGGAAAAAAGCATAATTTTTGGAATTTAATATTTCGGTCTAGAAGCAAAGTGCCGAGATGAACAATACATATTGAACCGGTCTATGAAGCTACTAAGCTGGCAGATGACGCTTTGAATGAATTTACGTTCAAACGCGAAAATGCAGATTCTACTTTCCAAGTTAGTTATGAACATGTTGCTACAATTTGTTCTGAATACAAAATCACAATCAAATTGCCGCGCCGTTGCAATCAACAAAAAAATCGTTGCAACGTTCAAGTACAAAGTATTGAAGACTACAGAATTTCTTTCAACATTTCGTTTCTTGATACGTTCATTTCTCAACTCAAAAGTCAGTTCTCGGAACACAAATCCATTTTCCAAAGTTTCGGGTAACTGTTTCTTAAACAAGAATTTAACGAAAAGAAATGCGCTGACCTCTACACATTTTACGAAGATATACCAATCGGATTGTTCGAAAGAAAATTTTCTTGCAGAAGAAGATGTGGAGACAACGAATCCACGGCCAGAACATCCAAGATGCGCTTGATGCTTTACTGGATAGTATCTTTCGATCAAAAATTTACATGTAAAAAAGTTTATATGTGACGCGATCCGAGAAAAGGCACCTTTCAGGCAATAGTGAAAGCTTACACAGCACGCTCTGAAAGTCGCTGATGTACTATTAAAACCCATCTAAAAAATCGTTTCTCTGAATTTATATTTTGTGAAATAATAGCGATGTTACAATTTCTGATTGCGCTTCTTTCACTCTCTTTCTTTTTTTTTTTGTTTTTTTTTAATCTAAATTTTCTATTTTTAGTCTCACTGTTTGTAATACTATCTGTTTATCATGTCTGTAGGTTTAGAAATCTGTACTAAGACTATGCTTAAAATACTCTCTAACGCCCGTGAGAGATTTTCTGTTTGTTGTTTGAATGCGCGAAGTTTAAATTTGGAAAAACTAAATTTTTTAAAGCATGTAATTGACGCATCGGGAGTTGATGTTATTTGCATAACAGAGACATGGTTGAAACCTCTTATTTCTGATAGTTTGTATCTGATTCCTGGCTATAGGCTTTTACGCAATGATAGAGATACTGATACTTTTGGGGGTGGCATTGCTATCTACTACAAGATTGGTTTAAATGTAAAAATTATATCCTCCTCTGATACCAGCGGCATTGAGTTTTTGATTGTTGAGGTTTATGCGATACGAACATAAAATGCTTCTTAAGTGTTGCTTGTAATCCCAACCGAAGTTTTTCTCCCTTTCCTCTTTTCTTAATTCTTAGAGAATTTACGGCGGTCTATGAAAATATAATTGTCTGCGGTGACTTCAACGCAGATTTATTTCTATCTGACACAAGAGCAAGCCAACTTATGGACAAAATTTCAGCCTCTGGACTTTCTGTGGTAAACTCCTATGCTAATCGTTTCGGACCTAATTCTAACCCAAGCCTTCTTGATCTTATGATAGTTTCTGACTTAAATAACGTTCTTTTATCTGACCAGCTATCTCTTGAAGGTTTGTCCCACCATGATTTGTTGTTTTGTACATATAATATTGTTTTTATTAATAATGTCTCGTCCCCTTCTTCCTTTCAGTTTCGTGATTACAAATCTGTGAACTATAGTGAACTACAAGAAGACGTCTTCAATTGTCCGTTTTACCTGTGTCATGGTTTATATAACGTTAATGAAAAAGTTATCTTATTTCAACAATTTCTGCTTGAGCTTTATGAAAAACACGTTCCTTTGAAAACTGTTGCTATCAGCAATACGAACTGCCCATGGTTCACTTCAGAAGTCTTAAATTTGATTAAAAAAAAAAAACGGCGCAAACTGTATTCTAAGTGGCAGCGTCTTCCCACGTCTTCAAACTGGGAGAATTTTTGTCGAGCTCGTAATCAAGCCTCATTTATAACTCGAAGAAACAAGAAAAGATATTATTTCTCAAAATTTAACCCTGCTCAAAGTTCTCGTAAATTTTGGAATAATCTGCGTTAGTTTGATATTGGCAAAAAAGTAATCGTTAGCGATTTTCCTCATCCTAACGATCTCAATACAGGATTTATCACCAGCAACCTACCCTCATCAAGCTTCACAGTGAACAACTCTGCTATTTACGAACGAGTTTGACTTTGAAGTCATATCTGAGGATGATCTGATCAGAAACGTTCTTTCCATTAGTTCCAATGCTGTTGGTGAAGCTGGAATTCCAATTCGGTTTGTAAAAATTGTCTTACCCTTTATTATACCCACACTTACACACATAATTAACTTTTGCATCACGTCATCCTCATTTCCACAATGTTGGAAACGCGCTATTGTTAGTCCTGTGCCTATAAAGAACAATCCCTCTGGTGTTTCCGATTTCCGTCCCATTAGTTTGCTGCCTTGCCTCTCTAAGATCTTTGAAAAAATCTTATCCAGTCAGATTTCAAACCACATGCGAATTCGTGAACTGTTCTCTCCGGTGCAGTCGGGTTTTCGTGCTGAACACAGCTGTTCTTCAGCCATGGTAAAAGTCCTTGACGACATCCGCATTGAATATGATCAAGAAAAGCTTACGCTCCTGTGCCTGCTCGATTTTACTAAAGCCTTTGACCGAGTTAATCATAGTTTTCTATGTAAAAAGCTTAAATTGTATTTTGGCTTCAGTGATAGACCAGTGCGTCTTATTCAAGACTATTTACATCATCGTACTCAAAAAGTAAAAGTTGGCAATTTATTTTCTGAATCCATCCATTTGCTTACTGGCGTGCCACAAGGTTCAATTTTGGGTCCAATTTTGTTTTGCATGTTCATTAATGACTTGCCATATGTTTGCAAGAATGTAATGGTTCATCTCTACGCGGATGATGTTCAAATTTACATCTCGCAACGGTTCAACTTATTGAGGATTTGAATGAGATCCATGCTTGGTCTCTGAGTAACGATCTTATGCTCAATCCAGGCAAATCACAAATAATTGCAATTTCCAAACGCAAGTTCGATACAAATAATCTGCCAGCTATACTTTTATCTGAATTTAAACTTGAATTCTCTGCTAATGTCACAAGTCTAGGCTTTAAAATAAATCGATACCTCTCTGCCACTGATCATATTAACTTATCTGTTGGTCGTATATAAATATGCTGGTCTCCGTAAACTAAATATGTTTTCTTCTCTTATACCGACTGACACAAAAATTAAAATCACTAAATCGCTTCTCTTACCTATCGTCGATTACGCTTCAGTTCCTTACCCTAAGTTGGACTCTCATTCACAGCGTAAATTGCTTGTCGCTTTCAATGATATTATAAGATACATTTATTGTTTGCGGAGATTCGAACATGTCTCTCACTACCATCGACTTGTACTAGGATGCACTTTTAATCAATTTTTTGAATCAAGATGTTATATTTTCTTGCATAAAATAATACAGAGAAAAGCACCTTCATACTTATATGAAAAATTATGCTTTGCGCAGTCTGTAAGGACAATGAATTTAAATGAATTTAATTTTACCTTCGTACACTTTCCTTTACTCGTTCAGGCAGGGGCGAACGCAGGGGGGGGTTTTGGGGGTTGAATGAACCCCCCCCCCCCTCCCGAAATTTTAAAAATAAAAAAATAACCACTTGTTTTTTAAAACAAAAGTCAAAATATAAAACATGGAAGATCAAAAATTCATCTGTCAAAAGTTTTTGAAAAAATCCTTCCAAATGCGGAATCTATTTCTATCGATAAGTTAATTTGCAGGTAGTTCATATGTTTTGGAATGACTTTTTAGTTTTGGTATGTTTTTAGCATGATCACCCTTTTCTATAGTGTAAGTAAATTTCATATGTTGATGTGGAGGTAGTATTGGGTCGTATAAAATGGGACCTGCGATAGAAATATATGAAAGTTCACTTTCCTACTTATATTTGCAAACACATCGCATTGGTCACTTCAAAACTAACGAAAATTAAAATTTTCATCACACATACTAAAAACCAGTCGCTCTGGCTCTGTATAAGAATGAGATCGACAATGGCAACTAGGAAAGGGTATACTTATGTATGAATAAGCATATGCATACCAATGAACATTGCTTGAATATGCCAAAATAAAAACAGCCCAACAACTTTATAGACACCTTAAATGTGTGCGATTCGTCCCTATATAAAAGAGTTCATTATTTTATGCAGATCGGTGCCACACTTCCGGTAACTGTGGCTTCAAGCGAGCGATCTTTTTCATATCTGCGCAGATTAAAAACTAGTCTGCGAGGAAGAACCAGCGAGGAGCAACTGAACGGTTTATGTTGCTGAACATCTATAAAAGTATTGAGGTTCACTATGAGGACTTTATAAATATAAAAATGGCAAAAGTTCCAAGGCGCATTGATTTAATTTTATAAAATACTAGCTGACTTTCGGCAGCAATTTGAATTTTTAAGTAACCTATCTTCTTACTTTTTTCATATTTTGCCAAATAGAATTGTTTACTTACAAGTAGTAAGTACAAGTAAGTCCCATGGGAATAATGGAACAAAGAAAAAAAAACAGACAGATATAATTTTGGAATTTTTGGAATATTAGTAACGACTCCCGTTCCCGAGGGAATATGGTGATTGTTCTCAAAGGAATATGGGAATGAGTTAAAGCTTATGTTACTCGCTCGGGGATAGTGTAGCACTCTAAATGTGGAAGAATTTTTAAAATCGGTGCAGTAGTTTCTAAGTTCTCGTTTACGTTTCCGTAGAAATTGGGATAAAACAGAAAATCTATGTCTTTCCTCAGGTCTTAGACTATCTCTGTACAAAATTTCATTTGAATTGGTTCAGTTGTTTGGGCGGGACGACCAGACAGAGCTACTTTTGCATTTATAATATTAGTAAGGACCGGTTCCCCTGGGAATATTCGGATGAAATGAAGTCTATGTCCTTCTAGATCATCTCTGTATAAAATTTTACTTAAATCGACTCAGTGGTTTGGGCGGCAGATTCTTTCGTACTTGCTATAGTAGTAAGGACTCGTGTTCCTGTAGGAATATGGGGATGAGTTGAAGTTTATGTTACTTGAGGATAGTGAGGCGTTCTAACAGTGGAAGAATTATTAAAATCTGTGCTGTAGTTTCGATGTTCCTGTATACGTTCTCATTCTGATTAGAATAAAGGGATAAAATGCATAGCCTATGTCATTTTTCACGTTCTTGGCTATCTATGTACCAAATTTCATTCAAATCGGTTGAGTAGTTTGGGCGGGAGACGGTAACACAGAAAGCTGGACAGACAGAATTACACATTACACATTTATAATATTAGTTTGGATTCCTCCTAGCAATGTATTTTACGAATCAATACAGAGTATAAAAAAAGCATAAAATTGTTTAAAACAAATTGTTCGTTAATATTTAATATATTTTTTCAAACCAAAACATAAATTCAAATTGAAATTGCTTCATGAATATTTAGTAAAAGTATTTGTGTAATCAATCATGATCCAATAACCGATTTTTTACCTAGTAAGTCTCTTTTATCGGATCGAGTCACATATGCAAACATCAATGTGACGATATTTGTCAGGTTATCAATAGCAAGTCGTTCGAGAATATCGATTGTATTTTTATAATCAATAAAGTTCTTGAATTTTTAAAATAATAATATTACTTCTCCTTTACTTTTTTGTCTTTCTCATGCTATATTTTTCCGTCCCGTAACGAAATTTGAACATTAGGAGCCGATAAATGTTAAAAATAAAATCTTTTCTCGATTGGGTGGGTCCGGACCCGTAACCCAACCCCCCCCCAACCTCTTTCGTTCGAAAATCATCACAAAAAAAATGAAAAGCATACAAAGAACTCCTCCAAGTACTATTAATGTTAACAACAACAATAGTTCTGACAACAAAAGCAACTATAACACCCAACTGCCAATGTCCAAAAGACCTTGTTCTGCACTCTCCCCGGAGGAAGCTTCAGTCGCCAGTGAAACAAATGCGAACATCGGAGATATGCAGATAGTAGATTTAAAAACACTTGAAAAATCTCTAGCAACTTTGCTTGATGATCGACTTAAGAATTTACCTACAAAATCTGACTTGCTTGAAGTCAAAACAAAAATGGAGTCACTTGAACGCAGCAACGAAGTTCTCCAGGCTAAGCTACAGCATGTTGAAAGCAAATGTTTAGTACTTGAACGCCAAGTTGATTTTCTCGAAAAGAAACCAGTGGAAAACAACCTGGTGCTCCACATTCCATCTCAAGGTGATGATCAGCGGGCAATGGAGAAAGCTAAAAGTATTTGCTTGGACCTACTTCAAGATAATAATCCAGCAGTAATAACAAAAACAAAAATTATTCGGTCAAGAGACAATAGGTTTGCAAATGTCATTGTGGAAATGCAGTGTGTTTTGTTCAACGTATTTTGAAGTCTGCTTTCATATTGCGTGATACTGGAATATCCATTCACCGTGACTACACCAAAGCGGCCGGCGAGAGAAAAACGAAAGCAACTGCTACAAATGAAAGCAAAGATTAACGCTAAAACCAAAACATTAAAGTACCAATTCGAGGACAAACACTTTTAATGGAACATAAATCTTTCAATCTGGACGAAAACAACACCTTGACGTGTGAAGATGAGGATGGCTTATGTCGTTTTCCAAAAACCAAATCGGGAGTGATTTGGAGACTTCATCTGTCAGATCTGACAGATAAAGTCTCCAAATCACTCCCAAACGTTTTCCAAAATGCGGTTTGGGGACACTTTTTGGAGTAATTTTTTTAACTCCCGTTTCTGTTTCGGTGCAAGGGATGAACAAACTGTCATCTGACTGCTTGTCAAAGCAAGCCGCAGTTTCTATTTATTTTTTGTCAGCTCACGCGATAGTTTAATAAATTATCTTGAGAAGACCATTAAATAATTTTTAAAATTAAAGTGAACGATTTTCAGTCTTGTTTTCTGCTTTAACATGAAAGAAACAATCTAGCAAGCTAACCACTACGAATGCAATCACTCCAAATCTGTCACTTCGGTTAAAACGAGTTCCAAAATAAAACGAAAAAGGAGTGAAAGAGTGAATTTGTTTTTGGAAAACGACATTAATCATGCTAAAAAATATTATGACAGATGGCAATGTCAGTGCTCAAATGACACCAAGTTTACAAACCAACATCGTTGGTAATGCAGTCCAGTAGCATGACTTCAGTGGTGCCGGTAGTAGTAGAAAATATAAAGTTTAGTATTAAAGCTGTCTGCCAAGATAAAAATAGTAACAAATTACAAAGTAGCTTTGACTTAATAAATTAATATTTAAAAATTTTATCTTATAATGTATCAGGACTAAATAGTAAATCTCTGTATAACGACTTCTATAAATTCATCAATAATTTTGACTTGATTTTTTTTATGAGTTTTGTAGTAGAGATTTTTGTATGAAGCGTTCATTACCGCGAATAATTTGGCAAAAATTGAGAACAAAATTTTAGATTTTACGTTTGAATGGAGAACTCATTCACGAGAGAGAGCCAGTGGAGGATGTTTCCTGGGATTCAAGAAAAAACTTGATGCAGGCTGTGCCTTTACAACCTATACAACGATATAACGACTATAGAACTAAATACACATGAAACAAGCGACAACTGGCTTTAAATATTTCCGATGTATTTAAATTGTAACTACTGGGAAGAAGACTTCGAAAAATTAACAGATGTTTTTAATGTTATAGATGCATCGAAAGTGATGCTAATTGGTGATTTGAATGCAAGAACGGGAACTTATCAAAGAGCGATGAATGATTTTAGAGGCTTTTTCAGACAATCGAAAGATGCTTGCTCTAACGCAAGAGGTATTAAATTGTTGGACTTTTGTGATACGTTTGGTCTGCGCATAATAAATGGAACCAGTACCGATGATTCAGCTGGACACTTTATGTTTGTTGGACTACAAGGGATATCAGTGAGCGATTACGCTGTCATAGGGTAAGACTGGGAACCCTTCGTGAAGGATTCTGAGATAAAGGGAGAGCCGTACTCTGACCATTTACCTATCGTTTTGACAATACAACTTCAGATTCAGGCAGATGATGAAATAACCAATATGCGCCTCCTGCCCAAACTCAAATGGAAGGAGACTAAGGCGCAAGAATATCGACTATCTCTTAATATGCAACGAATTGAAGACTTTTCAAAGTTGAAACAGATTGTAAAGGCTTTTTTCCCACAAGAAGAATTCAACCAAAACAGAAGAATAATAAGAAAAGAAAAAAGAAAAGAATGATGAATGTGAATAGGCTCGAAAAACTTCTTTTGGCAGTTTTGGAGGGAGATCTTTCCCTTAATGAATTTCGTAATGCCATAATATTCCCAATCCACAGGAAAGGATCAGCAAACTTCAGAGGATGCAGCAATCTACAGAGGGATTTCTTTTTTAAATGCATCTTACAAGTTACTAACAACGATGTTGCATAAGCGTCTCGTTAATTGGATTGAGACCGGTAAATTGCTGAAACAGTTCCAGACTGGTTTTAGACCAGGATATTCAGCTATCGACAACATTTCAACGACTTTAAAGCGGCTTTTGATACAATCGATAGAGGTGCACTGTTTTATAAGCTGTATAGTCTTGGGGTTTAATTGGAGTTTGGACGTGTTTTGGAAAATTTATATAGAGTAACCAGGTTGGCAGGACAGGCGCGAAGAGCTATCGGAGTGGTTTGAAACCGCATCGGGAGTGTGGCAAGGTTGTACATTAAGCCCTACCCTGTTTGCACTCTTCATAGACGACCTTCTTGACTACTTGCCTGGCGGAGTAGATTTCGCTGGAATAAAAATTAAGGCACTGTTGTTCGCAGACGATATAGTCATGTTTGCGTATTCTCCGGAAACCCTGCAGCTCATTATTAATAAAGTTTATCTATATTGTCAGATATGGAATTTAACAGTCAACATCGATAAATCAAAGGTTATGATAATTAAGAGTGGTGGTGGATGCAATGCATCAAATGAAAAATTTAATTTTAATTGCGAAAATATTGAATGTGTACGCGACTACAAACACCTTGGCATTACTGTAACAAATCATTTTAATGGAGAAACACTTAAAGGAGAAACTGGTTAAGGCGAAAACTGCTTTTAATTTGACATGGAAACAATGCTTCATGAATAAGTTTATAGCGCATAGTAGCAAATTTAAGGTTTTTGAAGCAGTAGCTGAGAACATACTTTTATATGGATCACAGGTATGGGAATGCAAAAAATACAACTCGGTTGAAAAACTCCTCACGCATATCAAAAGAGTATTTCGTCTACCGCAGAATACACCGAATCACGTCATCATGTTGGAAACTGGTCTCTCACCTTTGTTTATGAAAACATTGAAGTTACAAGCTGGCTTTTTACTTAAAATTCTCGTGTAGTGAAAAGAGGGGCCATAAAAGCGATACAAGACCAAAATAGTTGGTACCGTGAGTGGCAAGATTTAGCTGAAAGATGCCAAATTAATTTTAGTATACCCATTGAGGATTTATCAGCCACTAAAAGCATCCTGTATGAAGTCATTTCAAAGGTAGATGAGAAATGTAGAGCTGATTATATTGCAGAAGCTTCTAATTCCTTGTACAGAACTACTAATAGCAGACTTAACCATAACCTCGCAGAGAAAAATTACTTTCATGATTTGAATAATGTACACGTTATCTCGATGATGGTCAGACTTCGTAGTAAACTACTCAATTTAAATTTCATTCCACATAGGGATGATTTGCCGCTGGAGTGTAATATGTGTAACTTGGCTGAAAGAGAGGATACGGTGCACTTCGTTGGAAAATGTCCAATTCTCAGAGAATTTCAAAAGGAATATATTTGAAAAAGGCTTTTTATCCGAAGATTGAGTTATTATAAGTTTATTGAATGAGATGGATGATGTCAAACTGTACGAATTTTGCAAAAATGCGCTCAGATATAAAGTTGCTATAATGAATGAAGATTTCTAAATATGTTTCTGTTCAATTCCCTTAGAATTATTAACTATAATTGTTAATATTAATTGTTACAGAAGTTGTAAGTAAACATGCATCACACAATCAGCGACTGCATAGTCATATCAACTCTGAAATGGAGTCCGTATTAAATACGAGAGGCAATGTTCGGAGATTAAGAAGTCAAAAGTCATGGGAAGCATTAAAAGTTTAAGCTTCTCGTAAGGCAATTGTATTATTGAGAAAGAAAAATCTGTTGTCGATCGTTCATAGATTGGTTCTGATTACGATGAGTTTTTAGTGAGGTAAGTATCCCACACTACTTGGTGTCGAATACTGCCAAGTGTCTTTTAAAGATGTTCTCCTGACAAAAAAGTACTTTATTGTTTTTGATTGCTGTTGCTTTGTTCTTTAATAAAAATTTTTATTTGAGTGCACTTAATGAAAAGTTTTTGAGAGATCAAGCCTCAATGTCAACACTTAAAAAAAAAAAAATTTTCTTAATCAATTTGTTTTACATAATTTTGTCCCATTAAGGCCCATTTTTTCTTTCTACATTCAATACTTTTATTAATTTTTACTCAAAAGCAAAAAAAAAAAACCGGTTTAAGAGAAATTAAAAAAACGAAAGATAATTTTCTCCAGAAAACAAAATGTCGTTAATTTCCCGCTAGTTGAACTTTATTCCCGGAAGTGAAATATGAAATGTGTTTTAAATAGCATATAAAAGAAGTTAAAAAAAAATTTCATGTGATCCTAATTTTAATATCTATCTATATATATAAAATAAAGTTTGGTTTTGTATTCGTTCGCTAACCAGCCAAACCGATTGACCGATTTTCTTAATTTTTTTTTAAATTAAAGAAAAGTAAGAGTAGAAGGTCTAGGACAAAAAAAATTTTTTTTTCAAAAAAGGGAAGTGTGTTTAAAAAAATAGTTAAGTTTCAATTATTTTTCCATGCAAAATTACAATACACATAGCCTAGATGCTCACAATGCTTTCTATTTATTTTAGAACAGAGTATATCTAATACTCCTAGATGTACTCCTTATTACATTTGGCTGCTTGAAAAGTGTAAACAAATACTGAGGAATGTTATATTTTGCGTTTATTACTAAATAATGTTCGTGGGCCAACATCTTTTGCAGATTTACGAACAGTTGATGGGTTTTTATGTCCTACATATCGTGAAGCATGCAGGCGTTTAAATTTACTGGAAGATGACACGACACTTTCAATTTGGATTTAAATCGTGAACGAGATTATGATGCAAATTGTTTAAATCAATATGTTCAAAGAAATGTTCCATTATTGAATGAAAAACTAAAAGAAGCTTACTTTCAAATCATGAGCGAAATTAATGCTGGAAATGGTGGATTTTATTTTTTGGATGCTCCCTGCGGCACTGGTAAAACATTTTAACTGTCATTGTTTTTAGCTACTGTACGAACGAATAACGATATAGCGTTAGCTCTTACATCGTCTGGAATTGCTGCAATTTTGTTGGATGGTGGGCGAACTGCTCACTCGGCTTTAAAATTGCCTTTAAACGTTCATATTTTAGAAGCGCCAACATGCAACATGTCAAAAAGATCTGGAATGGCAAAAGTTTTGCAGCAGTGTAAATTAATCATTTGGGACGAATGCACCATGGCACACAAGAAATCTTTAGAAGCATTTAATCGAACCTTACAAGATTTGAGAGGTAATAATCGTCTTTTCGGTGGTGCATTGGTTTTATTTGCTGGTGACTTCGGGCAAACACTTCCGGTTATTCCTCGATACACTGCTGCTGCCGAATTAAATGATAGCTTGAAATCTTCAACGTTATGGAAACATGTGAAAACGCTTTCTCTCACCGAAAATGTAAGAGTTTTATTACAGAACGATTCAACTGCTGCAGACTTTTCAAAGCAATTATTGAAAATTGGAAATGGAGAATTGCCTCTAGATATTGATGGTAAAATAACATTGCCAAATAATTTTTGTTCCTTATCAGAATCAACTGCTGCGTTAGTACAGAGCGTGTTTCCCAATATTTTAAGTAATTACCAAAATCATGTTTGGTTAAGTCAAAGATGTATATTGGCATGTACGAATAGAGATGTTATTAGTATCAATGTGGAAGTTATGAACAGAATACCAGGTGTAAACGTAGTTTATAAATCTATTGATACCGTTATGAATCCGGATGAAGCTGTGAACTATCCGATCGAATTTTTAAATTCATTGGATCTACCAGGTATCCCGCCTCATTATTTACTATTAAAAGTCGGTATTCCAATTATAATGTTAAGAAATTTGAATCATCCAAGATTATGTAATGGCACCAGGTTAGTAGTTAAACGATTAATGAATAATGTTACTGAAGCGACCATTTTAACTGGTAAATTCAAAGGCGAAGATGTCTTAATACCACGTATACCTAACGTGACCATACGTCCCGCTTTGGGCGGGACAGTCCCGCTTTCAGGCAGTCTGTCCCGCTGTCCCCCGCGAGGCTTAAATTGTCCCGCTTTAGCAATTTTTGTGAGGGTTGAGTTTCTTTTGTTTCGATAAAATATAAGCAAAAACATTTTCATTCTTTTGTATATTGCTATTAACTCGGAATGCGTGCTAGCAAAATACTCGAGGTTAAAATTAAAAACAATTTTTAAGGGGAAAACAAAAATACATTTCAAAAATCCCCTTTTTAGCGAGGTGAAATCTGAAGTGTTGGTGGCATCTGAATTTGTGGTCAAAGCTGACAAATCCGGTTCTTTCACTAACTCAACTAGTGTAGGACAAAGCGAAATTAAAGTTGTGTAAGTAATTTTTGTGAAGTTGTGTGTGAGCAGCTTGTGGACAAGTGCCGCAATGGCCAGAGATTGCCATCTTGTTAATTAGTTACCGATGGTTTTGTTTTAGTTCTAGTAGTGTTTTGTAACAAAACAATACTGCCTAAACGCAAGTGTTCCTTTAATATTAGTCTGCAACAGAAGGATCCATTTATAAAACAAAAAAAAGAAAGATGACACCGCAGACGTTACATATGAAAAATTGTCGAACAGATTTTAGTGTTGGATTTTAGAGTGATATAGAAAAACATTTAAAATCAGAAAAACATAACTTGCCGATCAAGTCGTTGCTTCAAGCTCGTCAATGCTTAATATTTGTAAGAAAACCGAGTCGCGGACTTCTAAGGACTTAGATTTAGCTGCAGCTGGGGGTACGTCGTACGTGGGCGTATCACACCGTGCAACATTTACATCATCACAGTTTTCGCTCAAATGACTGTTCTTCTGCTTTAAATCTAGCATGTTTTGGGCAAAAATTTAGATGTGCACCTACAAAGTTTGAAGTAAATGTACTGTAAACCATGGTAACCGAAGATTTAAAAGAGTATTTACGTAAACCCAATTGCAAAACTTTATTAACGGGTGCTTCAAATCATGGCTCAATCAAATTATTCCCAGTTTTAATTCGCAATTTTTAACCATAGGAAGGCGTGAAAGTTAAGGTCTTAGAGGTTCGGGAGCAGCCAGGCGAAACATTGGATATAATTGTACCTTTTGTATAATTATTGTATTGATGGAACATGGAAGTATTGTCTTTTAATGACTTAAATAAAAAAATTGTTGCGTTTTGTGGAGATAACACGAACTGCAACTTCGGGGGAAAGAATTGGAGAGGAAATAATAGTATTTACTCAAAGTTAAACACACATAGTCCACAACGCGATCAAAACTGCCGTTGATTGTCTTCCTGTATTCGAATTAATTATAGTAAAAATTTCCTCATTTCTACTACAGTGTTCGAGTAGAAGGCTTGAAAGAGTTTTGTATTTCTACCAAGACAGAGTATCACAAGCTGCAGGGCTACAGTAAATCAAAGGGGCTTGCGTTAATGCCCGCGCTTGAGAGAGTTATCAAAATGTTTCGGCCTTTGAAAAACTATTTTCTGAGTATCGAAAAATGTCCAAATATTTTAAAGACATGCATATTTCGATAATCCCAGCTCAGAATTGTGGTTTTATTTTTTGTCAAGCACAATCATGAAGTTGTTTAGAAAATCGAAGCGCAAAATGTATCGGCTAAAGAGTCTGCCAAGGAAATTAACCGTCTCCGAGATAACCTAACAGCTAACACTAAAAGCGCATACGATTTTCCTTCCTCACATGGCCCGTAGCCTGATGGTAAAATTGCAAGAAAGAACAGAAGAAAAAGCAGCAGTAAGCCAGAAAAAGAAAACTACGGCGGCGGCTGAGTTTTATAAAACAAGCAAGGAATACTTGGACCAGTGCCAGTGGTGTCAATTTAACACAGAATCAGAAGTGTTTGAATTTGAAATTGGTTTTTTTACTAATCACGCAAGAATTTATCAGCAGCAGCCAAGATGCGGAAGACTAAGACGAGTTTTCACTTATTTTAAACTTTGTGACAGATGAAAATATTTCTGGCTGGAATACCGAGAATGTTTCTACTGAAAATCGTTGGGTCGATTTTTTCCAGCACTTTAGTGCCAATAATCTAACTTTAACAATTTTTTACGATTATTGAGTACGTTATGTGCCTGCCTGGAAGTAACGCACCTGTGGAAAAAGTTTTTTCTCAAATGAACAAGGTTTGGACAAGTGATTAAACACAGTAGAGTGTCTCAGTAATGAAAGCTACTTTGATAACGACGATAAATATAAATAAATCATGTACTTAGCTTCACACTTTTCTAAAAACATGACCCGATACTTTAAAACAAATTTGTTCAGCCGATAAATATAAAAATACAAACTAGAATTCACGCCACTACTTATTTGCTTTGATTATTTAAAAATAATAACAATAATAAAAAAACCTTGTAAGACACTAGTCGCTTTTTTTTATTACATAATTCCGAAGATGTCCCGCTTTGACAATAAAAATAAATGGTCACGTTACGTATACCAATGATTCCACCTGATCTACCATTTGAATTAAGGCGTTTGCAGTTGCCTATTCGTATTGCTTTTGGCATGAAAATTAATAAATCTCAAGGGCAAACGCTTAAAATCTGTGGTATACATTTGGAGCACCCAGTTTTTTCTCATGGTCAACTTTATGTTGGTTGTTCACGTGTTGGGAAACCATCTGCTTTATTCATTTATACCGCCAACAATGGAAAAACTAAAAATTTTGTTTATCAAATAGCATTAGAGTAAAGAATATTCAATAAAACAGATTTAAAAAAAAAAACTAATATATTACTTTTTATTTTCGCCCTGCGAAGCGGGCGGGGTCTTGCTAGTTAATTATAAATAATTATTAAAATTTTAGAGTTATCTTCTAATTATATCAGTCTTAAGTTAAATTTTAAATCTAAGACCTATAACAAACTTAAACTTTGGTCTCAAAGGACAGAACATGAACTGATTTGTGCCCCAAATGCTGTTACCGGTCAAACGAGTTGATGAATCCGAAAAAATATGGGTTTTTGCCTTATTTAAAAAATTGAGAGCGGTGAAATTTTTTTTTTTAACTTTTTTCTATACGCTATTTAAAATATATTTTATGAAAATATTGACAGGCTTTGGATTTCTAGGTAAAAAGCTTACGGCTCTACACTATTACTGATGATCCTGATATGTTCGCAGTTTGTTGATTCATTTTCTTTTTAATTAACTCACAATCATTTTTCGATTTTTAGTTTTTAATCTGGCGCTTAAAATAACTTATTCAGCTTCCAAATTCACCCAAATATGATTATGTATTATTTGACTATCTGTAATTTGCAGTGGCGTGGCGTGGATATTTTCAAATGGTAAGTCGAGAAAAATGAATCACCTACACAAATTAATAAGGAATGAATAGAAGGTACCTCAAATTCCAAACGTGGATTAATGGAAGCCAATATTACTATACTTTAAGTCATTTAGGTTAAAATTCACAATGAGCTTAAAGCATAAAAAAAACGGCGCAGGGTCATAAGTCCACGAGTCATAAGTCCATAATGGACTTATGACCCACCCAAATGGGTCATAAGTCCATAATTCGATTATGGACTTATGTCCCACCTAAGTGGGTCATAAATCCATATTTTTTTATTTTTATATGGGACATAAGTCCACAATTTTCGTAGAAGCTTCTTTTCCTTATGAAATGATGATACAAAAACGCACTTTTCAATATAATCGAGCTTTAATTATAACAAAACGAAAAATTTCTTCATTACGAAAAACAAATGAATGTAGTGGAACCAACATCCTCTTATTTCCGCGTTGGGATAAATTTTGTGCAGTGCACTGCGTAAAGCTTGTTCAAAATCAGTCGTAAATGAAGCTGGACCAAATTTGAATACGTTTGCTTCAATGAATTGAAACATATGCTTATACATCTCTTCAGATTTGCTACTAGTTAGCAAATAGAGAAATGGATAAACCTAAAAATGTTTATAAGAAAATTAGTTTACTTCTTTCGTTATACTTAAGTATTTTCATTTGATAGATTAGTGCAGAATAAAACTGAATTATTTATATTTCAGTAAGAGAATGAAAACAAAACAATATCTTATTTTGCTTTAATTTGTTGTACTCAAAAACAATAAGATAAAAATAAGTTTAAGTTAAGAAAAGGAATCAAAATAAGATTTTGTTTTTGAGAACTTAAGAAAATATAAATGCAAATGCGTAGCGAAAAAAATTTTGGGCAGGAGAATATGGATTTGTGGTGTGAAAATTAAAAATTCGCGCGAATTTTTAATTTTCACACCACAAATCCATATTCTCCTGCCCAAAATTTTTTTCGCTACGCATTTGCATTTATATTTTCTTAAGTTCTCAAAAACAAAATCTTATTTTGATTCCTTTTCTTAACTTAAACTTATTTTTATCTTATTGTTTTTGAGTACAACAAATTAAAGCAAAATAAGATATTGTTTCTGAGAACTTAGGAATTTAATTTTATACATCTTTTATAATTTACTTCATTCAAAAAACTTACATGAACACAATAATTAATGACTTACAATAACGCGGAACTATTACACAACAAACAGCATACTACAATATATCAGTGATACCAATTTAGAATGTTTGATATAAATTTAAAAAAAAAAGTATTTCAAAAGAAGGTCTAAAGGCATATTCAAGTAAATAAAAAAGTTTTATAAGAAATTACTTCACAGCTGATTGTTGTAATATTTGCCGCCAAGAAAATAATTCTTACATGTTTTTTTTTTGTTTAGATTATGAGGGTGCGAAATTCTTTCATTTGTTGGTTTTTTATCACATAAAAGGGGACTGGATTCTTAACAGTATGGCAGCTCTACTTAAGTTTCACTTTAGAAAAAACCGTTAAAAACGGTTTTTAAGATGCTCTACAAACCCACAAATCCTAAAACTTCAGAGTCTAGCAGGTACAGTTTTTCTTTTAAAACAAAGCATGTCAGGTGGGACATAATTCCATAAATATTGTTTATGGACTTATGACCCACTTAGGTGGGACATAAGTCCATAATCGAATTATGGACTTATGACCCACTTGGGTGGGTCATAAGTCCATTATGGACTTATGACTCGTGGACTTATGACCCTGCGCCAAAAAAAACCGGCTTCAAAAGAAGCCTATGTTAAAAAGGAAGAAAATAAAATAAAATTTTAAGAACTTCATTTCATTGGTTTTCCTCTTCTAAAAGGTAATCGGTTAAACAACGCTCTACATTTAGCAAAAAATAATGAAAAACAAAACAGTTCTCTTCGACTTTAACTTTTCACAATTTTCAGAATTTTAAGTTTTTTTTTACAGTTTTTACAAATGCACGTTACTTAAAATTCATTTTAAAACTTGCAAATAATCCAAAACAATGATCAGTAGAACAAAACAAAACAGTAAAACAAAACCGATTTTGCCGTACATTACTCGAAGGCAAAAACTCTATTATTTTTTCCAAGCAGACGAAAATTATCGTCTTACTTTCTTCAATAAGAGAACGTGTATTGAAAAGGGTGGCACCGCGGTGCACCAGGGTGGAAGTATATCGTAGGAAAGACAGGGACAAACATAAAATATGTTCTGCGCGGCGATTTTCAATGCTTTGTGTATGTATGTGTATGTATGCCTTGTGTGTGTATCTCGCAAATTTAAAAGTGCTTGAAGAACATTGTGTGTATGGGCAAAGATAAGGCTGTTGACTGCTTAGTGGTAGTTGTTGCTGGTTTTTTCTATGAACAAGGGACAAATTTTAAAAGGTAAGACGATAGGAATCGTGTTATATGGACGCAACGCCACTGTAATTTGTCATACATGACCTACCACAACAGGTGCTATCGTGTGGGGAGTTTGAGGCTTTGTGCACACTGGTATGTTCTGTGAAACTTAACAAAACGCCTGCATCGGTATGAAATTTTTTTACTAATTTTTGTCTTTTTCAGTAAAATACTAGCCAAAATGGAAAAAAATGATAATTCCTGCAACTTAAATTCATTTTTCTAAGTTCTAGGCTGTATGAAAATTAAAATTTATCGATTTTTTTGCAACCAAAAAATTTTTTTTTACATTTCAAACTCAACTGATTATTTTTTTTTTTCTCTGACAACACAATGGCGGCCACTGGCGCGGCGGCCAGTGGCGGCTGTGGTAAGCGAGGGTTCCCAGTCGAGGGTTCCCGGTCTAGATAAGCTTGTAGGCAAAATGGCACTACATTGCCGAAGTTGACTCTCTGGTTATACTGCTCATCATAGTCTCAAAAAATAACTCTTTATTGCGAGGGTGAATCAAATCCAGGCATGTAAGTAGAAAAGCGTATCTCTTTTACATCTTGATGAATAACGATGCAAACGCAGTACATAGTTCGAACTCATTGGGCGCGTTCAAGAACCCTGATAGGTTCTATTGCCTATCTCGGATAGCCGTATCTTAGATATCTTTTTGAACGATTCAGATATCTTTTTCCAGATAGCTGCAGACAACAGCTGTGAAATATTAAAATTCGACTTTTGAAAACAGAAAAACATTCAAAATATCTTTGCTTGACAATTATAACTTATTTTTTTCGATTTCCCATCCGTTTTAAAAGACTCTAATCCTGAAATAAATGAACATCAAAACAAAAAGTCAACATGAAAAAAAAATTAAATTTCTATCAGCTGATCGCTTGAATAGAAAGGTATACCAAAAATACTCGGATACCTTTAGATAGCTTTTTAGTAGAAGTGGGTTTGTGACTCTGCTTAATGTTTTAACAATAAAAACCTATCTTGCTATTACTATTTACCCTCTTGTAATGTTTCCCTTTCCCAAAGAGAATCGGATACGATTCTCGAACGCCCCCAATAGATGCTTTCTACTGTAACTGCCTCGTTGGAATGAGGACTGTTGGTTGTTGCGCTCATGTCTTGAGGATTTTATGGTATTTGGGCTACGCAAAACACCAGGAAGCAATAAATATAGCATAAGCTCTGTTTTTGGATGGCATTTTGATAGATCTCAACGAATATTAGTTTTTTCTTAATTTGTAGCACTAGTATGCAATGCATTGTTATGTTTTGTAAAAAAACATAAGATATAAAGATACTGCAAAAAAATAAAGAAGAAATGCATTTGCTGTAGAACATATTTTTTGTTTAATTTTTTTTAGGAATTGTGTGTAATGTACATGATATGCTTTGTGAATGAAAGCGTAATTGTATGTATATCAAATTTAAGGTTATCAATTAAGGATTATACAGTGATGCAAAAAAAAAAATATAGGTCATCACTGATTTTTTCGAGATATTCGCTGGCGAACGTCAACGAAAATGTTTCTTTCAAACAAGTTTTAGGCTTCTCTCTTCGAAATATAAGGCATTTTGAAAAATGTTTTTTACATGAAATGAAAGATTTTAATGATCTTTCATATAATACCTAAATCATTATCCTACGTGCTATACTTTTCGAGATATATGTACGTAATTATTTGCAAAAATGTCGGTTTTTCCCATTTCCGGCGCTCAATCTCAAGTCCAATTATCTGAAAATCACCAAGTCCAAATTCAAAAATATTTGTCAGATAGGTTGGGCTGACGTAAGCTTTCCTTTGGTACTAGTCTCATAGGTGTACGCCCGGGGCCCAGGCTCCATAGAAAAATGAGCCATCTCCTTTGCGTACAGCAGATATGGTGACTGCATTGTCCGGCCAAAGCTTCTTTTGAAAATAGCATTTAGGCTACATAGCCCTTAGCCCCCATAACCCATAGAAATAAGTTTACAATGTTTCTCAACGTTGACCAAGTGTAAAACGACTCATATCGCACCGCGAAGGTATGATGATACTGACTTTCTTTCAAGACTTTAAAATAACTGTCATTGTCAAAATAATCTCAGAAGCAAACTACTAGATGGCTTTACCTTTATTTTATAAGCAAGCATAAGCATTAGGGAAAATCAAGATTAATTTGGAACAGCAAACAGGTCTGGAGGACTAGCTTTACATGTGGACTTCTTTATCATGTACAAAGCTTTGAATCTGAATTTTGAAAATTTGTCATTTGCATTTTTGTTAGGTACCTAGTATAATGTTTATGAACTTTTTTATGTAAATACGAGTATTATTGTTTTTTATAAAAGAAAAATAGACTCGTCGAAGAAGACAATACAGTGTTACATGAACTAAAGCACTTTATGTTACGGAATATGTTCAGCTTATAAGCTCTTCAGCTCATGTGATACCGATTGTGACTCAGGACAGTAGGTATATATACACATCTATGTAAGCACTAAAATAATGTCTTCCTCTTCTTTTAAAAACACTGACTTCTTAAAATGAAAAAAAAAAAAAAAAAAAACAATAATCTGCGCCATGAACGCTGTTTTGCGCTAAATTAGCATGCGAATGCGTTGACGATAATTTTATACAGTCTGAGCTTAAATGCGTGTAGGCGAGTTGTCAAAATACCAGCTATTTTCTAAGCTTTTAGTTAGCCTTCTTCTATTAAAAAAAAAAAGCAAGGCGGTTATTGAAAAAACTCCTACGTTTTTCATTCCTCTCGTGAAATTTTTGTTGGCCTTTTCATTGTATTTGAATCTGTGATTCATGATACAATGGCATGCTATGTATCTATGTATTTGTGAAACGAGACTTATAAATTATGCGACTTTGATGTTTAGGTTTTTTCATATGTACGACTTGTACCTAATAAATTGCATTGAAATAAAAAATACTCCCAGAGTTTATAACAGAGATCTGTGTATTACGGCTTACTTATTTTGTCGACCAACTTGTGTATGTTAATTATTTATTTAATTTATTCGTTTCAATAGTTTGATATGCTAAAAATTTGTTATGGTTTTACTGTATTCTGAAATTATAGAATATCTTAATGTTATTCTTAAAATCGAAAGTATTCTTATAAACTGGTTTTTGTTGCCAACATACCTACAACTTAAATCTCTGTGACTTGGTGACATCTATAAGTTCACTTCCTGTGTTGGTTTTATTAGACATAATGACTATTGCCCGCAGTGATCAAAAAGAAATAATAAATTATTAAATAAAAAGTAGGTATATATTCACTCACGGCCAGATTAGCAACGGTCACAGGGAGACTTAATAAATTAATCATAAAACGATATTAATGGAATTCCAATAAAGAATTATTCTCTTTCAGAAGAAAAAACAAATAAAATCAATACAAAGTGTATTCGAATTTACTACCCATCCTCTGGTCTTCAAATAGGTAGGTACATATACAAAATTCTTTTTGAATCGTCAAATACGTGAACTGTTTTCAGTAGATAGACGGTTTTAAACATGCTAAAAAAAACATTTCTAATATACCTATCTGTCCATATTGAATAATGCCACAGTGATGCAAAAAGGCTAATAATTGCGCCTGAGTACGACATTAGCTCTTTTTTATTTTTAATACAATTTGTTCTATTATAACTATTTTGTGATGGTTTCATTTCTTTAAAACCAAATATCCTCTCATTGATAACGGAACTGTTGTTGTTGTTCTTTCAAAATTCAAAAATTTCGTTGTAGTTGAACAAGTTTAGTCTGCCATATATGCTTTCGTTTGACATTGCAAAATACTGAGACACCAGAATTATTTTCTTTTGCTTTTAATTGTTATAGGTACATGTGTACGATGAACTAGTGTAATTGAACTGGTTTTGACGATATTTAATTTTTACGAGTGAAGAGCGTAAAGTGAAGTTGTTGTATGACAGCTGACAAGCAACTTTCACTGTTACATTAATGCATTTTGATTTTTTATGTGGAAGTATTCTGCATATCATCAAATATCCGTTCGACGAACAAACAGACAGTATAATAAATTAGAGATACTGTTCGGCTTTGACGTACGGTTGGTTGATTCTACAGTGGTGGCCACACAATTAGAAACGGCACCCATATAGTAATTAGTAATATAAGTATGCATAACTTTCTTAAAAGACATTTCTTCAGGTTGAAAAGAGGTTTAATTTGTAGCCATTGATTAAGAATACAAATTAAATAATTAATACGAGACAAAAGCTAGACAATATCAAATACAAAAAAATAAACATGTATATAACTCAAATTTTGTGTGGCCATACAATTAAAAACAGAACATTAAAAATGGTATTTCACTAGAAATCTTCAGCTTAACATAGAGTAAGTACTAATATTTTGTAGGGAATTTATTACTTTGTATGAACGCAGCCAAACTTCTTTCCATACTTTCAACCAAAGCGTAGCATCTTGATGGTGCTATACCGTCCCAGACCTCCTTAATGTTTTTGAAAAGCTCGTCCGAATCTTAAGATTTTTTGGACTTTAATCCTCTCACGACGTCTGCCCATAAGTTTTCAATCGGATTCAGGCCCGGACTTTGCGCGGGTCAATCCAAAACACTGGTTTTTGTACTCGCAAACTACTGCTTTACAAGTATACAGTATGTTTTGGGTCGTGGTCCTGCTGAAAAACATAACTGATAGGCATGTTTGGGAATGAAAAAGGCTCAGTGAAATTCTCCAGTAATCCTTCATAATCGTGTTAATCCATTCGACCGTTTATCTTTACCACCCAACACCACTCCAAAAAAATGCACCCCTAACCATTATGTATGGAGTGATGAATCTAAATTCAGTTTGTTTGGGTCAGACGGTAAAGTGTACGTTAAACGTCCTCAGAAAAAGAATTAGACCCAAAATAAACTCTGAAAACCGTGCAACATGGAGGAGGAGACATAATGGTTTGGGGTGCCGTTTCTAGTTGTGTGGCCACCACTGTACGTGCCTATTGCGCTAGGGCCCATTTCTCTGTGAATTATTGCTTTGTTTTTCTGAGTCAACTCAACCGAAAAAAGATTTTGTCATGAAATGTTTCACAGAATATTTTTTTTATAATACAGGGTGTTCCGTAATTCGTATTATATACTTTGGGATGTGATTCTTGATCATATTCTAAGAAAAAAATTGTTATACAGTAAAATCCGTTTCTCAACTTTGACATCACTTTTTGACAATTTAAGAAAAGGCTAACTTTGGTGTACGCTGACCTGTGTTAAATTCGATAACTCTGTCAATACTGATGGTAGCATGGGCGTAGCCAGGGGGGGGGGGTTTCAGGGGTTCAAACCAACCCCCCCCCCTCCCCCAGCATTACGCCATATAACTTCGATCGTAAAAACCCGACCTTCTGCTTTTTCTCAATGAATTTTCCAAAGAGCCCCTAAACGGACAAAAGTGTGTTTATGGTTTTATTGTACTGCTCATTAGCTGGTCACACCAAAATGTAATTAAGCATGCATCTAGAATTGCTTACATTTTTTCATACCGTGTTTTTAAAGGCGCCCTTATTTAATAATAGTTACTGTTCTTCGCTTGAAAATATCTAAATCTGAACGCGTAGTTGCAGTGAACAGACGTATGCAGATAAGAAAGAAAAAAAAGAAGCACTCTGGGAGTGCCGACAGAAGTGAAAACAGAATTGAATTTTCAGTAAATATTTTAATGTACAGGAAAATCTTTTATAATATATGTAGAGTAGATGTACATTGTACATATAGAAGAATATCAATGAAACTTATGAGTTTTCATTCACAATTTCATCTCTTCTATTATCATCTCTACAATCATCGTATTCTAATACTGAAATAATAGGTCTATGGTAACTTAAATAGGAATCGAACAATTTTGTCTCGAATCTATTTAAATATATCGCAAAGACTGCATCAATCGTCGCTTTATATTTCGTTGTACTAAGGCTGCGGTCATTCGTCATTGTAAATTAGTGTTCTTCTTTTAAAAATTGAAAAAGTGGCAAATTTTTAGCATCGGCGAAGTTGGTGTTAAAATCACCACTCAAAATCATTGGGAAATCATCAAATCCCTCCCCAATTTTATCGTGAAGGTATGCAGAAGCGTCTTCAGACTAAATAAATAAATTTTTATATAAAAACTGTCGTATTACACTTGAAGACGTATTCGGTGAATTATAAACGCCTACTGTTATAATTTGCTGTCCATTTCCAGAGTGGCAAAAACATTAGTAGGTACTAAACATACTAGTGTACCTCGTATGCAAATCCATGTGATTTGAGCAACATATGGTACATAGTTGTATCAGACAACATTTTACAGATAGCTACTCCTGCTGCTGGACAATCGTGCCTTCTGAAACTTGCAACTAAATTGAAATCTGGAATATCATACCTATATTTCTTCGTCACCCTTGTGAAATTCTGTTAAAATCAATACATTAAATTTTTTAACGTTAGTGTCTACAGATCTTGTAACTGCGCTCGTAAACTTTGACAATAAAATGAAAAAAAGGACAATGCATTAATTTTAGAAACGAAATCAATTAATATTTGAGTAATGGTTTTCAAACTATTTTCATGTAACCATTTCAATTCCATCGATAAATCATCGCAATGTAATGTTGCTATTACATTGTTTAAAGTCATTTAGCAGCATCAAAATTAAGGTGTTCCTTGGCTCAATGGCAGAGTCGTTGGCTATTAAACTCAAGGTCTCAGGTTCGAATCCCAGCCGTGGCGACAATTTTTATTTATGTTTTCACTTTAAATAAATATAAAAATGTAAGTCATGGCTGGAAATCAAACCTGAGACGCTGGGCTATGACGACTTTACATACGAAAAATACGATGAGCCAAAAAATGGTGTCGGTCGCGAATTCATTGCTTTACCCCCATCGCAAAAGTGCTAAACGCGCCTAAAGAAGTTTTCACTTCAAAAAAATACTAGTAAAGTAAAGTTAAAAGTAAAAAAAGATTGCAATTTGAAGTGGACGAAGTGTGAAGTGAATTCCATTTAACACAGGAGTGGAAAATTGCATTATTAATACAAGAGTAAGTAAAAAGTAATCAGATTTTAATCGAAAGTTATTCAATGTAACCGTAAATAACAACCCTCTGTTGTATTTTGCTGTTTTCAATTCGATTCGATTCGTATATAAATTTGCTAGTGGAATTTTCCCAAAATATCTCAAATATTTTATAAATAACAGTGCCTATGAAATTTAAATTGTATAACTTCATTATCTTAGTTATTGACAAAGTAATTGTAGGGTACGAGAAAATGGAGAAAAACAAAAGAAAAAGCGAAAAGCTCAAAGGTATAGAGTACTGGAAAAAGTGGTGTGGTCAAGCTTCTTCCCGTAATGAATCCTCTTTGAGACCTACTTGTTCTAATGCCGAGAGTAAGATTGTGGTGGCAAGTGAGCCTTCGAAAAACATAACTGATAGGCATGTTTGGGAATGAAAAAGGCTCAATGAAATTCTCCAGTAATCCTTCATAATCGTGTTAATCCATTCGACCGTTTATCCTTACCACCCAACACCACTCCAAAAAAATGCACCCCTAACCATTATGTATGGAGTGATGAATCTAAATTCAGTTTGTTTGGGTCAGACGGTAAAGTGTACGTTAAACGTCCTCAGAAAAAAGAATTAGACCCAAAATAAACTCTGAAAACCGTGCAACATGGAGGAGGAGACATAATGGTTTGGGGTGCCGTTTCTAGTTGTGTGGCCACCACTGTACGTGCCTATTGCGCTAGGGCCCATTTCTCTGTGAATTATTGCTTTGTTTTTCTGAGTCAACTCAACCGAAAAAAGATTTTGTCATGAAATGTTTCACAGAATATTTTTTATATAATACAGGGTGTTCCGTAATTCGTATTATATACTTTGGGATGTGATTCTTGATCATATTCTAAGAAAAAAATTGTTATACAGTAAAATCCGTTTCTCAACTTTGACATCACTTTTTGACATTTTAAGAAAAGGCTAACTTTGGTGTACGCTGACCTGTGTTAAATTCGATAACTCTGTCAATACTGATGGTAGCATGGGCGTAGCCAGGGGGGGGGTTTCAGGGGTTCAAACCAACCCCCCCCCCTCCCCCAGCATTACGCCATATAACTCAGTTGCAGTATCGAATGTCGAAACCGAGTCGGCGGTACTTCCGGCGGCGGTGCCCAGTTTTATGCCTACGAGCACCATGCCTACATTTGGCCTGGCAACGACCAGCAGCAACACCAGCTCATTTGTTACACCAATCTTTCACTCTGCAGCTAAACTGGACGTTGGTTTTGGACGTTGATGGTGGAGCGTTCTGCAGAATTTGCGTCGTAATTAGGCGTTCGCTTGATGAAGGCAAAGGGGGCCATCAGTGGGTTGGCCTGCTTGTAACTGAGCCTTTTTGGAAGTAGAAAAATGCACTGGAAATATTTGAAGTTCATGCGAAATCAGGATACCACAAACGGAATTCGGAACTGGCAGATAACTTCCTTAAAGTTATGTCTTCTCAGGCTATTTCAGTCGATGAGCAATTGTCTTCTGAAAGAAAGAGACAACAACAAGAAAACCGAAAGAAACTAATTCCTATCGTGAAAGGAATAATTTTTTGTGGCAAACAAGGCATTCCCTTAAGAGGTAAAACAACCCCTCCAGAATGATGGTAATTTTCGAGCACTATTGCGATACGCAGCCGAATCTGGGGAAAAAGATCTTTCTGAGCATTTGGTCACATCGCAGAAGAATGCTCTTTACACAAGCCCTCAGATCCAAAATGAAATAATAAACATTTGCGGTGAAATTATTCAACATAATATAATAAGTGAAGTAAAGGAAGCAAAATTTTTTATACTCTCGCTGACGAGACGACCGATATTGCGCATATGGAGCAAGTCTCGCTGTGCTTGCGTTATGTCGATATAAAAGATGATAAACATCACAAGGTTAAAGAGATGTTCCTCGAGTACGTTCCAACTGCTGACGTGACAGGATCCGGTCTTGCTAATCTCATACTCACAGCTCTGAAAAAGCATGGTCTTGATTGTTCTCATATGGTAGGTCAAGGCTACGATGGAGCTGCAGCTATGAGTGGGTATTTGCACGGTGCCCAAGCGTATATTCGTATAGAATGTGCTTTAGCTCTGTGTGTACATTGCAGTGCACACTCTCTCAACCTTGCTATTGCTGACTCGTGTTCACAAGCAGATGTGCGAAATTGCGTTGGGATCGTGCAGTCTGTTGGTTCCTACTTTAGACATTCTGCTCAACGCACTGCTGCTTTGAATGGTAAAATTCGGGACCTATTACCAGCTGGAAATCAAAAAACTCTGCTGGCAATGTGTGAAACACGGTGGGTTCACAAGCATGAAGCCGTTATGCGATTTAAGGAAATTTATCCAGCTATTGTCAATGCACTCGAAGAACTCCAAATTAGCCACAGTAAAGAAATATCGCAGCAAGCTGTTCAAATGCTTAATACACTTCGATCTTCGAATTTTGTTATGTGCCTAGTGATTCTTCAAAAAGTCATGAGCTTTAACAGTTAACACCGATCTCATAACAGCATTCAGTCACGTGGATAATGTTATTAACGCTTTGCAACTATTGAGAAATAAAGTTGACAAAGAGTACGGTCATCTATATGAAGAAGCAAAGGTGATGCTCGATGAAAATAATGGTATTCTGCAAATGCCACGTATCGTTGGAAGGCAACTTAATCGCTCTAACACTTCTGCGTCGGATATATACACGTATTACAAAATAAATTTATTCATTCCATTTCTGGAGCACACAATTCACCAATTAACCTAAAGGTTTGCGAAACACCGTAAAGTAGTATTGGCATTTTCTGGTGTGCTACCTTCAAATTTTGCAGTCGGTTCTGAAATTGACGACGCAGTTTTTATGTATTCGGCAGTGCTACCCGAAAGAAGTACATCCGTCGTCAAAGCTGAACTTGAAGTGTGGAAAGCAGCTATGACTATCTCCTCCCCTGGTCCAAAATCTGCTTTGGAATGCTTGGATAAGTGCGAAAAAAAATTATATCCAAATTGAATAATTCAAAAACAAATGCACAATTAAAATCTTTACAATCTTTATTAGTCACTTAGGTATGTGATTGGTTTGAGTGTCGACAGTAGAAAGAAAGAATAAATAGAAACAAATGGTAAGATTCGATGAGCTGCGATGTGGGAACGTGCGAATCGTGGGAACTGGCCATTCAGCAAGCGAGTAGACAGTCCACGCAAGAATCGTATTTCGTCCAGTGAACGTCCGGACTTGAGCGTTCACATCACAGCTCTCGTTACAAATAAAAAATTTATGAAGATATGATGAAACCCAAATGGTTGCGTACTACGCAGTTTTGAGTTCCAACATACACCCCTCCTTGAAGGTTCCTAACCTTCAATTTAAATAGTTGCTTGAAAGCGAGAACCTCTTCTCCGAATTGGAATTTGTAGTGCGGCTTGATGTTTTCGATATCGGCAAAAAATTACTATCATTCCAATGGTGATCGCCAGCAACAAGTAGCTCAAGCCATAGTGATGAAAATCATGTATGTTGGCGGGTGGTAGTTCATCAGAAGTCATTGCTCTCTTAAGGTCTTCTATTTCCTGTGAAAGATTTTTAGCATCTGTTACATTATTATTTCTTACCGTCAAGGGGGGAAAATGGTCGTCTGTCAAGTTGCGATTTCTGATCCAATTGCTTAGCCTTGCACTTGGAACAAATGACTTTGTTATAATAGTCTTTAAATTTAAATGACCATTAATTATCATTGTATCAATTTTAAGGGAGCATATGTTGTTAAAGCCAATCATTCCAGTGCCTGATAGAGAAATGCTTCTTGTTTGGCCATTGCAAATCAGAAGGCCTGTTACATTGTTCATCACCGAAAATATCCAAGAGTCTGTTTGCCTCAGCGCATACCAATGATCTTGTGGAGGCACTTCCTTTAGATCACATATTTCCAAAGCGTTGTCCTCGTGGTTTAATAGAGCCATTTCGCACACTTTAAAATCTTTGGAGTGAACTCTAGTAGGCACAATCTGTCTGCAAAGATGATTTCTCGTTCCTATTAGTTTACAAGAATTGAATTCAATATAGGAGAGTCCAAAATACTTATCTCTTGCTAATGTAACCGCAAGCTATGGAGATGTTACATCGACGAGTAGGCTCATGTTGTTGTGAACAATTGGCAATGGAATGAGGTTAGAAACTTGGAATTCTTGATCTTCGGCTAACGGGATTAAGACTTCAAACACAATTGTTTCATGTAGTGTCCGTCCTTTGACTGTTATTAGTTTTAACATTTCCAAGGCCGAAACACTGGGCAGCCTCAGCGATGAAGGTAGATTTCCTTGAATCAGTTGCAGTTGACTACTTACTTGCATTGGTGTTATTATCTGCGGGTTGATCTTCGCATGATTTAAGTCCAGGATAACATCTAGCAGGACATCTTGAGTGCGTTCGTAATTATTAAGCATCATACTTAAATACGTAGTGAGCGCAAGAAAATGTTGATTATTCACAATTTCGTTTTGTTGTTTTCCAATTGTATTGAAAGTTTTTGTCAAATATGTATTTAATGTGTTAAAGTCATTTTGAACTTCCAATGAGTTGCGCCTCAGTATATTTGCCGTAGAGTCTGCAATGGAGCTCTGTTTTCGGATGAGAGAATATAAGTGTTGATCCTGTTTATTTGCCAATTCAATTTGATTTTGAATATGTTGAGCATCTTCCTGATCTAGCACACCAAACAAACTATGCGCTACGCTTCCAACAAAATCAAATGGAGATCTACGATGTCGCATTGAACTCTGGGTTGTAGTATTGAACCCGTTTATAAGATCGTTCTTTTGGTCAATGTTTATTATTCTTTTTCGAAGAATGTCGATTGTCGAATTGCAATGATAAATTCTCTCCGATTTATCCGCCATACAAGCCTTTTCTAATTCCCTTAAATACACTTTCGTTTCGCTCAATTCAAGCCAGTAATTGGTCAGATTGTAGTAAACGTAAAGACTCCAAAAATTGTCAGCTACTCGCAGTGTTCCCATATCTTCAAAATAAATTCCAATGGCCTTATCTAGGTTGCTTATTACCACTTGGTTGTCTATGTTTGTCGAACTGATTGGTGCTAAAAAAAATGCAAAGAGACAAGATATTAACACAAGTCCCTTTGTTATTTTTCCACCTTGGGATTTCCTGGATATTGCAGGTTTGGTTGAGTCTGCTTCAACTGTCAATAGAGGAATTTCTTCTTTCTCAATTGGATGATCTGTCTTGACAGTTTCAGGATATTTTTTCGCTTCTTCTACCGGCAAAGGGCACAAATTATGAATGGCTCGCTGTAGCACACCTCCTTGGGTTTTGATATTAGCAACACGAACAAGCCTTGGTATCCTGATGCTTCTAAGGTCAAAAAATTGATTAATATAATCCTTCCACTTACTTGCGAGATCCAAAGCAAGCTCATCATCCCACGAGAAGTTCGTTTTCCACAAATCTTGAACAAAAAGCTTTCCAAGCATTATTGCAGGACTCAGTAAACCTAAAGGATCAAATAAACGAGCAAGGTCATATAACACGCTTCAGCGCGTCACAGTCGCTTCTGGCGTTTTAAATTTTTCAGAATTAAAACCAAATTCAAAACAGTCAATAGTTGGATTCCAAATTAATCCCAAGGTTTTAATAACGTCAGACTGATGAAACCTTACCAATTTTTCTTTATGTGCATCAGGGATGTTCTTTAAAATGTTTTCATCATTAGAACAAAATTTTCTTAATTCAAATTTACCCTTTTCTAGAAGTAGTATAATCTCCTCAAGGAGTTCTCTAGCCTTTGACACTGAGTCTGCTCCAGCAAGTAAATCATCCACGTAAATGTTTTGACTTACTGTTTGGGATGCGTTTACGTGAACATTTTCGTATTGTTTTGCAAGTTGAACCAGACATTTAGTTGCTAAGTATGGAGCGGAAGCCGAACCATAAGTCAAGGTGTTGAGCCTATAAGTCCTCAGAGGTTGATCATTTTTTGTTCTCCAAAGAATAAGTTGAAAAGCTCTGTCTTCTGGTCGAAGTAAAACCTGTCGATACATCTTGCTGATGTCTGCTGTGAATGCATATCTTTTTAACCCTGCAGTCGTCGCGCGGATTACTATTGTAATCCACTAATAGAAAACAGAGTACTACGGAATAACTGGTGGTGGTGATTTTTTGTCTTTTTTAGTACTTGCAGTTAAATAGTCTGCGCGTGCGCTCAGCGAATCGCCAGTCTCGGTCGTGTGTGGTAGTGTTGCGAGAGCTTTGTGAAGTTGAGTGGAATACTATTGTAATCCGCGCGACGACTGGTGTAAGTATTTTTGTCAAACTTTTTTTTTTATTTTCATGATTTCGAGTTATTTTATGATGTTTTAGATCATGAATATGTTTTTTTTATAAAATTAGGTACTTGAGCAATAATGTAGGTTCACATTTTCACATTGTATGTGTATAATTTATATATGTTTTTTTAAAAACACCATGGAAGAAATACGTGAAGCTCAGATCAGTGCTTGGCTACATATGTACATACATATTGGATTCATATGTTCATCATGCCTGGAAATAAGCAATTAGCTTGGAGATTTGAACTTTATTTAAAAACTGTGATGAGTTTTAAACTTAAGTTCCTTTTTTCCCCCAAAAAAGCACAAGTTTTTTCTTTTTATTTTTTCATTTTTGTTTGTTGTGTTAAGAAGAAACTATATATATTTTTTTAGTTTAAATAACACGTTGTTGTGTTCTTAAGCAAAATAAACTTGAAAAAATTATAGTATCCTATTTTTATTTGAGTTTTTAAATGGATTACATATGTAATCCGCGCGACGACTGGCGTAACTTTTTGGTGCGCGACGACTGCAGGGTTAATCTAAATCGAAGGATTATTGAAAACAAATCAGGTTGAACTGTTGGTCCGATTCCCAGAACATCGTTTAGAGAACTTCCAGAGGATGTTTTCGCTGAACAGTCAAAGACTACACGCAGTGCTGTTGACGAGCTTTCTGGTTTCAAAACGCAATGATGCGGGATGGAATAGTGTGTCTGTGGAATATCCGAGTTCTCTATTTGACTCATATGGCCCAATTGTCCATATTCCAATAAAAATTGTGTGTACTGCAGACGTAATTCATTGTTGAGTTCCAGTCGACGTTCCAGTGAAATAAACCTTTTGCGTGCCCTTTCAAAGGATGCTCCTAAGGACGATGGATCTTTTTTGAACGGGAGACTTACCATGAATCTTCCACTGGGTAGAATTTGTGTAGTCGAGTTGAAGAAGTCTTCACAATTACGCTCTTCATTGCTCATCCGTTTAATTGGAGAATCATGACTTTCACACTCCCAGAATCTGCTTACAAGTTTTTCGATTTTTGAAAGAGATGTTGCTGTGGCAATGCTGCATACAGCATTATGTTTGGTACCTTGAGCACCACCTGCCACAATCCAACCCAGTTTCGTGTTTCGAAGTAGTGGAAGTTGAGGACCAATAAAGATTTCTCCTGGAAGTAAAAGATCAAAGAACAATTCAGCACCAATCAGCAAATCTATTTTTTGGTTTGTCATAAATCCTGGGTCTGCCAACTGTATGTGAGCAGGTAGGTCACGTAATTCAGTGTGACTGTCATGCGGCCTATAGTCAGTTATCTTAGCCAAGATCGTTGCTTCAATATTGCCTTTGAAGCTTCCATTTCGCGATTGAAATGAGAGTTCTATGGCAAATTGTGTTGGCGTTCCATGCCCTCCAATCCCACTTATGGAGGTTTCGGATCGATGCTTCTGAATTCCTAAAGCATGTGCAAAGGCTGCTGTCACAAAATGGATTTGTGATCCAGAATCTAATAACGCACGACAGGGAAGTAATGTGCCACATGCAGACCTTACGTTAACTAATGCTGTCGCTAGATAAATGCTACGGTGATTGGATCTGGAAGTGCTAGCTGCGTTTGACGACTGACCTTCCACCCCTTGACCTTGTTTTATTTGCTGGTTTCGATCACCTATGGAAGATATAGTGTTGGCATTAGAAATTGGGTTAGAAATTGGTTTTGCCTTTAAATTGTATCTATTTTCTTTTTTGTAGTGCAACAATGTATTGTGTTTGCCATTGCAAAGAAAACACCCCCTTGCGTTGCACGAATTTTGAGTATGACCCGATCTCAGACAAATTCTACAAATTCCGATTCGTTGAACAGACTTCTCACGATCAGCACCTGAAAGAGACAAGAATTTTTTGCATTTATATATTTTATGGTTACCTAAGCTGCACATCACGCAGCCGTTGGATTCAATTGCTATGGCGGTTGTCTTCCTTTTTTCATCGGAATGCGTGATGGTTTCAAGCGTTTGAAACCTAGATTCGATGAATTTCAACAACTCTGATAGCGATGGACTGCTCCTTGGGTCATCTAGGGACTGTTCGAAGAGGGTCCTACTCTCTTTGTCAACCTTTTTCAGGATCAGGTGGACGACTATTGGATCCCAGTCATGTGCCGCGAATCCTAGATTGATCAGGGCCTGAATTCCTTCCTTTGTGTTGTCATGCAGTTTCCGCAAGCTAGAAGCAGTTCCCGATGCTGATTGTTGGGACAATAGGTTTTCGAGCTGTGCACACAAAAGTAGCCGTTTGTTATCATATCTGTCCATCAGTGTCTTCCAGGCTGCTTCAAAATTACTATCTGTCGCTGGAAATCCTTGAATCAAACTGAGTGCTTCACCTGTCAGATTAGTCCTCAAAAAGTACAGTTTCTGGGCCGGCGAAATCGGTTGTTCAAGGATCATTGGTTTAAATAAATCATAGAACTGACGCCACTTAAGGTAACATCCATCAAACTTTGGAAGTTCAATTTTTGGTAGCTTCAAAGAAGCAATTGCCACTTGATGATCCGATGTAGTACCTTTTGTTGGTAAGCCAGTCAGTCGAATCTCTAGCTGTTTTTGAAGATGAAAGTAGATGTTGACATCTTCTTCTTCCAAATCGCCATCCACGCGTTGAAAAACTAATTTTAATTGTTCAAAATTATCCACTAGGTTCTTAACTTTAATTTCGAACATATGGGGATAGGTATTTTTTAGTTCCGTACTGCAATTATCCAATGAGGATTAAAAATGCCTTGTCAACATTTTATACCTATCCTTTGTCGTAAGTGCTCTGGTCATCTTCATCTTGTCTGCTTCTGTTGCTGCTGCTGCTGGTTTTACCGATGATCCTGATGGAGTTGCTGCTGGTGGCTTCTCCATGGTCTGGTTTGCGTCCAGGCCTGGCAGACTGCTCAAGCGACTGATGATGTCCGCTTTCATATTTTCATAAGCGCCTTTTATCTTTTCGTAAAACTCCTTCATGAAATACTCGTGATGAGGTTTATCTGAATACTTGTCACGGATTTGGGTGTCGTTTGTGTCGAAATAGTCCCATAGATTTTCTAGTCTTTCCTTTTTCTGTAACAGTTTTTCCACCGTTTTTCGGGTTTGGCCATCCTTACCGTAGTTGCGGACAAGATCCAAAATTTCTTTCCCCGTTGCATCTTGAAGATCAGAGAGCTCTTCAAGACCTTCTGGAAACACTTCATCGTTCGACATATCTTTTTGTTTTTCTTTTTTTTTCTTTTTAAATAGAACACTGATTCTACTGACTTATTATTTTTTTTTTTTTTAACAGAACACTGATTCTAATGACTTATTATTTTTTTTTTTTTTTTTGAATGAAATTAATTAATTAATTAATTAATACAGGTACACTTAAAACTTTAAGAAGCGTGTCCTGTCACGGTCGCCAATGAATAATTCAAAAACAAATGCACAATTAAAATCTTTACAATCTTTATTAGTCACTTAGGTATGTGATTGGTTTGAGTGTCGACAGTAGAAAGAAAGAATAAATAGAAACAAATGGTAAGATTCGATGATCTGCGATGTGGGAACGTGCGAATCGTGGGAACTGGCCATTCAGCAAGCGAGTAGACAGTCCACGCAAGAATCGTATTTCGTCCAGTGAACGTCCGGACTTGAGCGTTCACATCACAGCTCTCGTTACAAATAAAAAATTTATGAAGATATGATGAAACCCAAATGGTTGCGTACTACGCAGTTTTGAGTTCCAACACAAATATTTACACGTTGCTTCAGATATTGGCTACCATATCTGCCTACGCCTACGGAGACTTAAAAACTATTTGCGAAACACAACGGGTGAAAACAGACTGAACGGCTCTCATGAATATTCACTACGGGATAGCTATTGACGTAGATGAAGTAGTGGATGTATTTAAAAAGAAAAACAGAAGATTGATTCTATAATGCATATGTAATCAACTGAACCTTCTGTTTTTCGTATAATATAAAAATTATTTATTTCACACACTTCCATTTGTTTTATTTTTTTGAACGTAACGAAGCGACTCTAAAAAAAAAACTAACTATGTTGAACTTTTGCTCGCTCTCTGAGACATATTGGATATTCCTATTCCCCTTTGGCAGTTTTGAATTAGAGAAGAGTAATCATATCTATGTTACCAAAAAATCGAATTTATTAATTTTTACATAAGCACTAAATAGATATTTTAATTCTCTTTTTTAAACCTGTTTTAGACTTGACTTTTGTTAAATGGTTCAATGTAAGAGATTTTAACTTTAACTATACTATAATTTTGTGAAGATGTTTTTGAAAATTCACCTCAGTATACCTTATGTAAGACTTGTCATATCGTAGATTTCGATAAATTTACTATACTTGAATGAATATAAAGTCGATTACGAACTTTCAAATCAAATCAAATTTTACTTCATATTTGTGTAAGGAAAAAAACGAGAGTCGCTATGTAACTAATATGCTAAACTGATGGAATCGTAATTAGTACTTTGGACCAATGTTCTGTAGCATACAACGTCGTAAAATTCTGTTACTTTGACAGTCAACAATTAAGTTGAATGAAAATTCTGGATAAAAATTGGTTTTCGTATCGTAAATTCGTAATGTACACCCAACTTTTAATACTAATTTCTTAATCGAAAACGTTCAACCGAAAACACAAGCGGCAACACTATAATGTACATCTAATAAAATATAAAAGGCGTTGCTTGCGAGTCAGTGTATGTATTTTTTAGTATTTTAGTATTTATTTCAAAGTATAACTTACACAGTAAGATTGTAGGTATCTTATAATATAGTGAAAGTTTATGAATATACATTTTAAATAATAATATAGATAAAATTTAAGTAAAAAGGAGAAGGAGAGAAAGATAATAGACAAAATATAGGGAAAAAATAAGATTCAAATCGAAAAATGCAACTGAATATAAATAATTTTCAACCTATATTATAAGTATTACATATTTCATTTTGAAACGGATAAATATACTAGATATATAGATAAAGCGAAAAAGAAAATAGATAGATAGATAAATAAATGAAAAGTAGATATGTAACATTTAATTTATTTAATCTTGTATTGAAGGAGAAGTTAAGTTAGTTGCTTTGATTTTGATTGCAATAAAAACGTTTAAGGTAATTTTGAAAAATCTGTATATCATTCGTATCTCGAATTTGGGTAGGAAGTGAGTTCCATAGGCGACAGGCAGTGATGAAAAACTGTCTTTCCGAGGTCATACACGAGAAGCGTGGTAATATAATCGTTGTTGATCTGTTGGACATTGACAGTCTTATTTTTTCGAAGAGGTATGATGGTTGACGAGTTTTCACAATTTTAAAAAACAGTATCAATGCTCGGAATTTAATGAAGTTATTAAGCGACATATTAAGGAGGCTCTCTTGCAGATGCGAAACATGATCATACCTCCTTAGCCTATAGATGTATCGAATGATACTATTAAAAGCAATCTTAAGTTTGTTTTTGCTGATGGTATCGCAATTGTAAAATATTTCGCATCCATAGGTAAGAACAGGTATCACAAGGGTTCTTGCTAGCATTAATCTTGTTTTCAATGGGTTGAATTCTTGGGCTAACCGAAGCGTTCTGAGAGTTCCATAAGTCTTTCCTACCACTGAATTAATGTGATCATTCCCGGCTAGTTTTCTATTAAAAATTACACCTAGGTTTTTATACGTATTGTAATGTGCACCCAACATTTCATGCTAATTTCCTATTTGAAAACGTTAAACCGAAAACACAAGTGCTGGCAACGCTATAATGGAGTGCTATAATGGAAGACGTTGTTTGTGAGTGAGTGTGTGTGTGCAGAAAAATACCGGGAGGGGAACTTGTCTAGACATCATGGTTCATAGAAAAACTACTAGAAATCTCTCGATGTTTCACACTGCTATATAAAGAGGCCGCTGACGCAACCAGAGTGAGTTTAATTTAGAAAGTGATAGTAGGCGTGTTTTATTGAAATTCTATGTGCACTTATGTTCACTTCAGCAAAACATCGCTCATGGGAAAACAACAACTCCTTATGTCAATAGCCTAAGTGCACATAAATATCGCAGTTTAGCTAACTGCACAACAGGGATGGTTGGTAAATTTATTTTTTTGGCACCCAGAGGTTGGCAGTTTTTGGGTTGTGTTCGTTCATATTTCTGATTTTCGACAACAGATTGAATAAGTTTGTTTCTTTACTTTTTGTGCACAGAAATTTTTTTTTTAAGAAGTGGTTGTAAAATTCTTTCAGAAACTCTCTGAAAGCGTAATTGTCTTAAAAGTAAAGAAACGCCTTGAACAAAACATTCGCAGCGACGCAACGCTTGGAAAAACGTCTGTTTGGTATTTGTTTTGGCTGTGCACGATTTCTGTCCACAGAAATTTTGGTGGCGGAAATTCGCAGGACGGGGAATTTTTTTTACTCTCTCGAGAGCACTCTCTTTTGTGCACTGCTACGAAAAATCGGAACGGGATTAGACTGGCTTTCGCCAAATTTCGGTGCATTTCGTGCAAATGTTCAGTAAAGAAACACACCTAATAGCTAATAGATGAGTCAGGTGGTGACTTGGTGGGGACATAAAAAGACACGCAGTTACTAACACACACACACACACACACACAATGAAAGTTTCGCAATCGGTCAGAAAAAAATAACATCATACAGAACACATAAGAACATCAGAACCAAGGCAACCAAAAACATTAGTCACAAAATGAATCTAATTGAACACAGCCTTTACGAAAAAAAATTAAAGTGATATTTGTTTTGTTTACATCGAAAGGAAAAAGTTGAAATGCGGCAAATAAATTGAGAATCGAGAATTAAATAGAGAAAAATAAAAATGGAAAGTAAAAGGTATGTATTTATATCCTTAGAATGCAAATTTTTAATGTTTCTTATCCTTAGAACAAGTGCAAAGGGTACCAAAACTGAAAGTGAAAATTGAAAAAGAGGTGCTAAGTGAATATAAACCAAAAATCGTTTTATTGTAAGTGAACATAAGTGCACATAGAAAATTTTCAATAAAACGCGGTTAGTGTGAATATTGAATAAACGTAATTGAGTTGAGTTCGAAAGTAGATACATAATAAAGGTGGTAGAATTAAATGGAAAGGTATAGTTTTATTTTTGCGAACTAAGCGCACGTTACATTGGTGTCAGAAGTGGGATAAAACTTTTTTGAAAAAAAAAAAACCAGTTGACTAGTAAAGTGTAAAAAAAAAAGTTAAAATAAAAATAAAAACAATAAACAGTGAAAATGGGTAAGTTGTTAGAAGAGCTCAACTGCATTGAGCTTAAATGTGAGTTAGGTAAGCGAAATCTTTCTAGAGCAGGATCGAAAAATGAGCTCGTCCTGCGCTTGCGCAACTATTTGGAACAGCAAGGGGAAGACGTAAACACTTTTGTCTTTGAAGCAGAAGTGGAGGAAGAGGAAGGAAATGAAAGTGTAGATTTTTCTAGTATAATGAAGATTTTATTAGAACAAAACAAGCAACAGCAGAATATTCTCGGACGTCTGGAAAAGCAACGAAACGATCAAAAGAAGGAACAGCAGACGAGCAACTTGAAGCACAACGAAATGAGCAAAAGAAGGAACAGCAGAATGTTCTCGAACGACTCGAAGTACAACAAAAGAATCTGGAAGAGCAACGTAACGAACAAAAGAAAGAACAACAGAATATTCTCGAAAGACTTGAGGCGCAACAGAATGTTTTGGAAGGTCAGAAAAACATTCTAGAAGGCAAATTGGGCAACATTGAGAAAAATGTATGTGCCCTTGACGAACGCGTTGAAGGTATGGAAAAACAGCTTTCTGTTGTAGAGAATCGTTTCGAAATCGTAGAAAGCCGATGTGATAAACAGTTCTCTGTTCTGACCAAGGAATTGGACCAGATCCGGAAAATCAAAATTCGAGAATCTGCTTGAGAGTTTGTAAAGAAAAAGGAGATGAAACCGCCAACATTTGATGGACAGTCTTCTTGGCCAGTCTACAAGAGACAATTGGAGGCAGCCGCGACAACAAATGGCTGGGATGACGAAGACAAGTACATTGCACTGACTCTTGCTCTTAGAGGACCAGCAGCTGAATTACTTCAAACAGTTCCAGCTGGTAAGAGCGGTAATTTCAGTTCTCTCGTGGCAGCTATAGATAAACGCTTTGGAGATAGCCACTTGAAAGAAGTCTTCCGAGTCCAACTCAATAACAGAATCCAGAAAAGGGGTGAAAGTCTACAGCAGCTCCAAGCAGACGTCGAAAGACTGGTTCACCTGGCATACCCGGATGCTGGAGAAGAAATCATCAACCAGCTTGCTGTTGAGTCCTTCGTTCGTGCCATTGCTGATATACATCTTCAGAGGTATGTGCGAACTGCTAGAACACGTACTCTTTCTGAAACTTTAGCATTCGCATTGACAATTGAAGCAGCAGAACAGGCTTCTCATGGAGTACATCGACTTAGAGAGGCCATAGTCGAAGAATGCTCTTGTCAAAGAGCTGAAATACAAAAGAACCAGCGGAGTGGACTAGCAAGATGTTGGAACTGCAACAAGACCGGGCACTTACAGCGTCAATGCCGACTACCACCAAATAAAGCCGGTTGTCAACATTGTGGAAGCAAAAGACCCAACCCAGAGCAAGGTAACAACAACACCAGCGTTGCCTATCAGCCCGTTTCCCCATCAGAGAAACGAGTAAGAACCAACTTCGAGGGGCAGAGGCTGGTTTCTTGTATCGATGGCCCCAGAACCACCATCCAGGTCTCTCAGACCAAACGAGACAACAAAAGTCTGACTGTGGAGACTACTATTAACGGGAACAAACATGTGGCTACCATCGACACCGGTGCCATAGCCTCCATAGTACGTCGAGACCTGGTAAAGACGACGTGGCTTCATAACACCAATAGCTACCGTCTAAGAACCGCTACGGGAGAAGCAGCAAGAGTATATGGAGAAGTTTGTCTGAAAATCCGACTGGCTGATTTAGTGTTTACTCATCAATTCCTGGTGGCAGATATATGTGACGAGTGCATCATTGGAATCGACTTTATGAAACAACACGGTGTTATTTTGGACATCGGTAATCAAGTTTTGAAGTACCAAAATAAGGAACTTCCAATGACCTATTCGAACGAAAGTACGTCGACACTGAGGACTGTCATCACGGAAGATCTGATTCTGCCTCCTTCTTCTGAAGTGTTCGTTTGGACAAAACTGGAAGGTGAGTTGGAAGCCTTCGATACCTCATGGTGGAACCAGACCCAGAGTGTTCCTCCCAAAGCGTCATCATTGGGAAAACACTGGTAGCACCGAAAAACAAAATGGTCCCCGTACGATTACTAAACACCAGACCGTACGATGTAAAGTTGAAGAAAGGAGAAGTCGTTGGACGTTGCGAATCGGTTGCAGCAATTACGAAGATCACAGACGAAGCCCCGAGAAAGACTATAACTCCGGAGGAGCTCAAAACCATCAGAGCTAAAATACTGAATTCATCCAACCTTGATCACCAACAAACAAGGATGGCTGAAAATCTTCTACAAGAGTACACTGACATCTTCGCATCACAAAAGGGAAAATATGGTAGGACACAGTTGGTGCAGCATCGCATCAACACAGGAGATGCAAGACCGATTCGTCAACCCGCAAGACGTCTTCCACTGGCCAAACAAGGTGAGGTTGAGGACATGATAACAGCAATGAAGAAGGACGGTCTTATCGAAAATTCCAAAAGTCCTTGGGCATCACCAGTGGTGCTAGTGAAAAAGAAAGACGGAAGCACTCGCTTTTGTGTAGACTACCGAAGGCTGAATTATGTTACTAAGAAGGACAGCTATCCCCTGCCGAGAATCAGTGATACCCTGGATGCCATGGAGGGAGCCCAGTGGTTTTCGACGCTGGACTTGAAGAGTGGATATTGGCAAGTTGACATCCACCCAGATGATCGGGAAAAGACGGCGTTTTCTACAGGTAATGGGCTCTGGCAGTTCAAAGTTATGCCGTTTGGGCTATGCAACGCTCCGGCAACATTCGAGCGTTTGATGGAGTGCGTTCTTCAAGGACTGAAGTGGAAAGCTTGCCTAGTCTACTTGGACGATGTCATTGTTTACGGGAAAACATTTGACCAACATTGCAAGAACCTAAAAGCCGTGTTTTATAGACTTCGAGAGGCTAACCTTAAACTGAATCCGGAAAAATGTGCACTTTTCAAAACCGAAGTTAAGTATTTGGGACACATCATCTCTTCCCAAGAAGTGAGGACTGATCCTGAAAAAGTTGACTCCGTCAAAAATTGGCCAACACCACAGGACAAACATCAACTCCGAAGCTTTCTTGGTCTTTCCACATATTACCGACGTTTTGTTAAGAACTTTGCTGGAGTTGCAAAGAGTTAACATCAGCTCACCGAAAAAGGGAAGCAGTTTAAATGGTCAGGTGAGTGCGAGAAATCTTTTCAGGAACTCAAATACCGCCTCTGTAACGCTCCAGTGCTGGCACATCCAACACCTGGCAAAACGTTCATCATTGACGCTGATGCAAGCAACGTTGGAATCGGGGCGGTACTATCCCAAGTGCATGATGGCGAAGAGAAAGTGGTGGCATATTACAGCAAGGTCCTCTCGAAGCCCGAAAGAAACTACTGCGTGACCAGAAGGGAACTGCTAGCTCTTATCTTGGCAACAAAGCACTTCCATAAGTACGTCTATGGACAGAAATTCCTTCTGCGGACAGACCATGGTGCTCTGAACTGGCTGTTGAACTTCAAAAATCCAGAAGGTCAAGTCGCAAGGTGGATAGAAAGACTGCAGACTTATGATTACCAGACTCAACACCGCAGAGGAAAGTTGCACTCAAACGCCAACGCATTATCCCGAAGACCTTGCAAAGTGGATTGCAAGCATTGTAGGCGACAAGAAGAAAAAGAAAATATTACCGCTCAGCGGCTAAGAGCTGACCCAATATGCGGATGGAGCAATGAGGAAGTGAGGACTGCTCAACAGGAGGATCCAGATATCGAACCCATTCTCGCATGGAAAGAAAATGAAGAGAAACCTGAATGGGGAGACATTTCTGACAGGAGTCCAGTTCTCAAAGCCTATTGGGCACAGTGGGACTCACTATATGTGCAAGAAGGTGTCCTCAGGCAAAGAAGGGAATCCGCTGATGGTAAGTCATATGTGATGCAGCTGATCGTACCGCAATCGAAAGTCAGTGAAGTTCTTCGGGAGATGCACGACGGACCTTCTGGAGGCCACCTGGGAGTTAACAAAACACTGGAGAAGGTGCGACATCGGTTCTACTGGTTACACGCTAGAGATGACGTGGAGAAGTGGTGCCGAACATGTGACAAGTGTGCTGCAACCAAAGGACCTGGTAGGAATATTCAAGGTAAGATGCATCAGTACAACGTTGGATCACCTTTTGAGAGGATTGCAGTAGATGTGGCTGGGCCTTTTCCAGAAACCAACGCTGGAAACAAGTACATTCTGGTTGTAATGGACTATTTTAGCAAGTGGCCTGAGGCGTATGCCATCCCAAATCAAGAAGCCAAAACGGTGGTCGACCAGATTGTGTTTAACTGGGTGAGTAGGTTTGGCGTGCCTATGGAACTCCATTCCGACCAAGGGAGGAACTTTGAGTCAAACATCTTCCAAGGAGTGTGTGGACTACTTGGCATTAAGAAGACGAGAACCACACCGCTTCATCCACAATCTGATGGGATGGTTGAAAGATTTAACCGGACCTTGAAAGAACACCTCACCAAGGTCGTAGGCGACTACCAAAGAGACTGGGATAGGCACGTACCGCTATTCCTGATGGCCTATAGAAGTGCAGTACATAGCTCGACAGGACAAACACCATCTGACGTCCTGTTCGGGAAAACCATGCGTCTGCCGAGCGAAGTTAAATTTGGATGCCCCACAGAGGAGCCACAAGACACGAACGAGTATGTAGACGACCTCAAGGAGAGACTCGCTGACATCCATAAAAGAACAAGGGAACGGATGAAAACCTACAGCGACCGGATGAAGACACGGTACGACACAAAAGCGACAACGGCAGGATTCCAAGCAGGAGATCGTGTGTGGCTTTATAATCCTCATCGTCAAAAGGGATTGTCACCGAAACTTCAGCAGAACTGGGAAGGTCCTTATACTGTTGTCACGAGGATTAACGACGTGGTCTACCGCATCCAAAGATGACTAAGAGGCAAGTTAAAAGTAGTTCATTGTGACCGGCTGCATCGATATAGTGGCGAGGCTGCAGATGGAATTATTCGGGACGATCAATCTTAAGGAGGGGGCAGTGTAATGTGCACCCAACATTTCATGCTAATTTCCTATTTGAAAACGTTAAACCGAAAACACAAGTGCTGGCAACGCTATAATGGAGTGCTATAATGGAAGACGTTGTTTGTGAGTGAGTGTGTGTGTGCAGAAAAATACCGGGAGGGGAGCTTGTCTAGACATCATGGTTCATAGAAAAACTACTAGAAATCTCTCGATGTTTCACACTGCTATATAAAGAGGCCGCTGACGCAACCAGAGTGAGTTTTATTTAGAAAGTGATAGTGTGAACATTGAATAAACGTAATTGAGTTGAGTTCGAAAGTAGATACAGAATAAAGGTGGTAGAATTAAATGGAAAGGTAGAGTTTTATTTTTGCGAACTAAGCGCACGTTACAGTATCAACAAATTCAAGCGTGTTCTCGTTTAGTTTTATAGAATGAAAGTATGAAAGATCTTATTCTTTTTTTGAAATAATTAGGCACTTGCATTTATTGGCAATGAGCTTTAACCCGTTGCAAGATGCCCACATGGATATCTTTTCCAGTTCCTGGTTTAAGATGAAGGCGCAGTCATCAATTAACCCAAACGGACAACTTTTATAAATTTGTATGTCATCGGCATAAAAGTGTTTTGATGCTTGAGTGATGAAAGAACCGATTTCATTTATATATAGCGAGAATAAGAGAGGGGACAGAATTGAGCCTTGAGGAACTCCTTGTTGTACCGATAAAAAATTTGAAAGGTTGTTATTTAGAAAAACTGCTCGTTTTCTAACATTGAGAAAAGAAGAAATTAATTTGATAGCTTCAGACGAAATATTGAACCTTTGCCGAAGCCTTTTCAGAAGTATAGTGATTCACCATGTCGAAAGCTTTTGAAAAATCTAGTAGAACAAGAAAAGTAACATTATCAACATCGAGATCTGCTCTAATATCTTCAATTATTTTGGTTAGAGCCGTTATACAGCTATGGTTCGAACGGAAACCTGATTGGATGTTGGCTAATAAGTTGTTTCGATTGATAAAATTGTTTAATTGTTTTTGCATAATGCGTTCACATACTTTAGATAAGAAAGGAAGTACTGAAATGGGCCTGAACTCACTACAAAGCGAGTTCTTAGGGATTGGAATAATTTTAGCTATCTTCCATTGGCGTGGAAAAATTCCTGTTGTGAGAGTTGTATTTATTACCTCCGTAATATAAGGAAGAAGGACTGGGAGGATGGCTTTGATGAAGATAGGGTTTATATCATCAGTTCCGATGGCATTAGATTTGATGCTGATACAACTCTCAACTACGTCTAACCCGTTCACACAGGCAAAACTGAAAAAAGTGTCCGTTGATGGAGGCTGTATGATATCGAGTAATGACTGTTCTCTTGTGGTTATAACTGGTGTAACTGGTGTTGATGTAAACTGGCGGTTGAGTTCATTTATATTTAAATCGGCTTTAATGTTTGAATTTTGTTTCCCAATTCCTAGCTTACGGAGATTATTCCACAATTTTCGACCATCAGAACCTATCCTCAGGTCGTTAGAAAATAATTTTAATTTTGCTCGTCTAATTTCTTGAACAACTTTGTTTCGTAGTGATTTGTAAATTTCGTGAAATTCATTGACCCGAAAACGTTTCCATCGACGATAAGCAAAATCACGTTAATTGATTAGTTCAGTAATCCTATTTGTAAACCATTGTTTATTTTCGCGAGACCTAATCTTTGTTTTTAATGGCACACGTGTATTATATAATAAATTTATATTTGTATTTAAGAAATCGACCTGATTATCTGGCGAAGGCATTAGAAAAATGTCATTCCATGTAATATTATGTATATCATTTTCGAAAGAACTTCTACAAATGTTCTTGAAATCCCTAAACTGAACTGTATTCTCTTGTGTAGCACAAGTGTTAAAATCGTATGTCAAGAAAATGAGGTCATGTTTCGAGAAAACTGGAGCTTCTAGTTGGTCGTATAGAAGAACCCTATCAATTTCGTTCACATAATAATGATCTATTAGCGTACTAGATGAGTGGGTGAAATGGGTGGGTTGTGCAGTATTAACTGAGTGCAGAGCGAAAGAACTCATGTTTTCACTCAATCTTTTATCTTTTAATAGGTCTGAATTAAAATCCCCGCAAATAATTATGTTTGAGGAGTGTAAGGACTGCTATGACTTGTGTTTTCTTCTTTATAATATAGTCCAACTTCTTTTCAATAAAACAAATAATGTATACTTTTATATTTCACTACTTTATTCACACGTCTGTTCTCTTTCGGTTTTAAAAATAGACTGACTGCTGGTTGCTGTCGATGAAGCAAAAGCAGACCAGTGTATATAATAATTTCAATACAAATACAATGATATTACAATACTATCTTTATGAGTAGGGGCCCCTTCCTTTACCGGCACCCGAATTGATTACTCTTTCGTTGTTTATACATTAGCAGCCGTATTTATAATCGCATTTTAAACTCCGCGGAAATTTAAAACACGCTTAATCGTTGATTAAAACAAAAATCGTATTTATAATCATTTTTCGGCAGTGAATAAGGGCTGACTAGCTTAAACGCAGAAATGTGTGTTTTAAGCGTGTTTTAAGCGTGTTTTAGCGTATAAATGTCATTTGATTGTGAGTATTGAGTTGTCATTCAGTGGTTTATTTACATCTTTGAGAATTTTAAAAATAACTAAAATAGAAATGTACTCAAATAACATTTACTTTATAAATAATTTGGATGTAGTAAATGTGTTTTCAATTGACAGAAATATGCATTGTTTTCCTTTTTTGTAAATTCGTTTCTTACAATTTTTCCAGTTCGGAAACGTTTTTGATTTTCGCTTTTTGGACAAAACAACAAAATTAAAGCCAAAGAATAATAGAATATATACTTATACATATATATAGAACAATGTATATTGCGTGACCAACATTTCATCGTCCATAGGTTAGAAAATATAAACAAAAACAAATTTCTGTTTTCAGTTCAACCATTGAGAAACCAAAATAAGAGAGTTTCTTTATGATTTTGACACAAGGGATGATTAACTAGTATGGGCGAAAAAAATGATTATAAATAAGGATTTTTTATTCACTGATTAAAGTCTCATTAAGTTCTTAATCACTGAATAACTAACATGCGTTTTAAGCGTGTTTTAGCGAAATCTAATAAATACGGCTGTAGGTGTTTACAATTTGGCCGTCCTGATTTGCAATCGTCCCGATTGACCTGTCTACTGAATTCATGTACGGTTTCAAATTAGCTACCTCCCATATCCCTGAATAAGGTATCTGAGTCAATTGGAATCCTTCTACGTCTTTTATTAAGTACCTATCATTTGGCAGTACTTTTTGTACTTCATACGGCCCCTTAAACTTTGGAATAATCTTCTTACACACTCCTGGTTGGCTCACAAAATTTTTGACCATGACATAATCACCAACTTCATATGTTTTACTAACCCTATTCTTATCTTTAATCTGCTTATTATAGTTTTGTTGTTTCATTATTCGTTCAGACGCCCTCCTCCTAATTCCTATTAAATCTCTCTCTTTTGTATTTTCATTAATTTCCTTTAACTTTTCTCTCATTTGATCTATTATCTCTCCTCTTTGTTTTACCCCAAAAAGCAATTCACTTGCACACGTACCTGTACTCTGGTGCAACGTATTATTCATAGCGAATTCGATTTTCGGTAAGATCTTGTCTAATGTAGACTCTGTACCACCCTTAGTTGTCTTAGCAAACATAGGGGCCAAGCTTCTATTTACGCGTTCCACTTGTCCATTAGCCTGAGGTGAGGCTGTAGCGATCTTAACGTGCTTAATATTGTTTCCTTCTATAAACTCTTCAAAGCTACTCGAGGTGAATGCACTCCCTCGATCCGATACTATTACCTTGGGCCTACTATATGATGAGAAATAAGATTTCAAACAGGTCAGTACTTCGTTCGTACCAGTAGAACGCACCGCATACAACTTCGTAAACTTCGAAAATGCATCCACAACCAAAAAGACATACTTTTTCTTTGACGCCTTGAGGGTCACAGGACCGAAATGGTCAATATGGACTGTATCGAACGGTACGTCGCCCTTGGGTATGTTATGAAGAAACCCTTCATGCTTACCGGTTTTCGCCGAAAACACTATGCACTTCAAGCAATTATTAATATGTTCATGAATCTTCTCTCTCATTTTTGGGAACCAATATGACCTCGTTATATTTTCTAACACTTTCTCGAAACCTACATGCCCCATTTCATCATGGTACTTATATAATATATTCCTTTCCATGCTATTAGGGACAAAAAATAAAATGTTTTGTCCGATCTTTCTGTATATCAATCCATTTCGTAACTCATACCTATTGTCTTCCTCTCGTTGTAATCTCTCTTTAATCTTTTGTATACACTCATCTTTATTTTGGCAAATCGACAAAGTTTGCTCAAAAGTGTTATCTTCAAGTACTAGTATATTGCAAACCCGACTGAGCGCGTCCACATGTTGCATTTTGCTACCATTCCTATGCTCCAGAATGTAATCGTAGTTTTGCAACTCAAGTGCCCATCTCGCAATTCTTGGATTTATTTCCTTCTTGTTCAGAGTAAGCGTTAGCGAATTGCAATCAGTAACAATCTTAAATTTCAAACCGTGTAGATAAATCCTAAATCGTTTCAGTGCGTAGATGATAGCTAGAGTTTCTAGCTCAAAACTGTGATACCTGGACTCACAGTCAGTCGTTCTTTTAGAAAAGTAAAAGATCGGATGGAACAGTCCGTCTTTCTTCTTTTGTAAGAGTATGGCTCCAAATCCTAATGAACTCGCATCACAATGCAGCTCCGTTTCGTCTCTTGGGTTGTAGATAGCCAATATTGGAGACTCAACCAGTTTGGCTTGCAAAGTTTCAAACGCTTTAATTTCATTTGTATCAAATTTGAATTCTACGTTCTTCCTAATCAATTTATATAGAGGTTCAGCCAATAACGAGAACCCCTTGACAAATCTCCTGAAATACGAACATAGTCCTAAAAAGCTATGCACCTCTTTTACGCTCTTTGGCAATGGGAAATTCTTTACGGACTCTATTCCTTTCTTATCTGGTCTTATACCATCTTTAGAGATCATATATCCTAAATATTGAATTTCGGGTTTTAAAAATCTACACTTGTCTTGCCTTAGTTCTAATTTATTCCGCACTAATTTCTTAAAAACTTCCTTCAGTATTTCTAAATGCTCATCAACGGTTTCTGTGGCTATCATAATATCATCTAAGTAAATAGTGATCTTCCCTTCCCGGATAAGGTCTTCAAACACCTCGTTGATGAACCTCTGAAATGTTGAAGGAGCATTTCTAAGCCCAAATGGCATTTTCAAAAATTCATACTGCCCCAACGGGGTCACAAAAGAGGTATATTTCACCGATTCTTTTTCTATCTTCACGTGATAAAACGCACTTTTTAAATCTAAGAGTGAAAATATTTGTTTATTTGCCAACCTATCTAAAAGATCATCTATTAAAGGTAATGGGTAATTATCTTTTAAAGTCATTTTGTTAAGATTTCGAAAATCTATGCACAATCGTATGTCACCAGTTTTCTTTTTTACTAAAACAATAGGTGATGCATACTCCGACTTACTAGTTTGAATTACACCTGACTGCATTAACTCATCCAAAATACTTTGAAGCTGTGTTTTCTCCAAATAGGATAACCTTCTTGGAGGGCAATGGAAGGGCTTTTCATTAACTAATCTAAGTTTCATTTCATAATCAATTTCGGGACACTCGGGACGTTTGCAGCACATAAAATTTTTTAACATTTCACTAAAATCATTTTTCTCTTTAATAGACAAATTTTCGTTACTCCACAAATCTATTTCATTCGTTTTTTCTTCAATTTCTATATTCATTAAATTTGTACACTCATTTTCATATTCGCTCTCATCTGCACTTATCTTTTGATTTTTTTTTTCTTTATTCAAATTCCATTCATCCTCTAAATTCTTTTCTTTAAACAAACTAAGATGTGCAGATCTCAAAAAATCTCTTCCTAGTATAGCTGCAACTTGCATAGTTTCATTGTCAACTACAAAAACGTTCAAATTTATTTCCTTTTCCTCATAAATAATTACTACATCAACTAAACCAATTATTTTCAATATGCTTTTATTTATACCCACAATCTTGATCAAATTATTTTGACAATAGGGATGAATAAATATTTCCGGCACGAATTCTTTCTTTATAATACTTATGGGGCTGCCGGTATCTAGGAGGGTGCCTACTAAAATTTTATGTTGTAAATAATTAATCTTAAAATTAAAAATAATTTTTCTTACATAATCGTCATCATCGTCCTCTTCACATCGATCAAAATGGTGTACCACGACAGCTTTTCTTTTTGGACATGCCGCAGCAAGATGACCCATCTCTGCACAGATATGACAAGCTCCTAGTTGGCGTTTTGGCTTGCGGCACTCCGTCGCTATGTGTCCCAACGAGTTGCAGTTGAAGCATCTTACTGGCTTAACTTCTGGCTTAGCCGCGACCGCTGCTCGACTTGATGTTGCCACTGCAATTTTACTCGGCACCGCCTTCATATTAGGTAATTGGATGTTTCTAAATGCCTCTGCCAGTTCGCTTATTGTTTCGAAGCACTGCATCCGTGCCTGCATCTTCATGTGTCTATCAGGAATACCCTCGATGAGATCGTCGAGTAGCTCCTCCTCCTCTATAGATAGCTTGTTAGCGTAAATAGTCTTATCGTAGAGGTATTGCTGGAACGACTCGGATGGCTGCCACTTCCTTCCTTCATACGCTCTCTTCATATTCAATCGGCTTTCTTTAGTCTTGAACATTTTGGACATCTCGTTTATAATCTCCTCGGTCGTCATCTGCACTAAATCAGTCCTTGAATGAAACCATTTCAAGGCATTTCCCTTCAACCGACAGGACACTAGAATCCTTGCGCTTTTGTCATCCAAATTATATGCTGCTATCAAATTTTTTAATTGAGTTACCCAATGGGAAAAACAATCACCGTCAAAATCTGGTAACAGCTCTTTAATACCGCTGTTAAAATGTTTGCTCTGTTGACTTTCTTCTGGTGAATTTTTCTTCATCATTTCATTTTCTCTCTTTAGCATTTCGTTTTCTTTTTTTAACAGTGTGTTTTCTCTCGTCTGTAACTCGATCTCTCTTCGTAGTAAATTCATTTGTCTCTTCGTGTATACCAACTCTCGTTCTATGTCTTTCATTTGTTTTTTGTTTTCGCCATTATCCAAATTCGCCTCACTCGTTTTAGCATTTCTCTCTTTATTTCCCCTTTCGTTTGGTTGCACATTATCTCCTATAATCGTGTCATCATCAGAAGATAGTTCATCACTATCGTCGTCGTCGTCTGCTACATCTCTGGTTTCTGCATGTGTGTGTTTTTTCTCGACACATGGAACTTCACCCCGTTCGTTTTCTGGCACAGACAGCAGGCGCAATACCAACTCACTTTTGCTGCCTGTGGTGCGTTGGCCTAACTGTTGAAGCCACTTTTTTAATTGCGACGCAGTTTACATTTTAAACATTTCGTTCTCCATCGTTGTCAATGAACCGAAAATATGTATATATTTTATTATATTTTTTTTTTCTTTTCTCACTCGCGCGTCGCGTCGGTTAATTTCCTTTGTTTTGTATGTGCGTCTTATACGCATTGACACTCGTCTGTAGATTTATTTAATTCTCTCTTTTTTCTTTTCACAATTGCGATGCGATCGTTTGTTTTTTCTTTTTTTTTTCACACCGGGTTACACTCGTTTTTCTTGAAATAGGGTTGATTCTAATCCCTTTTACACAAAGCCAGCTCTCATTTTATTAATATACATGCATTTTTCTTGCACGTTTGTTTTGGTGGTGGGTCTCGCTCTTCATCGTCTCCGTCGTCAGGGCTCTCTTCATCTCCGTCATTCGTGGTGCTTTCATTGTCGTAGTCATCTGGGGTATTTACGTCATGAACTCATTGTCGTCGTTCCCTTTATGTGTATTGGTTATTGGGCACTCACCACGTTCCTCTTCTGGAATGGATATCAATCGAAGTATAAGTTGACTTTTATTTCCAGTTGTTTTTTTATTTAATTTCGTGAGCCATTCTTTCAATTGAGTAAAACTTTCAATTGAGTAAAACTTTTCAACTGCGTGGCGTCCATTTTTATATGTGTGTGTGTTTGCAGGTGCTGTCTATGATCAAATTTGTTACTATTTCCCTACTGGCGTCGTTTTTCGACGTTTCACTTTCCGGAATTTAATTTTATAATATTGTAACGTGAACCCAACATTTTATACCAATTTCCTAATCGAAAAACGTTCAACCGAAAACACAACTGGCAACACTTTAATGGAATGGTATAAATGACAAGCGTTGCTTGTAAGCCAGTGTGTGTGAGTGTATAGAGAGACAGACAGACAGAGAGTAGACAGCAAATGTGGAGACAATGTAGAAGTTACTGGAGAGCTCTAGATGGCATGTCATTCGATATAAATAGCCCGCCCGAGGCAACCAGAGGGAGTCTTGTTTATAGAGTGATAAAGTAAAGAGTAAATACAAGTGATAGTCCAAAAGTCGAGTTGAGTTCGAATAAAGTGTATATCGAAAGTAGATACTGAATAAAGTGGTAGAATTAAATTGAAAGGTAGAGTTTTATTTTTGCGAACTAAGCGCACGTTACATTGGTGTCAGAAGTGGAAATAAAACTTATTTGAAAAGAAAAAACGAGTTGACTAGTAAAGTGTAAAAAAATTAAAAAGAAAAATAAAAACAATATACAGTGAAAATGGGTAAGTTGTTAGAAGAGCTCAACTGCATTGAGCTTAAAAGTGAGCTAGGTAAGCGAAATCTTTCTAGAGCGGGATCGAAAAATGAGCTCGTCCTGCGCTTGCGTAACTATTTGGAACAGCAAGGTGAAGACGCTAACACTTTTGTCTTTGAAGCAGAAGTGGAAGAAGAGGAAGGAAATGAAAGTGTAGATTTTTCTAGTATAATGAAGATTTTATTAGAACAAAACAAGCAACAGCAGAATATTCTCGGACGTCTGGAAAAGCAACGAAACGATCAAAAGAAGGAACAGCAGACGAGCAACTTGAAGCACAACGAAATGAGCAAAAGAAGGAACAGCAGAATGTTCTCGAACGACTCGAAGTACAACAAAAGAATCTGGAAGAGCAACGTAACGAACAAAAGAAAGAACAACAGAATATTCTCGAAAGACTTGAGGCGCAACAGAATGTTTTGGAAGGTCAGAAAAACATTCTAGAAGGCAAATTGGGCAACATTGAGAAAAATGTATGTGCCCTTGACGAACGCGTTGAAGGTATGGAAAAACAGCTTTCTGTTGTAGAGAATCGTTTCGAAATCGTAGAAAGCCGATGTGATAAACAGTTCTCTGTTCTGACCAAGGAATTGGACCAGATCCGGAAAATCAAAATTCGAGAATCTGCTTGAGAGTTTGTAAAGAAAAAGGAGATGAAACCGCCAACATTTGATGGACAGTCTTCTTGGCCAGTCTACAAGAGACAATTGGAGGCAGCCGCGACAACAAATGGCTGGGATGACGAAGACAAGTACATTGCACTGACTCTTGCTCTTAGAGGACCAGCAGCTGAATTACTTCAAACAGTTCCAGCTGGTAAGAGCGGCGATTTCTGTTCTCTAGTGGCAGCTATTGATAAACGCTTTGGAGATAGCCACTTGAAAGAAGTCTTCCGAGTCCAACTCAATAACAGAGTCCAGAAAAGGGGTGAAAGTCTACAGCAGCTCCAAGCAGACGTCGAAAGACTGGTTCACCTGGCATATCCGGATGCTGGAGAAGAAATCATCAACCAGCTTGCTGTTGAGTCCTTCGTTCGTGCCATTTCCGATATACATCTTCAGAGGTCTGTGCGAACTGCTAGAACACGTACTCTTTCCGAAACTTTAGCATTCGCATTGACAATTGAAGCAGCAGAACAGGCTTCTCAGGGAGTACATCGACTTAGAGAGGCCATAGTCGAAGAATGCTCGTGCCAAAGAGCTGAAATACAAAAGAACCGGAGCGGACTAGCAAGATGTTGGAACTGCAACAAGACCGGGCACTTACAGCGTCAATGCCGACTACCACCAAACAAAGCAGGTTGTCAACATTGTGGAAGCAAGAGATCCAACCCAGAGCAAGGTAACAACAACACCAGCGTTGCCTATCAGCCCGTTTCCCATCAGGGAAACGAGTAAGAACCAACTTCGAGGGGCAGAGGCTGGTTTCTTGTATCGATGGCCCCAGAACCACCATCCAGGTCTCTCAGACCAAACGAGACAACAAAAGTCTGACTGTGGAGACTACTATTAACGGGAACAAACATGTGGCTACCATCGACACCGGTGCCACAGCCTCCATAGTACGTCGAGACCTGGTAAAGACGACGTGGCTTCATAACACCAATAGCTACCGTCTAAGAACCGCAACGGGAGAAGCAGCAAGAGTATATGGAGAAGTGTGTCTTAAGATCCGACTGGCCGACCTAGTGTTTACTCATCAATTCCTGGTGGCAGATATATGTGACGAGTGCATCATTGGAATCGACTTTATGAAACAGCACGGAGTTATTTTGGACATCGGTAATCAGGTTTTGAAGTACCAAAATAAGGAACTTCCAATGACTTATTCGAACGATAGTACGTCGACACTGAGAACTGTCATCAGGGAAGATCTTATTCTGCCTCCTTCTTCTGAAGTGTTCGTTTGGACAAAACTGGAAGGTGAGTTTGGAAGCCTTCGATACCTCATGGTGGAACCAGACCCAGAGTGTTCCTCCCAAAGCGTCATCATTGGGAAAACACTGGTAGCACCTAAGAACAAAATGGTCCCCGTACGATTACTAAACACCAGACCGTACGATGTAAGGTTGAAGAAAGGAGAAGTCGTTGGACGTTGCGAATCGGTTGCAGCAATTACGAAGATCACAGACGAAGCTCCGAGAAAACCTATAACTCCGGAGGAGCTCGAAACCATCAGAGCTAAAATACTGAATTCATCCAACCTTGATCACCAACAAACAAGGATGGCTGAAAGTCTCCTACAAGAGTACACTGATATCTTCGCATCGCAAAAGGGGCAATATGGTAGGACACAGTTGGTGCAGCATCGCATCAACACAGGAGATGCAAGACCGATTCGTCAACCTGCAAGACGTCTTCCACTGGCCAAACAAGGTGAGGTTGAGGAAATGATAACAGCAATGAAAAAGGACGGTCTTATCGAAAATTCCAAAAGTCCTTGGGCGTCACCAGTGGTGCTAGTGAAAAAGAAAGACGGAAGCACTCGTTTTTGTGTGGACTACCGAAGGCTGAATGATGTAACTAAGAAGGACAGCTATCCCCTGCCCAGAATCAGTGATACCCTGGATGCCATGGAGGGAGCGCAGTGGTTCTCGACGCTGGACTTGAAGAGCGGATATTGGCAAGTTGACATCCACCCTGATGATCGGGAAAAGACGGCGTTTTCTACAGGTAATGGGCTCTGGCAGTTTAAAGTTATGCCGTTTGGGTTATGTAACGCTCCGGCAACATTCGAGCGTTTGATGGAGTGCGTTCTTCAAGGACTGACGTGGAAAGCTTGCCTAGTCTACTTGGACGATGTCATTGTTTACGGGAAAACATTTGACCAACATTGTAAGAACCTTAAAGCCGTGTTTCAGAGACTTCGAGAGGCTAACCTTAAACTGAATCCAGAAAAATGTGCACTTTTCAAAACCGAAGTCAAGTATTTGGGACACATCATCTCATCCCAAGGAGTAAAGACTGATCCTGAAAAAGTTGACTCCGTCAAAAATTGGCCAACACCACAGGACAAACATCAACTCCGAAGCTTTCTGGGACTTGCCACATATTACCGACGTTTCGTTAAGAACTTCGCTGGAGTTGCAAAGAGTTTGCATCAGCTCACCGAAAAGGGGAAGCAGTTTAAATGGTCAGGTGAGTGTGAGAAATCTTTCCAGGAACTCAAATACCGCCTCTGTAACGCTCCAGTGCTGGCACATCCAACACCTGGCAAAACATTCATCGTCGATGCAGATGCAAGCAACGTTGGAATCGGGGCGGTACTATCCCAAGTGCATGATGGCGAAGAGAAAGTGGTGGCATACTACAGCAAGGTCCTATCGAAACCCGAAAGGAACTACTGCGTGACCAGAAGGGAACTGCTAGCTCTTATCTTGGCAACAAAGCACTTCCATAAGTACATCTATGGACAGAAATTCCTTCTGCGGACAGACCACGGTGCTCTGAGCTGGCTGTTGAACTTCAAAAATCCAGAAGGTCAAGTCGCAAGGTGGATAGAAAGATTGCAGACCTATGACTACCAGATCCAACACCGCAGAGGAAAGCTGCACTCAAAAGCCGATGCATTATCACGAAGACCTTGCAAAGTGGATTGCAAGCATTGCAAGCGGCAAGAAGACAAAGAAATCATTACCGCTCAGCGACTAAGAGCTGACCCCATAAGCGGATGGAGCAATGAGGAAGTGAGGACTGCTCAACAGGAAGATCCAGATATCGAACCCATTCTCGCATGGAAAGAAAATGAAGAGAAACCGGAATGGGGAGACATTTCTGACAGGAGTCCAGTTCTCAAAGCCTATTGGGCACAGTGGGACTCACTATATGTGCAAGAAGGTGTCCTCAGGCGAAGATGGGAATCCGCTGACGGTAAGTCATATGTGATGCAGCTGATCGTACCACAATCGAAAGTCAGTGAAGTTCTTCAGGAGATGCACGACGGACCTTCTGGAGGCCATCTGGGGGTAAACAAAACACTGGAGAAGGTGCGACATCGGTTCTACTGGTTACATGCTAGAGATGACGTGGAGAAGTGGTGCCGAACATGTGACAAGTGTGCTGCAACCAAAGGACCTGGTAGGAAGATTCAAGGTAAGATGCATCAGTACAACGTTGGATCGCCTTTTGAGAGGATTGCAGTAGATGTGGCTGGGCCTTTTCCAGAGACCAACGCTGGAAACAAATACATTCTGGTTGTAATGGACTATTTTAGCAAGTGGCCTGAGGCGTATGCCATCCCAAATCAAGAAGCCAAAACGGTGGTCGACCAGATTGTGTTTAACTGGGTTAGTAGGTTTGGCGTGCCTATGGAACTCCATTCCGACCAAGGGAGGAACTTTGAGTCAAACATCTTCCAAGGAGTGTGCGGACTACTTGGCATTAAGAAGACGAGAACCACACCACTTCATCCACAATCTGATGGGATGGTTGAAAGATTCAACCGGACCTTGAAAGAACACCTCACCAAGGTCGTAGGCGACTACCAAAGAGACTGGGATAGGCACGTACCACTATTCCTGATGGCCTATAGAAGTGCAGTACATAGCTCGACAGGACAAACACCATCTGACATCCTGTTCGGGAAAACCATGCGGCTGCCCAGCGAACTTAAATTTGGATGCCCCACAGAGGAGCCACAGGACACAAACGAGTATGTGGACGACCTCAAGGAGAGACTCGCTGACATCCATAAAAGAACAAGGGAACGGATGAAAGCCTACAGCGACCGGATGAAGACACGGTACGACACAAAAGCGACAACGTCAGGATTCCAAGCAGGAGATCGTGTGTGGCTTTATAATCCTCATCGTCAAAAGGGATTGTCACCGAAACTTCAGCAAAACTGGGAAGGTCCTTATACTGTAGTCACGAGGATTAACGACGTGGTTTACCGCATCCAAAGAGGACTAAGAGGCAAGTTAAAAGTAGTTCATTGTGACAGGCTGCATCGATATAGTGGCGAGGCTGCAGATGGAATTATTCGGGACGAACAATCCTAAGGAGGGGGCAGTGTAACGTGAACCCAACATTTTATACCAATTTCCTAATCGAAAAACGTTCAACCGAAAACACAACTGGCAACACTTTAATGGAATGGTATAAATGACAAGCGTTGCTTGTAAGCCAGTGTGTGTGAGTGTATAGAGAGACAGACAGACAGAGAGTAGACAGCAAATGTGGAGACAATGTAGAAGTTACTGGAGAGTTCTAGATGGCATGTCATTCGATATAAATAGCCCGCCCGAGGCAACCAGAGGGAGTCTTGTTTATAGAGTGATAAAGTAAAGAGTAAATACAAGTGATAGTCCAAAAGTCGAGTTGAGTTCGAATAAAGTGTATATCGAAAGTAGATACTGAATAAAGTGGTAGAATTAAATTGAAAGGTAGAGTTTTATTTTTGCGAACTAAGCGCATGTTACAATATGTAGCTTTTTTTTCTCACTCGTCGTCGTTGGTAGGGAATTTCAAATTGTGTGTATCTGTGGTTCACTCGTTCGCGTTACTACCGACCGACACTCGTTTGCTTTTCTTTCTTTTGTTTGTTTCGTTTGTTTTTCTTCTTTTTTCTTTTGAAATATAAGCACACGTTTAATTTGCGCGAATGATAGGTAACTATCCCACTTCTGATTTGTAAGGACTGTAATGACTTGTGTTTTCTTCTTTATAATATAGTCCAACTTCTTTTCAATAAAACAAATAATGTATACTTTTATATTTCACTACTTTATTCACACGTCTGTTCTCTTTCGGTTTTAAAAATAGACTGACTGCTGGTTGCTGTCGATGAAGCAAAAGCAGACCAGTGTATATAATAATTTCAATACAAATACAATGATATTACAATACTATCTTTATGAGTAGGGGCCCTTTCCTTTACCGGCACCCGAATTGATTACTCTTTCGTTGTTTATACATTAGGTGTTTACAGGAGCTTACTGTTATTTCACCAATAATTTGATAAATTGGTTCCAAATCGATATATTAATTAGGCCTGTAGATTGTTCCTATGAGAAGATTACATTCACTTCCTTTTATCAACACAAAAACGTATTCACAGGAGGAACCTGTACCCCTGTTCTGTAACTATCGCCTTGGCGATAAACGGTGGAAAATGGAACGAAATTCTATGAATTTAGTAGGATTTCGTTCCATTTTCCACCGTTTATCGCCTGCTTTTATCGAGGCGATAGTTACAGAACAGGGGCACTGGTGTCGAACAGTATGTCTTCTTACATATTAAGTTGTCTCTAACATAGATAGCGACACCCCCTCCACGGTTGCACCTATCTGCCCGAAAAATATTGTAGCCATTAAGAGAGTTAGCTGCATCTTGAACAGACGCAGAGAACCATGTTTCGGATACACATATTGCGTCAATATTAGAAGATTCAAAAAGATATCTGAATTCATCGATCATCATCGGTAGACTCTGAGCATTGATGTTTGCAATTTTAAAACCATTGCGTCTATGACTAAATACTTTTAACATTGTACGCAGTATAACATCGCTGGTGATACCCATAGAACCCACAGTAAGTTCACTCGACTCTGTAACAAGTGATCAATGAGTGAGATCGAATTGATATACTGTTGTATGTAAAATGGGATAGATCAGACCAAAAACTTTTACAAAATAGAATGCATATGTAGGAAACAAAAGAGAAAATTTGAGAGGAAAAGAAATAAAGGTGAAAATTAAGAATAATGATAGTGGTAAAAAGAGAAATAAAAATAATGATAAAAAAAAATCATACAATAAGATGTTGTTGGTGTTGATCATGTTTGACTGGAGTATACTTTAGTGTTCTTCTTCTTCTTGATTGACTGTCGCAGCGGCATCAGCGACGGTGGTGTGTAAGGCTTTCAGTATTGTATCATTGATGATGTGTATAATCTCTCCTTGCTCACTCTCTTTGACATAAACTGACCCTGAGCGCGTATACACTTTAGCTAGAGCACCACATTGTTTCAGACGCATTGCTTGTTGGAAATAAAATCGGTTTTTGGGTGTGAGGCTGGCATGCAAGTAGACCTTATGCGGCCCTTTCCCTTGCGCGTTTATTCCTGTGTCGGCAATATGAAGTGGTCGTCTTTGAGTTTTGTGAAAGAGAGCGACAGATTTGAGAACCAAGTTTCTATTGTGTGGAGAATTGAATTTAAGTATAATGGGAGAGTCTTGATTATTGTTGTCGTTTTTGCGTTGAAGTCGAAAAGCTGCTTTTAATGAGGGAGGTACACAGTTCACAGTGTAGCAGATGCTGTTTAGTAAAGATTTACAGTCGTATTTATAAAATTTCCTTAGAACATCCTTAGACAGTTGCCCAGCTAGACGGTGTCTAAAGAGTTGGACAAGCCTTAGCCAATTTTGTAGTTATAAATGCATTCCAACAATTGTCTAAACAACCCCTAAAACTGTCAACTTCGAAAGAAAAACTAAATGGCAGCGTTCATAATGTGTCTGTGTTTTGGTATACGAGTACAACAACTATAAGGCTCTGAAAGAGAGTGGCGTAGGACTTGAACTAGACCGAAAAAATAGCTGAATTGACTTTGTGTTACAGCTTTTCCAAGTCTCATAAAATGATTAAATTTGTGCAATATATAAATGGAATTGTTGAAAGTAGTAATTCTGCACCTCAAACTACTTAATTTTTTCGATCGTAACACTCTCAACAGTGTTTTATGACATGTTCAACAAAATTGTTTTTTGCTGTATCCATGGTCACTTTAGCCATAGTTTAGACAACCAATTTCGGTGTCTAAAGTTAGACATTTCTTAGACAGCGATGAAAAGGTTTATAAATACGATTTGGACTTGGACACTGTTCCAAAAGCTGTCCAAAGTTAGACATACTTTGGAATGGGATTATAAATACGACTGTTAATATCTTCGTTGGGCAGGTGTGGTATGCCTAGAAGAACAGCGTCGGATGCAACCTCCTTGCGTTCGTAACTGTCGCATCGTTGTTGTAGGTCAGCTATGTCTTCCTTCAGTTCGTTGACACCGTTCAAGTGCAAAGATTCCATTTTTGCAATTCGATCTGTAAGAGAGTCTATCGTCTTGATTGTTTTTTCGATATAAGTGTCAAAATTTTTTTCGATCTTTTCAAATCGCTGGATGAAGTCCGAACGAAGATCATTATTGATAACTTTTGACAGTTTATTGACGGTATCGTTAGAGTGATCTCTTATCAAGGTGTCCATTTCAGATCGTGATATTGCGGATGTGGTTGTCGTGGATTCTCTCTCCTTGGCATTGGCAGAGGGTGGCGGTGTATTGTAGGCTTCAATTTCGGCAGTGTTGGTGTGGGAGGTTGAAGTGTTGGGTCGAAGTTCGATGGGATCCGTTGATTTCGGTGGGATTGGTGTTGATAGGATTTGTTTTGATGTTGCGGGGGATGATGTTTTTATTTTAGGAGTAGCAGTCTTTTTAATCTCTGGTTTTTTAGAGGTTGCAGGGGTAACAACTTTGCAGTTTTCTTTTTCAGAACGGGTTCTTCCTGCCATTACTTAAAAGAGAGAAGAGACAGAAAACAGAAATTCGAACTCTTTGGTCTAAAATGTATGTATTATATATAGAAAAAAAGGCGCGTAACACTCAGGGAGAAATTAATTATTCTATTTTGTTCTTTTTTTCGTTTTTTGAGCACACTTTGATTTAAAATAGGTCTTATTTGCACAGAGATCGATTTTTTTTTTTACTTGAAAATTATGAATAGTGATACAATCTTCGCGTGGATAAATAAAGCTAATTTGCCGGACGGTACTATCAAACACGTCTATCTCTGCATGCGAACGAGAGAAAGAAAATATACCAGGAGGGGAAATGCTTTGCAGCAAAATACTGGAAGGCTCTCGATGTGGAAATTACTGGAAAGCTCTAGATGTAATATTATTCTATATATAAATATGCCGCTTATGCAACCAGTGCCCTATTTCACCAAAATGAAAGTTACAACCATAAATTTGTACTTGTAATCTACAATTACAAATTTGTAAACCCGTTTTTTGTTTCACCAATTGCAGGATCTTTTATTTATTTGTATTGACTACAGTTTAAAAACTAACAGTCTTGGTTAAACTTAAACTAACTAAATGAAATTTAATTTGAAATAATTTAACAAATGTAATTTTGTTAGATCACTAGTTGAAACATCACAAACAGAATAGTAATCATTAAAAAATCTGCAGCATCTTGTCAGGGGCTCGTTGGCTAAATAATTATATCTCTGGAAGCTGACGTGTAAAGGTGTATAGTTTCGAGTCCGACGGGCAGGTACGTTAAATTTGATTAGGGAAAGTAAATATGGTGACGATATTTCTCCATTGATGATTTTTAACGTTGTTAAGTAATTGAAAACCTTCCTCCTGTCTTCTAGTGTGTTCATTTGTAATAACAACAACCTATGACGATATGGTGGAAGCAAAAAGCGATCATTCCAGTTTAAATCGCGAAGTGCAAATAGTAGAAACTGTTTCTGGACTGATTCTATCCTTTGAATATGGGTAGCATATGTAGGTGACCAAATTTGACAAGCGAACTCTAAGCAGCTTCGTACGAGTCCAACATAAAGAGACTTTGTAACATATGGGTCGTTAAGTTCTTTCGACCAACGCTTAATCATCCCCAGTCTTGATTTTGCTTTGTTGACTACGTAGTCAATATGGTCATTGAAAGTAAGCTTTCGGTCAAAGAGCACTCCGAGATCATTGAACTTTTTGCATCGTTCAAGTAACTGCCCGTTCAACACAAAATCCACTTGGTGATCCAAAGATTTACGAGAGAAAGTCATAATCTTGCACTTTGAATTGTTCAGTGATAATTTATTAAACGCAGTCCATTTCAGAAGAGCATCGAAGTCGTTTTGTAAGTACGAAGAATCCGTAGGGTTTGAATACGATAAAAATATCTTGGCATCGTCGGCGTAGAGGAGAATCTTTGAGTGATGGAGCACATCAGGCAAGTCATTTATATATAATAAAAAAAGTAGAGGTCCTAAATGACTTCCTTGTGGTACACCTGATGTAACATCTATCGCTGTTGAAAAACATGTTTTAAATTTTACGTATTGGGTTCGACCATTCAAGTATGAAAAAAACCATTTTTGAAGAGAACCAACACAGCCATGTTGATCCAACTTTTTTATCAGTATACGATGATTCAGTTGATCAAATGCCTTTGAGAAATCAAAGTAACCAACATCAGTTTGTTGGTCATTCGCGAATCCTTTAGAGATGTTTGATGTTAGTTCCATTAAATTTGAAACAATGGATCTTCCACCGAAAAACCCATGTTGATGTGGTGAAATATATGGTTTTAAATTAAAAAACATAAAGTTTACCATGAGTGATTCAAAAAGCTTTGGAATACAGCTCAGTTTTGCAATCCCCCTATAGTTGGAAGCAATAGATCGAGATCCAGATTTGTAAAGGGGTAAAATGAATGATTTCTTCCAAATATCGGGATAAATTGAATCATGCATGGACTTGTTGAAAAGAGAGCATAAGACTCCACACAAAGATTTGGAACATCTTCGTAGTATGCAACCAGGAATTTCATCATAGCCAGGTAAAAAAGAGTCTTTGACTTTCCGACAAGCAGCTTCAACATCACTTTCAATAAAAGGCGGAGCTTGTAAAATATTTGTGTTGATTGTTGTCAGGAAAATATCATCTTCATTATCCTCACTGGATTTGTAAACTGTTTTAAAATATTCTGCGAACGTGTTGCAAATCTCGGAGTCACTCGTGGATAATTTGTTTCCATGAGAGAGGGAAGAAGGATCTGATGTCTGCTTTCGTTTCCTTTTAATAAAGTTCCAGAACAATGAGGGATTCGTTTTTAAATTAGATTTAACCGTGCAGATATACCTTTCATAGGCAATCGATGTTTTTCTTGCCAACTCTTTCCTGGCTACTGTGAAGCTATTGTAAGTATTTATACAGAATCTCCTTTTCAATTTTTTATGTAGAGAGGTTTTAAGATCTTATTTACAAATTTGTGATCGATTCTAATAAAGTTGTAGAAAAATGAATTGTAGGTCACAAGTGCTCAAAATTCCTGTTTCACCGGCATCAAGAATAACTTGTTATTAATAACAGTTTTTTCACAATATTGTAGAACATTGTACTGCGTAAACATCAAAATGAACAAGGAAAATATAATATTTGCAGTCTCTTTGATAAGAGACAAATAAGATAAGTAAGATAAGTTCGGACATTTTTCCGATTACTTGACACATTCGGACAAAGTAAGAGAATGGCAAACATTTTTAATTTCTTGCTCTCTCAAGCACTTCTCATCAATAAAGAAATATCGATATTCGTTAGGCCAACATATAACGTTTTCGAACATTAAACTGCTGACTGCGGTACAAACTCTATGTACGCATCCGCAAACTGTTGACTTAGATATCCCATGCATGTCGGCAACTCCATGGTATTGTCCTCCTTTTCCTTTTCTCCTTTTTTTCGCTCGAGTGGGCTAAATTTTTCATTAAAATAACTTAAATCTATCATAGCTTTTTCACTATCGAAATATCATCACTTTGGCTGTTATTGCTGCTCTATGCCTTCGTCGCAGACATTTTTTAATGAAAGTAAGGAATTACAAATTTGCAACAAAAATTACACGTCTACCTTCACCTGTAGAATATTCTTACAAACCTAACAAATTTTGTAAGTCTATTTTCGTTGGTGAAATGAAAACTCACAAATTAGTGTTATATTAACAAGTTTGTTACTTGTAAAGTACAACTTTAATTTTGTATTGGTGAAACCGAAAAGGAAATTTTTCCACAAATTTCCTTTTGTAAAATACAACTGCAATATTGTAATTAACAAAGTTTGGTGAAGCAATATTTTTACAAAAACCCACAAACTTTGTTAAAAAACGCTTGTAATTACAAATTTGTGAGTTGGTGAAATAGGGCACAGACGTCAGTTTTGTTTACAAAGCGATATTGTAAAGATTGAGTTGAGATCGATTAACGTATATATCGAATAAAAGTAGTAGAATTGAACCTTAGAGGAATAAAGGACAAGAGGGAAAACCATTGCCCCTTTTGCCCCGCAACTTCCATTTGTTTACATTGTTGTTTTTGTAACACGAGATCCATCTGTGATACACGTACTTAGCTGAATATAAAGCTTTGTCAGTGAATTTACTACACCACCAGTTTCGAAACCAGTTTCGAAATCCGAAAGTAAAATGGTGTTTGTGAAGTCGGTTCGAGCCGAGGCAGATGCCGTGGTGTGTGTGTGGTTCTCCCTCTTGTTCTTTATTACTCTAAAAATTATTGAACTGACTGGCTGAACACAATGCATATGCATACGCATACGCATACGGAGCCGGAGCCGCAAGAGTTAAAATCAAGTTAACTTGTCCAGCTCCGTCTTGCGTTGTTGTTGTATTCGCTTGTATTTAAAGTTTTGACCTCTCTTGCGGCTGCGTCTCTACAGCCATTGTGTTCACGCAGTGAAAGGAAAAGTTTTTAGTAAACTTGAAAATAAGAAATTTGGTAAAAACACTTCTCAACTATTGAACGTCGCAAAACAGAGTGAGTTTTGTTTTGCAAACTCTGTAAACGTCCGTTGAGAAATTATTTGAGTTTGTTCAAAGTCCGTTTGCTGAAATCTAGTGGCAAGTGGTGGTGCTAACACTAGTACGACGAGCGATTCGCCGTAAGTCGCCGCCACAAGTTTTATTATTTCGGACTAGGCGCACCTTACATTGGTGTCAGAAGTGTAAATAACACTTATTTGATAAAAATAAGGAGATTGACTAGTTAAGTGTAAAAAAAATATATATATGAATATACAGTGAAAATGGGTAAGTTGTTGGAAGAACGCGTTGAAGGTGTGGAAAAACCGATTTCTGTTGTAGAGAATCGTTTGGAAAGCCGATGAGATAAACAGTTTTCTGTTCTGTCCTAGGAATTGGACCAGATCCGGAAAATCAAAATTCGAAAAACTGCTGGAGAAAAAGGAGATGAAACCGCCAACATTTGATGGACAGTCTTTTTGGCCAGTTTACAAGAGACAATTAGAGGCAGCCAAAAAAACATAATGACGCAGACAAGTATATTGCACTGACTCTTGCTCTTAGATGGCCAGCAGCTGAATTACTTCAAACAATTCCAGCTGGTAAGAGCGGTGTTTTCAGTACTCTCGTGGCAGCTGTAGATAAACGCTATGGCGATAGCCACTTGAAAGAAGTTTTCCGAATCCAACTCAACAACAGAGTCCAGAAAAAAGGTGAAAGTCTACAGCAGCTCCAAGCAGACGTCGAAAGACTGGTTCACCTGGCATATCCAGATGCTGGAGAAGAAATCGTCAACCAGCTGGCTGTTGAGTCCTTCGTTCATGCCATTTCCGATATATGTACATCTTCAGAGGTCTGAGCGAACTGCTAGAACACGTACTCTTTCTGAAACCTTGGCATTTGCGTTGACAATTGAGGCAGTGGAACAGGCTTCTCATAAAGTACATCGACTAAGAGAAGCCATAGTCGAAGAATGCTCGTGCTAAAGAGCTGAAATACAAAAGAACCAGCGGAGTGGACTTGCAAGATGTTGGAACTGCAACAAGACCGGGCACTTACAGCGTCAATGCAGACTTCCACCAAATAAAGCCACTTGTGAACATTGTGGAAGCAATAGATCCTACCCAGACCAAGTTAAAATCTTCGAGGGGCAGAAGCTGGTTTCTTGTATCGATGGCCCAAACCACCATCCAGATCTCCCACACCAAACGAGACAACAAAATTCTGACTATGGAGACTACTATCAACGGGAACAAACATGTGGCTACCATCGACACCGGTGCCACAGCATCCATAGTACGACGAGACCTGGTAAAGACGTGGCTTCATAACACCAACAGCTACCGTCTAAGAACCGCAACGGGAGAAGCAGGAAGAGTATACGGAGAAGTGAGTCTTAAAATCCGACTGGCTGATCTAGTGTTTACTCATCAATTCCTGGTGGCAGATATATGTGACGAGTGCATCATTAGAATCGACATTATGAAACAGCACGGTGTTATTTTGGAGATCGGTAATCAAGTTTTGAAATACCAAAATAAAGAAATTCCAATGACCTATTGGAATGAAAATTCCTTAATCACTGAGGACTGTCATCACGGAAGATCTGATTCTACCTCCTTCTTCTGAAGTGACGTTTGGACAAAACTGGAAGGGGAGTTTGGAAGCCTTCGATACCTCATGGTGGAACCAAGCCCAGAGTGTTCTTCCCAAAGCGTCATCATTGGGAAAACACTGGTTGCACCGAAAAACAAAATGGTCCCCGTACGGTTACTAAACACCAGACCGTACATGCAAGACCGATTCGTCAACCTGCAAGACGCCTTCCACTGGCCAAACACACCTTGTTTGGCCAGTGGTTGAGGAAATGATAACAACAATGAAGAAGGACGGTCTTATCGAAAATTCCAAAACTCCTTGGGCGTCACCAGTGGTGCTAGTGAAAAAGAAAGACGGAAGCATTCGTTTTTGTGTGGACTCCCCAAGCCTGAATGATGCGACCAAGAAGGACAGCTATCCCCTGCCGAGAATCAGTAATACCCTGGATACCATGGAGGGAGCCCAGTGGTTTTCGATGCTGGACTTGAAGAGTGAATATTGGCAAGTTGACATCCACCCTGATGATCGGGAAAAGACGGCGTTTTCTACAGATAATGGGCACTGGCAGTTCAAAGTTATGCCGTTTGAGCTATGCAAAGCAACATTCGAGCGCTTGATGAACTACGTTCTTCGAGGACTGAAGTGGAAAGCTTGCCTAGTCTAATTGGACGACTTCATTGTTTAGGAGAAAACATTTGACCAACATTGCAAGAACCTAAAAGCCGTGTCTCAGAGACTTCGAGAGGCTAACTTTAAACTGAATCAAAAAAAATGTGCATTTTTCAAAATCGAAGTTAAGTATTTGGGACACATCATCTAGGTATTCCCAAAGAGTGAAGGTTGACCCTGAAAAACTTGACTCCGTCAAAAATTGGCCAACACCACAGGACAAACATCAATTCCGAAGCTTTCTTGGTCTTGCCACAACTTACGACTACCAGATTCAACACTGCAGAGGAAAGCTGCGGTCGCCGACGTATTATACCGAAGACCTAGCAAAGTGGATTGTAAGTATTATAGGCGGCAAGAAGGCCAAGAAATTACTACCGCTCAGCGACTAAGAGCTGACCCAATATGCGGATGGAGCAATCAGGAAGTGAGGATCAGGATCCAGATATCGAACCCATTCTCGCATGGAAAGAAAATGAAGAGAAACCTGAATGGGGAGACATTTCTGACACGAGTACAGTTCTCAAAGCCTATTGGGCACAGTGGGACTCACTACATCAATCCGCTGACGGTAAATCATATGTGATGCAGCTGATCGTACCGCAATTGAAGGTCAGTGAAGTTCTTCGGGAGATGCATGGCGGATCTTCTGGAGGCCACCAGGGCCACAAAACACTGGACAAGGTGCGACATCGGTTCTACTGGTTGCATGCTAGAGATGTCGTGGGGAAGTGGTGCCAAACATCTGACAAATGTGCTGCAACCAAAGGACCTAGTAGGAAGATTCAAGGTAAGATGCGTCAGTACAACGTTGGATCCCCTTTTGAGAGGATTGCAGTAGATGTGGCTGGGGGTTTTCCAGAGACCAACGCTGGAAACAAGTAAATTCTGGTTGTAATGGACTATTTTAGCAAGTGGCCTTAGGCATATGCCATCCCAAATCATGAATCCAAAACGATGGTCGACCAGATTGTGTTAAACTGGTTGAACAGGTTTGGCGTACCTATGGAACTCCATTCCGACCAAGGGAGGAACTTCGAATCAAACATCTTCCAAGGAGTGTGCGGACTACTTGGCATTAAGAAGACGAGAACCACACCGCTTCATCCACAATCTGATGGGATGGTTAAAAGATTCAACCGGATCTTGAAAGAACACCTCACCAAGGTCGTAGGTGACTACCAGAGAGACTATAGGCACGTACCGCTATTCCTGATGTCTTATAGATGTGTGGTACATAGCTCGACAAGACAAACACCATCTGAAATCCTGGAAATTCGGGAAAACCATACGGCTGCCCAGTGACCTTAAATTTGGGTGCCCGACAGCGGAGCCATAGGACGCAAAAAATTATGTGAACGACCTCAAAGAGAGACTCGTTGACATCCATAAAAGAACAAGGGCACGGATGAAAGCCTATAGCGATCGGATGAAGACACGGTACGACACAAAAGCGACAACGGCAGGATTCCAAGCAGGAGATCGTGTGTGGCTTTATAATCCTCATCGTCAAAAGGAATTGTCACCGAAACTTCAGCAAAACTGGGAAGGTCCTTATACTGTTGTGACGAGGATTAACGACGTGGTTTACCGCATCCAAAGAGGACTAAGAGGCAAGTTAAAAGTAGTTCATTGTGACCGGCTGCATCGATATAGTGGTGAGGCTTCAGATGGAATTATTTGGGACGAACAATCTTAAGGAAGGGGCAGTTTAATGTTCACCCAACATTTAATACTAATTTTCTAATCGAAATCGTTCAACCGAAAACACAAGCGGCAACACTTTATTGATTGCACATCTAATAGAAGGCGTTGCATGTGAGTCAGTGTGTATGTGTGCTTAGAAATACACCAGGGGCTAGATTCCGCAAGAGTGAATTTTTATTGTGTACACGAACAATTGTGCACACACTCTAATTTGAATTCCGCAAGGGTGAAGGTGAGCTTTTTTGACAGAAGACGTGTACACTATCCTTCAAATTTATTCACGGTCTTTCAGAGCGTGAGTGAATTTTATACTCACTCTTGCGGAATCTAGCCCCAGGAGGGGAAATGCTTTACAGCATAATAATGGAAGGCTCTCGATGTGGAAATTACTGGAAAGCTCTAGATGGAATGTTATTCTATAAAAATAGGCTGCTGATGCAACCGGAAGTCAGTTTTGCTTACAAAATGATAGTGCAAAGATCGGGTTGAAACCGAATAAAGTATATATCGAATAATAGTAGTAGAACTGAACGGAAATTAAAAGTTTTATTACTTCGAAGTAAGCGAGAGTATGTTGGAAAGTTGATATCAAAATAACAAAGCGAAAGTTATTATCAAATAGCGAATCGGTTTCAGTTTTCACATTTTCTTAAAACAGAACACATTGCCAATTGTTAATACTAGTGCTGCAGATATTAAATCAGACTTGAAGCCAGTATAATGTGTAAAAGTACGTTGAATTCTAAGACTTCGTGTAAAATAAATATACCAAAAATTTACGGTATCATTAATTTTCAACTTTTTGGCTTTCAACTTTTCAATATTTTGTATCAAAAAGACGTGAAAGCTAGGACAATTGGCAGATTGTTGATGCTTGTGCTACAGAATTTTTTGTACTTAAAAATATTTTTTACTCGACTAAAGATTTACAAATTTCATGAAAAAAAAAAATGATAACTTCAAAGAAGCTGAGCATGATACGAGATATGATAGTCCTCCTTACACCGTTCAATGAAGCAAGACAAGAAATACTAGAAATTCTAGCTAACTTACCGGTAGCAGGTTGTGTCCTATTGTGATACTGATAAGCGATCGTAATGAAGGCCTATTTAAGGATAGTAGCTTTTCAGATCCGTTCTTATCGTATTTTGGCCATTGTTTCCTGGAGGCGACACAGGAATCTAGGCATTCCCATCTTTCATTGGATTTTAGTATGATCTGTTTAATTTCACAGGGTGGGACCCTGATTGGTTGAGTGGCTTTTATTGCTGCTTGGCTATCAATGAAAAAAATGATAACAACATGTGATAGCGCCATCATGGATACTTGTTTTGCCGCGTTTACACTGCCAAGGTCTCGGTTTGGACGCTGCTGTGATTCGGGAGTCTGAATGAACTGGCTAGGTTCAAGCTTTCTGAAGAGAAATCTGCACCTGTTCCAACCTCCATTTTCGAGCCATCGGTGTAGATTGATATAGGTTAGGTAAGGTTAGGTTGAATGGGGGGTGCAGCCACAAGTGGCAACACCTCACTCGGATCTCGAGGATCCATTGTGCTCCCCGGGAAATCATAGGATGAGGAAATGGGAGGATTGGAGAGGTGGATGGTTATTGTGGTAGGGAACTCCCACTGAACCATTTGGAGCCCTGAGTAAATTTCAGGACGTTGCTCAGTGGGAGGTTAGAGATGTCGCCCAGTTCGTCGAAGAAGTATTCTCCGAGGGTTTTTTTCCGAGTGTGGGCTAAGCTAGGACACTCACAGAGGAAGTGAAAAGATCCCTCCTCTGCCTCCTCATCTTGGCATCCTCTACATAAGTCTGATGTGCTAATGCCCATTCTCATCATGTGGGTACCCAACGAGTTGTGACCCGTGAGAATGCCAATCAACAGAGAGATCCGAGGTCTGCTTAGCTGGAGTAGAAATTCTGTTTTTTTCTTGGAAATATCTGGCCAAAGGTTTCTAGAGACTCGGCATGTTTCTAAAGATGACCACCTGTCATTGGCGATTTTTAGAAAATTGTGTTTGATTCTGCTTTTTTCTTGCTCTAGTGGCTTTAGAACTGAAGTGTTCGCTTCGCTGGATTCGAGTGCTGACCCGATTTTTGCCAGCTTATCCGCCATTTCATTACCTATAATGTCACGATGTCCAGGAACCCAGGTTAAACTAACTGTGTTTGTCTCATTGAGCAGTCTAAGGTTACTGCGACAGCTGTCTACTAGCCTGGATTTTGTGATAATGGATGAGATAGCTTTAATGGCCGCCTGGCTGTCTATGAAGAAGTCAATATTTTTGTTGATCAAGTTTTGCGTAGCAAGGTGCTTCGCGGCTTCGCACACTGCGAGTACTTCTGCTTGAAAGACACTGCAGAAGTCGGGAAGCTTTATTGATCTATTCATGTTAGGGTAGTCTGAAAAGATACCTGATCCTACCCCTTCGTCCGTTTTGGAACCATCTGTGAAGACGGAAATGTGATTTTCTTTTATAACCCTGTTTTCCTCCCAGCTTTCTCTAGTCGGAAAGACTGTTAGGGCCACTGGATTGAAATCAATATGCGGGGGGGTATAGTCTGTTTGGATGTCTATATCTGTATGGTTCATGATGGTTCTATGGCCTGATATGCCTATTTTCCAATTGTTGCATTGTTTGAGTCGCAGTGCGCTTTTGGCCGCCATCTCCTTAGTAAAGAGATCTAGGGGGGCTAGCGATAGGAAGGTTTCCTGAGCTGCAGTTGGTGTTGTTCTCATGGCACTGGTTGAACCAATGCATGCAAGCCTTTGGATTTTGGTCATGGTCTTAAGGTTTGAAGCCTTCTCTAATGATGGCCACCAGACTAGACAGGCATATGTGAGGATTGGTCTTATTATGGATGTATACATCCAGTGAATGGTTTTGGGACCAGGTCCCCATTTTTTACCAAAAATTCTACTACAAGTGTAGAAAGCGATTTGAGCTTTCCTTTCTCTTTCTTTTAAATTTTCTTTCCAGTTAAGTTTACGATCAAGGACTATTCCGAGATATTTTGCCGTACCAGATAAGTTTATTGGTATTCCATTAATGGAGGGAGGAAGTATATCTGGAATGTTACGTTTTCTCGTAAACAGAACAAGTTCTGTTTTTGTAGGGTTGACGTTTAGCCCACAGTTTTTCGCCCAGCTGGTGAGTTTGTTTAGAGCTGTCTGAAGAAGTTCACAAAGGGTGGTTGTGAATTTTCCCGATGTCATGATGACGATGTCATCAGCATAGGCTACTGCTTTTATTCCGCTCCTGTCGAGTTTAACCAGGATTTGGTTAACTACTAGGAGCCAGAGTAGCGGGGATAACACTCCTCCTTGAGGTGTACCTCTACAAGTTTTTACTTTTAGGGTACTTTCACCCATTTCTGCTTTTACTATTCTCGTTTGGAGCATGGAGTCGATCCAGTTTGATAGCGTTGGCTCGATATTTATGGAACTTAATGCCATGCGAATAGCATTGTATTCAACGTTGTTGAAGGCCCCTTCTATATCGAGGAATGCAGCCAACGTGTACTCTTTATATTGGATTGACTGTTCAATGGTTCCGACTACTTCATGAAGTGCAGTCTCAACTGATTTGCCCTTTATATATGCATGTTGGGCTGTAGAGATCACATTGTTATTCAGTTTTGTTCGGATATGCGTTTCTATAATTCTTTCTAGAGTCTTAAGTAGAAAGGAGGATAGGCTTATTGGTCTGAAATCTTTGGGTTCAGTGTGAGAGGGCTTACCGGCTTTGGGAATAAATATGACTTTAACTTCTCTCCAACTAGTTGGAATAAAGGTGAGGTTTAGACAACCTCTGAATATTTCCACTAGTATCGGCACAATCAAGTCTTTGGGACTTTGGAGCATCATTGGAATGATACCGTCCGGACCCGCAGATTTGTATGCTGAGAATGAGTCAATGGCCCACATTACCTTCCTATTATCTACTAATAGATTTCCTATGTTGGATCTAACGTTAGCGCTAGGGTTTCCGCGTTCTGGGGATGTCATTTGAGAACACCCTGGAAAGTGGGTGTTCATGAGTGACTCTAGAGTTTCAGAGCATGAGTCAGTCCATGTGTTATCAGGTCTCCTAAGAAAGCTAGGGATATTTTGGACCTTGGACATGACTTTTCTTAGCCTTGCTGCGTCATTTGTACACTCAATATCTGAGCAGAAGTTGCGCCAGGCTGCTCTTTTTGCGTAGGTAGTTCTATTTTTGTATTCATTTTTACTGATCTTGTATAGGTCCCAGTCAGCCGAAAGGTTGCTAAATTTTGCTCTATTGAAGAGCCTCCTAGAGTTCCTTCTAAGGGTCGATAGTTCGCTTGACCACCATATGGGGTTGGATCTACCTTTCCCTTTGGATAACGGGCATGAGCTTTCGTAGGCATTGATTATGTCTGACGTAAGCTTGTTTACCTGTGTCTCTATGGCTGAGCAGTTAAGCAAAGGCTGATTGTTGTTTTGGCTGAGAGTTAGGGCCAGTTTTTGGTTATAGAGACCCCAGTCAGTTTTCCTAGGGTTTCTATAAGGGATACAGTTTTCAGATTTGTGTTCTATTTCGAATGTTATCATTCTATGGTCAGAGAAGGTTACGTTGTTGGAGACCCTCCAATTACTGGTTACTAGCGTACCAGAGTTGGTGGATAGTGTAACGTCTAACACTTCTTTTCTTACCTTTGTTACAAATGTTGGTTCGTTACCTCTATTCATAATTATCAGGTTGTTCTCAATAATATATTCAAAAAGTGACTCACCTCTTTCGTTCGTGTTTGTACTTCCCCACTGTAAGTGATGGGCATTAGCATCACAGCCCATGAGAAGGTCCCAGCCATTCCTTTTTGTAGTGGCGACCAGTTCTGCAACAGCTGCCGGCGGGGGGTTGGAGGTTGCATCGCCCGGCATGTAAACGGAGGCTAGGATTAGGGGTGGAGCCCCTTCTCTTTCGCACTTCACTGTTGTCAGATCATTGCTACTGTGAGGGGTTAGAAGGAAGAGATTTAAATTTGCCTTTGATAAAATACATGTACGATAGTTACCTTCTGTAGGCCCTTTGCTAAAGTAAAGGAAGTGATCTTTGGATTTCAGTCCGCAGATCCGGCCATGATTTATCCACGGCTCTTGAATTAGGGCTAAGTCGATGTCAGTTTTTGACATCAACGCGGTCAAGGTGGCAGAGGCCAACTTACTGTGCTGCAGGTTTATTTGTAGCACCTTCATTGTCTTTTTTGTGTTCGTCATTTTTGTTTTGTAAGTTGGCAGCCGTTGCCGGCCTCACCCTAACCTTGTTTAGGCCAATGTTTAGTCTGTATCCCCTTTCTGGAAGCATAGCCATTGACTCATGATTGAGCATGACTACGACTTCTTGGCCTGCGCTCGTAGGCTCTTCCATCTCCAGTACTTCCCAGTCAGCACTTGGGAAACTTGGGTTGAGTTTTCGTAAGAAAAGCTCAATTGTTTCCTTCTTCAAGCGCGGCCCAGGAATGTTTATCCGGACTTTGGGTCTGGTGGGGAGGTCTTTTTTTAAGGCAACTTTAAGCGTTGCTCCTTCTATAAAATCCGCCATTTCGGATATCTTTGTTTTTAGCCAGTTAAGGGTAAATTCATCATTGCACATGAGAATTTTGAAACCCTTTAGCGTCGAGATGGGTCCAAAATCAGGCACCGCGCCCGAGGACGTGGGAAGCTCGTCAGTCATGCACTCGAGTAGCCTTATTTCCACTCGAGTCCAGTCTTCTTCGCTTAGCCTTTTTTCTGGACTCCCCTCATTGATAATGGCCACCTGAAGGCTCTCTTTTATCAATTCCGCTACAGTACTTTTTTTGTCAGTTGTACTGGCCGTCTTGGGCTTTTTGTTCACGGACATTGGAGGGGGTGTCGAGTCATTGTGTCTGGCTCTCTTTCTTTGACTGCTTTCTTGGGGCTTTATAAGCCTTTCGGGTTTAGGACCATCCAGTGGTGGTCTCCCTGGGGTTTTTTTGGCCACCGCAGTCTTTGCCAATATGGTTTTCTTTTTTGCTTCTTCTTTTGTGACTCTACCTCTGGGTTCTGCCAAGGGCAAGGTCTTGGCTTCCATTTTATTAAAGAATTTCCGAGCCCAGCTTAGGCGTTTCCAATCACGGAAACACAGCGTTGAGGTGTCACCTTTACCGAATCTTCTTACGGTCCTTCTGGCATTTTCGAGCCTCTTTTGACCTGGGTCTTGTGCATCTTCCTTTTTCTGTACCCTCGGATTAGGGCCTTTACCTTTTGCCGGCTCTGATGAGCGATGGCTCTTGGTTGGGGCTTTCTCCTCACAGACTTTAGGATTTGCGCTTTTTTCCGGACCCTTGTTTGGCGTTGAGGTCATTTTGGCCGAAATCTCATTTTTCGCCAGGAACTCGCCTCTTTTGGCCTCTGGCCGCCTTGGGACAGGATTTTCGGCCACGGTGACATCCGCGATAGAGTCGTCAGAACTGGTGAAAGATTGATAGTCGTCTTCCTCGAGGATGCGATGTTCCTCTTCTGACGTTATCTCTCGTCCACCTGCTCCTCCTTCTCCATCATCGGAGTCTGTGAAATCCATGAGGTTCTCCGAGAGTCCCTCATTGGTTTCAGCGGCTTTCCTGCTGCAGCCAGGAATGCAATCTTCTGCATTGTCTATCTTTTCTTTTCTTGTCACTGGCGACTTATCTTCTTTCGAAGCCAAGCCATCGCCGACAGCCGTGACTACTGCCGACTTTTGAGCGTCTATCCCCGCTCGAGTTTTCTCTTCTTCGATTACTTGTTCCATGTTTAGATAGACATCTCTGTTTGAGGTTTACTTGGTTGTTTGACTCTGCAACTGGATTGCTGGAGTGTCGAAACGTAAGCTCCCCCACCACGTCAAGGTGAAACCTCGTGAGGGAGTGTAGATTGATATAGACATCTTGTTCGTATGAGGTGTTTCATTCTTCCAATCCTGTCTATTGGGGAACCTGGTTGAGAAGGATTTCCAGACATTACACTGATTTAGTCTAAGTGCGCTGTTTGCTGCCGATTTTTGAACATTGAGATCAAGGGGTGTGAGATTGAGGACTACTTCCAAGCTCGCGGTTGGTGTAGTTCTCATTGCACCAGTTACGCAAATACAGGCTGTTTTTTGTACTTTGGTGATGGTTTGAAAGTACATGGATTGTTCTAGCGCCCTCCACCAGACCAATAAGATAGAACAGGTCTAACAATGGCAGTATTCATCCACATAATGAGTTTATGATTCGGTCCCCAGTTTTTGACAAAAATCCTGTTACATGAATACAGTGCTATAATGTCCTTTTTGTGTCTTCCACGTATGTTGTGAGCCCAGTTGGTTTTTTTGTCTAAGATCACTCCCAAGTACCTGGCTTGATCAGAGATCCTAAGTGGGGATCCATTTAGTCTTGGCATCTCAAAGGTAGGTAGTTTTCTTCTATTTGTGACGAGCATAAAATCTGTTTTGAGGGAGTAACCTGCAAGGCTGCATCTTTTTGTCCAAGCGCAGACCTTGGTTAGTTCAATTGTTCGCTAATAGTTGTAGGGGATTTCTCCGTCGCCAGAAGCGCTATGTCATCGGCATAAGCAACCACTTTAACGCCATCATGTTTAAGAGTTACGACGATCTCGTTCATTTACGGGATTCAGAGTAGGGGTGAGAGGTACCTCCTTGTGGGGTGTGACACACAGTTCTTCAAGTTTGCACCTCCTAGTACGCTTTGGATCTGACGTTTTGTCAGCATACACATGGTTCAATTGGTGATTGTTTCTTCTACTTTTAGATCATTTAGTCAAGGAAAGCTGCCAGTGCGTATTCTTTATCTTGCAACGTTTTCTCTATAGTTCTTACTACACAGTGTAGTGCTTTTTCTACACTTCGTCCTTTTGTGCAAGCATGTTGAAAGGTAGATATTACTTCTGGTTTCAGAAAGCTACGGATCAAGTAACCTTTCAGACGTTTTCAGTATAAAAGAGGTAAGTCTTATAGGTCCCGTCCTATTTAGGGAATACAGCCACATTTAAGGCTATTCTCAAAACTGTTCTTGAGATGTGGAATGACTTTTCCGCTGCTTTTTTTCAGCATCATGAAGAAAATGCCATCTTGACCCGGAGATTTAAAAGGGGAAATGGAGTTGATAGCCCATTCCAACTTCTCTCCTGTAATAATATCTGTCGGCATTTCGTGTCTTTAGAGTAATTTGGGGTCTCTACTTTACTATACCTGGTAGGGCTGCATCCAGGGAAGTGCGAATTGAACTGGGGATTTCGTCCAGTGATTATCCGGTCCCTCAGAGAACCAAGAGGAAAGGTCTCTTTGGAGAAGATCTTCCGAAATCTCTTCATGAGCAGCGTTTTGCCCGACGAGTTTCGTTTTTGAACTTCCTTTGGATGGATTTGTAACACTCCGAGTCATTTTCCAAGCCGGTGCGTTTGGCAACATTGAAAATTCTTCTAGTTTCATTCCGAATGTTGCTCAACTCGTTATTCCACCAGATTGGCTTTTTCTTCTCTATAAACGTTTTGATAAGAGGACAGCTTTCATCCAGGGCATTCTTTAGAATGCCTGTGAGTTCTGCAACTCAGCTTATCAAAGCCTACCGGTTCAAGCTTCCTATTTGTACTGAGGGAATCTATATTTCCGTCTACCTTCCTGCTGAAGATAGCCCAGTCCTTTCGTATATTATTGCGAACGGGTTTGATTGGCAATCCGTAATGTGTTACACTTTTTTCGCGATAAATTAATTTTACGATGATTCGATATTGTTAAACTAAACGCGATTGGATTATCCGAATCCAATTAATAAGAAACAATTAATAAAATAAACGAAATTAAAAACGATTAAAAGAACTGCACAACCGGTGTGCCGCGAGGTAAACAGACGAAATGTGAAACGCGCTGATAAACTAAAAAGTGTAGCACTCAGCAGGTAGGCTGCTGACACCACGGCTAAACTCAGCTGGGCTGGGTTCGTAAACAAGAAAAAGGTTGCGTAGCGCGATAAAAGACGATCGATCGCGAATAAAAGAACCGATTAATTTATTAATTAAAAGAATGAAGTAAAAGTATTTTCCAAGTACCGGGTGTACTGGAAAAATATGGGCGCCAGGAAATTTTTAGGTGAAATTCCCAAACCAATAATAAAGGCTGAAATGTTAAGAACTGAATAAAAAAATACGAAAGTTAAATTCCCAAAGGGATTTAATGCTATTTATTTTTCTATTTGTGCTGGGAAAACCGTACAAAAAGTTGGATTAAAAACCCAAATCATTTCAACAATCAAATGATACAATGGTGGACGGTTAGGTGAACCGTTTAAAAAGTAAACAATGAAAATAACCGGAAGATTGAAACGTTAATTGTTCTTTCCCGAAAAGAACAATTAATAAGAATTAAAAAGGGTCGCGTGTCTCACAATTTTGAGAGTTTTCGTAGGCATAGAACAACCGAAACTATATTTGACAACACTAGAAAACGAACAATCACTCTACTTATCTTTTTCCTGCTTTTCCTTCCTCCTTCTAACTTCTCAATTTTCGTCCGTCTGACGATTCCTATAGCTCGTTCAAATTCCTCCTTCCACTGACTCTAAATTTCACTTTTCTAACTTTATCTAAAATTTCTTAAGCACTTTCTACTAAAACAATATCTCCAACTTTCTATAAAATTTCCACTTTTCTCTGTAAAATTGCAAAATCGCAAAAAGAACCACTTGTTGTTTTCTAGGTCAGCCAAGAAGTGGTTGATCTTATCAGTTTGTCCTTTCTCGACCCTCAAATTTACACACACATTCATACAATCGGCCAAACGTGTGTCGAGGTTTTCTGTCACGGCTTTCTAGCACATGCAGCCTTATGGCTGACAAGCACCTCCGTTGTCGAATTCCAGCGAAACCTTTCACTCTCACAATTTTCCAAGCACATTGAACTGAAAAAGCTGTTGGGGGTTTGTTCCCAAAACTTATCCAGCTCATTAGTCGAGATCAGACCCCTCCCATAAAACTTGTCGAGAAAAATGAAAGTTCCTGAAAGTTGAAAATAATACTTCTGGGCATTTTCCCAGTTACTCTACTATATAATCTACTGAGTCAGGGAAAGGATAAAATTCTCTATGTTACAACTTTTCGAAAATTGAAGAAGGGAGGAAAAGCTAATAAAACCAAAATGAACTACTTTACCCTATTCGGTGGATCGTTGCGCAGATTTGGGGAAAAGGGAAAACTATTAACGTTTCATTCTTATGATTCGGTTTTACAAAAGTGAAAGCTAGATTTAGGATGTTTACACTTGCAGCACTACGCTGCACAGTGTGTTTCATAACGAAGTATGGCTTCCACACGGGCCATTTCAATTGTTCTCTTCGGTGATATGTGTATGTATGCGTATAGTGTTGTGTGTGTGATATCCTGCTTGTGTAGTGTGTGTAATGAGGTGTGTGCATGATGATGGGTGTAAAGATGATATATGTGCATGATGATAATGGGTTAATGATGATAATGATTTGAATGTCGATGAATGTGAATGATGATGCTTGTAAGTGACGAAGTATGAATGACATTCAATTTAAGTAAATGGTGTGCCAGTTTCCAGAGGCTTCTGGCTCGACACACCAAACGCCGACATCAGTTCAGCTCGTCCGCTGATTACGACATGCACCTATTTTGTCATTTGCTCAAAGCTATGTTTCGATCACATTGCTAAGAGCAAACAACGGAGAAATGATGGGACGAAGAAATGATAGGGAAGGGTTTGAGGAAAAGAGAGGGATATCGAAATCAAAATAACTAAATGTAAGAATGGTTTTTGTTGCGGGAAAATGTACCGTAACAAATTCCACCCTTACCTACCAAAGAGAGAAACTGAAGTAACAGGAAAAGAAAAGGTAAGACAACACAACCAAATGGAGCACACACTAGCAGACAACACAACCAGAACTCAATCGCTCCTGGCGAGAGTATGAGCACATCACAGAGCTTTTACTGCTCTCAGTATCTCTTTGCGAGCACGTCCTTGCTACGCGACTACCTTACGCCCTTCCTTCAGGGTCGTCGGAATAAGGTTTGAGGTCCTTGACATTCCACGTTCCTCGAGAGACCCCATTGGCATCTTCGAGAACGTATGTCCAGGCCGACACTCTTTTCTTCACCCGAAACGGGCCCACAAACTTCGGTGCTAACTTTGCAGCGTAATAATTCGCTGCATCAGAAAGCGCGAAGTTCCGTCGCCAAACCAACTCGTTTGGAAGGAACAGAACGTCCCTGCGTCGAAAGTTATATGTTTTCGCCGCCTTCTTAGACGCCGACTCTAACCTCATCGCTATTTGTTCCCTAAGTTTCCTGAACTGTTCCCTACTGAAATCCCTATCGCTAATCCCACTCTGGTCCCTATCACTATCCTTACTATTTTGAATGCGGTGGAGGAACCAGCAATCGTCACCATTCCCCTACCTAAATTCGCGTAGTACGGTGAAACTCCTAGAACTTCATGCTGGGCCGTGCGAATACTGCACGCTACTTTCGCAAGCTGCGAGTCCCATACCCTATGATTCTCTGACACATAAGCCCTAAGTGTAGTCTTTAAAATCTGATTTATACGTTCCGCGGGATTCGCTTGGGGATGATAATGCGCGGTAAACCGAATCGACGAACCGTAGGCATCACACAACGTTTTCAGTTCCTTGCTCTTGAACTGGGGACCGTTGTCACAGACAACAAACTTAGGTACGCCGAACAATAAGAAGACATTGTCTTCCAGCTCCTTGCAAACAGATTTTGCAGTAGCTGACCTTAAAGGAAACAAAAGTGGGAACTTTGTAAAATAATCAACAACGGTTAAAATATAAGTAAAACCCCTACTAGACTTAGGCAATGGACCAACTAAGTCCACACATACCATCTCCCATGGGTCGGTAACCCCTTTCCTCTCCGTCATCAACCCAGCCGGTTTCTCATTAATCGGCTTCACGCTTTGGCACACTTTACAAAACCTAACATATTTAGTAATATCTGACCTCATCTTAGGCCAGTAATACTTTTCTCCTATCCTAGCAAATGTTTTCTTTACCCCCATATGCCCTGCTAATGGATGGTCATGATTCTCAACTAAAATCTTTTTCCTATCTTCCCTACCTACTACTAGTTTCCACTCGCTACTACTGTCATGGTCTAACACATGACTTGACCTAACAAACTTATATATTTTCCCGTCTTCTACTCTCCACGCTGGAAAAGACAATGGTTTCTTTTCCACCTCCGATATCATTTTTCCAATCCAAGGGTCGGTTGTTGGCTCGGAAATCCCAGAAACAACTGGCATACTCCTAGAGAGCATGTCCGGAAATGATAAAATTTATCAGACGATGGCCTGAGAAAGAGATTTACTCTAGTACTTTCCATTGCACTACTATACAGATGTCCGAGTTGTTTGTGAGGGTAATGTCAAGTACTTCTTTACGGGTTTTTGCAACAAAAGTGGGCGTATTTCCTCTATTGATAACCCAAAGATTGTTTCTTACAATGAATTCAAATAAATTCCCCCCTAGCCAATAATAATATCTAGTCCATCCTTACTTGTGTATTATACCAGTTGGTTAGTAATATCCGCTGGCAGTTTTTCAGTTCCATCATATGGCATGTAGATGGAGGCCATAATTAGGGATGGGAGGAGTCTCTCGCGCTCCATCTTCACTGAGGTCTGGTCTATTATGCTATATATAGTTAGAAGAAACAGATTTAACTTTTTTCCAGCTACTATGCATGTTCTGAGGTTACTGTTCAGGCTGACAAAGTTTGACTTATACGAGAGTTCTTTGGAGTATAGACCCTAAATTTTTCCTCTTGTGATCCAAGGTTCTGGTATAAGGGCCACATCGATTTGCCTACTCTTCATGAGACAGCCCAGGTTGGCGGAGGTGGCTTTACTATGGTATAGATTGATTTGTATTAACTTCAATTCCATTACATACCCTGTTTTTCATAGAACGCCTCACTAACCTGTTTTTTGATCCTAGCTATCAGCCTGAGTTTGCATTGGGTAATGCCAACGCGAACTTCAAAGCTGACTCTTCTTAGAAGTGGTACGGAGTTTTTGGTTAATCTCACAATCACTTCGGTTCCTGCATCCGTTTTCTCCACCTTCACGTTCTTCTATTGGTCACTCAGGAGTTCAGCATTCAGGGAGATAATATATCTTTCCAGCCAGTCGCGGGGAACAGCGAGGCCTCTGACTAATAGTTTTAGTGTTGGTCTGTTTAAATCTTTGATCTCGCTGACAATCACGAGCCGTAGCTCAGCATTCTGCCAGGGAGCAGCCATCCTCTTAACGAACTTCTGGAGCCATTGCGGGGTCCATTCGTTTTCGCAGTTCATTATCTTGAAACCGTGGATTTCGCAGTTCATTTTCTTGAAACCGTGGATGATAGTGAAGTACCCGAAGAGTGGTGGTTGCCTACTCTTGACCATCGCCTGATTTACCTCTTCCAGGATTCTGAGTTCAAGCAACTGCCACTCATCTTCTCGCTCAGTTTGCACTCGAGTTTCCCAAAGTTGGCGATTGCGACTAGGTGGCCCTTGGCAGGAACGGAGAAGGTCTTCATTTTCTTTGTCATCCAGTTGAGTGAAGGGTTTTTCGGGGAGGCACTGGCATTTCTCACTCTATTCGAGAAGCTTGGCACAACGGTATCAATAAGGGCAGGGAAGCCACCCCAGCAGTTCCGCTGTTTACTGCTCAGCCGGCTCGTTTTTTGTCTGTCGGGTCTTGTACTGTTCGTTTTGTCTTGTCTGTTGGCGTCATTGTACGTAGTCTTTGTTTGGACTTCACCTTTTTTGCCATTTCCATGAGGAAGTTGGGATTCTTTTTGGATAGGCGCCTGGTAGTCCTGTCTGTATACGTTGCATCGCTGTCTTGGTTGTAGTTCGTCCTTGTCGATGACCCTCGCTCGTCGCAACCCGCATTTCCGTCGATGATAGTTGCCAGACTGTCCGTAGTTTGATTGTATGCAGGTTTTTCGGGGTTGGATTCCGCAGTTACGTTTAGGTCTTGCTGAGAGCTATGGCCTTCTACACTACCCTCACACTTCCACTTCTCCAAACCCTCAACAGCTTCTTTTCTCATTACTGGGTGAGAAGTTCTGTTGTATTGCCGTGCTTTAGGGTCAGCCAGTTCGTCATTCGTGCTATGTCCTGTGTCAGTGGTGGTTTCTTCACAAGCCTTTGACGGGGTTAGCCCTTTTTTGGCTAAATTTTATCAGTTTATCAGGCTTGGTGCTAGGCCCATCTTTTCCTAAGTTCTCCATGTCTAAAAGCCTCGCGCGTTGTGTAGTTTTTTACGTTCTATGTCCGTCATATCGTTCCAGTCTACTTTTTTAGCTATGGAATTAGCCACCTTCCAGATCTAGGTTGGAGAAAGGATCGAGGCGAAGATTTTTTTCTTCCTAAATCATTTTCCTAACATTTTCGTTGTTCTTCATGTTGTTCATGTTATTTTTTATGTTTTTTCCTTTTTTGTATTTGAAAATTGCTTCGATTTTTTATAACAAAAAAGAAAAATATCCAAAATTATAAGTAAAATCATAAAACAAACCAAACAAAAAATGAAAGAAAAGTTATTCACTGGCGACTTCTCCTTTCGATATTGAGATAGAAAGGCAAAGCCCAAGCCAGTAGCCTTGACGTCTGCTGACACTTTAGTGTATACCCCCGATATTTTAATTGTTTTTTTTTACCTTTTCGTCGGCTGAGTTCTATCTTGTTCAATGTCCATTTTTCAAAATGTTGGGAAATCGATTTTTAAGGTACTTGTATTGTATATGGCGTACTCCAAACCAAATCGACCACTTTTGAACCCGACCCCTTAAGATTTTGCTGAAACATTCCCATCTTTTTCTACCCTTAGAAAAACATTTTTGAGAATTTTTTCAAATTTTTTTTGCAACCTCAAAAAAGTTATGATTTTTTCAAAAAAATGGCTTTTTTATTTTCAAATAGCTATAACTTTTTTAAAAATTGACACTTGTCATCGAAATTTCTTTTTTTTTTTATAGAGGCGAACAATTCCAAAGCTGACATGTTGATGTACTGTCTACAGAATTCTTTGAGATATGGAGTTTTGCTGCTTATAAATTGATTCAATTAACGGCGTAAATATTATTTTTTGCACATTTTTTATATTAATTAGCTCATAAACATTCTACCAAGGCGATCTACAATTTTTGAGGGTCAAAAGCGAGCTAACAAGACTGCCAAAAAGGATGACAGAGGAACAGTAAAAAGAATAAAACAAAAATTCGAGAAGTGCACAATAAAAAAAAAAAAACAATTTCAAGACCAATGCAAAGCAACATCGCGACCAACCATGCAACCACTAGTCATTCGGCTATTAAATATTTTGTCTTCGTGGTATATATGACAAAACATGTACGTTCCTAGTTCAGCATGCCGACCAGAAGGCTAGAGAGTATCAAGAAACTTTGCAAAGCCAATTTTAGTTTTAATTCGCATTTGGTTAATGTTGGGAATTATACTCGACACCCTCAAATGGAAATCTCCAAGAAAATCAATTGTGTTTACAAGTACTCGAACAAACTCGTTCTAATCCGAGTGATTCTCAGGCCAAAAAGCAAATATTGATTGATGAAGGCCATCAAAAGCTGTGCCAAACCGCGCTGCCGTGACTTCGAAGCTTGTTTCTGTTTGCAGGGTATTTTCTTAAACCCACTGTATTCAAGGTATTGCCCTTAAAAAGAATGACAAAAATGCCAATTGTTAAAATTTTTATTTTCATTTCAGTCAACTAATTTGAAGGTAATAAACATTTTTATCTTTCGTTTTTTAAGGCTTAATTTAAAAGTATTTAAGTGATTATACCAATTACTCTTGTCGGCTCAAAGCCTACAAAGACCTGTATTGCCTGACCAACACAGATGGCAAGAAAGACAGTTTGATATTTTCTCCAGACATACGAGAAATAAAAAACGCTTTTCTTAAAGTTGGCAAAGAGAAGCTACTTTCAGATGGGCAAGGTATTGAAGAAATTAAAGGTGAAGACGATGATTCTTTCGAAGAAGTAGATGATGTAGAAATTAAACATGGGTAACTCAGCGCTGCGCTAGCGCAATGCGTTGACGCACTAACTGCTCTATGTGCGCTGATACACTTTTGCCTGCGCCAATAACTCAGTGGCGCAATTGTAACTCAATAGCAACACAACAACCAAATCCGATATACAACATAAAACTTACCCAAAAGCATTGCAAATTGAACTTCAAACGCTTTCATACTCAGCCCCAGCACAGAACCAAGAGCCATAGCCAACACTCCAACAGCATCACACACAAGTTACAGGCAAAAATCATCCCTTATCTCACACACAATGGGCGCGTTCGAGAACCTATCGGATAGCCTATCTCGGATAGCCGTATCTTGGATATCTTTTCGAACGATATAGATATCTTTTCCAGATTGCTGCAGACAACAGCTGTGAAATATTAAAATTCGACTTTTGAAAACAGAAAAACATTCAAAATATCATTGCTAGAGGATTATAACTTAGTTTTTTCGATTTCCCATACGTTTTAAAAGACTCTTATGCTAAAATAAATGCACACCAAAACAAAAAATCAACATGAAAAGAAATAAAAATAAATTTTCTATATGTTTGTATCAGCTGTTCGCTAAGGTATCTGAGGTATACCGAAAATTCACAGATAGCTTTGGTTTCTCTATTTGACAGAAATGGTTCGCATCTTTGCTAAATGTTTAACACGTAAACAACAACAACAAGCTATCCGGATACCATTCTCGAACGCAGCCAATACTACAGTAGTGTACTCGATAGCACAACGTTAAGAGAACAGAACCAAAGGCGCATTTGAGTTATGACTGCGCTATTGAGTTACAACTGCGCCAGTGTGTCTTTGCGCTATAGAAGAGTCAATAGCGCAATGATACACTAGCGCAGTTATAACTCAGTAGCGCAATGATACACTAGCGCAGTTGTAACTCAATAGCGCAATGATACACTAGCGCAGTTGTAACTCAATAGCACAATGATACACTAGCACAGTTGTAACTCAATAGCGCAATGATACACTTATGGCGCAGTGATACCACAGCGCAGTTGACTCTTTACTCTTATCTATATTCTCTTCTTTAGAGCAGAGAAATCAGGATATTTTTTTGATAAGAATAATGAGTACTGAAAATAGTGGTGTTGGTTGTTGGTCTGTTGGTTGGCTGATGGATGCTTGTATGTTGTATCGCAGATAAATCTCTTAATTTTATTTGTTTACATTGTTGTTTTTGTAAAACTAGATATATCATTACTAAACGTATGTAGCTGAATATAAAGTGGTGTTTTTAAAGACAATTGTATGGGCGTTGGGCGGTGGCGGATGCGGTTGTGTGTGATGTTTACCCTCTTGGTTGTTATTTCTCTAATAAGCTACCAAGAAAGGGTGGGTATTTTTTTCACTATCACACGATTTCTTTTTGTTTACATTTTGATCTCAGCCAAACCTTACTACAACGGTAAGCGTTGCAACATATGCAGATTGAGCTGACTAACTTTATTTTTCTCAGCAGGTGAAACACTTTACCTGAGAAATCATTCACCAATCTCACCTATGTAATCAAATAAAAAGTTTAATTTTGTCACATCACTTAAACTCAAAATATACAAGACATAAAAGAAAATAAATCATTTTTCCACTGGATATATTCAGTCCAGAAAAATTGCGCCATAGCGCAATTGCGTTAACGCATTGCGTTGATACAGTAAACTGCGCTTGAGTTAGTGTATCAGCGCACGATTTTTTGCTGCGTTACCCATGTTTAGTAGAAATGGAGATAGTGAATAAAAGTGTTAAAATAGAACTGTTGCCTCCTTTTGGTTGCAACTACCGTCGCGTCGATTCACAAACTGTATTGCACGGGACGATCCAATTCCACTAGAACTGGACTCATCAAGCGACAACAAAGTGTTATACATAATTGGCGAGAAATCTCTGAAAAAACCTTAACATTTGTTGTATTATGTTTATACGTATAAATCTTTTGTTTTGGTCATTGGTACCTTAATTTTTTTTTTCTTCCGGTAAGCATCTGTAAGTAAGAAAATGCATATATATGTACTCCATTGGATATATTTTCTTTTGAGCTGTGATAGGTTACTTTAATATAAGTGTGAACTGGCAATTTTTGTAAGTTTTTTTTTCTATATTCTGTCACTTACTATGTACATTAAAAGTATTGAAAGTAAAATAAGGAATCGTAGCATTTCATACATATTGTAACGTGCGCTTAGTTCGCAAAAATAAAACTCTACCTTTCAATTTAATTCTACCACTTTATTCAGTATCTACTTTCGATATACACTTTATTTGAACTCAACTCGACTTTTGGACTATCACTTGTATTTACTCTTAACTTTATCACTCTATAAACAAGACTGACCTCTGGTTGCCTCGGGCGGGCTATTTATATCGAATGACACGCCATCTAGAACTCTCCAGTAACTTCTACATTGTCTCCACATTTGCTGTCTACTCTCTGTCTGTCTGTCTCTCTACACTCACACACACTGGCTTACAAGCAACGCCTGTCATTTATACCATTCCATTAAAGTGCTGCCAGTTGTGTTTTCGGTTGAACGTTTTTCGATTAGGAAATTGGTATAAAATGTTGGGTTCACGTTACACTGCCCCCTCCTTAGGATTGTTCGTCCCGAATAATTCCATCTGCAGCCTCGCCACTATATCGATGCAGCCTGTCACAATGAACTACTTTTAACTTGCCTCTTAGTCCTCTTTGGATGCGGTAAACCACGTCGTTAATCCTCGTGACTACAGTATAAGGACCTTCCCAGTTTTGCTGAAGTTTCGGTGACAATCCCTTTTGACGATGAGGATTATAAAGCCACACACGATCTCCTGCTTGGAATCCTGACGTTGTCGCTTTTGTGTCGTACCGTGTCTTCATTCGGTCGCCATACACTGTGGCCCATGGCCCTGTTCTATTAAATTTATCTAGCCTACTCACCGCTATGTTTGAATCACAGACATAACAATTTCGGAACCACTTCTCCACGTCACCTCTAACCTGCAGCCAGTAAAAGCGTTTTCGCACGTTCTCCAGCGTCTTGTTGACTCCCAGGTGGCTTCCTGTAGGACTTCTATGCATCTTTTGTAAAACCTCTTTGATTTTCGATTGAGGAACAATAAGCTGCATTACAAAAGATTTACCGTCAGGAGATTCCCATTTGCGCTGGAGTACGCCTTCTTGCACGCGAAGCGAGTCCCACTGTGCCCAATAGGCTTTGACAACAGAGCTTTGGTCAGAAATGTCGTTCCAGTCAGGTTTCGTGTTGTTCTCTTTCCATTTGAGAATCGGTCCGATGTCTGGATCCTTCTTTTGAGCAGACCTCAGTTCTTCCTTGTTCCATCCGAATATGGGTTCCACTCTCATCCGCTGAGTCTTGGTCTCTACTTTCCGCCAGCAATTCCATTGGGGGTTTTCTACCTGATGTCCAATTCGGTATTGATAAGTCTGTGGTCTTAATCTACAGCTCGCGGATTGATTTTCTTGGACTTTACAACGTCGACAAGCAGTTTCAGTTTTAATTGGTGGCAACCGGCATTGTCGCTGTAAGTGCCCCGTCTTATTACAATTCCAACATCTGGCAAGTCCGTTCCGCTGGTTCCTTTGTAGCTTAATTCCTGGGCATGATCCCGCCTCGAATATGGCTTCTCTTTGACAATGTACCATTTGAGAAGCTTGCTCAGATGCTTCCATCATTAATGCAAACTCTAGAGTTTCGGAAAGAGTTCGTGTTCTAGCAGTTCGCACAGATCTCTGAAGATGCTTGTCAGAAATGGCACGAACGAAGGACTCAACAGCCAGATGGTTGATGATTTCTTCTCCAGCATCCGGGTATGCCAGGTGAGCCAGTCTTTCGACGTCTGCTTGGAGCTGCTGTAGACTTTCACCCCTTTTCTGGACTCTGCTATTGAGTTGGACTCGGAAGACTTCTTTCAAGTGGCTATCACCAAAGCGTTTATCTATAGCTGCCACGAGAGAACTGAAATCGTAGATCTTACCAGCTGGAACAGTTTGAAGTAATTCAGCTGCTGGTCCTCTAAGAGCAAGAGTCAGTGCTATGTATTTGTCTTCGTCAACCCAGCCATTTGCTGTCGCAGCTGCCTCGAATTGTCTCTTGTAAACTGACCAAGACGACTGTCCGTCGAATGTTGGTGGTTGTACTTCTCTTTGCTTTAGACAATCTCCACAAGTTTTCCGTAGCTCCATTTTCCGCATCTGGTCTAGTTCCTTAGCCATGTTTTCGATTCGTTTCTCCAAAGTGGCAAGCTGACTTTCGCATTGACTCTCAAGCTTGGAAAATCGTTTCTCAACACATTCAATGCGTTTTTCTAGGCCACAAACATTTTTCTCAATGTTACCCAATTTGCTTTCTAGAATGTTTTTCTGACCTTCCAAAACATTCTGTTGCGCCTCAAGTCTTTCGAGAATATTCTGTTGTTCTTTCTTTTGTTCGTTTCGTTGCTCTACCAGATTCTTTTGTTGTACTTCGAGTCTTTCGAGAACATTCTGCTGTTCTTTCTTTTGCTCATTTCGTTGCTCTTCAATCAGCTTCTTTTGCTCGTTTCGTTGTGCTTCAAGTTGTTCGAGAACATTCTGCTGTTCCTTCTTTTGCTCATTTCGTTGTTCTAACAAAAGTTTCATCATACTAGAAAAATCTATTATTTCACTTACTTCCTCTTCTTCCACTTCTGTTTCAAAAACAAAAGTGTTTACGTCTTCCCCTTGCTGTTCCAAATAGTTACGCAAGCGCAGGACGAGCTCATTTTTCGATCCCGCTCTAGAAAGATTTCGCTTACCTAACTCACTTTTAAGCTCAATGCAAGTGAGCTCTTCTAACAACTTACCCATTTTCACTGTATATAATTTATTATTTTCTTTTTACTTTTTTTTTTTTTTTTTACACTTTACTAGTCAAATAAGTTTTATTTACACTTCTGACACCAATGTAACGTGCGCTTAGTTCGCAAAAATAAAACTCTACCTTTCAATTTAATTCTACCACTTTATTCAGTATCTACTTTCGATATACACTTTATTTGAACTCAACTCGACTTTTGGACTATCACTTGTATTTACTCTTAACTTTATCACTCTATAAACAAGACTGACCTCTGGTTGCCTCGGGCGGGCTATTTATATCGAATGACACGCCATCTAGAACTCTCCAGTAACTTCTACATTGTCTCCACATTTGCTGTCTACTCTCTGTCTGTCTGTCTCTCTACACTCACACACACTGGCTTACAAGCAACGCCTGTCATTTATACCATTCCATTAAAGTGCTGCCAGTTGTGTTTTCGGTTGAACGTTTTTCGATTAGGAAATTGGTATAAAATGTTGGGTTCACGTTACAATATGTACATATGGTGGCGCAAGGAGCTTCGGGGCCTAGCTCATGTTCTCATAATCATGCCTTCTGAGGGAAAGGAGGGGCATATCTACAATTTTCTGGCGGTTCCGAACGTCTAATCGAAAAAGCGTTTTTCATGGCAATGTATTTAAATATCGGAGGACTTGCCAATTCTTCGCAAAAGGTGATGCCGATGAAAAAACATTTTTGGTTTCTGCAGGGATTCGAACCGCTAACCTCCAGCGTAACAGGCAAAAATTCTTACAATTACGTTACGTATAACATTAAAATAAAACATTTATGTTTATATGTATTCAATATTCATGTATCTTTGTATTTAAGTTTTTAAATATTTCTTTGCTTATAAAATTAGAGCTTTCTATAACGTAACCGATCCCGTCTTTCATTGTGGCCACCTCCGACCCTGGAGCCGTTACAACATGGGTATCTTGAGTTGTGAACGGTCTTTTATACCTACTCTGCAATGGCATTCTCATTCTCTGTATTTAAAACGACTTTCAGCCTGCCTTGGTTGCTGGTTTTTCTGAAAACTTATCCTGATCATTCGGCCTACCAAGGTTGACAAGAAACTGATTCAGATTCTCTAGAGGGAAACGTATGAGAATCTCAGTTTTTCGAGGCACTGTCTCTTGCGATTTCTCATTTTTCATATGGTGACTCAAAGCTAACATCTTTTCAGGTTTGTACATCAAGTTATATCCTATACAGCAGATTGTCTTGATGGAAATGTCTTCATAGGATTTCTGATGGGATCATGGGATCGTATTTCAAATGGGGTAGCTTTCTTCAGAACCTAAGGCCCAATGTCGGATTTCGCAATCGATTTGGTTGGTCTGGTCATTTTTCATCGGTCTGCAAAACAATCAAATTCCGATATAAGAAGAAATGTAAATGATTTAATTATTACCTTCCAGGGGCCTGGCGGGGTTCTAACTCCATGCGATCGGCATGTGCCCAGAATTGATATTTCTTTTAGGTTCTTGTACCGATGCAATCTTTTTGCAAGTATTTTGGGTCGCTGTCTCAGAGATTTTTTCATTTTCGGCCGCATCTCAATTAATTGAGTAGACAAGTACATACCTATGTATATCAATTCAAGAAATCCAAAAATAAATTGAATTGTTTTTCAAGTTGGAGTAAATTTGTGACCTATTGACACAGCCACAAATTGTTTTTGCTTCCGCGCAGCCTTTGTTAAAAAAAAGAAATAATTGGTTGTTTTAAACTATTCACTTTTCTTCTTCATAGACTGTATTGTATATAATCATGTACCTCTTTTATTATTTTAATTTGTTTTTATTTTTCACTTTTTGCAATTGGAAGAATTGTAATCTGAAGTTTAAGCGGTGAGGTTGTGTCAACGTCAAATGTCAAACAAAATCTAGTCTACTTCTTCGCCGCGGTGTGAATGGGTTGTATCTAGTACCACCCAAATCAAAATCAAAATCCGGATTTTCGCGCAGTGTGAAAAGGGTATAATATTCTTTATTACGAGTACTATAATTTAGTTTTAAACAAGAAGCATACTATATTTTAAGTATAATAATTTAAGTATCAAACAAGTAGCATACTATATTTTAAGTATAATAATTTAAGTATCAAACAAGTAGCATACTATATTTTAAGTATTATAATTTAAGTTTTGAACCAGTAGCATACTATATTTTAAGTATTATAAATTTAGTTTTGAACAAGTATTATACTTCACTTTAAGTATTGTAACGTGCGCTTAGTTCGCAAAAATAAAACTCTACTTTTCAATTTAATTCTACCACTTTATTTACTTTCGATATACACTTTATTGAACTCAACTCGACTTTTGGACTATCACTTGTATTTACTCTTAACTTTATCACTCTATAAACAAAACTGACTTCTGGTTGCCTCGGGCGGGCTATTTATATCGAATGACACGCCATCTAGAACTCTCCAGTAACTTCTACATTGTCTCCACATTTGCTGTCTACTCTCTGTCTGTCTGTCTCTCTACACTCACACACACTGGCTTACAAGCAGCGCCTGTCATTTATACCATTCCATTAAAGTGTTGCCAGTTGTGTTTTCGGTTGAACGTTTTTTCGATTAGGAAATTGGTATAAAATGTTAGGTTCACGTTACACTGCCCCCTCCTTAGGATTGTTCGTCCCGAATAATTCCATCTGCAGCCTCGCCACTATATCGATGCAGCCTGTCACAATGAACTACTTTTAACTTGCCTCTTAGTCCTCTTTGGATGCGGTAAACCACGTCGTTAATCCTCGTGACTACAGTATAAGGACCTTCCCAGTTTTGCTGAAGTTTCGGTGACAATCCCTTTTGACGATGAGGATTATAAAGCCACACACGATCTCCTGCTTGGAATCCTGACGTTGTCGCTTTTGTGTCGTACCGTGTCTTCATCCGGTCGCTGTAGGCTTTCATCCGTTCCCTTGTTCTTTTATGGATGTCAGCGAGTCTCTCCTTGAGGTCGTCCACATACTCGTTTGTGTCCTGTGGCTCCTCTGTGGGGCATCCAAATTTAAGTTCGCTGGGCAGCCGCATGGTTTTCCCGAACAGGATGTCAGATGGTGTTTGTCCTGTCGAGCTATGTACTGCACTTCTATAGGCCATCAGGAATAGCGGTACGTGCCTATCCCAGTCTCTTTGGTAGTCGCCTACGACCTTGGTGAGGTGTTCTTTCAAGGTCCGGTTGAATCTTTCAACCATCCCATCAGATTGTGGATGAAGTGGTGTGGTTCTCGTCTTCTTAATGCCAAGTAGTCCGCACACTCCTTGGAAGATGTTTGACTCAAAGTTCCTCCCTTGGTCGGAATGGAGTTCCATAGGCACGCCAAACCTACTAACCCAGTTAAACACAATCTGGTCGACCACCGTTTTGGCTTCTTGATTTGGGATGGCATACGCCTCAGGCCACTTGCTAAAATAGTCCATCACAACCAGAATGTATTTGTTTCCAGCGTTGGTCTCTGGAAAAGGCCCAGCCACATCTACTGCAATCCTCTCAAAAGGCGATCCAACGTTGTACTGATGCATCTTACCTTGAATCTTCCTACCACGTCCTTTGGTTGCAGCACACTTGTCACATGTTCGGCACCACTTCTCCACGTCATCTCTAGCATGTAACCAGTAGAACCGATGTCGCACCTTCTCCAGTGTTTTGTTTACCCCCAGGTGGCCTCCAGAAGGTCCGTCGTGCATCTCCTGAAGAACTTCACTGACTTTCGATTGCGGTACGATCAGCTGCATCACATATGACTTACCGTCAGCGGATTCCCATCTTCGCCTGAGGACACCTTCTTGCACATATAGTGAGTCCCACTGTGCCCAATAGGCTTTGAGAACTGGACTCCTGTCAGAAATGTCTCCCCATTCCGGTTTCTCTTCATTTTCTTTCCATGCGAGAATGGGTTCGATATCTGGATCTTCCTTTTGAGCAGTCCTCACTTCCTCATTGCTCCATCCGCTTATGGGGCCAGCTCTTAGTCGCTGAGTGGTAATGATTTCTTTGTCTTCTTGCCGCTTGCAATGCTTGCAATCCACTTTGCAAGGTCTTCGTGATAATGCATCGGCGTTTGAGTGCAGCTTTCCTCTGCGGTGTTGGATCTGGTAGTCATAGGTCTGCAATCTTTCTATCCACCTTGCGACTTGACCTTCTGGATTTTTGAAGTTCAACAGCCAGCTCAGAGCACCGTGGTCTGTCCGCAGAAGGAATTTCTGTCCATAGATGTACTTATGGAAGTGCTTTGTTGCCAAGATAAGAGCTAGCAGTTCCCTTCTGGTCACGCAGTAGTTCCTTTCGGGTTTCGATAGGACCTTGCTGTAGTATGCCACCACTTTCTCTTCGCCATCATGCACTTGGGATAGTACCGCCCCGATTCCAACGTTGCTTGCATCTGCATCGACGATGAATGTTTTGCCAGGTGTTGGATGTGCCAGCACTGGAGCGTTACAGAGGCGGTATTTGAGTTCCTGGAAAGATTTCTCACACCCACCTGACCATTTAAACTGCTTCCCCTTTTCGGTGAGCTGATGCAAACTCTTTGCAACTCCAGCGAAGTTCTTAACGAAACGTCGGTAATATGTGGCAAGTCCCAGAAAGCTTCGGAGTTGATGTTTGTCCTGTGGTGTTGGCCAATTTTTGACGGAGTCAACTTTTTCAGGATCAGTCTTTACTCCTTGGGATGAGATGATGTGTCCCAAATACTTGACTTCGGTTTTGAAAAGTGCACATTTTTCTGGATTCAGTTTAAGGTTAGCCTCTCGAAGTCTCTGAAACACGGCTTTAAGGTTCTTACAATGTTGGTCAAATGTTTTCCCGTAAACAATGACATCGTCCAAGTAGACTAGGCAAGCTTTCCACGTCAGTCCTTGAAGAACACACTCCATCAAACGCTCGAATGTTGCCGGAGCGTTGCATAGCCCAAACGGCATAACCTTAAACTGCCAGAGCCCATTACCTGTAGAAAATGCCGTCTTTTCCCGATCATCAGGGTGGATGTCAACTTGCCAATATCCACTCTTCAAGTCCAGCGTCGAGAACCACTGGGCTCCCTCCATGGCATCCAGGGTATCACTGATTCTGGGCAGGGGATAGCTGTCCTTTTTAGTCACATCATTCAGCCTTCGGTAGTCCACACAAAAACGAGTGCTTCCATCTTTCTTTTTCACTAGCACCACTGGTGACGCCCAAGGACTTTTGGAATTTTCGATAAGACCATCCTTCTTCACTGCTGTTATCATGTCCTCAACCTCACCTTGTTTGGCCAGTGGAAGGCGTCTTGCGGGTTGACGAATCGGTCTTGCATCTCCTGTGTTGATGCGATGCTGCACCAACTGTGTCCTACCATATTGTCCCTTTTTCGATGCGAAGATGTCAGTGTACTCTTGTAGGAGATTTTCAGCCATCCTTGTTTTTTGGTGATCAAGGTTGGATGAACTCAGTATCTTAGCTCTGATGGTTATGAGCTCCTCCGGAGTTAACGTTTTTCTCGGGGCCTCGTCCGTGATCTTCGTAATTGCTGCAACCGATTCGCAACGTCCAACGACTTCTCCTTTCTTCAACTTTACATCGTACGGTCTGGTGTTTAGTAATCGTACGGGGACCATTTTGTTTTTCGGTGCTACCAGTGTTTTCCCAATGATGACGCTTTGGGAGGAACACTCTGGGTCTGGTTCCACCATGAGATATCGAAGGCTTCCAAACTCACCTTCCAGTTTTGTCCAAACGAACACTTCAGAAGAAGGAGGCAGAATCAGATCTTCCGTGATGACAGTTCTCAGTGTTGACGTATTTTCATTCGAATAGGTCATTGGAATTTCTTTATTTTGGTATTTCAAAACTTGATTACCGATATCCAAAATAACTCCGTGCTGTTTCATAAAGTCGATTCCAATGATGCACTCGTCACATATATCTGCCCCCAGGAATTGATGAGTAAACACTAGATCGGCCAGTCGGATCTTGAGACACACTTCTCCATATACTCTTGCTGCTTCTCCCGTTGCGGTTCTTAGACGGTAGCTATTGGTGTTATGGAGCCACGTCATCTTTACCAGGTCTCGACGTACTATGGATGCTGTGGCACCGGTGTCAATGGTAGCCACATGTTTGTTCCCGTTAATAGTAGTCTCCACAGTCAGACTTTTGTTGTCGCGTTTGGTCTGGGAGACCTGGATGGTGGTTTTGGGGCCATCAATACAAGAAACCAGCCTCTGCCCCTCGAAGTTGGTTCTTACTCGTTTCCCTGATGGGAAACGGGCTGATAGGCAACGCTGGTGTTGTTGTTACCTTGCTCTGGGTTGGATCTCTTGCTTCCACAATGTTGACAACTGGCTTTGTTTGGTGGTAGTCGGCATTGACGCTGTAAGTGCCCGGTCTTGTTGCAGTTCCAACATCTTGCTAGTCCGCTCCGGTTCTTTTGTATTTCAGCTCTTTGGCACGAGCATTCTTCGACTATGGCCTCTCTAAGTCGATGTACTCCCTGAGAAGCCTGTTCTGCTGCTTCAATTGTCAATGCGAATGCTAAAGTCTCGGAAAGAGTACGTGTTCTAGCAGTTCGCACAGACCTCTGAAGATGTATATCGGAAATGGCACGAACGAAGGACTCAACAGCGAGCTGGTTGATGATTTCTTCTCCAGCATCCGGGTATGCCAGGTGAACCAGTCTTTCGACGTCTGCTTGGAGCTGCTGTAGACTTTCACCCCTTTTTTGGACTCTGTTATTGAGTTGGACTCGGAAGACTTCTTTCAAGTGGCTATCTCCAAAGCGTTTATCTATAGCTGCCACGAGAGAACTGAAATCGCCGCTCTTACCAGCTGGAACTGTTTGAAGTAATTCAGCTGCTGGTCCTCTAAGAGCAAGAGTCAGTGCAATGTACTTGTCTTCGTCATCCCAGCCATTTGTTGTCGCGGCTGCCTCAAATTGTCTCTTGTAGACTGGCCAAGAAAACTGTCCATCAAATGTTGGGGGTTTCATCTCCTTTTTCTTTGCATACTCCCCAGCAGACTCTCGAATTTTTATTTTCCGGATCTGGTCCAATTCCTTGGTCAGAACAGAGAACTGTTTGTCACATCGGGTTTCTACGATTTCGAAACGATTCTCTACAACAGAAAGCTGTTTCTCCACACCTTCAACGCGTTCGTCTAGGGCACAAACATTTTTCTCAATGTTACCCAATTTACCTTCAAGAATGTTTTTCTGACCTTCCAAAACATTCTGTTGCGCCTCAAGTCTTTCGAGAATATTCTGTTGTTCCTTCTTTTGCTCGTTTCGTTGCTCTTCAATCAGCTTCTTTTGTTCGTTTCGTTGTGCTTCCAGTTGTTCGAGAACATTCTGCTGTTCCTTCTTTTGCTCGTTTCGTTGTGCTTCAAGTTGTTCCAGAACATTCTGCTGTTCCTTCTTTTGCTCATTTCGTTGCTCTTCCAGCTTCTTTTGTTGTACTTCGAGTCGTTCGAGAACATTCTGCTGTTCTTTCTTTTGCTCGTTTCGTTGTTCTAACAAAAGTTTCATCATACTAGAAAAATTTACACTTTCACTTACTTCCTCTTCTTCCACTTCTGTTTCAAAAACAAAAGTGTTTACGTCTTCCCCTTGCTGTTCCAAATAGTTACGCAAGCGCAGGACGAGCTCATTTTTCGATCCCGCTCTAGAAAGATTTCGCTTACCTAACTCACTTTTAATCTCAATGCAGTTGAGCTCTTCTAACAACTTACCCATTTTCACTGTATATAATTATTATTATTATTTTTCTTTTTACTTTTTTTTTTTACACTTTATTAGTCAAATAAGTTTTATTTACACTTCTGACACCAATGTAACGTGCGCTTAGTTCGCAAAAATAAAACTCTACTTTTCAATTTAATTCTACCACTTTATTTACTTTCGATATACACTTTATTGAACTCAACTCGACTTTTGGACTATCACTTGTATTTACTCTTAACTTTATCACTCTATAAACAAAACTGACTTCTGGTTGCCTCGGGCGGGCTATTTATATCGAATGACACGCCATCTAGAACTCTCCAGTAACTTCTACATTGTCTCCACATTTGCTGTCTACTCTCTGTCTGTCTGTCTCTCTACACTCACACACACTGGCTTACAAGCAGCGCCTGTCATTTATACCATTCCATTAAAGTGTTGCCAGTTGTGTTTTCGGTTGAACGTTTTTTCGATTAGGAAATTGGTATAAAATGTTAGGTTCACGTTACAGTATTATGCTTTAGTTTTAAACAAGTAGTATACTTCACTTTAAGTATTACGCTTTAGTTTTAAACAAGTAGTATACTTTATAGAATGTAAATAGAGAGTAGGATAAATTCAAGTAATTGGGACAAGGATTTAATGCTTGGGCCTTACCCAGCTTCTGCCCTTCCACTATACACTCTTAGTGTCTCAGAATTATAAATGTCCAATTTTATCCTACCTCAATTGAGCTCAATGGGGGGCTATGGATACAGACACGCGCAAAAACGCTTATTTCAGGTTAAGAACAATCAGGGAGAAACCAGATACTTACGCTTCTATCTCTATTTCGATCTATCGACCAATTACTACGAATTTTTACAATTGACTTTAGATTTAAATTCAAACAAGTAATAAATTTTTAAAAGTATCTACAATTTAGTTTCAAACCAGTATTATTCTTTATAATTATCTTAATTCAAATTCAAACAGGTAACAAATCTTTAAAAGTATCTACAATTTAGTTTCAAACAAGTACCATGTCTTTTGACATTTGCGTTGAAGATCAAGATTGGCTGATATCAAAAAAAAAATTGATTGAAGGTCTTAATTCGTTGATTTCTTGACAAGAATCTTGATTGAAGGTCGTGATCAAATATCTTCTTCTTTCTTTCTTGATAGAAGGTCGTAATTAAATATTTTCTTCTTAAGGTCGTAATTAAATACAGAGAGGCGATCACGACTTCCAGAGGACTGTCTGTGATCGCCGAAGTTAACAAAACTATCAGATATACAAAATCTATACACATGGAACAAGAATACATTCACCAACTATATTTAACACTCTTACTTAAAGAACGCACAATTTGCACTGCAATTTTTGTGCGATTTTTCCACCCTTTGTGGGAATCACTTCTTATTGTTTTTGGCACTTTTAAGGATGATTTTTATTTTTTTCTTTTTCTTTTTTTTGTTGCGCTGTGTTTCACACCGTATTCATTTTTGTTTAACTTTTATTATTATTAAAAGGCCAAAACGATTTTTCTAGTTTTAAAAATGAGAAATATAAATTCTAATCATTGCGAAAAACTCTTTTTAATAAATTATTTTGCTTAGGTTTTCCCAACCTATCAACGAGGTGGTATTCCGACGTGCGCCGTTCTAGCGGTGGCGTTCGTATTCCGACTGTGTCGATGCCAAGTATGTTGTTACGTCAACAACGCATGGGTTCCGTTTTTTTGATCTCCGTTAGCGCACCTCGTTCGACCGCGCTAACGCCAATCAAAAACGTCCACGTCGATTATACTGTCCAATTTTCCATCCTTTTCTAATATTGGATGCACTCATTCAACCTTGGTTTCTTTCTTGCGACAACTACGACCCCCGAAGAGAGTCAGTTCCTATTCGATAATTCGAAATTCGAATTCGACTAAACCCTAAACGTCAAAACCAATCGAAATGACATTCCTCAAAATGACATCCGCCGCCAGAAATACCGATGACAACAAAAATTTTCTGAAAATTTCCACAGAAACCTTGGCACAGAACAACCATATACCATAATTGTTGTTTTCATAAAAAAAAGGTCGAATCAAATAATTCCTATTTATTGATCATTTGATTTGATTTCATTAAATTACAGATATGTAGAAAATTCAACACAAGGAAGAACCAGGCCAGAGGTGACTCAACTTCTATTACTGTTGCTGCAGTTGTGCCATTGTATTCAGCCAGTAATCAGTTATCAGTGATATTCTATCCTTAAGTAAACAAGCTCGAGCAAGCATTCACCCCTATACATCTATAGAATAAAGTTTCCCATATTATTACTGAGTCTGCTAGTATCGGGAATTCAAACGAAATGAGAACAAATGAGGCAAAAGCCGAGACCTACGCAAATTTGATTATTGTCATTCCGTAACAGCCTGCACAAACGATACTGCATTAAATTTAAGCAATAGCTCTATACAACTATCTTTCCATCTTCCATCGGTACACATGAGAATTCCGGTCGGCAATAATGTCAAAGCAGATGATACTGGGCGCCTCTGGATGAATATCGTGCTAAGGTAAGGTATTCTGATTTCGATATGACCATTGCCGCTAATTTATTTTCTTTGCCACAGGTGTCCATTACAAGATTAACATTACTCATAGATTTTCAGAGAAAGGCCATACCCAAAACGAAGGCGATAGTGTACATGCCTTAATTGAAAAAAGTCAGAAAAACAAAATAGTATACACACCAATCCAATGGTATTCAATTATAAGGAATGCAAAAGCCAAAAAACCGGCATATAAAGTATAAGAAATGACACAAGATGATTTCAAAGATTTTTAAACTTTTTCAAATTCTCTTAATTGGCTAAACTGACAATAATCAAAATTCGTGAAGTATATTTCAATGCTAATAAACATTATGAAATGAACTACAAGTACTTTTTTGAGGATGAATTCAAAGTAATAGAATTAAATCAAAAGCAAAGAAAGGAAACAAGAACCGAACAAGAAAGGTTCCGCAGGAAGTGTTTGAACGAGTTTACAAAGAACCAATTGCCGTTTCTGCTGAAAAATATTTGGACCTAATTTGGCTTTGCGATCAGAATCTTATTCCTTTAATTTATCAGGAATTCTACAGGACATTAACAACTGCAGCTCCATCAGATACCGAAAATTATTACTAAATCAACAACTATGTTTTATTTATAAATGTGAATTTCATATTTCTTCCTTTTTTTTTATTTTATACAATAAAGTTGATCTTTAATCGATTTTTTTATATTATTTAGAATATTCTAATATGCATTGAAAATGCATTAGATGCGAAATAAACAATTCTAAGTAGCACTTAGGGCACTCAGTTTTTAAAATGCTGCATCCACTTTAATACTTAGTCAACATAAAATAGATTTCAAATATCTTATTTCCGTGCAGTAAGATACTAACATTACATAGAATCTCTCAAAGTAAGAGATATACACCAATTAATATACCAAGTGAGATCTACCGAAGACAACGCATTTACACAGATTCGGGGTTTTATTTAAAAATAAAATATAAAAATTACAAAATCATTGATATATCTAGCTTAGAAATATATTCTGACAATATTTGGAAAATGACATTTGTGCACTTAGTATAGTTTTGCATGGGGCCATCGTAGTGTAAGTGTAGAAATATACCACGAGGAAAAATGTTTGACAGGGGTGGAGAGTGGAGACCATGTGGAAATCGCTGGAGAGTTCTAGATGAAATGTCATTCTCCCGAAGAACTTCACTGACTTTGGATTGCGGTACGATCAGCTGCATCACATATGACTTACCGTCAGCGGATTCCCATCTTCGCCTGAGGACACCTTCTTGCACATATAGTGAGTCCCACTGTGCCCAATAGGCTTTGAGAACTGGACTCCTGTCAGAAATGTCTCCCCATTCCGGTTTCTCTTCATTTTCTTTCCATGCGAGAATGGGTTCGATATCTGGATCTTCCTTTTGAGCAGTCCTCACTTCCTCATTGCTCCATCCGCTTATGGGGCCAGCTCTTAGTCGCTGAGTGGTAATGATTTCTTTGTCTTCTTGCCGCTTGCAATGCTTGCAATCCACTTTGCAAGGTCTTCGTGATAATGCATCGGCGTTTGAGTGCAGCTTTCCTCTGCGGTGTTGGATCTGGTAGTCATAGGTCTGCAATCTTTCTATCCACCTTGCGACTTGACCTTCTGGATTTTTGAAGTTCAACAGCCAGCTCAGAGCACCGTGGTCTGTCCGCAGAAGGAATTTCTGTCCATAGATGTACTTATGGAAGTGCTTTGTTGCCAAGATAAGAGCTAGCAGTTCCCTTCTGGTCACGCAGTAGTTCCTTTCGGGTTTCGATAGGACCTTGCTGTAGTATGCCACCACTTTCTCTTCGCCATCATGCACTTGGGATAGTACCGCCCCGATTCCAACGTTGCTTGCATCTGCATCGACGATGAATGTTTTGCCAGGTGTTGGATGTGCCAGCACTGGAGCGTTACAGAGGCGGTATTTGAGTTCCTGGAAAGATTTCTCACACCCACCTGACCATTTAAACTGCTTCCCCTTTTCGGTGAGCTGATGCAAACTCTTTGCAACTCCAGCGAAGTTCTTAACGAAACGTCGGTAATATGTGGCAAGTCCCAGAAAGCTTCGGAGTTGATGTTTGTCCTGTGGTGTTGGCCAATTTTTGACGGAGTCAACTTTTTCAGGATCAGTCTTTACTCCTTGGCATGAGATGATGTGTCCCAAATACTTGACTTCGGTTTTGAAAAGTGCACATTTGTCTGGATTCAGTTTAAGGTTAGCCTCTCGAAGTCTCTGAAACACGGCTTTAAGGTTCTTACAATGTTGGTCAAATGTTTTCCCGTAAACAATGACATCGTCCAAGTAGACTAGGCAAGCTTTCCACGTCAGTCCTTGAAGAACGCACTCCATCAAACGCTCGAATGTTGCCGGAGCGTTACATAACCCAAACGGCATAACTTTAAACTGCCAGAGCCCATTACCTGTAGAAAACGCCGTCTTTTCCCGATCATCAGGGTGGATGTCAACTTGCCAATATCCGCTCTTCAAGTCCAGCGTCGAGAACCACTGCGCTCCCTCCATGGCATCCAGGGTATCACTGATTCTCGGCAGGGGATAGCTGTCCTTCTTAGTTACATCATTCAGCCTTCGGTAGTCCACACAAAAACGAGTGCTTCCGTCTTTCTTTTTCACTAGCACCACTGGTGACGCCCAAGGACTTTTGGAATTTTCGATAAGACCGTCCTTTTTCATTGCTGTTATCATTTCCTCAACCTCACCTTGTTTGGCCAGTGGAAGACGTCTTGCAGGTTGACGAATCGGTCTTGCATCTCCTGTGTTGATGCGATGCTGCACCAACTGTGTCCTACCATATTGCCCCTTTTGCGATGCGAAGATATCAGTGTACTCTTGTAGGAGACTTTCAGCCATCCTTGTTTGTTAGTGATCAAAGTTGGATGAATTCAGTATTTTAGCTCTGATGGTTTTGAGCTCCTCCGGAGTTATAGTTTTTCTCGGAGCTTCGTCTGTGATCTTCGTAATTGCTGCAACCGATTCGCAACGTCCAACGACTTCTCCTTTCTTCAACTTTACATCGTACGGTCTGGTGTTTAGTAATCGTACGGGGACCATTTTGTTTTTCGGTGCTACCAGTGTTTTCCCAATGATGACGCTTTGGGAGGAACACTCTGGGTCTGGTTCCACCATGAGGTATCGAAGGCTTCCAAACTCACCCTCCAGTTTCGTCCAAACGAACACTTCAGAAGAAGGAGGCAGAATAAGATCTTCCCTGATGACAGTTCTCAGTGTCGACGTACTTTCGTTCGAATAAGTCATTGGAAGTTCCTTATTTTGTTACTTCAAAACCTGATTACCGATGTCCAAAATAACTCCGTGCTGTTTCATAAAGTCGATTCCAATGATGCACTCGTCACATATATCTGCCACCAGGAATTGATGAGTAAACACTAGATCGGCCAGTCGGATCTTGAGACACACTTCTCCATATACTCTTGCTGCTTCTCCCGTTGCGGTTCTTAGACGGTAGCTATTGGTGTTATGGAGCCACGTCATCTTTACCAGGTCTCGACGTACTATGGATGCTGTGGCACCGGTGTCAATGGTAGCCACATGTTTGTTCCCGTTAATAGTAGTCTCCACAGTCAGACTTTTGTTGTCTCGTTTGGTCTGAGAGACCTGGATGGTGGTTCTGGGGCCATCGATACAAGAAACCAGCCTCTGCCCCTCGAAGTTGGTTCTTACTCGTTTCCCTGATGGGAAACGGGCTGATAGGCAACGCTGGTGTTGTTGTTACCTTGCTCTGGGTTGGATCTCTTGCTACCACAATGTTGACAACCTGCTTTGTTTGGTGGTAGTCGGCATTGACGCTGTAAGTGCCCGGTCTTGTTGCAGTTCCAACATCTTGCTAGTCCGCTCCGGTTCTTTTGTATTTCAGCTCTTTGGCACGAGCATTCTTCGACTATGGCCTCTCTAAGTCGATGTACTCCCTGAGAAGCCTGTTCTGCTGCTTCAATTGTCAATGCGAATGCTAAAGTTTCGGAAAGAGTACGTGTTCTAGCAGTTCGCACAGACCTCTGAAGATGTATATCGGAAATGGCACGAACGAAGGACTCAACAGCGAGCTGGTTGATGATTTCTTCTCCAGCATCCGGGTATGCCAGGTGAACCAGTCTTTCAACGTCTGCTTGGAGCTGCTGTAGACTTTCACCCCTTTTCTGGACTCTGTTATTGAGTTGGACTCGGAAGACTTCTTTCAAGTGGCTATCTCCAAAGCGTTTATCTATAGCTGCCACGAGAGAACTGAAATCGCCGCTCTTACCAGCTGGAACTGTTTGAAGTAATTCAGCTGCTGGTCCTCTAGGAGCAAGAGTCAGTGCAATATACTTGTCTTCGTCATCCCAGCCATTTGTTGTCGCGGCTGCCTCAAATTGTCTCTTGTAGACTGGCCAAGAAGACTGTCCATCAAATGTTGGGGGTTTCATCTCCTTTTTCCTTGCAAGTTCTCCAGCAGATTCTCGAATTTTTATTTTCCGGATCTGGTCTAATTCCTTGGTGAGAACATCACATCGACTTTCTACGCCTTCGAAACGATTCTCTGCAACAGAAAGCTGTTTTTCCACACCTTCAACTCGTTCGTCAAGGGCACATACATTTTTCTCAATATTACCCAATTTTCCTTCTAGAATGTTTTTCTGACCTTCCAAAACATTCTGTTGCGCCTCAAGTCTTTCGAGAATATTCTGTTGTTCTTTCTTTTGTTCGTTTCGTTGCTCTTCCAGATTCTTTTGTTGTACTTCGAGTCTTTCGAGAACATTCTGTTGTTCCTTCTTTTGCTCGTTTCGTTGTGCTTCAAGTTGTTCAAGAACATTCTGCTGTTCCTTCTTCTGCTCATTTCGTTGCTCTTCCAGCTTCTTTTGTTGTACTTCGAGGCGTTCGAGAACATTCTGCTGTTCCTTCTTTTGCTCGTTTCGTTGTTCTAACAAAAGTTTCATCATACTAGAAAAATCTACATTTTCACTTACTTCCTCTTCTTCCACTTCTGTTTCAAAAACAAAAGTGTTTACGTCTTCCCCTTGCTGTTCCAAATAGTTACGCAAGCGCAGGACGAGCTCATTTTTCGATCCCGCTCTAGAAAGATCTCGCTTACCTAACTCACTTTTAAGCTCAATGCAAGTGAGCTCTTCTAACAACTTACCCATTTTCACTGTATATAATTATTATTTTCTTTTTACTTTTTTTTCTTTTTTTACACTTTACTAGTCAAATAAGTTTTATTTACACTTCTGACACCAATGTAACGTGCGCTTAGTTCGCAAAAATAAAAAACTCTACCTTTCAATTTAATTCTACCACTTTATTCAGTATCTACTTTCGATATACACTTTATTTGAACTCAACTCGACTTTTGGACTATCACTTGTATTTACTCTTAACTTTATCACTCTATAAACAAGACTGCCTCTGGTTGCCTCGGGCGGGCTATTTATATCGAATGACATGCCATCTAGAACTCTCCAGTAACTTCTACATTGTCTCCACATTTGCTGTCATCTGTCAAGCATCTCTACACTCACACACACTGGCTTACAAGCAACGCCTGTCATTTATACCATTCCATTAAAGTGTTGCCAGTTGTGTTTTCGGTTGAACGTTTTTCGATTAGGAAATTGGTATAAAATGTTGGGTTCGCGTTACAATACTATGGAGAGCTCAGAAAGCCTTCATTTATCTCTGTAGCACAATTACTTACAAAGCACCAACACTTTTAGTTTTAATTTTTTTTTGTGTTAAGAAAAATTTAAAACATAAAGTGTTGGAGCTTTGTTAATAATTGTGCTACTGAGATGAATGATGGCTTTCTGAGCTTAACACAACGTGGACAAAAATTCCACATTTAAAGATTTTGATTGAGACAGGTTTTTAAAAAATTTTCTACCGAGCTTTTAATAAAAACAAAAAATCAAAACTTAAAGTGTTGGTGCTTTGTAAGTAATTGTGCTACAGAGATGAATGAAGGCTTTCTGAGCTCTCCATAATATCTACAAGATTTCTGCATTTCAATATTTTGATTGAGATAAGTTTTTAAAAAAATGTCTACATAGAGTTTGATATCCGCTTTCAATTCTTTTACTTTTGATTTTTTTTTTTAATTCAATTAATTAACTGCTTAAATTTTCAACTCAGCTTCAAGAAGAGAATCAAAAGCTTAAGTTGGAATCTCTTTCATCAAACAAATTCAAAATGAATTCATATTTATTGGTTACTGTTTTGCTTTAGTATATATTTTTTTAACAGTCATACTTTTCTGTCTATTTCTCTTAAGAAACGTTTTTTAAAAAAGAAGAAATAGAAGGGAGGAGACTACTCAGAGAAATGTTTAACAAAAAAGAAAATATTTTAATATTTTGATGCTTAAATTTTTATTTCCAAATACTTTAAAAAGTATATAATCACAAATAAATTTTATTTACAAAACCCAAAAAAAAGTTTTAAATCCAAAAATTCTGCCAGACGTAGCCTTAAGGTGACTAAAAGTAAAAAAAAAAAACAAAAACCGGTTCCCAGACGAGAATACCAATACTACGGTAAAATTTTGTGTAAGCCCTGTGTGTAGATCCGAATATAAAGTGGTGTTAGTGAAATTTTGTGTAAGCCCAGTGTTGAGAATTGAGATCCAAATATACAGTGGAGCTAGTGAAATTTTGTGAATGAGTGCGTGCAGCAGCTTGTGGGGTGGTATCAATGTGTTAGTGTGGTTTTCCCTCTTGTTCTTTAAATCCTCTTAGCTGCAGGGTTAGAAAAAATAGTATTTCAAAAAATTCTTTTTAACGCAATTCACACAGCAAAAATAAAACATCTGAATCCAAAGCAATACAAATGTCAAAATTTAACCAAGGTGAGAAATCTTAACCCAATTCACACACAGCCTAAAGTGGTGTTAGTAAACTTTCTGACCAAATTTATATTCAGCTGAACACATGTATCACAGATAGATCTCGTGTTACAAAAGCAACATCGTAAGCAAATTGGTAGTGGGGCAAAAGAAGTAATGGTTTTCCCTCTTGTCCTTATTCCTCCAAGCTTGAATTATTCTCACACACACCCATAAATTTTTAAATCATAATTGAACGTCACCGAATTAAAGTTAATTGTCAAGTTCCAAAACCTAAACAAACAACTACAATTTGCAAAGTTTAAGCCTTACAAAGAATGCAAAAAGTCCAACAAAGTGCATCAACACCAGAAGAATTTTTTTCATATTCAGAAAATCGCAGAACCATTAATATGAAACGTCGGACACTGGCGGGTAGCTGTGCTATTGGTGTCTTTGCTGTTGCCTTGATTGCAGTCGTCTTAGCTTTTGCCACACCCAGTTGGTTAGTCAGTGATTATCGCATTACAGGATCTAAATTGGAGCGCTTAGGCTTATGGGTACACTGTTTTCGATCACTTCCCGATGTTAATGACGATAGTCAAAGAAGATTTTTTGTTGGATGTCGCTGGGTATTCGATCCATTCACTAAGGGATACGATGAGATTCGAGGTTTCCTGCTGCCAGGCTTTGTTATAGCGACACAGTTTTTCTATACGCTATGTTTTATCGGAATGCTCACTTCAGCAGTAATGGTGCTCATTTTTGGTCTCTGTGCGGGCCCGGACCAGAAACATTTCATCAACCTGATCAGAGCGATTGGTTTTGTGCTACTAGCTGCAGGTATATCGGGCTCTATTGGTGTTTTGGTTTTTGCTATTTTCGGAAACCGCAATGGTTGGATGCCCGAGCACGCTAACAATTGGTTTGGTTGGTCCTTTGTCGTAGGTATTATAGGTGCTGTATGGACGATTGTTGCATCGATTCTTTTCTTTGTGGAAGCCAATGTTCAGCAGAGAAAAAGGAAGCAGTTTAAGGAGTCTCAGACAAAGTTTGAGCTGGTTCGTGGTGTAAATGCTTAGTAAGAAAAAATGCAACCACGTTCTTATCGACAATAATTTTTATGTAAACACCTAATTTAAAACGAAAAATAAGTTTATGCAATATGTAAACCCCATACCATTCCAAAAATCAGTTTATCACCTTAATTACTTACAATAGGCAAATAGACTGTTGGTACTTACAAATAACAAAAAACTTATACATACTTGCATTTTTTGTAAGTAAGACTGAGAGTCAACTGCTCCTTCTGAGATCTGTCGGACTTAATTTTTTACGCGTCATAACTAATTCTAAACATTCGAAATCAATAAAAAATACTAGACGACAGACTGATACGATTGAATCTCACTCTGCTAAAATATACTAAAACATCATAAAGAGCAATGTGCTTACCTCAATAAACTATTTGAATATTTTTCTATATTTTGAAACGATTGCATGAACTTACTTGTCTGTTACAAAGTAGATCTGTAAGTTAAAAGTTTAATATAAACGATATAAATTCGAATATCAAATTTGATAAGACTACGATACAGTGTATCATTTCTACTGAGATATGCACTTGTAAATTTTGAGTTGATATATTATGTATATGTATATTGCACACAATACGTTTTGATTGTACTGCAAGAACACTCAATTGAGTTCTTTTGGAAACTATTCCGTCCACAAATTATGTATTTACACTAAATCATTTAAATGTTCATATTTAAATAAAATTTACAAATAAAAAAAGGATTTTCTTGAAATGGATTTTGGAGCAACAAATAAAAGCTTTTGAAAACCAAACAAGGTTTCTTGTGAGTATAGCGTTGAGTTGTAATTGAAAGAAAAATCTTAATTGTTATGTTTTACAATTTTCAAGGAGCAGTTCCGATGCTTCAAAAATGTTGGCAATCATTAGTGTCCGGCCGAAGGTCGATTTCTAGCCGAAGCCGATTATTCGACTTGAGATTAACCTTCGGCCGAAGCCGAAGCCGAAGCTTCAATAATTTGAAGAATTTTCGTTCCAGATTGACTAAAAATGAAAAAAGAAATGATTTTTTTGGATATTTTGTCTAGAATAAGTTCGTTCGTTGAAGCACTGGGGTCGCTCTGTGGTCGCACAAAGCTTTTTTTGAATAACCCAAGGTCGCCCTGAATGTCAAACTGAGTGGTTTTTGAGCCCTGGGGTTGACCTGGGTTTGGTGCAAAAAGATTCACCCTAGGTTTCTGCTGGGGCGAGTTGAGGGCTGATAAATGGCATGTATTTTTATTCAAATGACAGGGATGTGTGGTTGTGGTGATTTTGTGGTTTAGTGTTTTTTGAGGACTCATAGAGTTCTCAAGGAAACCTGGGTCAACTCTGGGTAAAGCTCAAAACGAATCTTATGTATGCATGAAGTAACCAAATTAACGGGATAAACTAAATTAACGTTTCAAAAATAATAACAAATTGAACTAGTATTACTATTTTATTGAAATTAAGGAAAAGAACAACAAATAACAACACGGTTCTACATTCTACGAAACACGAAATTGATGTTTTTTTCAGACCCTACTACAACGCACGACAGCCAAAAACTAAACCTTCGGCTTCGGCCAAAACTAAGCCGAAGGTTTAGCCGATTGTAGCTTTCTTAGCCGAATGTGGCCGAAGCCGAAGCCGAAGCTTCGGTCGGACACTAGCAATCATTATCCTGAGACGTTTTAGCTTTTTTTAGTTCATTATTGCTTTATTTGAAATATCATAAGTATTTAACAATTTACATGACCTATCATGTTGTCTGCCGATTGGTAGGTACTAAATATGAGGTCTTAAATTATAAAAAGCTCATTAATGTGGATATGGTAGAGTATATGTATACGTGTAAGACAAATCTCGGTTTTGGTGTTCAGAAAACTATTGGTGTTTTCAGAAGTTGGCATTTATGATTCTTCCCTGGTAGGTTGGGGTGGTTCTGCAAAATTGGAACTCCGGATAGGTCATTTCGTTCAGCCACTTTAAAACTTATTTTGCTCAGAGCGTTGCACTTCCTAGGAAATAGACTCGTTTTCCAAAGGGTTGGGCATATACACACAAAATGAACGACGTCGTCTCTTTCTAGGGTATTGCATATGTTGCATGTATTTGTTAAGATCATTTCGATGAGGTCTGTAATTGCTCGCGTTCAACGCAGTTTCGAATCTTCGATATTCAATCTGTCAGTTATTGAACGCAATTTAATGGCACTTTCCATTGGTTTCACTCAGGGAAGCACTCATTTTAAAAACCAATGGAACACCCAAAATTGTTTCTACTCAGTTTAACGTAATTTCCTTTATGTGAGTAAAACACCTATGGCTCTTAAAAAATTTTCCTTGAAGAAACTTTTCTTTTTGACATTTGAGTAACATGCGTTAGTGCTTCTGAGTCGATTCTCACTTCAAATCGAGAAGCGGCTGTCACTCCTCAGAATCATGAGAAGCGATCTTTTTGCACCAATGGAACGGTTTGAGAATGCTTCTGGACGCTCCTGGACGGTTCTTTTCGTCCAATGGAAAGTGCCATAAGCTCTGTGTTACTGCGATTCACCTTTCAGTTCTACATACATAGCTAGTGGTAAAAGCAATTGGAAAACATACAGATTTTCGCACTTTGAAATTAAGGAATTCGATTTCCACGTTTTTGTGTAAGGTAGAATGCAAATTAAATTCACTTCAATCAATTTTGATAAAAAAAATTAAAATCATGTGCCCTCAAAAATATAATTTCGTTGCTGATAATTTCACTTTCAATATCAATTTACAAAAGAGAATATCCGAACATCAATAATAATCAATTTCAATTCAACAGATATTAAGAATAGAAAGATAAGAATATAGAAAATTGTATATATATAGAAGTAACATAGTGAAATAAATCAGTATTATTTCGACTTTACAAACCGAGGTTTTATTCAATCATACACTAATAATATATTTTCGATTTGCTCTCTCTGCCGCCCGCCAGCCGCCGCGCCGCGCCGACCGTAGTCGATTGGCTGATCGCATTCGGTAGCCTTAGTATATTTTGGTGCCGTATCAGTACGCACTATTAGGCCGATAGGTTATTGATTTAGAATGGGACAAAGAAAAGGCTAATTTAAAAAATTTTCTTTTTGAAATTGCAATTACTAAAAATCGTTTGCGATAAAAAATTATCAAAACCCCACACAACCCCTGCATAATGGTTCTCTTAAAGGATTCTCACTCTAAAGCTGGTTTGCGTGAAAAAATGGGCATAATTTATGAATTTTTTGTGACTGAACAAAAAGATCAGTCGAAAATCTGTGAAAGAGGTTTTATAATTCAGGTTTGCAGCATTATTAAAATAAATTTTTTTAAAACTCTAAAAATGTGTATGAAACAAACATACGCTTTTGTATTCCCGCACTTGCTTAAAGAACGAAAGGATTGTTTTTCATTTCAAACAAGCATAGTATGGATATTTAACAACCATAATAGGGCTGTATGTTAGTGAGGGATAATGCTTACTTACTTACTTAGGTGGGCATTACAGTTCGGGGTGAACCTGGGCCTCAACCAACATCCTTCTATAACCACCTAGATTTCGGGCGAGCTCTCTCCAGTTTCGCACTCTAAGTCGGTTGAGGTCTTCATCCACTTGATTGCGCTACCTAAGACGAGGTCTTCCCCTAAGCGATTATGAATAAGGGATAATGCAGCATTATAATATTGAAAGAATTTTTGAAAACGGTCCGTAGTTTTTAGGTTTCCTATCCCATGGCAATATGGGGACACAAACAGTATTGTCAGACATACCAAATTATATGTACGTATAAAATGAAAATCGGTTAAGAACAATCGAAAGAGTATAAACACAAAAACTGTGACACGAACATTTTATATACAAAGAGAAGATGAAGAAACTTAAATTTATTGAAGGCGATGAAACAAAACAAAGCTTTGCATAAACCTATAGTGGAAAGAAACGATGTAGAGGGTAGGTTAGTACATACTAAAGTGCGCAGTGTTTATTTAAATCAAAGCTTGAAACAACAACTCCACCAAAGTGAGCAGTGTTGGCTTACATTTTAGAACTAATAATAATACAATTTGGATTGAATATATTTAGAATATTTTCTTAAACATCCTGACCCGTGGTAAGAATCCGTAGAGCATTTTGCAGATTTTCTACTGCTGACTTAACATCATCATAATTTAAGGCACTACCAGCGTACTTGCAATATTTTTGGGCTTTGAGCATCTGTTCGGGTGTAACATGAACACTACCGATGGGTACTTGCTGAGATTGATCCGGAACGTAAGGCACAAATCCTCCAGGTTTTTCATCGTCAACCGGTGGACTAGGTAGTTTACTAGGATTTGACAGCACCTCTTCAGCCGTTGGTGGTGTTTTGGATGTGCTTGGTGTTGGTTCTTCAGGGAGTTGACTCTGCGATTCACTTTCTGTTGGTGATGGCTCTTCACTAACTGTTGTTGGTTGGGGGGGTGCGGTCCATTCAGCTTCTTCATTGTCTTCACCATCAGCCATGGGACCAGCTATCGGAGTCTCGCCATTCTTTAAACAGTTATGAATATATGCGGCCTTCCACTTGGCATATTTACGATTGTGTACAGCTTCTTCGGTGAGTTCACCAAATGCTTGCATAACATCATAAAGAACGCCACAAGTGTAAAAGGCCTTAACGACATTTCTAGAAATCGATGTTATAATTAAAACTATTGGTAAAATACAATCAACCTACTTTCCAAAGTTCGACTCCCTGTCTTGTTTGTCTGCGTACAAAAATAATTTTAAAGCATAGTTTTCCATATGAGCCTGAGCAGCGACTTCGTTGGTAATCGCTTCATTATCAGAGCTTTGTTTTTTTGTTGATTCTAACCAATCCATCAGGGCTATGTACACACAAACACAAAATGTTCCTTCTTTTAAAAGTTAATTAGGGTAATGTGATCAACATACCTAACAACAACTTGGTTTCATCGGGTTGTTGTGTAGAACTCTTTAAACCAACCTGCAACGCATATAGACGAGACCAATAGCTGACGACAATGTCTCTAGTGTCATGTTCCTGAGCAATTTTCAGGAAGTGTTGAATTTGTTTCAAGCTTGTTGGACAGGGAGGAAATTCAGCCATTATAAATGCAATATTTTATCAAACACCGATTAGTAATAACTTTTCGCTTTCGCTTAATTAAGAGGCATTGTTCTAGTCAAAACTCAAAAGTCAATAGTCATAGTCAAAGAATAAAGAAAAGATGAATCACAATTCTCAACTATCGTAGTTCACACTGTACAATTAGTTGGACAGACTTCGTTTGATGAATGTTGGATAGTCCCGATTTACACCCAGACGGTTTGCCTGCTGCGTGTTTCGTATATTTTCTTTTGAACCCTCATCCCGTCAGTCTCTCAGTATTACACTCAGACGTTTTGCGGCTGCGTGTTTTTTTTCTGTTTTGACACTTCTCTTTCAGTTTTTATTCTCACCCACAGAGTCAAGGTGTGAAAATAATTAAAGAGGCTCAGCTGCATTTTTTATAATATCAGTAACAAAAAACTCATAAGAAGCAAAATGTCTTTTGAAGTGGTAAATAATTTAATTAGATCCTGCAGCAATGATTATTGACACCATGGATACGGAAAATTCATGTATTTTCATGCAAAATTAAAGAAATTGTCCGACAACATACTACTTCTTTACTCATGAACATTAGAAGATGCAATAAAGCAACGACAAGAAACAAAGAAAGACAAGAAAAAGAAACGTCAAAAACCATCCAAGACCACTGGACAATCCTCAACCCAAAACTTTGCGGGTAGAGACTTTTTAAAGTATTTCTATTTCATCTGCTTTCTCTTTCGCACTTATTTCCGTCTTTGCAAAACCGTCTGGGTGTAAATCGGCACATATGGATAGTCGGATGTAGTTTGCGTTCAGACTTATCAAACTTGTCGTCCAACTTTATGTCATATTTTCCTCCGCTTCGTAAAACTTCTATTACCTCGTTTCCACTTAGAATTGAATCACACTTCAATTCGAATTAGTGCCAGTGTATACCTAGATCGAATTGAAATAGGATTACCCGATCCGATACAGCTCTTGTAGCTGGATCGATTCAAAATACAGTAGACGCTCGATATAGTGAATCTCGCAAGAGTGAACTATCCAGTATAGTGAACACCCAAAATTTTACATGCACTACTCTAAATAGTGAACAATAAAGATCTCGAAATAGTGAACAAATACTTTTTCTCAGGTTTGAACAAGAATTTTGCAGCTGCATTGCGTCTACAGTATGTCGACTGCATTTGAACAAATTCTACTGTACATTCATGTACATCTCACACTGAATCACAAAGGAAAGTTGTCACTTGACTCAGTAGAACACAAGTTCTTGCTGTGTTCTTACTTTTGTACAACAGCAGACAAAATTAACAAACTACTTTCCAAAAAATTTATTGTTATAGTGAAAAAAGATGATAATTTGTACATGTTATATTTATGTAGGTACATTAATGTAAATTTTTCGTTTTTTATGAGTTAATGTTGATGATGTTTTTGTTTTATATTATTTTACATGAGTACTAGCGACTCGTCCCGGCTTCTCACGGGTACAGTGTTGATACTAAATACACTACAGAAAAACTGTGAACTAACAACACAGCGGTGTCCGCTATGGCTTCACACGGGTATAAAATAACAAAAAAGCAAACGCTACGTCCCGCAATTTTTAAGTCTGTAATATCTTCGAAAATATTCATTTAAATCACATAGGTACTGTAATGTATTAAATTGGATAAGGAATGATACTGTATCGTTTAAAATAGCTTGGTAAATAACACATATTTATTTTGTACTATGTAAAAGATAAAAATGGTTACTGTGGGTTATCCTTAGGAGATAAGCACATGCTGCAGTGAACTTTTTATTCATCTTTTTAAGATATACAATTCCGTAGTACATAAATTTGTTCAATCTCGTAAGGTTTAGCCAGCGTTTGCAATGCAAGCGCAGAAAAATATGTTGTTACCACATCGCATTTCAAATCTTTAAATTTCTCGGCTTTTCTCTGCTATAAAATGTATGTTTTATACATGTAAACCTTCTTCTTGAATCACTCTATTCATTGAAAAAAAAGCGCATCAAAATCCGTTGCGTAGTTTTAAAAATTTAAGAATGCATAGGGACATAGGGACAGAAAAAACAACCATGTTTTATACTTTGTATATAGTGATGATGTATTAAGAATTGTTTTTGTTTTCAGCAGTCAACTTGATTAAAGTGTTTGTTTATAGATTAAATTAATATAATTATCTTCAGACTGAACAAAATGTGCAATTTGATCAAATTTAACTTTGGAAAGCGTTTCTAGCCTCCCGCTCGAAATAGTGAACAATCTCCAAATAGTGAAAGTGGCTGGTTTTTATTACTTCACTATATCGAGCGTCTACTGTAGTGTGTTGTATACCTATATTACTCGATTCAGTGGCTAAGTAGATACCTGCATCGAAATCTGAATCATAACCCGATCCGATTACCCGATTCTAAGTGGAAACGAGGTATATGTTTTCAAAAATATTTGAATACAATCATCCAACAAGTTGAACAAACGCCACAAGCGGTCGTCTGAAGCACAGAGTAGATAATACAGAGTATCCACTTCCACCCCTTCAACCCGAAACACCCGCAAAAAATTTTTCAACACGAATTCAATATGGCGTCCTATTTCTGATAAAAAAATGGAGTAGTGGTAAGATTCTAAACGTCAATAGAGAAGTAAAAAAAAAACATGACATATCTTTGACATTTATCATTTTAGAACAAAACTTGGAAGTCGAAACTCGAATGAAGTAATATTAAGATATTAAGAGCCTCCTAGAGCAACTATAATCTAAAAAAGACAAGCTCAAGGCAACTAAAACCATTGAGTCTTCTTCCAATAGTGAAAAACTCTTCCTCAAAGAGTAGATTTTATTTTATTTTCGGCGCAATTTATGCAGCGAACTGAGACCCTTGCTTCAACATATTTATCAGTATCAGTTGGCCTTTGTATGGAATCTAAAATGTCAGGAACTAAAGGTTAGTTTAATTTCATTTATCGCATCTCAGTTAAAATTTAACATAATTTTAATTCAACAGAGAAAAAACCCAAAACTGTCCTGTTGTTCTACATTTCCCAAAGCCTTTTCAAAAACAAACGCCTTAAACGACGTCTCGCCGGTAAAGATCAAAGAAGACATCAAAGAAGCGCACGAAAAACAAACCTAAAACTGTTGTTACCAATGGCCGTCCTCAAGAATATGTACCACCATTACTCTCGGAAATTAAATTGAAATTATTTCAACCGACGACGAGAAAGTAGAAGATCAACCATCAATTCAGCAAGATGTAGAAATCAGCATAGTGCTCTCATCGGGTGATGAAGATGATATCGCAACTCAGGCAAGAATGCTAACAAGCGAAACGACAGTTCAGACAGCAGTAGGCAATGCCGTATACGAGCTTTCACTTACCCAGCTCAAAGAGAACCTGGAGACGATAACAAAGAAGAAGAAAAAGAAAAGCAGAGGAGAACGGCTCAGCAAAAGACTGAAGAACAACAACACGTCTGTGGATCTCAGCATTATCACTTTTATCAGACGACGACGAAGACAATAATCTAAATAAATCATCGGCAGCAACTGCAGCGGCCTAGGTCTAACAACAACTACTGTCATTGTTGAGTACAAAATAAAAATTTAAAATTGAAACGCTTTTATTGGTTAAGAACTCTGTGTTTATTTTCTCCTAGAGCCGCGTTTTTTTTTTGCGTAATCGATATCGGAACAAAGAAGTGGGTTGTCCTGCTGGCTTTGGTATGTTGACTTCACTGATGAGAAACTCTTGGATTGTTTGACACGCGCCAAGCGCTTCAGAGCCTTGGGCACAATGTACTCAGGGACATGCGACAAATGAGGCTGTATCTTGACTATTTTCAGTGGTTTGTCGTGACGCAGAACTTGTAGCTCTCGATTGTTGTCTACGAAGAAGCTTTTCAGCTTCTCGTTATTGAATATTTCCGTTTTGATCTCTCGTAGACGAGCTTCATGAACTGTAATGCGTGTTATCACCCTCCAAATTGGCAGTTCTTGGTGATGGCGTCTTCACTCATGTAGCCATTTTTGAGGCGGTCCTCCACAGCGTCGTTGATTTTCTGGTCCGTCATGCTTACAAAGGACAATACGCAACCCTACAAGGAAATTCACAAAGTCAAATGATTTCTTGAGAAATTTTCACTTTTACTGACCTTATTCGTTCCCCTTGCTGTTCTGCCTGCTCGGTGGATGCACGAGTTTACATCCAAGGAAAAGTCAAAGTTGATTACGTTCGACACGCAATGGAAATCGATTCCTCTCGATGCTCCCGATTCTGTATCGCTTTTCATTCGCCCTGGGTTCTCCAACATGTGTTCGTCGGAGGCAATGATGAAATCGTAGTTACCTTGGTTGAACTGGTTGATCGTATGAATGCGGATTTTAGTTGGCAGTTCTGAGCTTAGAACGCACGACTTGATGCTTAACTGCTCGAGAAACAGCTTCAGTCTGGAAATATAGAAAACCGTCAAAGAATTTTCATTTGGAAGTGAAGATCTCATTTCCCAAAAGGAGGTCAGAGAATCATTAGAAGGACAGAAACACAGTATTTCCCAACATTGGTTAGATTGTAAGTCGTAAGAAATAAAGAAGAATTTCAATAACAATTCGTTTGTAAAATATTGTCCAATTGTTGCCGTTCTGTGCCTAAATGCAAATAGAAAAATTTTCTACAAAATTTTGCACGCACGAAGTTGATTTGTTCTTATTTTGCTATCTGTCCATTTGACATTTGACTTACCTAGTGTTTCTTAAACATCGATAGGCTATCGATACTATCGATAGTAAAAAACTATCGAATGATTTGATAGTTTAAGAAAAACTATCGATAGCTATTTTTACTATCGTCTTTTTTTGTACTTGGTTAAAAAATTCACCAAATTCATTCACCACAAGCTTTAATACCAAATAGAAACTGGTTTTCAGCACACCCAAACTCACAGGAAAACCACTGAAGACTGGAAGGTTGTTGCTTTTGTCATTGTAAATGAAATCTATAGAATTATCGATTAACAATAGCTATGCCAGAAAGCCATCTGCAAATCCGCCACCGCGCTAGAAACTACAGGTAAATGTTAGTACGCTGGCTTATATAAAGATGGTTTTCTGGCAGCGTTTAATAATGTTATGCTCAAATATTTGATTCACTTGGTTCTTGTTTTTGGTTCGACCTGTTGGTAATTGAATCAATCACAATTAATCTTGAGTTTTCTTGTGTTTCATTTGAAGGTAAAGTTAGCGTAAGTTCTTATTTTGGATTCCGTTATATTATTCCTTAACTCTTTGTTGCTGATTTTAAATATAAAAGTTGCTAATATTTAGAACATATGTATTTGTTTCTATTTTTTTCTTTTCTAAAAAGTGGTGAGTATATTAATTGCATAAAAAATCTTGCCATGCATAAGGGCTTAGATACTTCCCCCCGTATTAATAAAACGCGGAATAGCTGCGTTCCATGGATTAAGTGCAAAATGGTATAATGGTAGCTTTAATTAAATGGAAAATGGTATAATGGAAACTTAATCCATGGAATAAGGCTATTCCGCGTTTATTAATAGGGGGGTTCGAGTCTAATTTTGTGTTTGATATGATTGCTTTATTTCAAGTAAAAACTATCGATAGTATCGATAGTATCGATAGTTTTTCTTAAAAACTATCGATACTATCGAAACCACCGACTATCGATGTTTAAGGAACACTGGACTTACCACAGCAGGTGCTATCGTGTGGGGAGTTTAAAGCTATGTGCACACTGGTACGTTCTGTGAAACTTAACAAAACGCCTGCATCGGTATGAAATTTTCTACTATTTTTTGTCTTTTTCGGTGAAATACTGGCCAAAATGGAAAAAAATGTTATTTCCTGCAACTTAAATTCATTTTTCTAAGTTCCAGGCTGTATGAAAATTAAAAACTATCGATTTCCTTGCAACCAAAAAAAAATTTTTTACTTTTCAAACTCAACTGACTTTGTTCTGTGGCCACACACAATGGCGGCTGTGGTAAGTGAAGGCCAGTGCAGGCATCCGGGTGCGGGCATCCGGTTTAGCTTAGCTTGTAGGCAAAACGCACTACCTTGCTGAAGTGGACTCTCTGGTTCTACTCTGTGGTCTGAAGGTTCACATTCTCCAACATTGGTCGTTCAAATCAAAATCTCTGTAACTAGTTCTACACTCTACAGTGTGAACACCGCTCACATACGATATGTCATTGCTCTGCAGTTTTCTATGGGTAAGAAAATCAATCTATTCTGAACCAAATCTGTCAAAATGAGAATTTTTAGAGTGTGTGTGACTTGGGTTGAAACCTTAGAGTAATAAAGACAAGAGGGAAAAACCACACGCACACCACGAAATCTGCCTTCAAACCACAGAGTAGATAATACAGAGTGCCAACTCGTACCCCCCTTGCCTGAAACACCCTCAAAAAATTTTTCTACACGAATTCAAAATGGCGACCTATTTCTTGATTAAAAATGGAGTCGTGGTGAAGTTTCAAACTTCAATAAATAAAAAAAACAAGATGACATTTATCTTTGACAGTTCCAAAATATTGCAAAATTTTGTAATGTTTTATTTCTTGTAAGTATTTCTAAGTTAATTTTTAAATTGATCAACCAACAGATTTTCCAGACAATTTACTACGGGGCTCTGGAAGCCAGTTGTGAGCTGACTGAGAAAGAAGGCCCATATATGAAACGTACGAAGGAAGCCCAGTCAGCAAAGGTATTTTGCAATATGACATGTGGAACAAATCTACAACCTGCCACAGGGCTTCAACGAACAAACCTTAGGTTTGTTCGTTGAAGCCCTAGGGTCGCCATAGGGTCGCCACAAAGCGTTTTTTGAGAAACCTAAATTCACCCTGAATGTCAAATTGAGTGTTTTTTGAGCCATAGGTTTGCCATAGGTTTTCCCCAAACTCGCCCTAGCTTTTTGCTGTGGCGATTTGAGGGCTGTCAAATGGCATGTATTTTTTTTTTAATGACAGGGATGTGTGGTGATTTGTGGTGTAGTGTTTTTTGAGGACTGGAAAACCCAGGTTTTTTTGACAACTCATAGGGCTGTCAAGAAAACCTGGGTCAACCCTGGGGAAAGTTCAACGAACAGACCTCTTATATATTTCCTAATCAGGTATTGCATTGACTACAAACCTGCATCATCACATTTTCAATTTAAACAAAATTTGAAAAAATTCCCGATCAAAAGTGATTTCACTTGCCATTTAAATATGCTAGCATAGTAAAAATCACTTTTGATTTGGAATTACAATAACAAACCGCAGTAGTATTTAATGCTTCCAAAAACCAAAGCTGTCTCTCGTCGTTGAAGAGAAACCAAACCCTCTTGCCACTGTTATTCCGCCATACAAATAACGCATAGGTCTTATCAGTTATCACATTTTTATTGTTTTATCATCCGAACAATATTGATGAAATGTATAAACTATATTAATAAGCAATTCTTTCGCTAAGACGTGTTCGATATACATATTTAAAACTATCAAATCTGTTACAGCAAACTTCATCACTTCTCAATCTCTCCCTTTAATTAAATGGTAAATTGTGCATGTAAATATATGCAAGTAAAAGGTGTCTCTTCACTGTCTTTATTTCCTTCGATGGTAGGGTTGTTTACATGCATCTACTCGTCGCAACACCTCGGCATAAGATAGGTCGAGTTTCTCGAGATTGTGCAAGTTCTGTGACACGGTACTGGGTCGGAATTCAAATCCATTTCTAATTTTGGAAGCTCTAAATCGTGCTGGACCAATCTAAAGGTTACAAGAATTAAATTTCATCTTAATAAAAAGGAAACGGTAGCTTACCTCAAGTGTCTTTCCATCGGGTAATGGTAAGCAGCTTTTTCAGCTTCAATGTTTTCTTCTTTTTGTGGATTACTAGCCAGATAGCACATCTTTTCTTTGATCGATCGGACTATTTCGAATTCAGCCGTTGATCGAAAGTTGAATCATTCTTTTCGTATGAGTGTTCTGTGTGTGTCTCGACTCTCGACCAGCGATATCTACCCGCATAAAACTTCAATAATACTTAATAGCTTTATCAAACATTTCTCGAGGGAATGGTATTCCGGTTACCATAACTTTTTCCAGAGCTAACACATGGGCAATACTTGAATGGTTATGACATTGCAGGTACAACTGGGACATTTCCGAAACAGAGTCGCAGCGATAGGCAGCCATCCTTATTTGCTATTGTGCTTGCTGCATTGGGCGTTTGAGTCGTGTCGTGTTTTCGGTATTCCCCGTACACACAGCGAATGCACAACATAGTTTTAATTTTGCAGTTAGGTGACAATTGCGTGAAGATATCTCCTTCGAATCTATCTAGACAATCGATGAGGTCTTCGTCATTACGCATTGGGAATGGCAAGGCTATAGCAGCAGCAGTTAATTTGCGACCATACTTTGTTAGGTCACTACAAAAGGCTCCTAGGCTGCTGTGCATTCTTCAGACGATAGAGGAAGGAACATGGAAACATGGAACATATTCGATTAGCTCGCTATAGGTCAGTGCTATGTTGACAACTCTGATGGAGTTGGTCATTGCGTCATCTGAAAAACAAGAGCGCACAAATAAGTTTAAACAAAAACCAGTAACAACAATAAATTCTACCTGCACTTAGAAACAAAACACTTTTTGGATTGAACACTGGAATCGCTAGGTTCGCTTTGTATTCATGATTTAAGTAAGTTATGCTGGGTAGCCAGCCCTGAAAAGCCATTGTGACAGTCAAATATAGTTTAGAAGCCCTAAAACCAAAAAATAAGGAACATTGTTTTGTTGGGAATAGCTTGAAAAAGAACTGTACCTGACAGTTGTCACACTCCTCGATGTACTGCCCAATACTGTCTGAAAAATCGTCACCAAATGTTCAGTTTTCCACATCTGCACTCCGTTGGTAAATGTTTCTAGCGATTCTAGTGTGGGAGAATGTTTATACTCCTTGATAATATTTATTGAGCGAGGGTGGTATCGACTGTATAGGAAGTCTGTCCATGTTTCCACATTTTCACTTAAGTTATATTCCTTATGGTCGATATTTACTTCAGGGTCATCTAGGTCCATTTGGAACTCATGCTTCGGCTGTCTCTGTGCTTCAAACTGACTTCATAAACACCACTTTATTTTCGGATTCCGAAACTAGTTTCGGAATATCAAAATAAAGTGGTGTCTTTTTCGGGATCCGAAACTAAAGTGGGTTTAGTAAATTTACTTAATGCTATGTCCGCATCTGAGAGTTAAACTTGGTTATCTCAAAACAATCACAAACCAACATGATAACCAAGTGGTTTGCCATACAAAATGAAACCTTTTTAGTCACTGGGTTTCGAGATAACCTACTCGAAACCAAGCGCGCTGAATGCACTATTTCCAACATTCCATTGAATTTGACATTTAAGAGAGTGGAAGTGAGTGGAGAGAGAATGAATTCTCTCATACGTCGTTGACGTTCTGCTCACACTTTATGTCTGTCTCTTTTTAACTTAAGACAAAAAGATAAACTTAAAACTTTTTGGCATATGCGGACACTACTTGGTTAACTCAAACCAAACTGGAACGAAACCCAGGTTAACTTCAGGTGCGGACATAGCATAATACGTGTGTCACAGATGGATTTCGTGTTACAAAAACAACAATGTAAGCAAATGGAAGTTGCGGGGCAAGTGAGTTGAATGAACTATTTCCAACATTCCATTGAATTTGACATTTAAGAGAGTGGAAGTGAGTGGAGAGAGAATGAATTCTCTCATACGTATTTAAAAATTTTACACAAGGTTCTATAAGCCAACTGCATGAAGTTCAAATGTCGGTGCAGGTTCTATGTACCACATAGAACTTTATAATTGTTATTAAGGCATTATTAAGATTTGTAAATCGTAACAAAAAACTAATGTATCTATAGTTAAAAAAGCAGAACAGATAATTTCAAATGATTGTCCAACTAAATTTAAAACAACAATCTGATTTTCAAATTTTTATTGTAGAAAAATATTACATAGTATTTATAATGTTTGTAAATAGCACCAACTAGTAACTTTATATATCTTAGGTACAGTTCAAAAAACCTTAAAGTAAGTTGGAAAGTAAATCGAATAAATAATAAATAGAATAAAACTAAAATGCTAGATGAATTCAACGTACATTTAAATAACAATAAATAGAAAATAAATAGTAATTTATTTAAGCAAATATTATTCATTTCATACTATATCAGTTTTGAAAATAAAGTACATCGAAGAAAAAATATTATCATTTATAAAACAAAAATAAATGTACATTATTCCTATGTATAAATCATTGGATATTTGTTCTTGATTTTATAATGTTAATGAAAAATTCTTTGTCAATTGCAGGCATGTATCTAAGCATTGCTTCAAATGATTTGATTTTTCTTGGTGCGAGCTCATTTTTAAGAGGCAACTCCATTAAATTTGGCCATTGGAAAGAATTGATTTTCTTATTTCTTAAGGTTTTTGAACATTTACACATTCAAATGATTCTTCAAGATGGGAAGTCTTAAAAAATACCTGGGTAACGTTTTGTGAAAGTTGAAGTTGAACAATTTTCGAAAACGGTATTAATTTTAAATTCAAAATCTTACAACACTCGGAAACATTTTTAAGATCTAACGGTTGCATTTGCAAAATTGTAAGATTTTTTTTTTTTGAATTTCATTTTCAAAAGAATTCTAATTAAAGACAAGGGAGAATAAAAATCGGGGGTTCTTAAGACGCGTTCAATGCAGCTATGCACATTATCTATTTCTTGAATTGTAGAATGTCCTGGAGTCGAGAATTTAAAATAAATGTGCTGGATATCTGGGTGATGCTTTAAAAAATCTAGTAATATGAACGTTACCAACGAGTTCCGATTTTGAGGAACACAAGAGTCACTCCAAGGTATAATATCTGTAATTCCTGGGAAATCTTGTATAATACGGTTAAGGATCTTTAATAGAGCACTCGCAATATCGTTGCCCGTTCTTCCCATTTTGCTTTCATCCCACATGCAGCAGTAAATTCATTTGTCCCTTTTAATGACGAAGCTGTATATTAAGAATCAATTTATCAATATTTTGATATCACCAATAACAAAAAAATTCAAGGTCTTACCGGTACTTATATAGTCCTCAATCAAATCAATGATGCACATGTAGTTCTCATCATTGTCTTCAATAATAATTACTTCTGAAAATGAAGCTCAAGGAGCAAAAAAAGCATCACTTCCTTCATAAAAATTATTTGAAGAATCTTTCAATTTTATATACATACATACCTTCACTTTCACACTCTTCTATAAATTCTTCGAAATGCTGTGAGATATAATCGAGAAATTCATCGCTTTGTGGGCTTTTATGCATGGCCGTAGTAAATCCAACAATATTAAGTATAATTAACACTTTTATTTCTATAAAAACAATATTTTTTTTGCATCAGGCACACGTTTTGTTCACAATTTTTGGTATACAATAACAAAAACACGAAGAAAAAAGCAACGGTACATTGATCAACATAGAACTTTGTTGTGTTAACATCAATCGAATAGGAATTATAAGGTTCTATGAACAAAATTAAGGAATAAAAGGTTCTATGACAATAAGAAGATGGGTAATTATTTATTCGGGCTTAGTAAGAATTACAAGGTTCTATCCGCCAATTTTGCTACTTAGAACCTTGTAATTCTTAAAATAACCACATTTTGGCTAATAGAACGTTGGTTTTTTGGGTTTTACGCTTTGTAGGAAGAATTGAGGTGCATGAATATGGCCTCATTCGAAAGTGCTTCGAAATACGAATTCAACGGTACCCATAACTCATTTTTCGTAAAAATGGCGGATAGAACCTTATAATTCTCAGCCGACGATATGCGGGCACTATTTGGTTAACTCAAACTAAACTGGAACGAAACCCAGGTTAACTTCAGGTGCGGACATAGCATAATGCTATATAGTTTTACAAAACAAAACATATATTCGTGAAACTTATAAGAATAAGTGCAAAAAAATGTATATTTTCAATTTTCACATCACAAATCCATATTCCCCTGGCCAAAATTTTTTCCGCTTCGCTTTTTGCTTAATCTCCGGTACAAAATACAATGTCGCACGCAAAGAAAATCCAAAGTCCGTAACGCAAATTTCACACTAAAGTTTTATAAACTACTAGAAAACTAAATATAAATTTTTTATTTGTTCCTATTTTTCACAATTTTAATTAAAGCTCTTGAAGAACTTCTTTTTAATATAAAAACAATTCGCAGAACTCTTAGGCATGGTTTCATGGTTTATATTTTCGTTGTTTTGAATTATTTAAGTTTCCAATAGTTTTTGTCATTGCATAATGGAAATGTTTGTGTTCATATTTATACCTTTGATCCGAAATGTTTATAATTTTGTTGATTAAATTTGGTATCATTCATCTATTTTTTTTTTTGCAATTTAATTATTATTATTTGTATATATAATAAAATTAAGAACATGCTTAAATGTTAGTTTAATTTTTGGTTCATGGGTTAAAATTACTTCAAACTTGATGGGAAATAAAACCACACAGATATTTTGGGACTTATTTCCCACCTTGCATGGGAATTTAGTCCACTTCATCAAAGTGTGCTTATTTCCCACATAGAGGGAAGTAAAACCATCAGTGGGGTTATTTCCCGTGGCCTTATGTCCCCGCACCGTAGTAGACTCCGTCGGTGGCAGGATGGCTGAGTAACGTGGGGAAGAACCCACAACAAATTAGCCGGGCATAAGACTGCTTCAACCTGCGACCTGCAAGGAATACAACGTACACCAAATGGAATGTACATATGTACATATGTATTTACATATTGTAACGTGAACCCAACATTTTATACCAATTTCCTAATCGAAAAACGTTCAACCGAAAACACAACTGGCAACACTTTAATGGAATGGTATAAATGACAGGCGTTGCTTGTAAGCCAGTGTGTGTGAGTGTATAGAGAGACAGACAGACAGAGAGTAGACAGCAAATGTGGAGACAATGTAGAAGTTACTGGAGAGTTCTAGATGGCATGTCATTCGATATAAATAGCCCGCCCGAGGCAACCAGAGGGCAGTCTTGTTTATAGAGTGATATAGTTAAGAGTAAATACAAGTGATAGTCCAAAAGTCGAGTTGAGTTCAATAAGTGTATATCGAAAGTAGATACTGAATAAAGTGGTAGAATTAAATTGAAAAGTAGAGTTTTATTTTTGCGAACTAAGCGCACGTTACATTGGTGTCAGAAGTGTAAATAAAACTTATTTGAAGTAAAGTGTAAAAAAAAAAAAAAGTAAAAAGAAAAATAATAATTATACAGTGAAAATGGGTAAGTTGTTAGAAGAGCTCAACTGCATTGAGCTTAAAAGTGAGTTAGGTAAGCGAAATCTTTCTAGAGCGGGATCGAAAAATGAGCTCGTCCTGCGCTTGCGTAACTATTTGGAACAGCAAGGGGAAGACGTAAACACTTTTGTTTTTGAAACAGAAGTGGAAGAAGAGGAAGTAAGTGAAAATATAGATTTTTCTAGTATGATGAGACTTTTGTTAGAACAACGAAACGAGCAAAAGAAGGAACAGCAGAATGTTCTCGAACAACTTGAAGCACAAAGAAATGAGCAAAAGAAGGAACAGCAGAATGTTCTGGAACAACTTGAAGCACAACGAAACGAGCAAAAGAAGCTGATTGAAGAGCAACGAAGCGAGCAAAAGAAAGAACAGCAGAATGTTCTCGAACAACTGGAAGCACAACGAAACGAACAAAAGAAGCTGATTGAAGAGCAACGAAACGAGCAAAAGAAGGAACAACAGAATATTCTCGAAAGACTTGAGGCGCAACAGAATGTTTTGGAAGGTCAGAAAAACATTCTAGAAGGTAAATTGGGTAACATTGAGAAAAATGTATGTGCCCTAGACGAACGCGTTGAAGGTGTGGAGAAACAGCTTTCTGTTGTAGAGAATCGTTTCGAAATCGTAGAAACCCGATGTGATAAACAGTTCTCTGTTCTGACTAAGGAATTGGACCAGATCCGGAAAATAAAAATTCGAGAGTCTGCTGGAGAGTTTGCAAGGAAAAAGGAGATGAAACCCCCAACATTTGATGGACAGTCTTCTTGGCCAGTCTATAAGAGACAATTTGAGGCAGCCGCGACAACAAATGGCTGGGATGACGAAGACAAGTACATTGCACTGACTCTTGCTCTTAGAGGACCAGCAGCTGAATTACTTCAAACAGTTCCAGCTGGTAAGAGCGGCGATTTCAGTTCTCTCGTGGCAGCTATAGATAAACGCTTTGGAGATAGCCACTTGAAAGAAGTCTTCCGAGTCCAACTCAATAACAGAGTCCAGAAAAGGGGTGAAAGTCTACAGCAGCTCCAAGCAGACGTCGAAAGACTGGTTCACCTGGCATACCCGGATGCTGGAGAAGAAATCATCAACCAGCTCGCTGTTGAGTCCTTCGTTCGTGCCATTTCCGATATACATCTTCAGAGGTCTGTGCGAACTGCTAGAACACGTACTCTTTCTGAAACTTTAGCATTCGCATTGACAATTGAAGCAGCAGAACAGGCTTCTCAGGGAGTACATCGACTTAGAGAGGCCATAGTCGAAGAATGCTCGTGCCAAAGAGCTGAAATACAAAAGAACCGGAGCGGACTAGCAAGATGTTGGAACTGCAACAAGACCGGGCACTTACAGCGTCAATGCCGACTACCACCAAACAAAGCCAGTTGTCAACATTGTGGAAGCAAGAGATCCAACCCAGAGCAAGGTAACAACAACACCAGCGTTGCCTATCAGCCCGTTTCCCATCAGGGAAACGAGTAAGAACCAACTTCGAGGGGCAGAGGCTGGTTTCTTGTATCGATGGCCCCAGAACCACCATCCAGGTCTCTCAGACCAAACGAGACAACAAAAGTCTGACTGTGGAGACTACTATTAACGGGAACAAACATGTGGCTACCATCGACACCGGTGCCACAGCCTCCATAGTACGTCGAGACCTGGTAAAGACGACGTGGCTTCATAACACCAATAGCTACCGTCTAAGAACCGCAACGGGAGAAGCAGCAAGAGTATATGGAGAAGTGTGTCTTAAGATCCGACTGGCCGACCTAGTGTTTACTCATCAATTCCTGGTGGCAGATATATGTGACGAGTGCATCATTGGAATCGACTTTATGAAACAGCACGGAGTTATTTTGGACATCGGTAATCAGGTTTTGAAGTACCAAAATAAGGAACTTCCAATGACCTATTCGAACGAAAGTACGTCGACACTGAGAACTGTCATCAGGGAAGATCTGATTCTGCCTCCTTCTTCTGAAGTGTTCGTTTGGACGAAACTGGAGGGTGAGTTTGGAAGCCTTCGATACCTCATGGTGGAACCAGACCCAGAGTGTTCCTCCCAAAGCGTCATCATTGGGAAAACACTGGTAGCACCGAAAAACAAAATGGTCCCCGTACGATTACTAAACACCAGACCGTACGATGTAAAGTTGAAGAAAGGAGAAGTCGTTGGACGTTGCGAATCGGTTGCAGCAATTACGAAGATCACAGACGAAGCTCCGAGAAAAACTATAACTCCGGAGGAGCTCGAAACCATCAGAGCTAAAATACTGAATTCATCCAACCTTGATCACCAACAAACAAGGATGGCTGAAAGTCTCCTACAAGAGTAGGTACACTGATATCTTCGCATCGCAAAAGGGGCAATATGGTAGGACACAGTTGGTGCAGCATCGCATCAACACAGGAGATGCAAGACCGATTCGTCAACCCGCAAGACGCCTTCCACTGGCCAAACAAGGTGAGGTTGAGGACATGATAACAGCAATGAAGAAGGATGGTCTTATCGAAAATTCCAAAAGTCCTTGGGCGTCACCAGTGGTGCTAGTGAAAAAGAAAGATGGAAGCACTCGTTTTTGTGTGGACTACCGAAGGCTGAATGATGTGACTAAGAAGGACAGCTATCCCCTGCCCAGAATCAGTGATACCCTGGATGCCATGGAGGGAGCCCAGTGGTTCTCGACGCTGGACTTGAAGAGTGGATATTGGCAAGTTGACATCCACCCTGATGATCGGGAAAAGACGGCATTTTCTACAGGTAATGGGCTCTGGCAGTTTAAGGTTATGCCGTTTGGGCTATGCAACGCTCCGGCAACATTCGAGCGTTTGATGGAGTGCGTTCTTCAAGGACTGACGTGGAAAGCTTGCCTAGTCTACTTGGACGATGTCATTGTTTACGGGAAAACATTTGACCAAAATTGTAAGAACCTTAAAGCCGTGTTTCAGAGACTTCGAGAGGCTAACCTTAAACTGAATCCAGAAAAATGTGCACTTTTCAAAACCGAAGTCAAGTATTTGGGACACATCATCTCATCCCAAGGAGTAAAGACTGATCCTGAAAAAGTTGACTCCGTCAAAAATTGGCCAACACCACAGGACAAACATCAACTCCGAAGCTTTCTGGGACTTGCCACATATTACCGACGTTTCGTTAAGAACTTCGCTGGAGTTGCAAAGAGTTTGCATCAGCTCACCGAAAAGGGGAAGCAGTTTAAATGGTCAGGTGAGTGTGAGAAATCTTTCCAGGAACTCAAATACCGCCTCTGTAACGCTCCAGTGCTGGCACATCCAACACCTGGCAAAACATTCATCGTCGACGCAGATCCAAGCAACGTTGGAATCGGGGCGGTACTATCCCAAGTGCATGATGGCGAAGAGAAAGTGGTGGCATACTACAGCAAGGTCCTATCGAAACCCGAAAGGAATTACTGCGTGACCAGAAGGGAACTGCTAGCTCTTATCTTGGCAACAAAGCACTTCCATAAGTACATCTATGGACAGAAATTCCTTCTGCGGACAGACCACGGTGCTCTGAGCTGGCTGTTGAACTTCAAAAATCCAGAAGGTCAAGTCGCAAGGTGGATAGAAAGATTGCAGACCTATGACTACCAGATCCAACACCGCAGAGGAAAGCTGCACTCAAACGCCGATGCATTATCACGAAGACCTTGCAAAGTGGACTGCAAGCATTGCAAGCGGCAAGAAGACAAAGAAATCATTACCGCTCAGCGACTAAGAGCTGATCCAATAAGCGGATGGAGCAATGAGGAAGTGAGGACTGCTCAACAGGAGGATCCAGATATCGAACCCATTCTCGCATGGAAAGAAAATGAAGAGAAACCGGAATGGGGAGACATTTCTGACAGGAGTCCAGTTCTCAAAGCCTATTGGGCACAGTGGGACTCACTATATGTGCAAGAAGGTGTCCTCAGGCGAAGATGGGAATCCGCTGACGGTAAGTCATATGTGATGCAGCTGATCGTACCGCATTCGAAAGTCAGTGAAGTTCTTCAGGAGATGCACGACGGACCTTCTGGAGGCCACCTGGGGGTAAACAAAACACTGGAGAAGGTGCGACATCGGTTCTACTGGTTACATGCTAGAGATGACGTGGAGAAGTGGTGCCGAACATGTGACAAGTGTGCTGCAACCAAAGGACCTGGTAGGAAGATTCAAGGTAAGATGCATCAGTACAACGTTGGATCGCCTTTTGAGAGGATTGCAGTAGATGTGGCTGGGCCTTTTCCAGAGACCAACGCTGGAAACAAATACATTTTGGTTGTAATGGACTATTTTAGCAAGTGGCCTGAGGCGTATGCCATCCCAAATCAAGAAGCCAAAACGGTGGTCGACCAGATTGTGTTTAACTGGGTGAGTAGGTTTGGCGTGCCTATGGAACTCCATTCCGACCAAGGGAGGAACTTTGAGTCGAACATCTTTCAAGGAGTGTGCGGACTACTTGGCATTAAGAAGACTAGAACCACACCGCTTCATCCACAGTCTGATGGGATGGTTGAAAGATTCAACCGGACCTTGAAAGAACACCTCACCAAGGTCGTAGGCGACTACCAAAGAGACTGGGATAGGCACGTACCGCTATTCCTGATGGCCTATAGAAGTGCAGTACATAGCTCGACGGGACAAACACCATCTGACATCCTGTTCGGGAAAACCATGCGGCTGCCCAGCGAACTTAAATTTGGATGCCCCACAGAGGAGCCACAGGACACGAACGAGTATGTGGACGACCTCAAGGAGAGACTCGCTGACATCCATAAAAGAACAAGGGAACGGATGAAAACCTACAGCGACCGGATGAAGACACGGTACGACACAAAAGCGACAACGTCAGGATTCCAAGCAGGAGATCGTGTGTGGCTTTATAATCCTCATCGTCAAAAGGGATTGTCACCGAAACTTCAGCAAAACTGGGAAGGTCCTTATACTGTAGTCACGAGGATTAACGACGTGGTTTACCGCATCCAAAGAGGACTAAGAGGCAAGTTAAAAGTAGTTCATTGTGACAGGCTGCATCGATATAGTGGCGAGGCTGCAGATGGAATTATTCGGGACGAACAATCCTAAGGAGGGGGCAGTGTAACGTGAACCCAACATTTTATACCAATTTCCTAATCGAAAAACGTTCAACCGAAAACACAACTGGCAACACTTTAATGGAATGGTATAAATGACAGGCGTTGCTTGTAAGCCAGTGTGTGTGAGTGTATAGAGAGACAGACAGACAGAGAGTAGACAGCAAATGTGGAGACAATGTAGAAGTTACTGGAGAGTTCTAGATGGCATGTCATTCGATATAAATAGCCCGCCCGAGGCAACCAGAGGGCAGTCTTGTTTATAGAGTGATATAGTTAAGAGTAAATACAAGTGATAGTCCAAAAGTCGAGTTGAGTTCAATAAGTGTATATCGAAAGTAGATACTGAATAAAGTGGTAGAATTAAATTGAAAAGTAGAGTTTTATTTTTGCGAACTAAGCGCACGTTACAATATGTAAGTTGTTTTGTTGTTTTCAGTAGATGTTGTGAATATTTTTGGTTTTTTTTCTAATAATTAACAAATAATACCTAATAAAAACATAACATATACCTAAAAACATACATATTTTATTTATAGAACGTACTAACAAAAAAATAACATATAAATAGATTACCAAAAAAAAAAAAAATAACAGATCTGTTGACAAGTTACGAAACACGTACTTATCAACTAGTATCACATAATATAAGGCTTAGAGCTATCACAATACTTAAAAATAACTAACCTACGGGTATAAATAAATAGAAATAAATAACTATACTATGTAAATAAATAAATAAATAAATAAATCTATGATATTAAATAACAAATAAGAAACAATACTTAACACATACTTAGTCTTATGATAGTGCAGTGAGATTGAGTGACCTATAGATTACCATAGCTAGGGGAGGGAATGTTGAGTAGGCAGTATTCCTTAAGAAAAGGTTCGTTTTGCAATTTTGGTGTTTCTTAGGTTTCTTAGGTTTCTTATTGCATTTCTTATTTAAAATAGATTGTTTTTGGTGATGTTAACAAAGACAAAGCTAGTTGCAGTCGGGCAAATCAATGATTTAGTGGAACGAGTAGATAAGTGCAGTCTATTAAATTCATATACAAAAGACAATAGTGACATAAATATCACAGTAAAGAAAAATTTTTGCCTTCGAGGCTATTGAAACAAAACATAAATCAGGTTTCAGGTACATAGGGGTATGAGTGAATATCACAGATTTGTATTGCAGTGTGTTTTTTTGAAAACAGAAGTCAGGTACTTGTGTTAAAACAAAAGGAGACATAGCATACATGTAAATATCAAAGCGTATTTTAAGTTTATAATTTCTACCTAAAACAGGTACATTTAATTGTTCAATAGACACATAAGTGGACTAGATTAAAATATAAATTTGATATCACAGTTTGTTTATTGCACTTAACCGTAGGTCTTTGACCTGTTTTAAAAAAACATAATTTAAGGTACAAAGTGGACAAATAGTCGCGTAAAGCGGGACATCTTAAAATTCTAAATATCACAGTGTCTATAGCATTTTGCCATTAAAAAAATAAAACAAATCTTAAAAGAGATATCACAAGAATTAAAATTGCACGTATTGATTTAACTTAAGCTAATTCTTATGAATAGTGGGACAAAAAAAATATATGTAAATAAACAGAGATATCACAGGTGTTTGATGTAAAGTTACATGAAATGGAAATACACACAGATATCACAGAGGCTTATTGCTTTAGGTCTTTTGCGTGATAAACGCCTAACATTTTACCGTTAAGGTTTTCGACCTCATACATATTTTTGCCCACAGGCTTAACAATACGACATTTAACATATTTTGGACATAACTTTGCACTTAAATATTTCGAAGTGTCACTTAAAATGAAGTTTCTCTTGAACACTTCTTGTCCGGGTTGATAGGATATTTCTCTTGACCTTACATTGTATTTTATTGCACTTTTCTCTTGGGACTCCAAAATGGATTCTTTTATCTTTTGCCGTATAACTCGCAGTCTGTCGTACCTCGGAAGGGTCATCAGCTCACCGTCCTCTACTGCATCTAGTTGTTCAGCCAACCCGTAACTACTGGCGTGTGTCATCATGTTTGTACCAAACAAGGCAAAATATGGTGACACACCAGTAGATGAGTGCACTGAACTCCGCAATGCTGACGCGATCTCGTGGAGGTGAATATCCCATTCGCGTTGATCGTCTTTAAGATAGGATCTTAAAGCGGCAAGCAATGTGCGATTAACCCTCTCCGAGGCGTTGGATTGCGGCGCGTAATTCGCAGTTTTAAAGTGGCGGATGCCGAACTTCTGAAGCAAGTTCTGGAATTGCTTCGACAGAAACTGCTTTCCATTGTCGGAGTGAATTATTTGTGGTACTCCGAAAGTATTGAAGATTTCATTTTTCAAATAATTTACTGTGGCTTGTGAATTTGCGGCTTTTAGTGACTTGAAGAACATAAACTTTGAAAAATGGTCAAGGACAACAAATATATAACAATTACCGATTTTTGATCGCGGATAGGGACCAAGAAAATCTACATATAGTTTTTGAAATGGACGATCTGTACAAAAATTTGTAGACATAGGGGGACGTTGGACTTGGTTTGTAGGCTTGCATTGCTTACATATTGCACAGTTATTAACAAAATTTTTAATCTGTACGGTCATGTTTGGCCAGTAAAAGTACTGCCGTACTCTATGGAGCGTTTTAGCAATGCCACCATGAGCGGACTTCGGTGGTTCATGGGACTTGGCAATAATTTCTTCGGTGAGACCAGAAGGAATCCAGAGTCGCCAAGTGTGTTCCTCCAGCCACTCTTCACCACTTGGAGGTAACCACTTCTTATAAACGAAGTCCCCGTCTACCTTTAGGTCGGGCAACTGCTCGTGATTTTCTTGAATTGTTTTTATAAGGTTAGTATATTCTTCCGACTTAAATTCTTCCGAGTCCAGGTCAATTATGGGCGCTACTTCTTCCAGCTCAATACTCTCTAAGTGTGCCCGAGAAAGAGTATCCGGTACGACATTAAGCGCTCCCTTTCTGTGCTCTATGTCGAAGGTATAGGATTGGAGATCAAGACTCCACCGGGCCAGACGACCGTTCAGGTCTTTCATACTCATCAGCCACTTAAGGCTTGAGTGGTCGGTGATGACTGTAAAATCCATACCCTCAACATAGGGCCTGAAACGTTTGATTGCCATTACAGCAGCCATGCACTCCTTCTCGGTCACACTGTAGTTTCGTTGACACGAGTTGAGCTTCTGGGAGAAGTAAGACACTGGACTCTCTTCATCGTCGGTTTTTCTTTGGAAAAGCACTGCACCAATACCCGAATCAGAAGCGTCGCACTGGATGTAAAATCGCTTCTTGAAATCCGGGTGCGTGAGAACAGGGGCTGATGTTAATGCCGTTTTTAGTCGTTCGAACGCTGCTTTTGCTTCATCAGTCATCTCGAACTTGGTGTTTTTCTTTTTCAGCGTATCGGTCAACGGAGCCGTCAGGGTAGAGAAGTCCTTGATGAACCGTCTATACCATCCTGCTATACCAAGTAGCCGACGAACCTGTCTTGGGTTCTTGGGAAGCGGAAAGTCAACGACTGCCTCGACCTTGGCCGGGTCAGTCTTTAGCTTTCCACCACCTACGATATAACCTAAATATTTAAGCTCTTTAAAGCAAAATTTTTTTTAGGTTAATCGTTAGGTTTGCTTTTCTCAAGCAATCAGCTACCTGTTCTAGCAGACTGATATGCGTTTCAAAGTCCGGCGCGATGATAAGCAAATCGTCTAGATAGACGAAAACTCGATCTCTGAGTCGTGCAGGAATCACTTTGTCCATTAATCGGCATAACCTTTGAGCGGCATTACACAACCCAAAAGGCATAATATTAAACTGGTACAAAGGTCTCCCCGGTACCGCAAACGCAGTTTTTTCCCTACTTTGTTCCTCCAGCGGTATCTGCCAGAATGCCTCTTTCAAGTCCACACTACTTATAAAGCAGGTGTCTGGTAAACGACTGAGGAGCCCTTCGATATGGGGAAGAGGGTTAGCATCCTTTTTTGTAACCGAGTTGACCTTACGAGCGTCAAGGCAAAACCGGTATTTTACGGCGTTGTTTTCGCCTATCTTCTTAATAAGGGCAACAGGTGAACACCAAGGGCTCTCGCTCTCCTCAATAACGCCGAGCTCTAGCATTCTGTCCAATTCCTGGTACAATATGGCTTGAACCGCTGGGGAAACAGGGTAGTGACGCTGCTTGACAGGTACCGCATCTCCGGTATCTATGACGTGCTCCATCAAAGACGTCTTACCTAAGCCGTGACGGTCATAGTCATGGAACTTCATCCTGACAGCTTCCAACCTCGACTGTTGCTCAAGAGACAACTGATGAGCGTTTAGCAGGTCGGCCTGTTCTTCTATCATTGAGATTGTACTCACCACACCCGGCGATTTGGAAAGCTTTCCAAAAATCTACACCCAGGTACAACTCCTGATCCAGGTTTGGGACCAAATAAAATTCAATTGGTGCTTTACGTCCTTTGTATAGCACTTCTACTTTAATTTTGCCGACTATTGACTGCAACTTGCCATCAGCTGTCTTAACACCTGATTGGTGGGCAATCATGGGAACCTTCAGTTCCTCTAACAAATTTTTATAATTTTTTCCTAAAATGCTTACGCTAGCGCCACTATCGAGCAAACCTAGCAAGTTTTTATTGCCTATAGTGACCCTAGCGTAAGGCCTTGGGTCGGAAGACACGTCGACCACCGTCGACAAAATGCTCTTTCTAATATTTTTTCTGAGTTGGAACCTTTCTCGAGTTTTTAGGATTCTTTTCGATACTGCACTACTCTTCTGATTAAAAATCCTATCCCAAGCTATATAATAATCCCTTAATCTAATGTGAAGAGGTCTAATTTCATATCTCTTCACTTCTTTTGGCTTACTTTCTTCTCGTTTTAGTATTTGTATTTGGTTTGTTTCTTTTTCTCTATGTATTACTGCGGGGTTTGGGTGGAACGTGACTCTCCCGAAGACTTCACGTTCCTGTACCGGTTTTCCGGATTGCACTTGGGGCATTTTGGCGTAATCACCCCAGCCTCACCGCACCTATAGCAAAACAAAGTTCTTGCGGCTGTGCAATCCTGGTACAGGTGATCTGGCTGCTCGCAGTTCCAGCACTTCAACGCAGAAGTATCGTTGTTTAACCGATTAGATTTTGGTCGAGCTCCCATGTGGTGAAACGCGGCCAATTGGTCTTCGGGGTGCCTTCGCTCCTCCGGCTCGGTCTCCAGCTCGTATACTCTGGGTCTTATTGCCTGTCTCTCTTGACGGGGACCATCTCTCGTCACTGGAAAGGTGTACTCGACATCTTTGCACGCCATTCTCAGCTGGTCCATTGTAAAAATGACTTGTGGGTACACAAGTCTGCCTAGATGTTGATTTAGATTCTTCTTAAGGATGCGCACCAGCTCACCTTCAGCAATCTGCATCCTGAGCTGAGATCTCATCCGGTTGATGGCAGCGAAAAACTCATCAACCGGCTCCCAGTCGCCTTGCCTGCGGTCCATAATGTCCCGAACCACGTCGAAATCCGACCGCACGCCTTGAAACTGTCTCTTAAGGGCGTCGCGTAATGTGGGCCAGTCGGGACGAAAAATGGACCGTTGGAACTGCCAGTACCATTCATAGGCGGCACCTGAGAGGAGAAGATGAAAATTTCTCAAGATCTCAGCCCAGGCACATTCGTACTGACTTTGCAGGGTCTCTACACGGAAGACGAACTCCTCCACGGTCAGCTTGTTGGAATCTCCATCGAATTTCAAACCCCACTTGTCAACCCTGACGGGGACACCTTGCGGGCTTGAGGGGTAATTCGAGTGACCGTAAGGACTTCGTCGAAACCGGTTCTGCTCCGGGTGAAAGTGAGCTTGGTACGCTCCATTTTCACCCCTAAAATCTCTTACTTGGTTCGTTTCTCTCAGCGGAACAAACGGCCTCGCAGACTGATTCAGCTGAGAATGACCGTTGACATTGCCAGCATTTTGAAATACGGCTCCACGACTTGAGGGAAGTGGCCTTTCTACTGGCGGTGGTACTAGGTTGTCGGGTCCACTTAAGCTCTTCTTGAATTCCGAGAAACTGACCCTCATCAGCTCTGTGAGAGACTCCGTCAGTTTCTCCCCAAGAGAGCTTACATGGGCCTGACAAGCGTTTCCCACAGCCACATCGATTGCGGACCGCAACTCCTCAGAGATGGTCCCGCTCGTTTGGCCTTGGTTGGCTCCTACTTCCTCGTTACACGCTTTACCCTCCTTGCCTGAAGGCTGAGGGTTGTTGACTGGAGACCTGCCCCCAAAACCTCGCTTAGTACTCCTCATATCCATTGCGAAATTAATATTTTGCTCTTTATCTTTTTCAGAACTCATGACTGCTCAAGGGTCAAAAACCAAAACAAAAAAAAAAACACAATCAAAGAGGAAACACCAAAACGAAAAACAAAGAAGATACCGAAGACAAAAAGCAAATGTTGAACTAAATCCTAAACAACAAAAAAAAATTTGGAATGAAAAATGACAACGAAAAAATAAATAACTTAAAAATCCTAACGAAAAATGACTACACTAAAACCTAACAACGAAATGAAAAAATGAGAAATGGATTTTACGAAAAAAAAAAGGTATCAATATGTATCAATCTTTTTTAATTTGTTTGTTTTTCTATTTTTCAATTTGATCTGGGGGATGTGGAAGGCGGATTTGGATGCATCATGGTTGGCTTCAACGTTGAGTTGAAGATCCTGACAGCAGCATCATACTTTTAACATTGGTATCTCTCTCTGAAGTGTGGTAAGACACAGAAAGACAATAACAAAATTAACAACATAAAAAGCTTCAACATAGTGTAACGTGCGCTTAGTTCGAAAAAAATAAAACTTCACTTTTTAATTTAATTTTATCACTTTTATTCAGTATATATGCTTAATTCGATCTCAACTCGACTTTGGGACTATCACTTGTATTTACTCTTAACTTTATCACTCTATAAACAAAAACTGACTTCTGGTTGCGTCAGCTCCCTCTTTAAATAGGAAAGTGAACCATCGAGAGATTTCTAGTAGTTTTTCCATGAACCATGATGTCTAGACAAGTTCCCCTCCCGGTATTTCTGCACACATACACACTCACTCACAAAAGACGTCTTCTTTTAAACCACTCCATTATAGTGCTCCCAGATGTGTTTTTCGGTGGAACGTTTTCGATTAGGAAATTGGTATTAAATGTTGGGTATACATTACACTGCCCCCTCCTTAAGATTGTTCGTCCCGAATAATTTCATTTGCGGCCTCCCCACTATATCGATGCAGCCGGTCACAATGCACTACTTTTAACTTGCCTCTTAGTCCTCTTTGGATGCGGTAGACCACGTCGTTAATCCTCGTGACAACAGTATAAGGACCTTCCCAGTTCTGCTGAAGTTTCGGTGACAATCCCTTTTGACGATGAGGATTATAAAGCCACACACGATCTCCTGCTTGGAATCCTGCCGTTGTCGCTTTTGTATCGTACCGTGTCTTCATTCGGTCGCTGTAGGTTTTCATCCGTTCCCTTGTTCTTTTATGGATGTCAGCGAGTCTCTCCTTGAGGTCGTCCACATACTCGTTTGTGTCCTGTGGCTCCTCGGTGGGGCATCCAAATTTAAGTTCGCTGGGCAGCCGCATGGTTTTCCCGAACAGGATATCAGATGGTGTTTGTCCTGTCGAGCTATGTACTGCACTTCTATAGGCCATCAGGAATAGCGGTACGTGCCTATCCCAGTCTCTTTGGTAGTCGCCTACGACCTTGGTGAGGTGTTCTTTCAAGGTTCGGTTGAATCTTTCAACCATCCCATCAGATTGTGGATGAAGCGGTGTGGTTCTCGTTTTCTTAATGCCAAGTAGTCCGCACACTCCTTGGAAGATGTTTGACTCGAAGTTCCTCCCTTGGTCGGAATGGAGTTCCATAGGCACGCCAAACCTACTCACCCAGTTAAACACAATCTGGTCGACCACCGTTTTGGCCTCTTGATTTGGGATGGCATACGCCTCAGGCCACTTGCTAAAATAGTCCATTACAACCAGAATGTACTTGTTTCCAGCGTTGGTCTCTGGAAAAGGCCCAGCCACATCTACTGCAATCCTCTCAAAAGGCGATCCAACGTTGTACTGATGCATCTTACCTTGAATCTTCCTACCAGGTCCTTTGGTTGCAGCACACTTGTCACATTGACGGCACCATTTTTCCACGTCATCTCTAGCATGTAACCAGTAGAACCGATGTCGCACCTTCTCCAGTGTTTTGTTTACTCCGAGGTGGCCTCCAGAAGGTCCGTCGTGCATCTCCCGAAGAACTTCACTGACTTTCGACTGCGGTACGATCAGCTGCATCACATGTGACTTACCGTCAGCGGATTCCCATCTTCGCCTGAGGACACCTTCTTGCACATATAGTGAGTCCCACTGTGCCCAATAGGCTTTGAGAACTGGACTCCTGTCAGAAATGTCTCCCCATTCCGGTTTCTCTTCATTTTCTTTCCATGCGAGAATGGGTTCGATATCTGGATCTTCCTGTTGAGCAGTCCTCACTTCCTCATTGCTCCATCCGCTTATTGGATCAGCTCTTAGTCGCTGAGCGGTAATGATTTCTTTGTCTTCTTGCCGCCTGCAATGCTTGCAATCCACTTTGCAAGGTCTTCGGGATAATGCATCGGCGTTTGAGTGCAGCTTTCCTCTGCGGTGTTGGATCTGGTAGTCATAGGTCTGCAATCTTTCTATCCACCTTGCGACTTGACCTTCTGGATTTTTGAAGTTCAAAAGCCAGCTCAGAGCACCGTGGTCTGTCCGCAGAAGGAATTTCTGTCCATAGATGTACTTATGGAAGTGCTTTGTTGCCAAGATAAGAGCTAGTAGTTCCCTTCTGGTCACGCAGTAGTTTCTTTCGGGTTTCGATAGGCCCTTGCTGTAGTATGCCACCACTTTCTCTTCGCCGTCATGCAGTTGGGATAGTACCGCCCCGATTCCAACGTTGCTTGCATCAGCGTCGATGATGAACGTTTTGCCAGGTGTTGGATGTGCCAGCACTGGAGCGTTACAGAGGCGGTATTTGAGTTCCTGGAAAGATTTCTCACACTCACCTGACCATTTAAACTGCTTCCCCTTTTCGGTGAGCTGATGCAAACTCTTTGCAACTCCAGCAAAGTTCTTAACAAAACGTCGGTAATATGTGGCAAGTCCCAGAAAACTTCGGAGTTGATGTTTGTCCTGTGGTGTTGGCCAATTTTTGACGGAGTCAACTTTTTCAGGATCAGTCTTTACTCCTTGGGATGAGATGATGTGTCCCAAATACTTGACTTCAGTTTTGAAAAGTGCACATTTTTCCGGATTCAGTTTAAGGTTAGCCTCTCGAAGTCTCTGAAACACGGCTTTTAGGTTCTTGCAATGTTGGTCAAATGTTTTCCCGTAAACAATGACATCGTCCAAGTAGACTAGGCACACTTTCCACGTCAGTCCTTGAAGAACGCACTCCATTAAACGCTCGAATGTTGCCGGAGCGTTACATAACCCAAACGGCATAACTTTAAACTGCCAGAGCCCATTACCTGTAGAAAACGCCGTCTTTTCCCGATCATCAGGGTGGATGTCAACTTGCCAATATCCGCTCTTCAAGTCCAGCGTCGAGAACCACTGCGCTCCCTCCATGGCATCCAGGGTATCACTGATTCTCGGCAGGGGATAGCTGTCCTTCTTAGTTACATCATTCAGCCTTCGGTAGTCCACACAAAAGCGAGTGCTTCCGTCTTTCTTTTTCACTAGCACCACTGGTGACGCCCAAGGACTTTTGGAATTTTCGATGAGACCGTCCTTTTTCATTGCTGTTATCATTTCCTCAACCTCACCTTGTTTGGCCAGTGGAAGACGTCTTGCGGGCTGACGAATCGGTCTTGCATCTCCTGTGTTGATGCGATGCTGCACCAACTGTGTCCTACCATATTGCCCCTTTTGCGATGCGAAGATGTCAGTGTACTCTTGTAGGAGACTTTCAGCCATCCTTGTTTGTTGGTGATCAAGGTTGGATGAATTCAGTATTTTAGCTCTGATGGTTTCGAGCTCCTCCGGAGTTATAGTTTTTCTCGGAGCTTCGTCTGTGATCTTCGTAATTGCTGCAACCGATTCGCAACGTCCAACGACTTCTCCTTTCTTCAACTTTACATCGTACGGTCTGGTGTTTAGTAATCGTACGGGGACCATTTTGTTTTTCGGTGCTACCAGTGTTTTCCCAATGATGACGCTTTGGGAGGAACACTCTGGGTCTGGTTCCACCATGAGGTATCGAAGGCTTCCAAGCTCACCCTCCAGTTTCGTCCAAACGAACACTTCAGAAGAAGGAGGCAGAATAAGATCTTCCCTGATGACCGTTCTCAGTGTCGACGTACTTTCGTTCGAATAAGTCATTGGAAGTTCCTTATTTTGGTACTTCAAAACCTGATTACCGATGTCCAAAATAACTCCGTGCTGTTTCATAAAGTCGATTCCAATGATGCACTCGTCACATATATCTGCCACCAGGAATTGATGAATAAACACTACGTCGGCCAGTCGGATCTTAAGACACACTTCTCCATATACTCTTGCTGCTTCTCCCGTTGCGGTTCTTAGACGGTAGCTATTGGTGTTATGAAGCCACGTCGTCTTTACCAGGTCTCGACGTACTATGGAGGCTGTGGCACCGGTGTCGATGGTAGCCACATGTTTGTTCCCGTTAATAGTAGTCTCCACAGTCAGACTTTTGTTGTCTCGTTTGGTCTGAGAGACCTGGATGGTGGTTCTGGGGCCATCGATACAAGAAACCAGCCTCTGCCCCTCGAAGTTGGTTCTTACTCGTTTCCCTGATGGGAAACGGGCTGATAGGCAACGCTGGTATTGTTGTTACCTTGCTCTGGGTTGGATCTCTTGCTTCCACAATGTTGACAACTGGCTTTGTTTGGTGGTAGTCGGCATTGACGCTGTAAGTGCCCGGTCTTGTTGCAGTTCCAACATCTTGCTAGTCCGCTCCGGTTCTTTTGTATTTCAGCTCTTTGGCACGAGCATTCTTCTACTATGGCCTCTCTAAGTCGATGTACTCCCTGAGAAGCCTGTTCTGCTGCTTCAATTGTCAATGCGAATGCTAAAGTTTCGGAAAGAGTACGTGTTCTAGCAGTTCGCACAGACCTCTGAAGATGTATATCGGAAATGGCACGAACGAAGGACTCAACAGCAAGCTGGTTGATGATTTCTTCTCCAGCATCCGGGTATGCCAGGTGAACCAGTCTTTCGACGTCTGCTTGGAGCTGCTGTAGACTTTCACCCCTTTTCTGGACTCTGTTATTGAGTTGGACTCGGAAGACTTCTTTCAAGTGGCTATCTCCAAAGCGTTTATCTATAGCTGCCACGAGAGAACTGAAATCGCCGCTCTTACCAGCTGGAACTGTTTGAAGTAATTCAGCTGCTGGTCCTCTAAGAGCAAGAGTCAGTGCAATGTACTTGTCTTCGTCATCCCAGCCATTTGTTGTCGCGGCTGCCTCAAATTGTCTCTTGTAGACTGGCCAAGAAGACTGTCCATCAAATGTTGGGGGTTTCATCTCCTTTTTCTTTGCAAACTCCCCAGCAGACTCTCGAATTTTTATTTTCCGGATCTGGTCCAATTCCTTGGTCAGAACAGAGAACTGTTTATCACATCGGGTTTCTACGATTTCGAAACGATTCTCTACAACAGAAAGCTGTTTCTCCACACCTTCAACGCGTTCGTCTAGGGCACATACATTTTTCTCAATGTTACCCAATTTACCTTCTAGAATGTTTTTCTGACCTTCCAAAACATTCTGTTGTGCCTCAAGTCTTTCGAGAATATTCTGTTGTTCCTTCTTTTGCTCGTTTCGCTGCTCTTCAATCAGCTTCTTTTGCTCGTTTCGCTGCTCTTCAATCAACTTCTTTTGCTCGTTTCGTTGTTCTTCCAGACGTCCGAGAATATTCTGCTGTTGCTTGTTTTGTTCTAATAAAATCTTCATTATACTAGAAAAATCTACACTTTCAGTTGCTTCCTCTTCTTCCACTTCTATTTCAAAAACAAAAGTGTTTACGTCTTCCCCTTGCTGTTCCAAGTAGTTACGCAAGCGCAGGACGAGCTCATTTTTCGATCCCGCTCTAGAAAGATTTCGCTTACCTAACTCACTTTTAAGCTCAATGCAGTTGAGCTCTTCTAACAACTTACCCATTTTCACTGTATATAATTATTATTTCTCTTTTTACTTTTTTTTTTTTTTTTTTTACACTTTACTAGTCAACTCGTTTTTTTTTTTTTTTTTTTTTCAAATAAGTTTTATTTACACTTCTGACACCAATGTAACGTGCGCTTAGTTCGAAAAAAATAAAACTTCACTTTTTAATTTAATTTTATCACTTTTATTCAGTATATATGCTTAATTCGATCTCAACTCGACTTTGGGACTATCACTTGTATTTACTCTTAACTTTATCACTCTATAAACAAAAACTGACTTCTGGTTGCGTCAGCTCCCTCTTTAAATAGGAAAGTGAACCATCGAGAGATTTCTAGTAGTTTTTCCATGAACCATGATGTCTAGACAAGTTCCCCTCCCGGTATTTCTGCACACATACACACTCACTCACAAAAGACGTCTTCTTTTAAACCACTCCATTATAGTGCTCCCAGATGTGTTTTTCGGTGGAACGTTTTCGATTAGGAAATTGGTATTAAATGTTGGGTATACATTACAATAGGATTATTGTTGATGTTGTTCAGTTCAAACGTCCTCGTCGCGATTGGTCAGGCATGCAAAGGCTTCCCTTTCCAAGACTTACGAATTTTTCTGAACCAAACACCATCAACGTTAGAAATAGAATTGGATATAGGGTAGGTAAGCTACTGCTGTTTCATGGTCTTGATTCAAAGTCGCTATTCTGGCGGTATGTCAGAGACTTTCCACCAGAAGACATACTAGAATCTTAACCTTGAAACTGCAGAAGCTATAAAAACACAATTTAGGAAGGATGGGATCAGATAAGTCAGTCACCACTGCTCTGGAATTCGAATCCAAGTCGCGATTCAAGTGGTATGTCTTAGGACTTTCCACTTGACGACTTACTTGGTTCTAATATCCAAAGCTGCGGTAGCTATAACTTACCCAGGGAGGAATGATTCTCCAAGTGACAGCAGAATGTGTCGTCGCAGATGAAAAGGCATGCTAAAAAGCTATCCTTATCATGACATACGACTCACTCTGATGCCGCTCGGAAAATCGACTAAGGTTCTGACGAACACTTTGGACAACACGTCTGGGCGCCATTTATAATACGGTAGGGGTTGAAGGTTGGGAAAGGTAGTTGGATAAAGGATTAGAATTGGGATAGGTAGAGGATTGGGTTAGGTAGTGGGAACGTTGAGGTAGAGGAAAACGGATAGGATTGGCAAGGAATAAGGAAAAGGAAAGGAAAGAATAAAGGAAAAGTAAAAAGAAAAGGAAGGAAACGGAAATTGGAAAAGGAAGGGAAAAGGGAGTGTCGTGACGAAGGGACCTGGCACGCTTGCGAGGCACGGCTCAGCTCGCCGGATTAGGGGGGGATCTTGTCCCTTCGACAGACGGAAACCACTTTACAAAAACATATATCGTGCCAAGAAACCACCACCACAAAAAACTTACCACACTTCAGGCACTGCATGGTGACATCGCAGTGTGGCCTGTAGCCCACCCAACCATGGAACTCGGTCGGCCATGTTTTCGAGTTCCCCGAACGCGATCGCTGCTGCCAGGAAAAACCAATCACCACCGATGCATCGCCAACCTCCTCATCCCCCTGAAATCGTGCTTAGCACGCCATCACAATCGCAGAACAAAAAACCTCAATTTCAACCTATCGGCGTGATGCACATTTATTTTAAACAAAAAAAAAACTAACAAACAAAAAATGAAAACATAGATCGAAACGAAAAATTAAAGACTCAAAAGAAACTGACCAAAAGAACTTGAATCTTAAACTGAAGTAAACAAAAATTAACTAAGCTCAAAACATTAACCATAAAGAAATAAATTAACAAAAAAAATAAATAATTTTACAGGAAAAAAGAATAAATAACAAAAATCCTAAACCTAACCTTAATCCTATATTGTTTTTATGTTTTTCTATATGTTTTTATGTTTTTTTTTTTTTGTATTTTTATGTTTTTATGTTTTTTTTATAATTTTTTTGTAAGTGTTTTTATGTTTTAATGTTTTTTTGTGTTTTTTTTTATAATTTTTGGTTGTTTTAGTGTTTTAAAGTATTTTTGTGGTTTTTGTGGATTCTTATGTATTTAGTTGGTTTTATATTACCCCCTCTTTTCTTATACTTCTTTTCAGGAATTTTCGACCTGCTCCCGAATTTTCCCCACCACCGGCTACTCTGGGATTGCTTTCACCCTTACTCAACCTTCCTACCTATAAGGAGCTCCCTGTAGTGGACATGTGGTCTCAAACCGACCTACAACAAACTAAACGACCCTTGTGGAACCGGAAAAGTCAGCAGCGCAAGGTCTCAAAACCCTTTCCCACAAGCAACTTAAATTAAACTTTCAACACACAATGAAACTCCCCAAAACAACAATTTAAAAGAAAAAAAAAACAAGAAATATAAATAAAATATGTAAAAGTAAGCAAAGGAATGTAAAAAAAGAATAAAAAAGGTAAATAAATAAAAAAAAAAAATAAATAAATAAATAACAAAAAAAAATCACGCCGAAGCACTTATACAAAAATCAGCAATCACTGGAACAAATTTTTACGTTGGGCCCTGCGGGCGCTTTTCACTCCAGGCCGAACCTGGCCTTGCACTAGCACTCGGCCAATGGTGCAATGTATTGTTTTTGTTCTTCAAAGTCGGCGTCTTAAGACCAGCATACATATATTTGTTGCACAATTTGATTCAATTTAAATGAATAAATAAATGTAAACGAAATGTACCCACGGCTCGGGGGTCTAATCTTGGGTTTACTTGTTAGCCTGGGTACCCACAGGCTCGTATCCAGGTACTGAGAAATTTTCTCACTCGTATGGGCTCTTTTTAACTATTTGTTGGTGTCGACAAACTTCTCTTTTCTGAAGTTAAATCTGGTAGCCCTGACCCCCAGAACTAACAAAAATCCTATTCAGTATATTGCACTAAAAAAATTTAAAATTAACTCACCCGTGGTATTTTTTTTTTTATGTATGAATGTACCATGTATGTACATATATGTGCTGCACTATTTTGTACTTCCAAGTTCCTATCTTTTTCTTCGAGCCCACTGCACTAAATATTACATTATAAATAATTTAAACACTCAAATCTACAAAGATAAACTAACTTACGCGAAAATTTCTATATAAAACCGAAATTTCAAAATTGCGCTCAAATATTTTTTTTTTTTGCTACACCATCGACTTTGAATCTTAGCTTGAAGATGACTTTCTTTTCTATGTTCAAAGTCGAACGGTTTGTTTTGCCATCCACATCCACATCATTCACTATCACCAGCCTCTTTAAGAAAGTACCAGGCGACTCACAGTGGCGTCTGGCGTAGCATCGCTAGTGAGAATGATGTGGTGGCGTTTCTTTTTATTTTTTTATTTTTATTTTGACCTAAAATAATTACAAAATACTAAATAATATGCGCATATAAACTTACACTACAATAATAAATACTTACGTAAATACATAAAATACTTAACTTAACATAAACTGCCTATGCACATACAATACATAAATAGATGCGCACATCAGACATACCTAACGATACACTTGAACATAACACATAAATAAATGACTAAAATACATAACACTTACCATAATTATACATAAATAAAAACTAAATACATAAATATAACAAATAAATACATAATATAAAGAAAATAAACGTCACACAGAAATTCCAACCCTACTGTCATTCCATTTATAGTTCCACATTTTATAGTTCCACATGTTCCACATATTCCACACCGATGTTCACCTTCTCTTTTTGGTATCGGTGTGACGACTGACGAGTGACACTTCTTGTTTACTTTTTGTTTACTTGTGGACACGAAACTAGAAATTATGGCTGGGTATTTTACTTTTACTTTTAATTTCCATTTTAATAATACATGTTGTTTCATTTTTATTTTCTTTTTATATTTCATGTATTCTTATAGGTTTCGCAGTACGTGATTGAAGGTAATCTGGTCGGCGGAGAATTGGCAATTCCAAAGGTAGGTTTGTTTACGTTTTCTGTTCATTACTTCAACTCATTTTTTTTTCTTTTTCCACAGCCAATACCACCATCCATAACAAGTTGTTGGAAGAGCTCAACTGCATTGAGCTTAAAAGTGAGTTAGGTAAGCGAAATCTTTCTAGAGCGGGATCGAAAAATTAGTTCGTCCTGCGCTTGCGTAACTATTTGGAACAGCAAGGGGAAGACGTAAACACTTTTGTTTTTGAAACAGAAGTGGAAAGAGAGGAAGTAAGTGAAAGTGTAGATTTTTCTAGTATGATGAAACTTTTGTTAGAACAACGAAACGAGCAAAAGAAAGAACAGCAGAATGTTCTCGAACGACTCGAAGTACAACAAAAGAAGCTGGAAGAGCAGCGAAATGAGCAACAGAAGGAACAGCAGAACGTTCTGGAACAACTTGAAGCACAACAGCAGAATGTTCTCGAACGACTCGAAGTACAACAATAGACTCTGGAAGAGCAACGAAACGAGCAAAAGAAGGAACAACAGAATATTCTCGAAAGACTTGAGACGCAACAGAATGTTTTGGAAGGTCAGAAAAACATTCTAGAAAGCAAATTGGGTAACATTGAGAAAAATGTATGTTGCCTAGAAAAACGCATTGAATGTGTTGAGAAAAGATTTGCCAAGCTTGAGAGTCAATGCGAAAGTCAGCTTGCCACTTTGGAGAAACGAATCGAAAACATGGCTAAGGAACTAGACCAGATGCGGAAAATGGAGTTAAGAAAAACTTGTGGAGATTGTCTAAAGCAAAGATAAGTACAACCACCAACATTCGACGGACAGTCGTCTTGGTCAGTTTACAGGAGACAATTTGAGGCAGCTGCGACAGCAAATGGCTGGGATGACGAAGACAAATACATAGCACTGACTCTTGCTCTTAGAGGACCAGCAGCTGAATTACTTCAAACTGTTCCAGCTGGTAAGAGCGACGATTTCAGTTCTCTCGTTGCAGCTATAGATAAATGCTTTGGTGATAGCCACTTGAAAGAAATTTTCCGAGTCCAACTCAATAACAGAGTCCAGAAAAGGGGTGAAATTCTACAGCAGCTCCAAGCAGACGTCGAAAGACTGGTTAACCTGGCATACCCGGATGCTGGAGAAGAAATCATCAACCAGCTTGCTGTTGAGTCCTTCGTTCGTGCCATTTCTGACAAACATCTTCAGAGATCTGTGCGAACTGCTAGAACACGAAATCTTTCTGAAACTCTAGAATTTGCATTAATGATGGAAGCATCTGAGCAAGCTTCTCAAATGGTACGTTGTCAAGGAGAAGCCATAGTCGAGGCTTGACCATGCCCAGGAGTTAAGCTACTAAGGAACCAGCGGAACGGACTTGCCAGATGTTGGAATTGTAATAAGACGGGGCACTTACAGCGACAATGCCGGTTGCCACCAATTAAAACTGAGACTGCTTGTCGACGTTGGGAAGTCCAGGAAAATCAATCCACGAGCTGTAGAGTAAGACCGCAGACTTATCAATACCGAATTGGACATCAGGTAGAAACCCCCCAATGGAATTGCTGGCGGAAAGTATAGACCCAGACTCAGCGGATGATAGTGGAACCCATATTCGGATGGAACAAGGAAGAATTGAGGTCTGCTCAAAAGAAGGATCCAGACATCGGACCGATTCTCAAATGGAAAGAGAACAACACAAAACCTGACTGGAACGACATCTGTGACCAAAGCCCTGTTGTCAAAGCTTATTGGGCACAGTGGGACTCGCTTCGCGTGCAAGAAGGCGTACTGCAGCGCAAATGGGAATCTCTTGACGGCAAATCTTTTGTAATGCAGCTTATTGTTCCTCAATCGAAAATCAAGAAGGTTTTGCAAAAGATGCATAGGAGCCCTACAGGAAGCCACCTGGGAGTCAACAAGACGCTGGAGAACGTGCGAAAACGCTTTTACTGGCTGCATGTTAGAGGTGACGTGGAGAAGTGGTTCCAAAATTGTTATGTCTGTGATTCAAACATAGCGGTGGGTAGGCTTACAGATAGACCTAATAGAACAGGGACATGGGCCACAGCGTATAGCGACCGGATGAAGACACGGTACGACACAAAAGCGACAACGACAGGATTCCAAGCAGGAGATCGTGTGTGGTTTATAATCCTCATCGTCAAATGGGATTATCACCGAAACTTCAGAAAAACTGGGAAGGTCCTTACCCAGTTGTCACAAGGATTAACGACGTTGTTTACTGCATCCAAAGAGGATTAAGAGGCAAGTTTAAAGTAGTTCGTTGTGACCGGCTGCATCGATATAGTGGCGAGGCTGCAGATGGGATTATTCGGGACGAACAATCTTAAGGAGGGGCAGTGTAATGTAAACCCAACAGTTATACCAAGACGTCGTTTGTTAGTGTGTGTGGGTGCAGAAAAATACCGGGAGGGAAACTTGTCTAGACATCTTGGTTCATAGCAAAACTACCAGAAAGCTCTCGATGTTCCACACTTCTATATAGAGAGGGAGCTGACGCAACCAGAAGTCAGTTTTATTTAGAAAGTGATAGTGTGAATATTGAATAAACGTAATTGAGTTGAGTTCGAATAAAGTGTATATCGAAAGTAGATACTGAATAAAAGTGGTAGAATTAAATTGAAAGGTGAACTAAGCGCACGTTACAATATATATATGTTATTTGACTTCTTGAATAAAACTGTCTCAAACTGTGTGGTGCCGCCAAGTCTTCTAATTTGTTCCACTGCTTTACGACGCACGTAGATATGAAACTGATACTCAGAATTTCTACATGAAAATATTGGTTGCAACAACATAAGGGACCGGGTTGAACTAGTAAAATGTATCTTTTCAAAATGATATGATGGCTGTTTGTTCATGATTATTTTGTTAAGAGTTTTAAGAGAATTTTTTCTGTTGTGGATCACATAAGATGATTTCTGAGAATCGCTTTGCCTTAAGAAGATCCAAACCAGTGTATATTGTTACGTTTGAGGACTCCAACAGAACAAAAGAAAAGAAATTAACATCCACCAAAAGTGTAAAGGCAGCCTTAAACAACTTCCACAAAAGAACATCAAAAGAAAACGTCAAATCTGACAAGAAGAGAAAATGTCCAGTGTCTAGTTTCCGGAAAATGAAATGGAAAGTGGAACACATTTTTGGTCGCTATAAATTCGGCAACAAAAAACGTGACGAGCTCTCTTTCTTCTTGGACGTCTGGCTGTCAACATCAATCGTCGACCAACAATTTAAGCTGCAATAATTATAACCAAAAAAAAAAAAAAGAAATAATAAAACTGGATTTATACAACCCTCTCGAGAACCAAAACAATAATTCTTTTATTTTCTTTTCTTTTTGGTAGCGCTCTGTTGTCTGGTTTCGCAACACTGGTGTCAGATGTGGGGTTTATTCGAACAGAGCTTAGTTAAGTTTTCTCTACCACGATGGACATGAACGAGCTAAAAAAACAATTCGATGCGCTGACTACTCTTATAGAAGAAAATGGACGGCGAGACTTTGCATTCTTAGAGCAACAGATTGGCAGTTGGAGGTCAGAAGTCACGGAGAGACAGTCAGCACTGGAAGTGCGATTCGACAAACTGAAAAAAACTCTCAGCGCCCGTACTTTTTCGTCTGAGGTAAATTCCCACTCGTCGCCACAGGCAGCCCACGGTACAGTCAGTTCAGCCAGGAGAGTTTCCAGCTCCAGGGAGACCGAAAACGAGAAGAATACTACCAATAATGCTAGCAATGAGGAAAATTGCTTATTTTAACCCGAATATTGTACAGCCATACGACGGACAATCATCTTGGAGCGACTACGAACGCCAGTTCAAAATTGCGGCATCTTTTCACGGATGGACTGAAAAAGAAAAAGCCAATGGATTGGCAATGCAATTGCGAGGTGAGGCTTTGTCCATTCTCAGTGCACTCCCATGCGGAAAGCCATTCTCTTATGAGGTCATTAGAGGACTGCTGCGCCAACGGCTCAGCCTTGATAATCATGCCTGCTACACGCTTTTACGCAACAGGGTACAACGTCCAAAGGAATCTTTTGCGGAATTTGCCATCCAATTACAGAGGTTATCTGCTGCCGCTTTTACGAATTGTGCGGGTAGTGTAGCAGATGAAATATTGCTGAGCCAGTTTATTGACGGGATCCGCGATGAGCAGGTTCAAAACTTTGTTGCCGTGGGACGCCCTCGTACGTTGCAAGAGGCCCTTCACCTGGCTCAAGACATGTCCTCCCGATTTGAACGCAGAAATCATCGAAGTGTTTTTACTGTGGCTTCAGAACCAGCCCGTTATAGGCGGGAGAAGTTTCGGCGCTCCAGAAGCCCACTGGCACCCACAGCCAGCAATGTTCCGGAAAACTAGAACTCACTGGCCTTAGGGAGCAGAGGCCAGTGGTGCAGTATAATAATGCTCTGCCATTTAATAATGAATCTAATCTTTTCTTATCTAGAGACCAGCAAACCCAGACCAGCTTACTCGATAAAACACCAACAAAATCTAAGTTTGTAGCAGCTGTTAGTGGAGATAGTTTATGCGTAGACGCATTAATTGGTGGCTGCGAGTGCCGAGCAGTTGTTGACACAGGGGCAAATATTTCAATCTTGAAGGATCAGTTCCTACCGAAAAAGACAACTATTAGTGAAGCACCCATGCGAATAGATGGCATTTCAGGAGAATGTATTTGGTCGCTTGGTACCGCTGAAGTTGGTGTTGTTATTAATGGGAAGGAGTACAAGCACGAGTTCGTTATAGTCAACCACAACGTGCCAAATATCCCAGGGATAGATTTTCTTATCAAACATAATTGTTACATCGATTTGGAAGGGCTATCGTTAAGGATTCAAGGTAGGGTAGTGGCGCTACATGTTCCGAGAAAGCAACAATAAACTATTCTGGTTGTAAGCTCACCAAAAGCGGTACCAGCGAAATCTGAAATTGTTTTGGAGTTACCGGTACCGATAATGGAAACCAAAGCAGACTATCTTGTAGAATCCTGCACGGGATGCGAGCTACCGAACGGAATTCTTCTTGGTCGAAATCTGGTCAGCCCAACTCGTTCGAAAGTGGTAGTGAGGCTGGCTTATATTTCTACATCAGATGTAACTCTTCCAAAGAACCTTGCCATCGGACAATTGACTGCGGTCGACATCTGCGAGGGTTGCACGAACCAAGAAAGAAAAACGGTGTTGTCAGATGATATGGTACCAGAAGCCCCAGAAGGACTTTCAAGTAAGCAAATTGGTCAATTTAATTCACTCATTTCGAAATATCAGCAGGTTTTCTCCTAGGGGCCCGACGATTACGGCAGGACATCGTTGACCAAACACCGAATCGAGAACGGTACGGCAAAGCCGATTAAGAATCCAACTCGAAGAGTACCCGTAGCCAAAAGGATGGAGGTCGAACAATTAATTAATGAGATGGTAGACCGCAAGGTAGCAGAGCCCTCCAGTAGTCCTTGGGCCTCACCAATCGTTTTGGTAAAAAAAAAGACGGCTCTTCCCGATTTTGCGTGGATTACCGTCGCCTTAACGAAATCACCAAAAAGGACTCCTATCCGCTTCCCAGGATAGATGATCTGTTCTCGAATTTGGCCGGAGCCAAGTGGTTCTCGACTATGGATCTTCAGAGCGGATACTGGCAGGTCGAGATGGACCCAAATGACAAAGAGAAAACGGCGTTTTCCAATGGTTCAGGGCTGTGGCACTTTAATGTCATGCCTTTTGGGCTATGTAATGCTCCAGCTACCTTCGAACGTCTGGTGGATGAGGTATTTCGAGGAATGTCTTGGCAAACGGCCCTTATTTATCTTGATGACATCATCGTTTATACGAGCACTTTTGACGAACACCTTGCAAACTTGGAAGCTGTTTTCAAACGATTACAAGATGCAAATCTGAAACTGAGTCCCGGGAAATGCCACTTTCTGAAGAAGAACGTTCGATATCTCGGACATATCGTAGCCGAGGAAGGGTTAAAAACCGATCCTGAGAAGATAAAAGCCGTGGAAAAGTGGCCTATACCTCTTTCCAAACAACAAGTTAGAAGCTTTTTGGGCTTGTGCGGCTACTACCGCAAATTTGTGCAAGATTTTTCAAGCATCGCCAAACCACTGTCTGAACTTACCGAGGAAAGGCAACGGTTCCATTGGAGCCCGGATTGCGATGACGCTTTCGTAACACTCAAGAATATGCTCATGGGTGCTCCAATACTTTCATTCCCGACCACCGAGGATCTCTTAATTTTGGATACTGACGCCTCTAACGTTGGAATTGGGGCAGTATTAAGCCAACGTCAAGGAGACTCGGAGGTGGTACTCGAATACTACAGTCGAACACTCGATCGGACGGAGCGAAACTATTGCGTTACTCGAAGGGAGCTGCTACCAGTAGTCTTGGCCACCCACCATTTCCATTATTACCTCTTCTGAAGACGATTCCTGCTGAGAACGGATCATGCCTCCATAAAGTGGCTCTATAATTTCAAACAACCAGAAGGACAAATTGCTAGGTGGATCCAGCGTCTTCAACAATATGACTTCGAGATTCAGCACCGACCAGGATCTAAGCATGGAAATGCGGACGCCCTATCCCGAAGGCCATGCGGAAGCTGCAAATATTGTACCCGAGCAGAAGAAAAGGAGTCCTTCCAAGTAAAATCAGCATATGTGCTTCAGATATCAAGCAATTTGGAGGAAGAACAACAAAAAGACACCACCCTTCGAAAGCTAAGGAAGTGGCTAAGTGACGGTGTTCGCCCCAAAAAGGAGGACATCCGAGAGAAAAGTCCGGAGCTGAAAGCTTACTGGACATTATTTGATCAGCTGCAGATAAAACAAGGTGTAATTGGAAGAAAATGGGAGAAAAAGCCAGGTACAGTTGTTGAGTTATTATTAATTCCAAAGCTTATCGTTCCAGACATTTTGGCTGAATTGCATGATAGCCCTAGTGGAGGTCATCTAGGACAGAAGAAAACGCTGGAGAAAGTGAAAAGTCGATATTACTGGATAGGCCAAACTGAAGATGTTAAACGATGGTGTCTGGGCTGCAGAAGCTGTGTAGCGAGGAAAGGACCAGCTACGCGAACACGTGGAAATCTCCAACCCAGTCGCCCCTGCTATCCTTTTGAGCGAATAGCAATAGACATCCTAGGGCCCTTGCCTAGAACTTCAAATGGGAACCGATATATTATGGTAGTAATGGACTACTTTACCAAGTGGCCGGAGTGCTTTGCCGTTCCAGATCAGACGACTGAGGTGATATTACAACCCTTGGTCGACAACGTCTTCTGCCGATTCGGCATACCACACCTGATTCATTCGGATCAAAGGAGGAACTTTGAATACGCGATCTTTCAAAAAACGTTACAATCGCTTGGAATTGAGAAAACCCGGACAACACCTTTACGACCTCAATCCGATGGCATGGTAGAACGATTCAATTTCAGCGTTACTTACTTTTGGACGTGAGCTCAAACTTCCCTCTGATCTTACGTACGGAACCCCCCCGGAAAAATCAGTTGACGCTCCATCATCAGCCCTATTATCGTAACAGATCGGAACGAAATTCATTCCGATTTGTACGAAATGTAAGATATTTGTATTATGGTAACGTTTCCAAACGTTAATCGGACATATTTCCGAAGAGAACGAAACAATGCGATGAAAATGTCAAACTCACCGCAACGCGTCTAGAATTTATGCGATGCATGGCGATTAAATGTGAAAATGGTGGGAACGCATTCCGAATTCATGCGATGCATGCCGATTTCTTGGTTTTCTGTTCTATCCGATGTCTCCGACTGCAAAATAGTCGCGGAAGGGTTGTTTTATGTCACCTACATGCGTCAGTGTTTCCTTTACGAAACGGATACCATAAACAAAATAAATGTTACGATCGGAACTTCTCTACGATCGTTTGTTTCTCCGATCTGTTACGATGATAGGGCTGCATATGTGACTGAACTAGAAGACCGGCTAAGAAAGGTTTATGAAGTAGCACGTTCTCACCTCCAAATATCAGCAGACTCTATGAAGACTATGAAGACCAAGTATGATCTGAAATCTAACCCTATTACTTTTTTGCCAGGAGACCGAGCTTGGTATTACAACCCAAAGCGAAAAAAAGGTTTATGCCCGAAACTACAAAGCGATTGGGAAGGACCAGTTCACATCATCGAACGCATATCAGACCTGGTATACCGCATTCAATTATCTGGAGGTCGAAAAACTAAAGTCGTGCACATCAACCGATTAGCAACTTATGTAACGAGACCAGAGACTCAGTTGGAACTTTGAGTCTTGAAGTCCGGGGCAGTGTTACGTTTGAGGACTCCAACAGAACAAAAGAAAAGAAATTAACATCCACCAAAAGTGTAAAGGCAGCCTTAAACAACTTCCACAAAAGAACATCAAAAGAAAACGTCAAATCTGACAAGAAGAGAAAATGTCCACTGTCTAGTTTCCGGAAAATGAAATGGAAAGTGGAACACATTCTTGGTCGCTATAAATTCGGCAACAAAAAACGTGACGAGCTCTCTTTCTTCTTGGACGTCTGGCTGTCAACATCAATCGTCGACCAACAATTTAAGCTGCAACAATTATAACAAAAAAAAAAAAAAAAAAGAAATAATAAAACTGGATTTATACAACCCTCTCGAGAACCAAAACAATAATTCTTTTATTTTATTTTCTTTTTGGTAGCGCTCAGTTGTCTGGTTTCGCAACAATATATAATAATGAGTGGGTATTTACACGGTGCCCAAGCGAATATTCGCCAAGAACGTGCTTTAGCTCTTTATGTACAATGTTCATTCTCTCAACTTTGCACACTCTCAACTTTGCTACTGCTGACTCATGTCATCATACAAGCAGATGTACGAAATTGCGTTGGGATCGTGCAGTCTGTTGGTTCCTACTTTGGACATTCTGCTGAACGCACTGCTGTTTTGAATGGTGGGTTCAAAAGCATGAAGCCGTTAGGAGACTTAAGCTGTGTGTGAATTGGGTTAAAATTGGGTTAAATGGGTTAAAATATGACAGTAGCGTGGTGAATGAGATTGGATAAAATTTCAACCCATTTAGTCTGCTCGTGGAGCAGGCTAAAATGGGTAAAAGTTGAGAGAGTGTGCAAAGTTGAGAGAATGTACATTGTACATAAAGAGCTAAAGAACGTTCTTGTAGAATATTCGCTTGGGCACCGTGTAATAAAAAAAAAAATTGGGTTAAATGGGTTAAAATATGACAGTAGCGTGGTGAATAAGATTGGATAGAATTTCAACCCATTTAGCCTGCTCGTGGAGCAGGCTAAAATGGGTTTAAATTTGACGTTTGTCAAGAAAGAGAGGTGTGTCTAGTTCTTGTTGCATTCACAACTTTTTTTGTCGAACAAACAGTAAACAAAGCAGAAAGTAGTTGTCAGCAGTATGAACGGCACACGAAAAATTGGACAACACGAAAGAATAACGTGGAAACCTTACATTAAATGTAAGTTTGACCTTTTTTTCATCGAAAAACATATGTACATAATTATAAAAACGAATTTGTTGTTTTTTAGGGTCTCCCGAAGGAAAACCAAAACTCATTCAAATCCGAATTGAGCTGGACAACATGTTTACATCAACAAATGCAAACATGCAAGAATTTTTCATTGCGGTTCAATAGAATTAATTGATAAGACATTTAAATAAATAAAATTATTGTAAAACATTTCTTAAAATCGTTATTCATGTTGTAAACAGATCTCAAGTCGATGATTTTTTTTTTGTTTGAAGTTGTTGTCAGTGCTGTTAAAACCAGTGTTCATACACCCATTATCAAACTATCCGTGATGGGAAATATTTTTAAAAACTGCGGGACTATTGTTTCAACATATGAAAATAGTAGTACAAGAACAAGAGAAATTAGGCAAAACGGAGATCTTAACACTTTTTGGAACATAATTATTAAATTAACATTCTTATAGCTGCTTTATTTTAAGTAATAAATAAATTGAATTATACGATAAAAAGGAATTTTGGCAGGGAATTTCTTAAACTATGAAGGCATTTTTAAGAAAGTAGTGTTTCAAAAAATCCCCTTTAACCCAATTCACACAGCAAAAATTTGATCTGAATCCACCGCAAAACAAATGTCAAAATTTAACCAAGGTGAGAAATTTTAACCCAATTCACACACATCCTTTGGCTTTGAGTGAATTGGGTTAAAATTTCTCACCTTGGTTAAATTTTGACATTTGTTCTACGGTGGATTGAGATGTTAGGCTGTGTGTGAATTGGGTTAAAATTGGTTTAAATGGGTTAAAATATGACAGTAGCGTGGTGAATAAGAGGGGATAAAATTTTAACCCATTTAGCCTGCTCGCGGAGCAGGCTAAAATGGGTTAAAATTTGACGTTTGTCGAGAAAGAGAGGTGTGTCTAGTTCTTGTTGCATTCACAACTTTTTTTGTCGAACAAACAGTAAACAAAGCAGAAAGTAGTTTTTAGCAGTATGGACGGCATACGAAAAATTAGAAAACAAGAAAGAATAACGTGAAAACCTTACAATAAATGTAAGTTTGACCTTTTTTTAGCGAAAAGCATATGTACATAATTATAAAAACGAATTTGTTGTTTTTTAGGGTCTCCCGAAGAAAAACTAAAACGCATTCAAATCCGAATTGAGCTGGACAACATGTAATTGCAAATTATATTTTCAAACATACTTCTAGAATTTTTCATTGTGGTTCAATAGAATTAATTGATAAAACATTTGAATAATTAAAATTATTGTAAGACATTTCTCCAAATTGTTATTCATTTTGTAAACAGATCTCAAATCAATGATTTTTTTCTTGAAGTTGTTGTCAGTGCTGTAAAAACAAGTGTTCATACACCCGTTATCAAACTATCCGTGATGGGAAATATTTTGGCAAAATGCGGGAGTATTGTTTCAACATATGAAAATAATAGTACCAGAACAAGAGAAATTGGGTAAAATAGAGATCTTAACACTTTTTTGAACGTAATATTTAAAGTACATTCTTAAAGTTGCTTTATTTTAAGTAATAAATAAATTAAATTAAATGATGAAAAGGAATTTTTGCAGGAAAATTTCTTAAACTATGAATTTTAATGAAATTAGTGTTTCAAAAAATCCCTTTTAACCCAATTCACACAGCAAAAATTTAGCATCTGAATCCACCGCAAAACAAATGTCAAAATTTAATCAAGGTGAGAAATTTTGACCCAATTCATACACAGCCTTAAATTTTTGCTTTAAGAATTGTGTTAAAAGGGATTTTTTGAAACACTATTTTCTCTAATATTCCTTTATAATTTAAGAAATTTTCCTGCAAAAATTCCTTTTTGTCGGTTATTTAAATTTGTTTTTTATTTAAAATAAAGCAACTTTAAAATTGTAAATTTAATGCTACGTTCCAAAAAGTGTCAAGATCTCCATTTTGCTTAATTTGACTCTTTGTGTTAACACTATTTTCATATTGGAACGCGAACCCAACATTTAAGTATTATTCACATGAGAACGAACAACGAACGACGAATGAACGAATATTCGTTAATTTTGACATTCCTTTCACATGAGTGTTTTATATTCGTCACGAATAACGAACGTAAATTGTTTACATGCAAAACAAAAATGGGGAATGATTTTGAGGTTAAGCGCGCGCGAAAAATTTATTCGTTGGAGTGTGGATCGTATGTGGAACGAGAATAAAGTCTGACAGTTCGTACCTACTAGATATTTATTCGTAACGAATAAACTTTTTTCTCATTTTTTTTTAGTTTTAGGCACAGAAATAAAAGTTTATCCACCTAAAAATAAGTATGAACTATGTTTCCATTGTTTCCTAAAAGATTCGTGAGGAATTTATGCTAGTAAGGTACTTAAAATCTCATTTCTTGATTTATTCGTCGTTCGTTGGACGTGCTCATGTGAATAGTCCTTTAGTACCAATTTCCTAATCGAAAACGTTCAACTGAAAACACAAGCGGCAACACTAGTGTAAGTGTAGAAATATACCAGAAGGAAAAATGTTTGACAGGGTGGAGAGTGGAAACAATGTGGAAATTACTGGAGATGGACAGATCTATATGAAATGTCATTCATAGTCATATTAATAGACCGCCCGAGGCAACCAGATGGCAGTTTTGATTATAGAGTGATAAAGTTAAGAGTAAATTGTTGTATACAAGTGATAGTCCAAAAGTCGACTTGAGATCGAATAAAGTATAGATACTGAGTAAAAGTGGTCGAAATAAATTGAAAGGTGAAGTTTTATTTTGCGAACTAAGCGCACGTTACAGTATAAATACTGAATAAAAGTGGTAGAAATAAACAGAAAAGTGAAGTTTTATTTTGCGAACTAAGCGAACGTTACATTGGTGTCAAAAGTGTTAATAAAACTTATTTAAAAAAAATCCAGTTGACTAGTAAAGTGTAAAAAAAAAAATTTAAAAGAAAAATAAAAACAATATACTGTAACGTGCGCTTAGTTCGCAAAATAAAACTTCACTTTTTAATTTATTTCAACCACTTTTATTCAGTATTTATACTTTATTCGATCTCAACTCGACTTTTGGACTATCAAGTATTTACTCTTAACATTATCACTCTATAAACAAAACTGCCATCTGGTTGCCTCGGGCGGGCTATTTATATCGAATGACATTTCATCTAGAACTCTACAGTAACTTCTAAATTGTCTCCACTCTCCACTGCAACTGTCAAACATTTTCTCTCCTACAACAATTCTACACTTACACTAGTGCTCCCAGATGTGTTTTTCGGTTGAACGTTTTCGATTAGGAAATTGGTATTAAACGTTGGGTTCACGTTACAATACAGTGAAAATGGGTTAGTTGTTAGAAGAGCTCAACTGCATTGAGCTTAGAAGTGAATTAGGTAAGCGAAATCTTTCTAGAGCGGGATCGAAAAATGAGCTCGTCCTGCGCTTGCGCAACTATTTAGAACAGCAAGGGGAAGACGTAAACACTTTTGTTTTTGAAACAGAAGTGGAGGAAGAGGAGGTAAGTGAAAGTGTAGATTTTTCTAGTATGATAAAACTTTTGCTAGAGCAGCGAAAAGAGCAAAAGAAGGAACAGCAGAATGTTCTGGAACAACTTGAAGCACAACGAAACGAGCAAAAGAAGGAACAGCAGAATGTTCTGAAACAACTTGAAGCACAGCGAAACGAGCAGAAGAAGGAACAGCAGAATGTTTTGGAACAACTTGAAGCACAACGAAACGAGCAAAAAAAGCTGATTGAAGAACAACGAAACGAACAAAAGTAAGAACAACAGAATATTCTCGAAAGCTTGAGACACAACAGAATGTTTTGGAAAGCCAGAAATACATTCTAGAAGGCAAATTGGGCAACAAAAAATGTATGTGCCCTTCACGATCGAGTTGAAGGTGTGGAAAAACCGATTTCTGTTGTAGAGAACCGTTTGGAAAGCCGATGCCGGGGGTCAATTCCCGATCTGTGAAGCTGTGAAGTGAAAAAAAAATATCATGTCAGTTTTCCTACAGTTTTTTCATTTTATCACTTCACTAAGCGATTCCGGATCTAGAAAGTACTAAAACGTTCTAAATGATAAATTCTGACAGTTTTCTCTCATTTTCTCTCTCATTTAAATTTGATTCCAATTGGATTTTTCATCGTTTGAGTTTTGACGCCATTTTTAATAATTGAATTTTTCACCGAGTCATACGGCAATAAAAAAATATTTATCGTATGAAAAAAAATTGACATTTGAGGTTGGATTTTCACTAATCGAGAATCGAATTTTCGGTGAAGCTGTGATAAATGTTTTCACTTCACAGCTTCACAGATCGGGAATTGACCCCCAGATCCTTAAAATCAAAATTCGAGAATCTGCTGGAGAGTTTGCAAGAAAAAGGAGATGAAACCCTCAACATTTGATGGACAGTTTTCTTGGCCAGTTTACAAGAGACAATTTGAGGCAGCCGCGACAACAAATGGCTGGGATGACGAAGACAAGTACATTGCACTGACTCTTGCTCTTAGAGGACCAGCAGCTGAATTACTTCAAACAGTTCCAGCTGGTAAGAGCGGTGATTTCAGCTCTCTCGTGGTAGCTAGAGATAAATGTTTTGGAGATAGCCACTTGAAAGAAGTCTTCCGAGTCCAACTCAACAACAGAGTCCAGAAAAAGGTGAAAGTCTACAGCAGCTCCAAGCAGACGTCGAAAGACTGAAGTCTTCTGGCAAATCCGGATGCTGGAGAAGAAATCATCAACCAGCTGGCTGTTGAGTCCTTCGTTCATGCCATTTCCGATATATGTACATCTTTAGAGATCTGTGCGAACTGCTGGAACACGTACTCTTTCTGATACTTTAGCATTCGCATTGACAATTGAAGCAGCAGAACAGGCTTCTCATGGAGTACATCGACTTAGAGAAGCCATAGTCGAAGAATGCTCGTACCAAAGAGATGAAATACAAAAGAACCAGCGGAGCGCAATTGCAAGGTGTTGGAACTGCAACAAGACCGGGCACTTACAGCGTCAATGCCGACTACCACCAAATAAAACCGCTTGTGAACATTGTGGAAGCAAGAGATCCAACCCAGAGCAAGGTAACAACAACACCAGCGTTGCCTATCAGCCCGTTTCCCATCAGGGAAACGAGTAAGAACCAACTTCGAGGGGCAGAGGCTGGTTTCTTGTATCGATGGCCCCAAAACCACCATCCAGGTCTCTCAGACCAAACGAGACAACAAAAATCTGACTTTGGAGACTACTATTAATGGCAACAAACATGTGGCTACCATCCTCACCAGTGCCACAGCATCCATAGTACGTCGAGACCTGGTAAAAACCGCAATGGGAGAAGCAGCAAGAGTATGCGGAGAAGTGAGTCTTAAGATCCGACTGGCCGATCTAGTGTTTACTCATCAATTCCTGGTGGCAGATATATGTGAGGAGTGTATCATTATAATCGACTTTATGAAACAGCACGGAGTTATTTTGGACATCGGTAATCAAATTTTGAAATACCAAAATAAAGAAATTAAAATGACTTATTCGAATGAAAATACGTCAACACTGAGGACTGTCATCACGGAAGATCTGATTCTACCTCCTTCTTCTGAATTGTTCGTTTGGACAAAACTGGAAGGTGAGTTTGGAAGCCTTCGATACCTCGTGGTGGAACCAGGCCCAGAGTGTTCCTCCCAAAGCGTCATCATTGGGAAAACACTGGTAGCACCGAAAAAGAAAATGGTCCCCGTACGATTACTAAACACCAGACCGAACGATGTAAGGTTGAAGAAAAGAGAAGTCGTTGGACGTTGCGAATCGGTTGCAGCAATTATTAAGATCACTGATGAAGCCCCGAGAAGAACTATAACTCCGGAGGAGCTCCAGACCATCAAAGCTAGAATATTGAGTTTGATCACCAACAAACAAGGATGGCTGAAAATCTCCTACAAGAGTACACTGACATCTTCCCAACGTCAAAAGGGCAATATGGTAGGACACAGTTGGTGCAGCATCGCATCAACACAGGAGATGCAAGACCGATTCGCAAACCCGCAAGACGCCTTCCACTGGCCAAACAAGGTGAGGTTGAGGAAATGATAACAACATTGAAGAAGAACGGTCTTATCGAAAACTCCAAAAGTCCTTGGGCGTCACCAGTGGTGCTAGTGAAAAAGAAAGACGGAAGCACTCGTTTTTGTGTGGACTACCGAAGGCTGAACGATGTGACTAAGAAAGACAGCTATCCCCTGCCGAGGATCAGTGATACCCTGGGTGCCATGGAGGGAGCCCAGTGGTTCTCGACGTTGGACTTGAAGAGTGTATATTGGCAAGTTGATATCCACCCAGATGATCGGGGAAAGACGGTGTTTTCTACAGGTAATGGGCTCTGGCAGTTCAAAGCTATGCCGTTTGGGCTATGCAATACTCCAGCAACATTCGAGCATTTGATGGAGTGCGTTCTTCAAGGACTGAAGTGAAAAGCTTGCCTAGTCTATTTGGACGATGTGATTGTTTACGGGAAAACATTTAACCAACATTGCAAGAACCTAAAAGCCGTGTTTCAGAGACTTCGAGAGGCTAACCTTAAACTGAATCCTGAAAAATGTGCACTTTTCAAAACCGAAGTTAAGTATTTGGGACACATCATCTCTTCCCAAGGAGTGAAGACTGATCCTGAAGAAGTAGACTCCGTCAAAAATTGGCCAACACCACAGGACAAACATCAATTCCGAAGCTTTCTTGGTCTTGCCACATATTACCGACGTTTTGTTAAGAAATTTGCTGGAGTTGCAAAGAGTAAGCATCAGCTCACCGAAAAAGGGAAGCAGTTTAAATGGTCAAGTGAATGTGAGAAATCTTTTCAGGAACTCAAATACCACTTCTGTAACGCTTCAGTGCTGGCACATCCAACACCCGGCAAAACATTCATCATCGACGCTGATGCAAGCATTGTTGGAATCGGGGCGGTGCTATCCCAAGTGCATGATGGCGAAGAGAAAGTGGTGGCATATTACAGCAAGGTCCTCTCGAAGCCCGAAAGAAACTACTGCGTGACCAGAAGGGAGCTGCTAGCTCTTATCTTGGCAGCAAAGCACTTCCATAAGTACATCTATGGACAGAAATTCCTTCTGTGGACAGACCATGGTGCTCTGAACTGGCTGTTGAACTTCAAAAATCTAGAAGGTCAAGTCGCAAGGTGGATAGAAAGACTGCAGACTTATGATTACCAGATTCAACACCGTAGAGGAAAGTTGCACTCAAACGCCGACGCATTATCCCGAAGACCTTGCAAAGTGGATTGCAAGCATTGTAGGCGGCAAAAAGACAAAGAAAATATTACCGCTCAGCGACTAAGAGCTGATCCAGTATGCGGATGGAGCAATGAAGAAGTGAGGACTGCTCAACAGGAGGATCCAGATATCGAACCCATTCTCGCATGGAAAGAAAATGGAGAGAAACCTGGGGCCGAATTACGGCACACGCTATCGAATAAGTCGTATCGGAATTATGGGAATTTGGTATTACCGCTCACGATATCGAGTCATCTAGTACCACAATTCGTCATTCTCTCATCAGTTATCCATCGGAATTTCATTTGATGCATAAAGTTCTCTCTTATTCATACATGAAAGACTATCGAAACCATCTATTATCAATATTTCATTTAATAACACCATCCGAGTGTATTTTATGCTTAAATTTTCCGAAATTCTTACTAAATATTGTCTTTTTTTACAAAGGCATGAATTTTACCTACCAAAAAATAATGAAATAAGTATAAAGAGACACCATTGACATCTATGAATTAATAGAAACTCGAAATTTACTAGTGAATATTCGATGATACTAGTACAATTTTAAGGAGCAATACCATACGAGAGGTCACGTATGCTGTAATTCCAAAATGGTTACTCACTCACTCGATCTCTAATGCCACTCACTCACTCGATATCGTGAGCTGTAATTCGGCCCCTGAATGGGGAGACATTTCTGACAGGAGTCCAGTTCTCAAAGCCTATTGGGCACAGTGGGACTCACTATATGTGCAAGAAGGTGTCCTCAGGCGAAGATGGGAGTCCACTGACGGTAAGTCATATGTGATGCGGCTGATCGTACCGCAATCGAAAGTCAGTGAAGTTCTTCGGGAAATACACGACGGACCTTCTGGAGGCCACCTGGGAGTTTACAAAACACTGGAGAAGGTGCGACATCGGTTCTACTGGTTACATGCTAGAGATGACGTGGAGAAGTGTTGCCGAACATGTGACAAGTGTACTGGAACCAAATGACCTGGTAGGTGGATTCAAGGTAAGATGCATCAGTACAGCGTTGGATCGCCTTTTGAGAGGATTGCAGTAGATGTGGCTGGGCCTTTTTCAGAGACCAACGCTGGAAACAAGTACATTCAGGTTGTAATGTACTATTTTAGCAAGTGGCCTGAGGCGTATGCCACCCCAAATCAAGAAGCTAAAACGGTGGTCGACCAGGTTGTGTTTAACTGGGTGAGTAGGTTTGGCGTGCCTATGGACCTCCATTCCGACCAAGGGAGGAACTTTGAGTCAAACATCTTCCAAGGAGTGTGCGGACTACTTGGCATTAAGAAGACTAGAACCACACCGCTTCATCCACAGTCTGATGGGATGGTTGAAAGATTCAACCGGAGATAGGCACGTACCGCTATTCCTGATGGCCTATAGAAGTGCAGTACATAGCTCGACAGGACAAACACCATCTGACATCCTATTCGGGAAAACCATGCGGCTGCCCAGCGAACTTAAATTTGGATGCCCCACAGAGGAGCCACAGGACACGAATGCGTATGTGGCTTTATAATCCTCATCGTCAAAAGGGATTGTCACCGAAACTTCAGCAGAACTGGGAAGGTCCTTATACTGTTGTCACGAGGATTGACGACGTGGTTTACCGCATCCAAAGAGGACTAAGAGGCAAGTTAAAAGTAGTTCATTGTGACCAGCTGCATCGATATAGTGGCGAGGCTGCAGATGGAATTATTCGGGACGAACAATCATAAGGAGGGGGCAGTGTAACGTGAACCCAACATTTAATACCAATTTCCTAATCGAAAACGTTCAACTGAAAACACAAGCGGCAACACTAGTGTAAGTGTAGAAATATACCAGAAGGAAAAATGTTTGACAAGGTGGAGAGTGGAGACAATGTGGAAATTACTGGAGAGTTCTAGATGAAATGTCATTCGATATAAATAGACCGCCCGAGGCAACCAGATGGCAGTTTTGATTTTAGAGTGATAAAGTTAAGAGTAAATTGTTGTATACAAGTGGTAGTCCAAAGGTCGAGTTGAGATCGAATAAAGTATAGATACTGAATAAAAGTGGTAGAAATAAATTGAAAGGTGAAGTCTTATTTTGCGAACTAAGCGCACGTTACAATATGTTGAAACAATAGTCCCGCATTTTTTCAAAATATTTCCCATCACGGATAGTTTGATAGTTTGGTGTATTAACACTTGTTCTTACAGCATTGAGAACAACTTCAAGCAAGTCTATTTGAGATCTGTTTACAAAATGAATACAGTTTGAAGATACATATGTTTTACAATAATTTTATTTATTTAAATGTCTTATCAATTAATTCTATTGAACCGCAATGAAAAATTCGTGAAGTATGTTTGAAAATATAATTTTGCATAGTTACATTCATGTTTGCATTTTTTGATGTGTAAACGTGTTGTCCATCTCAATTCGAATTTGAATGAATTTTAGTTTTTCTTCGGGAGACCCTAAAAAACATCAATTTTATTTTTATTATTATGTACCTTTTTGTTTTTGGATAAAAAAAGGTCAAACCTACATTTATTGTAAGGTTTTCACGTTATTCTTCCTTTTTTCGTGTGCCGTCCATACTGCTGACAACTACTTCCTGCTTTGTTTACCGATTGTTCGACAAAAAAAGTTGTGAATGCAACAGGAACTAGACACACCTCTCTTTCTTAACAAACGTCAAAATTTAAAGTATTTTAGCATAAGGCTAAATGGGCTAAAATTTGATTCCTCTTATTCACCACGCTAGTGTCATATTTTAACCCATTTACCCCAATTTTAACCAAATTCACACACAGCCTTAAGGAAATTTATCAAGCTATTGTAACGTGAACCCAACATTTTATACCAATTTCCTAATCGAAAAACGTTCAACCGAAAACACAACTGGCAACACTATAATGGAATGGTATAAATGACAAGCGTTGCTTGTAAGCCAGTGTGTGTGAGTGTAGAGATGCTTGACAGCAAATGTGGAGCCAATGTAGAAGTTACTGGAGAGTTCTAGATGGCATGTCATTCGATATAAATAGCCCGCCCGAGGCAACCAGAGGGCAGTTTTGTTTATAGAGTGATAAAGTTAAGAGTAAATACAAGTGATAGTCCAAAAGTCGAGTTGAGTTCGAATAAAGTGTATATCGAAAGTAGATACTGAATAAAGTGGTAGAATTAAATTGAAAAGTAGAGTTTTATTTTTGCGAACTAAGCGCACGTTACATTGGTGTCAGAAGTGTAAATAAAACTTATTTGACTAGTAAAGTGTAAAAAAAAAGTAAAAAGAAAATAATAATTATATACAGTGAAAATGGGTAAGTTGTTAGAAGAGCTCACTTGCATTGCGCTTAAAAGTGAGTTAGGTAAGCGAAATCTTTCTAGAGCGGGATCGAAAAATGAGCTCGTCCTGCGCTTACGTAACTATTTGGAACAGCAAGGGGAAGACGTGAACACTTTTGTTTTTTCCAGAAGTGGAAGAAGAGGAAGTAAGTGAAAATGTAGATTTTTCTAGTATGATGAAACTTTTGTTAGAACAACGAAACGAGCAAAAGAAGGAACAGCAGAATGTTCTCGAACAACTTGAAGCACAACGAAACGAGCAAAAGAAAGAACAGCAGAATGTTCTCGAACGACTCGAAGTACAACAAAAGAATCTGGAAGATCAACGAAACGAACAAAAGAAAGAACAACAGAACATTCTCGAAAGACTCGAGGCGCAACAGAATGTTTTGGAAGGCCAGAAAAACATTCTAGAAGGCAAATTGGGCAACATTGAGAAAAATCTATGTGCCCTTGACGAACGAGTTGAAGGTGTGGAAAAACAGCTTTCTGTTGTAGAGAATCGTTTGGAAAGCCGATGCGATAACCAGTTCTCTCTTCTGTCCAAGGAATTAGACCAGATCCGGAAAATAAAAATTCGAGAATCTGCTGGAGAGTTTGCAAGGAAAAAGGAGATGAAACCCCCAACATTTGATGGACAGTCTTCTTGGCCAGTCTACAAGAGACAATTTGAGGCAGCCGCGACAACAAATGGCTGGGATGACGAAGACAAGTACATTGCACTGACTCTTGCTCTTAGAGGACCAGCAGCTGAATTACTTCAAACAGTTCCAGCTGGTAAGAGCGGCGATTTCAGTTCTCTCGTGGCAGCTATAGATAAACGCTTTGGAGATAGCCACTTGAAAGAAGTCTTCCGAGTCCAACTCAATAACAGAGTCCAGAAAAGGGGTGAAAGTTTACAGCAGGTCCAAGCAGACGTCGAAAGACTGGTTCACCTGGCATACCCGGATGCTGGAGAAGAAATCATCAACCAGCTTGCTGTTGAGTCCTTCGTTCGTGCCATTTCCGATATACATCTTCAGAGGTCTGTGCGAACTGCTAGAACACGTACTCTTTCCGAAACTTTAGCATTCGCATTGACAATTGAAGCAGCAGAACAGGCTTCTCAGGGAGTACATCGACTTAGAGAGGCCATAGTCGAAGAATGCTCGTGCCAAATAGCTGAAATACAAAAGAACCGGAGCGGACTAGCAAGATGTTGGAACTGCAACAAGACCGGGCACTTACAGCGTCAATGCCGACTACCACCAAACAAAGCCAGTTGTCAACATTGTGGAAGCAAGAGATCCAACCCAGAGCAAGGTAACAACAACACCAGCGTTGCCTATCAGCCCGTTTCCCATCAGGGAAACGAGTAAGAACCAACTTCGAGGGGCAGAGGCTGGTTTCTTGTATCGATGGCCCCAAAACCACCATCCAGGTCTCCCAGACCAAACGCGACAACAAAAGTCTGACTGTGGAGACTACTATTAGCGGGAACAAACATGTGGCTACCATTGACACCGGTGCCACAGCATCCATAGTACGTCGAGACCTGGTAAAGATGGCGTGGCTCCATAACACCAATAGCTACCGTCTAAGAACCGCAACGGGAGAAGCAGCAAGAGTATATGGAGAAGTGTGTCTCAAGATCCGACTGGCCGATCTAGTGTTTACTCATCAATTCCTGGTGGCAGATATATGTGACGAGTGCATCATTGGAATCAACTTAATGAAACAGCACGGAGTTATTTTGGATATCGGTAATCAAGCTTTGAAATACCAAAATAAAGAAATTCCAATGACCTATTCGAATGAAAATACGTCAACACTGAGAACTGTCATCACGGAAGATCTGATTCTGCCTCCTTCTTCTGAAGTGTTCGTTTGGACAAAACTGGAAGGTGAGTTTGGAAGCCTTCGATACCTCATGGTGGAACCAGACCCAGAGTGTTCCTCCCAAAGCGTCATCATTGGGAAAACACTGGTAGCACCGAAAAACAAAATGGTCCCCGTACGATTACTAAACACCAGACCGTACGATGTAAGGTTGAAGAAAGGAGAAGTCGTTGGACGTTGCGAATCGGTTGCAGCAATTACGAAGATCACAGACGAAGCCCCAAGAAAAACTATAACTCCGGAGGAGCTCAAAACCATCAGAGCTAAAATACTGAATTCATCCAACCTTGATCACCAACAAACAAGGATGGCTGAAAATCTCCTACAAGAGTACACTGACATCTTCGCATCGCAAAAGGGACAATATGGTAGGACACAGTTGGTGCAGCATCGCATCAACACAGGAGATGCAAGACCGATTCGTCAACCCGCAAGACGCCTTCCACTGGCCAAACAAGGTGAGGTTGAGGAAATGATAACAGCAATGAAAAAGGACGGTCTTATCGAAAATTCCAAAAGTCCTTGGGCGTCACCAGTGGTGCTAGTGAAAAAGAAAGACGGAAGTACTCGTTTTTGTGTGGACTACCGAAGGCTGAATGATGTAACTAAGAAGGACAGCTATCCCCTGCCGAGAATCAGTGATACCCTGGATGCCATGGAGGGAGCGCAGTGGTTCTCGACGCTGGACTTGAAGAGCGGATATTGGCAAGTTGACATCCACCCTGATGATCGGGAAAAGACGGCATTTTCTACAGGTAATGGGCTCTGGCAGTTTAAGGTTATGCCGTTTGGGCTATGCAACGCTCCGGCAACATTCGAGCGTTTGATGGAGTGCGTTCTTCAAGGACTGACGTGGAAAGCTTGCCTAGTCTACTTGGACGATGTCATTGTTTACGGGAAAACATTTGACCAACATTGTAAGAACCTTAAAGCCGTGTTTCAGAGACTTCGAGAGGCTAACCTTAAACTGAATCCAGAAAAATGTGCACTTTTCAAAACCGAAGTCAAGTATTTGGGACACATCATCTCATCCCAAGGAGTAAAGACTGATCCTGAAAAAGTTGACTCCGTCAAAAATTGGCCAACACCACAGGACAAACATCAACTCCGAAGTTTTCTGGGACTTGCCACATATTACCGACGTTTTGTTAAGAACTTCGCTGGAGTTGCAAAGAGTCTGCATCAGCTCACCGAAAAGGGGAAGCAGTTTAAATGGTCAGGTGAGTGTGAGAAATCTTTCCAGGAACTCAAATACCGCCTCTGTAACGCTCCAGTGCTGGCACATCCAACACCTGGCAAAACATTCATCGTCGACGCAGATGCAAGCAACGTTGGAATCGGGGCGGTACTATCCCAAGTGCATGATGGCGAAGAGAAAGTGGTGGCATACTACAGCAAGGTCCTATCGAAACCCGAAAGGAACTACTGCGTGACCAGAAGGGAACTGCTAGCTCTTATATTGGCAACAAAGCACTTCCATAAGTACATCTATGGACAGAAATTCCTTCTGCGGACAGACCACGGTGCTCTGAGCTGGCTGTTGAACTTCAAAAATCCAGAAGGTCAAGTCGCAAGGTGGATAGAAAGATTGCAGACCTATGACTACCAGATCCAACACCGCAGAGGAAAGCTGCACTCAAACGCCGATGCATTATCACGAAGACCTTGCAAAGTGGATTGCAAGCATTGCAAGCGGCAAGAAAAAGTCGAGTTGAGTTCGAATAAAGTGTATATCGAAAGTAGATACTGAATAAAGTGGTAGAATTAAATTGAAAAGTAGAGTTTTATTTTTGCGAACTAAGCGCACGTTACATTGGTGTCAGAAGTGTAAATAAAACTTATTTGACTAGTAAAGTGTAAAAAAAAAAGTAAAAAGAAAATAATAATTATATACAGTGAAAATGGGTAAGTTGTTAGAAGAGCTCACTTGCATTGAGCTTAAAAGTGAGTTAGGTAAGCGAAATCTTTCTAGAGCGGGATCGAAAAATGAGCTCGTCCTGCGCTTACGTAACTATTTGGAACAGCAAGGGGAAGACGTGAACACTTTTGTTTTTGAAACAGAAGTGGAAGAAGAGGAAGTAAGTGAAAATGTAGATTTTTCTAGTATGATGAAACTTTTGTTAGAACAACGAAACGAGCAAAAGAAGGAACAGCAGAATGTTCTCGAACAACTTGAAGCACAACGAAACGAGCAAAAGAAAGAACAGCAGAATGTTCTCGAACGACTCGAAGTACAACAAAAGAATCTGGAAGATCAACGAAACGAACAAAAGAAAGAACAACAGAACATTCTCGAAAGACTCGAGGCGCAACAGAATGTTTTGGAAGGCCAGAAAAACATTCTAGAAGGCAAATTGGGCAACATTGAGAAAAATCTATGTGCCCTTGACGAACGAGTTGAAGGTGTGGAAAAACAGCTTTCTGTTGTAGAGAATCGTTTGGAAAGCCGATGCGATAACCAGTTCTCTCTTCTGTCCAAGGAATTAGACCAGATCCGGAAAATAAAAATTCGAGAATCTGCTGGAAAGTTTGCAAGGAAAAAGGAGATGAAACCCCCAACATTTGATGGACAGTCTTCTTGGCCAGTCTACAAGAGACAATTTGAGGCAGCCGCGACAACAAATGGCTGGGATGACGAAGACAAGTACATTGCACTGACTCTTGCTCTTAGAGGACCAGCAGCTGAATTACTTCAAACAGTTCCAGCTGGTAAGAGCGGCGATTTCAGTTCTCTCGTGGCAGCTATAGATAAACGCTTTGGAAATAGCCACTTGAAAGAAGTCTTCCGAGTCCAACTCAATAACAGAGTCCAGAAAAGGGGTGAAAGTCTACAGCAGGTCCAAGCAGACGTCGAAAGACTGGTTCACCTGGCATACCCGGATGCTGGAGAAGAAATCATCAACCAGCTTGCTGTTGAGTCCTTCGTTCGTGCCATTTCCGATAAACATCTTCAGAGGTCTGTGCGAACTGCTAGAACACGTACTCTTTCCGAAACTTTAGCATTCGCATTGACAATTGAAGCAGCAGAACAGGCTTCTCAGGGAGTACATCGACTTAGAGAGGCCATAGTCGAAGAATGCTCGTGCCAAATAGCTGAAATACAAAAGAACCGGAGCGGACTAGCAAGATGTTGGAACTGCAACAAGACCGGGCACTTACAGCGTCAATGCCGACTACCACCAAACAAAGCCAGTTGTCAACATTGTGGAAGCAAGAGATCCAACCCAGAGCAAGGTAACAACAACACCAGCGTTGCCTATCAGCCCGTTTCCCATCAGGGAAACGAGTAAGAACCAACTTCGAGGGGCAGAGGCTGGTTTCTTGTATCGATGGCCCCAAAACCACCATCCAGGTCTCCCAGACCAAACGCGACAACAAAAGTCTGACTGTGGAGACTACTATTAGCGGGAACAAACATGTGGCTACCATTGACACCGGTGCCACAGCATCCATAGTACGTCGAGACCTGGTAAAGATGGCGTGGCTCCATAACACCAATAGCTACCGTCTAAGAACCGCAACGGGAGAAGCAGCAAGAGTATATGGAGAAGTGTGTCTCAAGATCCGACTGGCCGATCTAGTGTTTACTCATCAATTCCTGGTGGCAGATATATGTGACGAGTGCATCATTGGAATCAACTTAATGAAACAGCACGGAGTTATTTTGGATATCGGTAATCAAGCTTTGAAATACCAAAATAAAGAAATTCCAATGACCTATTCGAATGAAAATACGTCAACACTGAGAACTGTCATCACGGAAGATCTGATTCTGCCTCCTTCTTCTGAAGTGTTCGTTTGGACAAAACTGGAAGGTGAGTTTGGAAGCCTTCGATACCTCATGGTGGAACCAGACCCAGAGTGTTCCTCCCAAAGCGTCATCATTGGGAAAACACTGGTAGCACCGAAAAACAAAATGGTCCCCGTACGATTACTAAACACCAGACCGTACGATGTAAGGTTGAAGAAAGGAGAAGTCGTTGGACGTTGCGAATCGGTTGCAGCAATTACGAAGATCACAGACGAAGCCCCAAGAAAAACTATAACTCCGGAGGAGCTCAAAACCATCAGAGCTAAAATACTGAATTCATCCAACCTTGATCACCAACAAACAAGGATGGCTGAAAATCTCCTACAAGAGTACACTGACATCTTCGCATCGCAAAAGGGACAATATGGTAGGACACAGTTGGTGCAGCATCGCATCAACACAGGAGATGCAAGACCGATTCGTCAACCCGCAAGACGCCTTCCACTGGCCAAACAAGGTGAGGTTGAGGAAATGATAACAGCAATGAAAAAGGACGGTCTTATCGAAAATTCCAAAAGTCCTTGGGCGTCACCAGTGGTGCTAGTGAAAAAGAAAGACGGAAGTACTCGTTTTTGTGTGGACTACCGAAGGCTGAATGATGTAACTAAGAAGGACAGCTATCCCCTGCCGAGAATCAGTGATACCCTGGATGCCATGGAGGGAGCGCAGTGGTTCTCGACGCTGGACTTAAAGAGCGGATATTGGCAAGTTGACATCCACCCTGATGATCGGGAAAAGACGGCATTTTCTACAGGTAATGGGCTCTGGCAGTTTAAGGTTATGCCGTTTGGGCTATGCAACGCTCCGGCAACATTCGAGCGTTTGATGGAGTGCGTTCTTCAAGGACTGACGTGGAAAGCTTGCCTAGTCTACTTGGACGATGTCATTGTTTACGGGAAAACATTTGACCAACATTGTAAGAACCTTAAAGCCGTGTTTCAGATGTTGCGGTATATTTTACCACAACAAGTTAAACCTCTACTTTTCTTCCTCTTCCCATTTTCACCCCTCCTTTTGTTGTGGCTTCAAGGTGCTGGCAGAGTACAAAGCAACCCTAGTCCATCAGCTAGTGGTGTACTTCAAAGCATTTTGGAAAAGCAACCCAAATAGGTACCCCTTCATTGAGCCAGTGGACGGCTGGAGACTCAAGCAGCAGCGATAGTAAGAACCAGGGAGGTTCTGGAGAAAATCCATCGAAACAGCAGCAGGTTACTAGCCACCTAATATTTGTAGTAAAGGTAGAGATATGGCTACCCATCTCTAATGCACTGACTAGTTATCAGTCAACGTTTACGTTAACGTCATCATCATCAGAATTTGGCATTTGAAGCCTTTTTCAATATAAACGGCCAAGAGCCCAACGTAATGGCTGAGTGCCCACCGTAAAGGCCGAGTGCCCAACCTAAAGTGCTTTACCTTAAAAAGAAATGACTCTTTACAGAATTATCCCCATTCCCCCAAATCTGCGCGAAGGTTCACCGAAGTAGTTTAGTAGTTTTCGCGAAAAATGACGAATCCTCGTTAACTGAATCCTAGCTTAAATAGTTTTCTTGCACAGTGTAACTTGGGTCGGTTGGGCCGAGGGAATTTGTTTAAAGAAATAGTTTTTCAATTTTCTATTCTGGAATGGATTGAAATGGAACAGGTCTGGATTCGTTCATTCGGGCAAGTTGTTGCGAATCTCTAACGACCAAGAGATTCACAACGAAATTGTTTAGAAGAGAGCGATGGATGCGTTTCGCCTACGGCGCAGACTCCAGCGAATTTGCTGAGAGTATTGCAGATACCCCGTGACGAACCTCCACGACTCTGATTGGTTGAAGTGAGTGGAATTTGCTGAATGCGCCGATGAACGAAGAGACCGCCAAGAAGATGGCACTTCTTGGTTGACCTCTAAAAAGGACACTGTGCCAAAGAGTTTTGAGGATTGAAAAATTATTCGGAGAATTTTTAATCGAGTGTTTAATCTTTGCAAGTAGTGCAAGTTTAAATTTTTATAGTGTTTGATTGGCAGGAAGGCCAAACTAAACAGTATTTTGAGTCTGTGCAGGAAAGCTCCAAACAGGCAGGAATTCGGAGGAGTTAGTGCCAGTACGGGCAAGAAAACTCAGGCAGGATTCGTCAGCAGAAAAGTTAAGTATTTTTCTATAAAAGTGAAAAAGTGTTAGTAGTGCGTTTGTTTTGGCTTTGACTATTGAGTCATATTGTTGTTTCGGTAACCCTTCGCCTTCCGTAATTAATCCTGAGATTGCAGGACGCGCGACCTCCATTTAACCTTGTTGTCTGTTCGGGAAAATTCCCAAAGAGTCGTTTGTTTGCGGGTGTGTTGTGCACACAAGTTGTTGTTTTGAATTTTAACCTGGGTAAAATCCCATCTTCGATCATTAAATATCATACCATTTAAATTGTTAACTAACTCTTTGTCATATTTTACATACTTTGTACACTCCCAATTGTTTACGAAAAGATTTCAGGTTTTATACCTATACTTGTAAAGGTTTCCTGAACAAAATATAGTTTTATTCCTTTTGGAAAATAATCGCGTTTTAATTCTATTTGAAGACCATTTTCAGTGCTAAAGTTGGTTTGGAAATTCCAAACAAAAATTTCCTGGCGCCCTTTACTTTGTGAAACACCCTACTTGTGTTTTGATTGAATATTATTCATCGCATTAAATTCGTTTTATTTACCTTTAATTCATCAGTATTTACCTATAAAACTACCTACGGACCACCCCTTGCTGAGCAGCTGGCATTGGCAGCATATAATATTGCTACCTGTTGCATTCTTTTCCCATCGAAATCCAACCAGCTGTCATTTGACAGTTCATCATAAAATTAAAATTCGATCAACATCGCCGCGGCACATCGGTGTGCATATTTGTTAAACATTCGTCTTAAAATCACTAATTAATCATACGTACGATTAATTAAAGTATTTGAATAATATAATCCAAGTTGTGGATTCGTTTTTGTTTCGTTTGGATTCGGTTCGGTCGGAAAAAAGTGCAACAATTGGCGTCCAAACGTGGGGCCTTGTGTGGTGTTTTTTTGCATATATTTTTTCTCCTGTTGTGTGTTGTGATTTTTCTTAGTGGAAAATTTTAGGGAAGTGTTATTTTCACTTAGTATTACCTACATATTTTATGAATGTGATTTTGTGTTTGAATCTTTTTACTTTGCCCGTGTTTTTTTTTTTTTTTTTCTAGGTGAACATTTAATTGTTCAGGAATTGTGATTGCCGTACATTCTACAAAATATATATATACATCCATCACTGTTGTTGGATTGCGCTTTGTGCATTATTAATTTGGATTCACTGTGCTATTGGTATACCCAGTGCAACAAGTAGGTGCTTTTGTTTTTTTATATTTGGTTCATTTTTGGATTTTGATTGAGATTATTTCTCATCAATCGAATCTCCATACCTACATTAGATTTTATTTTGATTTTAATTTCTTATTAAATATTAAAGAGTTTGACAGTTTGTGTGGCAATTTTCCAGCCATATTAAACATAAATCTGTCTCGCTCACTCACATAGTTTGTTGGTGTGAGCCTAATTTATATATTGAGAGTTGAGTGTTGCCGTCGGCGAATATTTTTTTTTCAATACTTTTTGAATTTATTGGTGCTATTTTTTTTAATACTTTTTTTTACTACTATTTTTTTTAATACTTTTTTAAATACATTTTTATATTTTGTTTTATTTTGAACTTTGGTGGTTTTTTTTTGATTGCGAGTCTGTTTTTTTTTATTAGTTTTTTTAACTTTTTTTATTCATCATGGACATCAACCGTTTGTCACAAGAGGAGCTTGTGTACGAGATGTTGAGTAGGGGATTAGAGAAGGGAACTGTGGACGTTATGAGAAGTTCCTTAAGATCTTCTCGGATGTTAGAACGTCGCGGTTCAGTTGAGGCATACGGGAAGTACCCGTTTAGTTACGTTCAGGATAGGGATGCAGTTGAGGAGAAGATTAGGGAGATTAGGGTTCTTCTTAAGGATCAACCAAGAAATCCCAAGTCGGGGGAATACTTGAAGATCCTTACGAAGATAGAATGGAGCTTGAATAGGATAGGAAAAGCGCAGGCAGAAGGAGATGAGGAAATAGGAGAGCAGAAATCTCTGAAGAGTGAGCTGCTTCTCCTATTAGCTAAGTTAACAGATGAAGAAGAGCAAGCGTCGAACGAAGACAATGCTTCTTCTTCAGGAACGAGTGGTAGGCAGTTGGTGGAGAACACTCCCCAACAAAATCGGATAAACACACGAGGACCAGTGTGCAACGAGGGATTCCAACAGAGGTCAGATAGTGTTAGAGTAGGGATTTCCGAACCGCTAGAGCGATTTACGGAAAGGATCAGTAGGTGGAATGTTCAGTTCAGTGGTGAGCGATGTGGCACATCACTGAACTCATTCTTAGAAAGGGTAGAGGAACTTAGTTTAGCTCGAGGGGTTTCAGAAACCCGATTGTTCCAGTCAGTGGTTGACCTTCTAACAGGTCAAGCCCTACTGTGGTATAGGTCAGTTAGGGAAGACATAGGTGATTGGCAGGAATTCGTAGAGGCGTTGAAATACGAGTTCTTGCCAGCAAATTATGATGATCTGTTGATGGAACAGATCAACCGTAGGACCCAAGGGAAGGAGGAGACGTATGGAGCATATCTCGCTACCATGCGTACAATGTTTAGGAGATTAGGGGAGCCATTATCCGAACGTAGGAAAGTGGCTATCCTAATGAAGAATTTGGACCCGTTTTATCAAAAACAGATTGGTTTCCAAAAACCTCAATCTGTGAAGGAGTTAGCTAAATTAGGCAGGGATTTAGAAACGCTTAGGGCGAATGTAGAGAATTTTGAGCCTCCCGCTCGAAATAAAAATTGCGTTGAACCCGAGTTTGGTTACTCTGCTGGTCCAGCAGTACAACCGAGGGTGGCAGCGGTTAGCAGAGATGAGCAGCCTGTCCAAGTAGTGGAAGCTAGAAGGTCTCCACCTAATAGATCCACTCAAGTTGACAGGTCGATTCGATGTTTTAACTGCGGGAAAGAAGGTCACTTCTCTAGCAGGTGTTCCGCTAAAAAGCATTGCTTCGGTTGTGGTGCTGAAGGTGTCAGCCGCAACAACTGTCGTCGTTGTTCATCGGGAAATGGGCAACGGGCTCTTGCGCCAGCAGGGCGAGAGTTCCGGAGGCATTAGGAGCTAGGTTGCCTGCTGGTAACCAGCTGGCAAAAATTCATTTAGGGTTTACGTTGGAGGCAAACGGGGATGATAGGAGACCATTTTTAGGAGTTAGCATTTACGGGACTAGGTTTTTGGGATTGTTAGATTCAGGAGCTTCAAGAACAATTTTAGGTAGAGATAGCTGGAGAATTCTCCAAGATTTAGGATTAGTGGTTAAAGAGGGGAATATCCATTCTGTATGCTTGGCAGATGGAGCAGGAGTAGAAGTTTTAGGGTCAGTGAACTTACCAATCGTGGTTGAAAACAAGGCAGTTCTTATAGACTGCTTAGTTATTCCAACTCTGCCGCATACCGTGATACTAGGTGCAGATTTTTGGGCACTGTCGGGAATCGTCCCGGATTTGCGATCACGTATGTGGAGTTTTTCGGACCAAGAGTGTTTGGGCTCGATTTGCTCGATTACTGAGCGTTCAGAGTTGACGAAAGATCAGACTAGTTTGTTGGAAGCCATGGTTGAGGAAGCTTTTAGGAAGATGCCAGAGGGATTAGGGTGCACAACTATGATTGAGCACAAGATTAGGACGTCGGCGGAACCGATTAAACAACGGTATTATCCGGTTTCTCCGGCAATGCAGGGACATATTGATAGGGAATTAAATGAGATGTTAGAAGCAGGAGTTATTGAGAGATCCAACAGTGCTTGGTCATCTCCAATACTATTAGTTAAAAAGAAAGACGGGTCTTTTAGGTTTTGTGTAGATTTTAGAAAGCTTAATAAAAATACAGATAGGGATGCTTATCCACTACCCTACATAGCGGCCATTTTGGACAGGCTTCGAGGAGCGAAGTTTTTGTCCTCTTTGGATATAAAATCAGCGTATTGGCAGATTCCAATGGAGGAGGAGTCTAAGCCCTATACCGCTTTCACGGTTCCCGGGAGAGGTCTCTTTCAGTTTAGAAGGATGCCTTTCGGGCTTCATAACTCGCCTGCGACATGGCAACGGTTTATCGACACAGTTTTGGGTGCCGATCTAGAGCCGTACGTCTTCGTCTATTTAGACGACATCATTATCCTGACGGATACTTTCGAGAAGCATCTTGAAATCCTGAAGGAAGTTTTGAAAAGGTTGAGTGAAGCAGGGTTGAAGGTCGGTAAGGAGAAGTGTAACTTCTGTAGGCCATCGTTGAAGTTTTTAGGCTATGTAGTGGATCGAAATGGGTTACATGTAGACCCGGAAAAAGTGGAAAGCATGGTTAGGATTCCAGCACCGAGGAATGTGAAAGAGGTTAGGAGTTTTATAGGGACAGTGTCGTGGTATCGTCGATTTGTGCCAAATTTTGCCAATTTGCTTCGACCACTGTCAGATTTATTGAAGAAGAGTAGGAAATTCATCTGGACTGATGAATGTGAGAATAGTTTTAGGAAGGCTAAGGAGTGTTTGGTTACAGCACCAATACTTACTTGCCCTGATTTTCAACGACCTTTTGTCGTACAAACAGACGCGTCGGACTACGGAATCGGTGCCGTATTGTCACAGAACTTCGATGATGGGGAAAAGGTTGTCTGTTACCTTAGTAGGTCTTTAAATAGGAGTGAACGCAACTATTCGACGACGGAAAAAGAGTGTTTGGCTGTACTATGGGCAATAGAGAAGTTACGACCTTACATCGAAGGTGTTCGATTCACGGTTGTGACTGATCATTATTCGCTCATATGGTTGAACAATCTTAAAGATCCGCAGGGAAGATTAGCACGTTGGGCAGTACGGCTTCAACAGTTTGACTTTGAGATCATCCATCGCAAGGGCAAAGAACATGTAGTTCCAGACATGTTATCTCGAGGAGTTCCGGTGTTAGCCGAGATCTCAGAAGAGGATCAAGACCCTTGGATTGCGAAAATGATCTCAGCGATAAAGTCAAATCCGCTAGCTTACCCAGCGTGGAGGGTAGAACAAGGTCAACTGTTCAAACTGATTAAATCGAATCATGTTGTTGTTCATGAAAATAATCAAGAATGGAAGAAAGTTGTAGGAAAGCAGGATAGATTAGCTATATTACAGGAATGCCATGATAGTCCTTTAGCTGGACACATGGGAGTTAGGAAAACTTTTGCTAGGATAGGGGGAAAGTACTATTGGCCTAAAATGAGAGGCGATATTACTAAGTATGTTAGGAATTGTAAAGTTTGCCAACAAGTAAAACCGGTTAATGAAAAACCAGCTGGTTTGATGACTGAAAGAGTAGGAATAAAGGCACCGTGGGAAATGATCTGTGTAGATCTCGTTGGTCCCCTTCCAAAGTCAAGTAGAGGTTTTATCTACATTTTGACTGTCGTCGATTACTTCACCAAATTCCCCCTACTTTTCGCGTTAAGGTCTGCTACTGCCAAGGCAATCTGCCGGGAGTTAGAAGACAATGTCTTTCTCCTTTTTGGTATTCCTAAGGTTGTCGTCTGCGATAATGGCCCTCAGTTCCGATCTAAAGAACTGAAATCTCTTTGCGATTCTTATTCGTCTCAAATTCGTTTTACAGCTCATTACCACCCACAGGCTAATCCAGCGGAGAGGATAAATCAAATCATCAAAACAACGCTCAGAGCATACGTCTCTGATAACCACCGGATATGGGATGCGCAGTTGTCTAAGGTTGCGTGCGCGATTCGCACGTCCACTCATGAAGTTTTAGGAGTATCCCCTTATTATGCTAATTTTGGTAGGGATATGGTGACTTCAGGTAGAGAAGTGCCAGTAATAGGTGATAGGTCAGATAGGGATCAGGATTTTAGTGAGTTAGAAGTACGCTTTAGGGATCTTAGAGTAGACATCGAAAAGAAGCTACGCGCGGCAACCAAGAAGTCTGCGAAAACATACAACCTCCGCAGAAGAGATGTTCAATATCTCGTTGGCGAGCAGGTTTGGCGTCGAAATTTTGTGTTGTCGGATGCCGCGAACTATTACGCAGCCAAGTTAGCACCGAAGTTTGTCGGTCCGTTTGTGATAAAGAAGCGTGTGTCACCTTGGACATATGTCTTAGAGGATAGTAATGGTAAAGAACGCGGAACTTGGCATGCGAAAGATCTCAAACCGTACACCGATGCATCCCTGGAGAATTGAGCCTTAAAGTAGTTTTTAGCTTTTATTTTTTTATTTTTTTTTATTTTTTTTAATAGCTCTCCATATCGTCGTTTACTTTCAAAGGCTGGCGATTGTACGCCCTGATGGAAAATACCTTTTTCGTTTTTCCTTGAACCTTTGGCTTTAAGAAATGTCCTACAGTTTTTCTTAAACTGCAAGAACATTTCTTGGCAGGTAAGGGTGGGATTTGTTGCGGTATATTTTACCACAACAAGTTAAACCTCTACTTTTCTTCCTCTTCCCATTTTCACCCCTCCTTTTGTTGTGGCTTCAAGGTGCTGGCAGAGTACAAAGCAACCCTAGTCCATCAGCTAGTGGTGTACTTCAAAGCATTTTGGAAAAGCAACCCAAATAGGTACCCCTTCATTGAGCCAGTGGACGGCTGGAGACTCAAGCAGCAGCGATAGTAAGAACCAGGGAGGTTCTGGAGAAAATCCATCGAAACAGCAGCAGGTTACTAGCAACCTAATATTTGTAGTAAAGGTAGAGATATGGCTACCCATCTCTAATGCACTGACTAGTTATCAGTCAACGTTTACGTTAACGTCATCATCATCAGAATTTGGCATTTGAAGCCTTTTTCAATATAAACGGCCAAGAGCCCAACGTAATGGCTGAGTGCCCACCGTAAAGGCCGAGTGCCCAACCTAAAGTGCTTTACCTTAAAAAGAAATGACTCTTTACAGAATTATCCCCATTCCCCCAAATCTGCGCGAAGGTTCACCGAAGTAGTTTAGTAGTTTTCGCGAAAAATGACGAATCCTCGTTAACTGAATCCTAGCTTAAATAGTTTTCTTGCACAGTGTAACTTGGGTCGGTTGGGCCGAGGGAATTTGTTTAAAGAAATAGTTTTTCAATTTTCTATTCTGGAATGGATTGAAATGGAACAGGTCTGGATTCGTTCATTCGGGCAAGTTGTTGCGAATCTCTAACGACCAAGAGATTCACAACGAAATTGTTTAGAAGAGAGCGATGGATGCGTTTCGCCTACGGCGCAGACTCCAGCGAATTTGCTGAGAGTATTGCAGATACCCCGTGACGAACCTCCACGACTCTGATTGGTTGAAGTGAGTGGAATTTGCTGAATGCGCCGATGAACGAAGAGACCGCCAAGAAGATGGCACTTCTTGGTTGACCTCTAAAAAGGACACTGTGCCAAAGAGTTTTGAGGATTGAAAAATTATTCGGAGAATTTTTAATCGAGTGTTTAATCTTTGCAAGTAGTGCAAGTTTAAATTTTTATAGTGTTTGATTGGCAGGAAGGCCAAACTAAACAGTATTTTGAGTCTGTGCAGGAAAGCTCCAAACAGGCAGGAATTCGGAGGAGTTAGTGCCAGTACGGGCAAGAAAACTCAGGCAGGATTCGTCAGCAGAAAAGTTAAGTATTTTTCTATAAAAGTGAAAAAGTGTTAGTAGTGCGTTTGTTTTGGCTTTGACTATTGAGTCATATTGTTGTTTCGGTAACCCTTCGCCTTCCGTAATTAATCCTGAGATTGCAGGACGCGCGACCTCCATTTAACCTTGTTGTCTGTTCGGGAAAATTCCCAAAGAGTCGTTTGTTTGCGGGTGTGTTGTGCACACAAGTTGTTGTTTTGAATTTTAACCTGGGTAAAATCCCATCTTCGATCATTAAATATCATACCATTTAAATTGTTAACTAACTCTTTGTCATATTTTACATACTTTGTACACTCCCAATTGTTTACGAAAAGATTTCAGGTTTTATACCTATACTTGTAAAGGTTTCCTGAACAAAATATAGTTTTATTCCTTTTGGAAAATAATCGCGTTTTAATTCTATTTGAAGACCATTTTCAGTGCTAAAGTTGGTTTGGAAATTCCAAACAAAAATTTCCTGGCGCCCTTTACTTTGTGAAACACCCTACTTGTGTTTTGATTGAATATTATTCATCGCATTAAATTCGTTTTATTTACCTTTAATTCATCAGTATTTACCTATAAAACTACCTACGGACCACCCCTTGCTGAGCAGCTGGCATTGGCAGCATATAATATTGCTACCTGTTGCATTCTTTTCCCATCGAAATCCAACCAGCTGTCATTTGACAGTTCATCATAAAATTAAAATTCGATCAACATCGCCGCGGCACATCGGTGTGCATATTTGTTAAACATTCGTCTTAAAATCACTAATTAATCATACGTACGATTAATTAAAGTATTTGAATAATATAATCCAAGTTGTGGATTCGTTTTTGTTTCGTTTGGATTCGGTTCGGTCGGAAAAAAATGCAACACAGAGACTTCGAGAGGCTAACCTTAAACTGAATCCAGAAAAATGTGCACTTTTCAAAACCGAAGTCAAGTATTTGGGACACATCATCTCATCCCAAGGAGTAAAGACTGATCCTGAAAAAGTTGACTCCGTCAAAAATTGGCCAACACCACAGGACAAACATCAACTCCGAAGTTTTCTGGGACTTGCCACATATTACCGACGTTTTGTTAAGAACTTCGCTGGAGTTGCAAAGAGTCTGCATCAGCTCACCGAAAAGGGGAAGCAGTTTAAATGGTCAGGTGAGTGTGAGAAATCTTTCCAGGAACTCAAATACCGCCTCTGTAACGCTCCAGTGCTGGCACATCCAACACCTGGCAAAACATTCATCGTCGACGCAGATGCAAGCAACGTTGGAATCGGGGCGGTACTATCCCAAGTGCATGATGGCGAAGAGAAAGTGGTGGCATACTACAGCAAGGTCCTATCGAAACCCGAAAGGAACTACTGCGTGACCAGAAGGGAACTGCTAGCTCTTATATTGGCAACAAAGCACTTCCATAAGTACATCTATGGACAGAAATTCCTTCTGCGGACAGACCACGGTGCTCTGAGCTGGCTGTTGAACTTCAAAAATCCAGAAGGTCAAGTCGCAAGGTGGATAGAAAGATTGCAGACCTATGACTACCAGATCCAACACCGCAGAGGAAAGCTGCACTCAAACGCCGATGCATTATCACGAAGACCTTGCAAAGTGGATTGCAAGCATTGCAAGCGGCAAGAAGACAAAGAAATCATTACCGCTCAGCGACTAAGAGCTGACCCCATAAGCGGATGGAGCAATGAGGAAGTGAGGACTGCTCAACAGGAGGATCCAGATATCGAACCCATTCTCGCATGGAAAGAAAATGAAGAGAAACCGGAATGGGGAGACATTTCTGACAGGAGTCCAGTTCTCAAAGCCTATTGGGCACAGTGGGACTCACTATATGTGCAAGAAGGTGTCCTCAGGCGAAGATGGGAATCCGCTGACGGTAAGTCACATGTGATGCAGCTGATCGTACCGCAATCGAAAGTCAGTGAAGTTCTTCGGGAGATGCACGACGGACCTTCTGGAGGCCACCTGGGAGTAAACAAAACACTGGAGAAGGTGCGACATCGGTTCTACTGGTTACATGCTAGAGATGACGTGGAGAAGTGGTGCCGAACATGTGACAAGTGTGCTGCAACCAAAGGACCTGGTAGGAAGATTCAAGGTAAGATGCATCAGTACAACGTTGGATCGCCTTTTGAGAGGATTGCAGTAGATGTGGCTGGGCCTTTTCCAGAGACCAACGCTGGAAACAAATACATTCTGGTTGTAATGGACTATTTTAGCAAGTGGCCTGAGGCGTATGCCATCCCAAATCAAGAAGCCAAAACGGTGGTCGACCAGATTGTGTTTAACTGGGTGAGTAGGTTTGGCGTGCCTATGGAACTCCATTCCGACCAAGGAAGGAACTTTGAGTCAAACATCTTCCAAGGAGTGTGCGGACTACTTGGCATTAAGAAGACGAGAACCACACCGCTTCATCCACAATCTGATGGGATGGTTGAAAGATTCAACCGGACCTTGAAAGAACACCTCACCAAGGTCGTAGGCGACTACCAAAGAGACTGGGATAGGCACGTACCGCTATTCCTGATGGCCTATAGAAGTGCAGTACATAGCTCGACAGGACAAACACCATCTGACATCCTGTTCGGGAAAACCATGCGGCTGCCCAGCGAACTTAAATTTGGATGCCCCACAGAGGAGCCACAGGACACAAACGAGTATGTGGACGACCTCAAGGAGAGACTCGCTGACATCCATAAAAGAACAAGGGAACGGATGAAAACCTACAGCAACCGGATGAAGACACGGTACGACACAAAAGCGACAACGTCAGGATTCCAAGCAGGAGATCGTGTGTGGCTTTATAATCCTCATCGTCAAAAGGGATTGTCACCGAAACTTCAGCAAAACTGGGAAGGTCCTTATACTGTAGTCACGAGGATTAACGACGTGGTTTACCGCATCCAAAGAGGACTAAGAGGCAAGTTAAAAGTAGTTCATTGTGACAGGCTGCATCGATATAGTGGCGAGGCTGCAGATGGAATTATTCGGGACGAACAATCCTAAGGAGGGGGCAGTGTAACGTGAACCCAACATTTTATACCAATTTCCTAATCGAAAAACGTTCAACCGAAAACACAACTGGCAACACTATAATGGAATGGTATAAATGACAGGCGTTGCTTGTAAGCCAGTGTGTGTGAGTGTAGAGATGCTTGACAGCAAATGTGGAGACAATGTAGAAGTTACTGGAGAGTTCTAGATGGCATGTCATTCGATATAAATAGCCCGCCCGAGGCAACCAGAGGGCAGTTTTGTTTATAGAGTGATAAAGTTAAGAGTAAATACAAGTGATAGCCCAAAAGTCGAGTTGAGTTCGAATAAAGTGTATATCGAAAGTAGATACTGAATAAAGTGGTAGAATTAAATTGAAAAGTAGAGTTTTATTTTTGCGAACTAAGCGCACGTTACACTATTGTCAATGCACCCGAAGAACTCCAAACTAGTCACAATAAAGAAACCTCGCAGCAGGCTGTTCAAATAGTTAAAACACTTCGATCTTCGAATTTTGTTATATGTCGAGCGATTCTTCAAAAAGTCATGAGCTTTAATGTCTTTACTTTCAAACAACTGTAAACAATTAAAACCAATCTCAGCATTTAGTCACGTGGATATTTTTGTTAATGCTTTGCAATTTTGAGAAATAAAGTTGAGAAAGAGTAGTAGACTAAACATTTTCTTATCATTTTGTTTTTAGAAGAAACAAAAAGAGATACCAAAACGAAAAAAAACCTTCTTATACATATTTCATTATTTTTGTTTTATAAAAAAAATTATCTTCTTAACATTGTTCATACTGAGACTTTTTTTTCCTAATTTCACAAAACGACCTCAAGTTGGTCAACTAACCCCAAATTCGAAGTAAGTTGGCCAAGGCTATGGGGTTAGTTGACTATATTCTTATTTCCACTAAACCTTTGGTTTCGACGCTCTCGCTGTTTTCCGCACATACCTAGTCCTCATTTTTCTTGAAATGGACAAGAAAAAAAAACTAGTCAACTTACCCCAAAAAAATAGTCAACTTACCGCGTTCGGTCCTTCAGCACTCAACGGATTTTTTTGGTACTCCAGAATCAAAATAAAATACAACCACCAGCTGTTAAGAAGAGCAACACGAATGGTTATCAATGGAGTCAGTGTATAAGTTGTTGTATAGTTTTATAGATTTCTTAACACAAAAAAAGTGGAATTCTAAACTGTTGTCAATTTGTTAATCATTGTACTACAAAGATGGATGAAAGATTTCTGAGCTCAACATAACGTGAATAATATTTTGCATTTAAAGATTCTTAATGTGAAAAGTTTTTCAAAAATTGTCTACATTTTTTTGAAACGTGAAACTGACACAGAGTATGTACTTTCGATGAATAATTTTTTTTGTTTGGAAATAACAACCCTTCATGAACACAAAACACACATTTTAATGATTAATGCTCTGTAGGAACACTCCCGATATCAAATGTAGGTATCTTAGCTAAAGGAGGGAGAGAAAACCAAAAAAATCACACTTAAGATTCAAGAAAACCTTTATTTGTATTTATTTGTGTATATGAAATGTTGTGTCTCTGACTGTTGTATCACCTGAACCACAAGCTAGATGCTGCCCATCTGGGCTGATATGGAACAACTGCCTCCGCATGTCCAAGCATATAGTAGGGGTTAGGGGAGCCCGAGCCGCTAAATTTGCAGTTACTAAAGCGTCATGGGGACTTATTGGATTGTGAAGTTTACGTTCTAAAACGAAAAAAAGTGTATGGCAGTTTTTCATTTTAGTGGGGCGATGGGCGTGTATGAGCTTTTAAAAATGTAAAAAAAAACAGTTAAATTGAAATACTCGAGCGCGTCAGATTTTCATAGAGTATACGCGCTTTGTATTTCTGATAACGAATATATTGTAACGTGCGCTTAGTTCGCAAAAAAATAAAACTCTACCTTTCAATTTAATTCTACAACTTTATTCAGTATCTACTTTCGATATACACTTTATTCGAACTCAACTCGACTTTTGGACTATCACTTGTATTTACTCTTAACTTTATCACTCTATAAACAAAAACTGCCCTCTGGTTGCCTCGGGCGGGCTATTTATATCGAATGACATGCCATCTAGAACTCTCCAGTAACTTCTACATTGTCTCCACATTTGCTGTCTACTCTCTGTCTGTCTGTCTCTCTACACTCACACACACTGGCTTACAAGCAACGCCTGTCATTTATACCATTCCATTAAAGTGTTGCCAGTTGTGTTTTCGGTTGAACGTTTTTCGATTAGGAAATTGGTATAAAATGTTGGGTTCACGTTACACTGCCCCCTCCTTAGGATTGTTCGTCCCGAATAATTCCATCTGCAGCCTCGCCACTATATCGATGCAGCCTGTCACAATGAACTACTTTTAACTTGCCTCTTAGTCCTCTTTGGATGCGGTAAACCACGTCGTTAATCCTCGTGACTACAGTATAAGGACCTTCCCAGTTTTGCTGAAGTTTCGGTGACAATCCCTTTTGACGATGAGGATTATAAAGCCACACACGATCTCCTGCTTGGAATCCTGACGTTGTCGCTTTTGTGTCGTACCGTGTCTTCATCCGGTCGCTGTAGGCTTTCATCCGTTCCCTTGTTCTTTTATGGATGTCAGCGAGTCTCTCCTTGAGGTCGTCCACATACTCGTTTGTGTCCTGTGGCTCCTCTGTGGGGCATCCAAATTTAATTTCGCTGGGCAGCCGCATGGTTTTCCCGAACAGGATGTCAGATGGTGTTTGTCCTGTCGAGCTATGTACTGCACTTCTATAGGCCATCAGGAATAGCGGTACGTGCCTATCCCAGTCTCTTTGGTAGTCGCCTACGACCTTGGTGAGGTGTTCTTTCAAGGTCCGGTTGAATCTTTCAACCATCCCATCAGATTGTGGATGAAGTGGTGTGGTTCTCGTCTTCTTAATGCCAAGTAGTCCGCACACTCCTTGGAAGATGTTTGACTCAAAGTTCCTCCCTTGGTCGGAATGGAGTTCCATAGGCACGCCAAACCTACTAACCCAGTTAAACACAATCTGGTCGACCACCGTTTTGGCTTCTTGATTTGGGATGGCATACGCCTCAGGCCACTTGCTAAAATAGTCCATTACAACCAGAATGTATTTGTTTCCAGCGTTGGTCTCTGGAAAAGACCCAGCCACATCTACTGCAATCCTCTCAAAAGGCGATCCAACGTTGTACTGATGCATCTTACCTTGAATCTTCCTACCAGGTCCTTTGGTTGCAGCACACTTGTCACATGTTCGGCACCACTTCTCCACGTCATCTCTAGCATGTAACCAGTAGAACCGATGTCGCACCTTCTCCAGTGTTTTGTTTACCCCCAGGTGGCCTCCAGAAGGTCCGTCGTGCATCTCCTGAAGAACTTCACTGACTTTCGATTGCGGTACGATCAGCTGCATCACATATGACTTACCGTCAGCGGATTCCCATCTTCGCCTGAGGACACCTTCTTGCACATATAGTGAGTCCCACTGTGCCCAATAGGCTTTGAGAACTGGACTCCTGTCAGAAATGTCTCCCCATTCCGGTTTCTCTTCATTTTCTTTCCATGCGAGAATGGGTTCGATATCTGGATCTTCCTGTTGAGCAGTCCTCACTTCCTCATTGCTCCATCCGCTTATGGGGTCAGCTCTTAGTCGCTGAGCGGTAATGATTTCTTTGTCTTCTTGCCGCTTGCAATGCTTGCAATCCACTTTGCAAGGTCTTCGTGATAATGCATCGGCGTTTGAGTGCAGCTTTCCTCTGCGGTGTTGGATCTGGTAGTCATAGGTCTGCAATCTTTCTATCCACCTTGCGACTTGACCTTCTGGATTTTTGAAGTTCAACAGCCAGCTCAGAGCACCGTGGTCTGTCCGCAGAAGGAATTTCTGTCCATAGATGTACTTATGGAAGTGCTTTGTTGCCAAGATAAGAGCTAGCAGTTCCCTTCTGGTCACGCAGTAGTTCCTTTCGGGTTTCGATAGGACCTTGCTGTAGTATGCCACCACTTTCTCTTCGCCATCATGCACTTGGGATAGTACCGCCCCGATTCCAACGTTGCTTGCATCTGCGTCGACGATGAATGTTATGCCAGGTGTTGGATGTGCCAGCACTGGAGCGTTACAGAGGCGGTATTTGAGTTCCTGGAAAGATTTCTCACACTCACCTGACCATTTAAACTGCTTCCCCTTTTCGGTGAGCTGATGCAAACTCTTTGCAACTCCAGCGAAGTTCTTAACGAAACGTCGGTAATATGTGGCAAGTCCCAGAAAGCTTCGGAGTTGATGTTTGTCCTGTGGTGTTGGCCAATTTTTGACGGAGTCAACTTTTTCAGGATCAGTCTTTACTCCTTGGGATGAGATGATGTGTCCCAAATACTTGACTTCGGTTTTGAAAAGTGCACATTTTTCTGGATTCAGTTTAAGGTTAGCCTCTCGAAGTCTCTGAAACACGGCTTTAAGGTTCTTACAATGTTGGTCAAATGTTTTCCCGTAAACAAGTAGTCCAAGTAGACTAGGCAAGCTTTCCACGTCAGTCCTTGAAGAACGCACTCCATCAAACGCTCGAATGTTGCCGGAGCGTTACATAACCCAAACGGCATAACTTTAAACTTCCAGAGCCCATTACCTGTAGAAAACGCCGTCTTTTCCCGATCATCAGGGTGGATGTCAACTTGCCAATATCCGCTCTTCAAGTCCAGCGTCGAGAACCACTGCGCTCCCTCCATGGCATCCAGGGTATCACTGATTCTGGGCAGGGGATAGCTGTCCTTCTTAGTTACATCATTCAGCCTTCGGTAGTCCACACAAAAACGAGTGCTTCCGTCTTTCTTTTTCACTAGCACCACTGGTGACGCCCAAGGACTTTTGGAATTTTCGATAAGACCGTCCTTTTTCATTGCTGTTATCATTTCCTCAACCTCACCTTGTTTGGCCAGTGGAAGACGTCTTGCAGGTTGACGAATCGGTCTTGCATCTCCTGTGTTGATGCGATGCTGCACCAATTGTGTCCTACCATATTGCCCCTTTTGCGATGCGAAGATATCAGTGTACTCTTGTAGGAGACTTTCAGCCATCCTTGTTTGTTGGTGATCAAGGTTGGATGAATTCAGTATTTTAGCTCTGATGGTTTCGAGCTCCTCCGGAGTTATAGGTTTTCTCGGAGCTTCGTCTGTGATCTTCGTAATTGCTGCAACCGATTCGCAACGTCCAACGACTTCTCCTTTCTTCAACCTTACATCGTACGGTCTGGTGTTTAGTAATCGTACGGGGACCATTTTGTTCTTCGGTGCTACCAGTGTTTTCCCAATGATGACGCTTTGGGAGGAACACTCTGGGTCTGGTTCCACCATGAGGTATCGAAGGCTTCCAAACTCACCTTCCAGTTTTGTCCAAACGAACACTTCAGAAGAAGGAGGCAGAATAAGATCTTCCCTGATGACAGTTCTCAGTGTCGACGTACTTTCGTTCGAATAAGTCATTGGAAGTTCCTTATTTTGGTACTTCAAAACCTGATTACCGATGTCCAAAATAACTCCGTGCTGTTTCATAAAGTCGATTCCAATGATGCACTCGTCACATATATCTGCCACCAGGAATTGATGAGTAAACACTAGGTCGGCCAGTCGGATCTTAAGACACACTTCTCCATATACTCTTGCTGCTTCTCCCGTTGCGGTTCTTAGACGGTAGCTATTGGTGTTATGAAGCCACGTCGTCTTTACCAGGTCTCGACGTACTATGGAGGCTGTGGCACCGGTGTCGATGGTAGCCACATGTTTGTTCCCGTTAATAGTAGTCTCCACAGTCAGACTTTTGTTGTCTCGTTTGGTCTGAGAGACCTGGATGGTGGTTCTGGGGCCATCGATACAAGAAACCAGCCTCTGCCCCTCGAAGTTGGTTCTTACTCGTTTCCCTGATGGAAAACGGGCTGATAGGCAACGCTGGTGTTGTTGTTACCTTGCTCTGGGTTGGATCTCTTGCTTCCACAATGTTGACAACCTGCTTTGTTTGGTGGTAGTCGGCATTGACTCTGTAAGTGCCCGGTCTTGTTGCAGTTCCAACATCTTGCTAGTCCGCTCCGGTTCTTTTGTATTTCAGCTCTTTGGCACGAGCATTCTTCGACTATGGCCTCTCTAAGTCGATGTACTCCCTGAGAAGCCTGTTCTGCTGCTTCAATTGTCAATGCGAATGCTAAAGTTTCGGAAAGAGTACGTGTTCTAGCAGTTCGCACAGACCTCTGAAGATGTATATCGGAAATGGCACGAACGAAGGACTCAACAGCGAGCTGGTTGATGATTTCTTCTCCAGCATCCGGGTATGCCAGGTGAACCAGTCTTTCGACGTCTGCTTGGAGCTGCTGTAGACTTTCACCTCTTTTCTGGACTCTGTTATTGAGTTGGACTCGGAAGACTTCTTTCAAGTGGCTATCTCCAAAGCGTTTATCTATAGCTGCCACGAGAGAACTGAAATCGCCGCTCTTACCAGCTGGAACTGTTTGAAGTAATTCAGCTGCTGGTCCTCTAAGAGCAAGAGTCAGTGCAATGTACTTGTCTTCGTCATCCCAGCCATTTGTTGTCGCGGCTGCCTCAAATTGTCTCTTATAGACTGGCCAAGAAGACTGTCCATCAAATGTTGGGGGTTTCATCTCCTTTTTCCTTGCAAACTCTCCAGCAGATTCTCGAATTTTTATTTTCCGGATCTGGTCTAATTCCTTGGTGAGAACATCACATCGACTTTCTACGCCTTCGAAACGATTCTCTACAACAGAAAGCTGTTTTTCCACACCTTCAACTCGTTCGTCAAGGGCACATACATTCTTCTCAATATTACCCAATTTTCCTTCTAGAATGTTTTTCTGACCTTCCAAAACATTCTGTTGCGCCTCAAGTCTTTCGAGAATATTCTGTTGTTCTTTCTTTTGTTCGTTTCGTTGCTCTTCCAGATTCTTTTGTTGTACTTCGAGTCTTTCGAGAACATTCTGCTGTTCCTTCTTTTGCTCATTTCGTTGTTCTAACAAAAGTTTCATCATACTAGAAAAATCTATATTTTCACTTACTTCCTCTTCTTCCACTTCTGTTTCAAAAACAAAAGTGTTTACGTCTTCCCCTTGCTGTTCCAAATAGTTACGCAAGCGCAGGACGAGCTCATTTTTCGATCCCGCTCTAGAAAGATTTCGCTTACCTAACTCACTTTTAAGCTCAATGCAAGTGAGCTCTTCTAACAACTTACCCATTTTCACTGTATATAATTTATTATTATTTTCTTTTTACTTTTTTTTTTTTTTTTACACTTTACTAGTCAAATAAGTTTTATTTACACTTCTGACACCAATGTAACGTGCGCTTAGTTCGCAAAAAAATAAAACTCTACCTTTCAATTTAATTATACAACTTTATTCAGTATCTACTTTCGATATACACTTTATTCGAACTCAACTCGACTTTTGGACTATCACTTGTATTTACTCTTAACTTTATCACTCTATAAACAAAAACTGCCCTCTGGTTGCCTCGGGCGGGCTATTTATATCGAATGACATGCCATCTAGAACTCTCCAGTAACTTCTACATTGTCTCCACATTTGCTGTCTACTCTCTGTCTGTCTGTCTCTCTACACTCACACACACTGGCTTACAAGCAACGCCTGTCATTTATACCATTCCATTAAAGTGTTGCCAGTTGTGTTTTCGGTTGAACGTTTTTCGATTAGGAAATTGGTATAAAATGTTGGGTTCACGTTACAATATATTAATCTGACGATTTACTGGGGGCAAATGGGCGTAAAGAAAAGTTAAAAAAAAAAAAAAAAAATAGTTATTCGAGCGTGTCAGATTTTCAAAGTGAATGTTAAGTGTACTCTAAAAAGTGTATATTTCAATAATCTGACAATTTGAGTGGGGCGATCAGTCATGGCTGATTTTTAAAAATGTAAAAAAAACACGTGACCTTGAAATACTCGAGCGCGTCAGATTTTTATACAGGGTGATCAACTTGATGTCTTCGTCCTCCAGGATGATAATCTGACAATTATATGGGGGCGTACTCTTAGTCTGACAATTTTAAAGTAACAATTCTTTGTTGTTTCTATTTTTAATTGCTGGATGCAATCAAAAAATATGTACACATAATATGTGTTTAAAAAATTTGTATTGAAATTTTGTTGAAAATACTTTAAAACAAAATCCTGAAAGTTTGAGCCCTTAATATTAATTTTAAGTGCTCGATCAAGAGGTGTGAAGATTTTCCATTGAAAATCCACGGAAACTCTGATTTTCTATTTTTAAATTTCTATAACTCAGCGGCATTTCATGGGATCGCTTTAACCGAAGATGTTTTTTTCTCAAAATTGAAAGCTCTACAAAAATGTTCTTTTTGGCAAAGTCGTTACTCATACCGGGAAGGTGGTACGGGCCACTTAACCAGATTTTTCCATAAAATTCACGTTTTGTCGCAGTTATCTCGTAAATAACAAAAGCTACAGAAAAATTGTAAATTACAAACTTGTAGAGAATTTAGTTTTCTACAAAAAAAGTCTTCTGGACCAATTGCTAATATCAATATTAACCGAGATATTAACCATCATATATTTTACATTTCACTGACGATTTTACCTCAATCGCCCCAACCAAAATGTCAGATTATATGTTTTCCGTAATCCTGATAAAATTACCTTCAAAATAAAAAAAAAAAATAATCGCGCTCGAGTATTTCGAAACATCGATTTTTTTTTACATCTTTGTGACTCGCCTACTTACGAAGGCCCCGCTCAAATTGTCAGACTATTGAAATATACACTTTTCTCGATGTAATCAACCTACCATCTTTTAATCTGACGCGCTCGAGTATTTCCGATGATCGACTTTTTTTTACTAATCTGACGGACTGCTCTCAGCGAACGCCCCAACATTTAGGTTTAATATATTGTAGGAGTACATTACATGGTGCAAGGTTTCTCCCCATATGATTTTCTGACGCGCTCGAGTAACGCGCGAAATCCCCTCTTGGGCTCCCCTACTAATATAACTCGTACATTGTGTGTCGGAGCTCACTTTGAACACTGCTTGAGGCTGATAGACATTGTTGATGACATATTCTGTGTCGATAGTTTTCAAGTAAAGAGTTTTATATGATTTCGATCTTCGCTTTCAAGGAGTGCATTACAGATAAGACCGAGCTGTTCGACTTTGATTCCAGAGGGTTAATCAATGGGTGGACCCGCTTTTTCGCCTGTGTCCGATATTAAATGCACCCGCGCTGTGTAACTTCTTCTGGTTTTGCTTTAGCTAAACGTGGTTTTTAAAATAAATTTTTGTACGTTTTTAAGGGTTTTTGATAAATAAATAGTCGCAAGATTTTCCCTTTGGGTTTTATTGCCAAATGTCAAAGATATGTCATGTTTTTTTTTACTTTCCTATTGACGTGCAAATTCCCACCACTTTATCAGGGAATATGACTACATTTTCAATTTGTTGATACTCTGTATTATCTACTCTGTGGCTACTTTCTGGGATAAAAGTGGAGATAAATAGAAATTAAAAGTTCTGAATCAAGTTTTTCAAGACAGATTTTTGTTTTCAAATACTTATCACTACTGAGTTCATTTTTTTTACGTCTTAAGTCTGTTGTATCTTTTCATTTGCATGAACTGTAGACATTTTTTTTCAACCAAGACTTTTTTAAATCTGTTACTGAGTGAGGTGTTTGTAAATCCTTCGTATTTTAGCAAAGGCAGTACTCTACTCTGACCGTGCATAGAAGCAACAGATTTTGAAACAATATGTGCTGATATATATTTTTTTTGTATAAGGGCGGGTCACACACGGCAACTTTGCCAGCGGCGAATCGAGGAGCTGCAACTGCTAGCGGCTGATGAGCTTTGTGTGACGACAAAATTCACCACTCGCTGCCGCATTTTCTGGTCTCACAAAGCTGGTCAGCGCCAGCGGCTGGCAGTAGCGGCTACTCTACTTGCCGCTGGCAAACATCAGTGTGTGAACCGTGCTATAAGCAAAAAAAGAGAACGTGATTACTAATTTGATTTCTTGATTAACTATTAATTGAATATGCAATTTCGAAAAGGGCACATCTCGGATGTTTTGTCAAAAACCTTTTTTCATGTCATTGTGTTCTTAACACTTGTATGCACCTATTATATTCAAAAAAAAGCATATAAGAGTTTCGCTAAATTTATATGGTTTTTTCCTTAAATTATGAATACTCAACGTGGTAAATTTCGAAAAGGGAACATCTCATGAATTTATAATATCGAAATATACATACATAGTAACGCTAACATCGAAATATTTCTGTAACTTTCAAGGGTTACGATACCCTAAAATGTAACTCAGAAATATTTTTGCTAAATATTATACTTAATTAGAAAATAATTAGTTTTTTCATTTCCGGGAAAATTTAAATATTCAGATATGTGCCCTTTTCGAAATTGCATATTCAATTATTTTTCTTTTCTTTAACGGCCAGCATAAGTATTCAGTTTTTTTGTTCTTGTTGGAATATAGTATCAATTTCTCTTAAAAATATGTAAGCATTGGTTGCTCATTGCAATGTCCAAACAAAATGTATAATACCGGACAGAATTAATCAAATTTTTTGTGCTTGACCAATTCAAGTGATCATAAAAGTAAAAAAAGCCTTGCGTTTTTACGAAGAAAGCTAACAGTGTTCACATTGAAACTATAACATACGGTTGATATGTGAGCAAAATTATTTTCAGCTCAATACCAAAAATGTGCATATTCGAACAGAGCATTTATTTATTTTGTCCGGTATTGCATAATCAACAACAACGTTGTTGAAGCCGCTATGATCGGAATAGATAGAGTTGACACAATTTTTTATAGCAATCAATGTAGTTTTATTTCAAAGTATAACGCAGTACGCAGGTAGGTATGAAAGTTTTTGATTTTATTTAGTTGGGCAACAAGCAGGTAGGTATGAAAGTTTTAGATTTTATTTAGTTAGGTAACAAGCAAACTCATAATTACTGATTAAGTTATTTAATGAAATAGTAAAGTGAGATAATTAAACTGAGTTAAACTGAGAGTTTTGTTAGAGCAAGAGCTTTAAAATAACTTGTGCTCCTATCGCAGCATCAACTTTACGACTAACTCTTATTTTTTCTTTTTCCTTTAGGCTAACATTTTGCAACTGTATTCTTAAGTGATACATATGTACATGAGCTAGTTGTAATAAGATAAGGTTTTACTAGTATTTGTTTCGTGTTACATATTGAAAGTTACATTTATATGAATATATGAATAATATTGTGTTTTATATTTACGGCGGCAACATTCTCCCCTTCGTAAGCAAGCTAGGATTTGGTGCGCTTACTTTCATCTTTGTCGACGTCCAGGATAGCAATCTTACTTGCAGGTCGTTCTAGTGTGCCCGTTTGAGTCCTTACAGTTGCTCTACGGACTTGCCCGTCCTTTGCCACTACTACGCTTACGATAACACCTTTTGGCCAGAAGTTGCGTGGCAAGTTTTCGTCTGCGATTATCACTATGTTGCCAACAGCTAAGGGAGGTTGTTTTACAAACCACTTACCTCGTCGAGCTAATGTAGGTGTATATTCCTTGACCCATCTACGCCAGAATTCGTCAGCAAATTTTTGAGTTTGGTACCAACGCTGTCGCAGGTCGATGTTTTCTTGGCATATGGGTTTATAGCCAGTTGTTGAACCCAGTAGTAAATGGTTTGGTGTAATTGCTTCGTCGTCGCAGGACTCTAGGGACACAAACGTCAGTGGCCGAGAGTTGATTAGGAATTCTATCTCCCATAGAGCGCATCTTAGACTTTCGTCGTTGAAGGTCGTCGGAGCCATGTTGTACAAGGTTGTTTTGACGGATCGCACGAGCCGTTCCCATGCACCACCCATATGTGGAGCTGCTGGTGGGTTGAATTTTCATTTGATGTCGTCGTATTTTGAGGAAACGATTGAGTAGTCGATGTTCTTGCTTTCTTCACAAAAGATCTTCTTCGTTGCTTTGAAGTTCGTGCCATTGTCACTGTGAATTTCACGGGGCGTTCCACGACGCGATATAAAGTTGCGTATACACATTACACAGGAACTGGTGTCTAGGGTGTGTGCCACCTCTATGTGTACAGCTCTTACTGAAAGGCAAGTGAAAATCGCACCCCACCTCTTTTCGCGTCTTCGTCCCACTATGACGGGTATTGGGCCGAAGTAGTCAATACCAACGAATGTAAAGGGTCTTTCGAAAACGCCTAGTCTTGCTGCTGGTAATGAAGCCATCATAGGGTGTGCTGGTTTTGCATTTTGGTTTTTACATCTTTGGCAGGTTCGGCGAACCGTTTTGAACAACACACGTAGCTTTGGAATGTAGAACTTTCCTCGAATCTTGTTGATTATGGTTTCGTGCGAAATGTGGTGGTGGTCTTCATGATAGGAACGAACGATCAGGAGCGTAACATGATGATTTTTTGGCAGCACAATGACATCGTCGCCATTTCGAAGGTGATGAGCTCGACTTTTCATTCTTAAAATGCCGGAATCGTCTAAGTAAACATCCAAAGATATTAGTTTAGAAGTTAAGCTTATGTTCTTACCGCTTGTTAAATCCGTAATTTCTTGGCTGAACTGATCCTTTTGAGCAAATTTGTAGAGTTGCTCTTTTGCGTTTTGAAGCATGTCGAAGGATGGTTGATTTGGAGTTGCAGTTTTCTTGACAGTTGCGTAGTCTTTTTACATACAGTTGAAATGTAGTATATCGAAAGTAGATACTGAATAAAGTGGTAGAATTAAATTGAAAAGTAGAGTTTTATTTTTGCGGACTAAGCGCACGTTACACTATTGTCAATGCACCCGAAGAACTCCAAACTAGTCACAATAAAGAAACCTCGCAGCAGGCTGTTCAAATAGTTAAAACACTTCGATCTTCGAATTTTGTTATATGTCGAGCGATTCTTCAAAAAGTCATGAGCTTTAATGTCTTTACTTTCAAACAACTGTAAACAATTAAAACCAATCTCAGCATTTAGTCACGTGGATATTTTTGTTAATGCTTTGCAACTTTGAGAAATAAAGTTGAGAAAGAGTAGTAGACTAAACATTTTCTTATCATTTTGTTTTTAGAAGAAACAAAAAGAGATACCAAAACGAAAAAAAACCTTCTTATACATATTTCATTATTTTTGTTTTATAAAAAAAATTATCTTCTTAACATTGTTCATACTGAGACTTTTTTTTCCTAATTTCACAAAACGACCTCAAGTTGGTCAACTAACCCCAAATTCGAAGTAAGTTGGCCAAGGCTATGGGGTTAGTTGACTATATTCTTATTTCCACTAAACCTTTGGTTTCGACGCTCTCGCGGTTTTCCGCACATACCTAGTCCTCATTTTTCTTGAAATGGACAAGAAAAAAAACTAGTCAACTTACCCCAAAAAAATAGTCAACTTACCGCGTTCGGTCCTTCAGCACTCAACGGATTTTTTTGGTACTCCAGAATCAAAATAAAATACAACCACCAGCTGTTAAGAAGAGCAACACGAATGGTTATCAATGGAGTCAGTGTATAAGTTGTTGTATAGTTTTATAGATTTCTTAACACAAAAAAAGTGGAATTCTAAACTGTTGTCAATTTGTTAATCATTGTGCTACAAAGATGGATGAAAGATTTCTGAGCTCAACATAACGTGAATAATATTTTGCATTTAAAGATTCTTAATGTGAAAAGTTTTTCAAAAATTGTCTACATTTTTTTGAAACGTGAAACTGACACAGAGTATGTACTTTCGATGAATAATTTTTTTTGTTTGGAAATAACAACCCTTCATGAACACAAAACACACATTTTAATGATTAATGCTCTGTAGGAACACTCCCGATATCAAATGTAGGTATCTTAGCTAAAGGAGGGAGAGAAAACCAAAAAAATCACACTTAAGATTCAAGAAAACCTTTATTTGTATTTATTTGTGTATATGAAATGTTGTGTCTCTGACTGTTGTATCACCTGAACCACAAGCTAGATGCTGCCCATCTGGGCTGATATGGAACAACTGCCTCCGCATGTCCAAGCATATAGTAGGGGTTAGGGGAGCCCGAGCCGCTAAATTTGCAGTTACTAAAGCGTCATGGGGACTTATTGGATTGTGAAGTTTACGTTCTAAAACGAAAAAAAGTGTATGGCAGTTTTTCATTTTAGTGGGGCGATGGGCGTGTATGAGCTTTTAAAAATGTAAAAAAAAAACAGTTAAATTGAAATACTCGAGCGCGTCAGATTTTCATAGAGTATACGCGCTTTGTATTTCTGATAACGAATATATATTAATCTGACGATTTACTGGGGGCAAATGGGCGTAAAGAAAAGTTAAAAAAAAAAAAAAAAAATAGTTATTCGAGCGTGTCAGATTTTCAAAGTGAATGTTAAGTGTACTCTAAAAAGTGTATATTTCAATAATCTGACAATTTGAGTGGGGCGATCAGTCATGGCTGATTTTTAAAAATGTAATAAAAACACGTGACCTTGAAATACTCGAGCGTGTCAGATTTTTATACAGGGTGATCAACTTGATGTCTTCGTCCTCCAGGATGATAATCTGACAATTATATGGGGGCTTACTCTTAGTCTGACAATTTTAAAGTAACAATTCTTTGTTGTTTCTATTTTTAATTGCTGGATGCAATCAAAAAATATGTACACATAATATGTATTTAAAAAATTTGTATTGAAATTTTGTTGAAAATACTTTAAAACAAAATCCTGAAAGTTTGAGCCCTTAATATTAATTTTAAGTGCTCGATCAAGAGGTGTGAAGATTTTCCATTGAAAATCCACGGAAACTCTGATTTTTTATTTTTAAATTTCTATAACTCAGCGGCATTTCATGGGATCGCTTTAACCGAAGATGTTTTTTTCTCAAAATTGAAAGTTCTACAAAAATGTTCTTTTTGGCAAAGTCGTTACTCATACCGGGAAGGTGGTACGGGCCACTTAACCAGATTTTTCCATAAAATTCACGTTTTGTCGCAGTTATCTCGTAAATAACAAAAGCTACAGAAAAATTGTAAATTACAAACTTGTAGAGAATTTAGTTTTCTACAAAAAAAGTCTTCTGGACCAATTGCTAATATCAATATTAACCGAGATATTAACCATCATATATTTTACATTTCACTGACGATTTTACCTCAATCGCCCCAACCAAAATGTCAGATTATATGTTTTCCGTAATCCTGATAAAATTACCTTCAAAATAAAAAAAAAAATAATCGCGCTCGAGTATTTCGAAACATCGATTTTTTTTTACATCTTTGTGACTCGCCTACTTACGAAGGCCCCGCTCAAATTGTCAGATTATTGAAATATACACTTTTCTCGATGTAATCAACCTACCATCTTTTAATCTGACGCGCTCGAGTATTTCCGATGATCGACTTTTTTTTACTAATCTGACGGACTGCTCTCAGCGAACGCCCCAACATTTAGGTTTAATATATTGTAGGAGTACATTACATGGTGCAAGGTTTCTCCCCATATGATTTTCTGACGCGCTCGAGTAACGCGCGAAATCCCCTCTTGGGCTCCCCTACTAATATAACTCGTACATTGTGTGTCGGAGCTCACTTTGAACACTGCTTGAGGCTGATAGACATTGTTGATGACATATTCTGTGTCGATAGTTTTCAAGTAAAGAGTTTTATATGATTTCGATCTTCGCTTTCAAGGAGTGCATTACAGATGAGACCGAGCTGTTCGACTTTGATTCCAGAGGGTTAATCAATGGGTGGACCCGCTTTTTCGCCTGTGTCCGATATTAAACGCACCCGCGCTGTGTAACTTCTTCTGGTTTTGCTTTAGCTAAACGTGGTTTTTAAAATAAATTTTTGTACGTTTTTAAGGGTTTTTGATAAATAAATAGTCGCAAGATTTTCCCTTTGGGTTTTATTGCCAAATGTCAAAGATATGTCATGTTTTTTTTTACTTTCCTATTGACGTGCAAATTCCCACCACTTTATCAGGGAATATGACTACATTTTCAATTTGTTGATACTCTGTATTATCTACTCTGTGGCTACTTTCTGGGATAAAAGTGGAGATAAATAGAAATTAAAAGTTCTGAATCAAGTTTTTCAAGACAGATTTTTGTTTTCAAATACTTATCACTACTGAGTTCATTTTTTTTACGTCTTAAGTCTGTTGTATCTTTTCATTTGCATGAACTGTAGACATTTTTTTTCAACCAAGACTTTTTTAAATGTTACTGAGTGAGGTGTTTGTAAATCCTTCGTATTTTAGCAAAGGCAGTACTCTACTCTGACCGTGCATAGAAGCAACAGATTTTGAAACAATATGTGCTGATATATTTTTTTTTTGTATAAGGGCGGGTCACACACGGCAACTTTGCCAGCGGCGAATCGAGGAGCTGCAACTGCTAGCGGCTGATGAGCTTTGTGTGACGACAAAATTCACCACTCGCTGCCGCATTTTCTGGTCTCACAAAGCTGGTCAGCGCCAGCGGCTGGCAGTAGCGGCTACTCTACTTGCCGCTGGCAAACATCAGTGTGTGAACCGTGCTATAAGCAAAAAAAGAGAACGTGATTACTAATTTGATTTCTTGATTAACTATTAATTGAATATGCAATTTCGAAAAGGGCACATCTCGGATGTTTTGTCAAAAACCTTTTTTCATGTCATTGTGTTCTTAACACTTGTATGCACCTATTATATTCAAAAAAAAGCATATAAGAGTTTCGCTAAATTTATATGGTTTTTTCCTTAAATTATGAATACTCAACGTGGTAAATTTCGAAAAGGGAACATCTCATGAATTTATAATATCGAAATATACATACATAGTAACGCTAACATCGAAATATTTCTGTAACTTTCAAGGGTTACGATACCCTAAAATGTAACTCAGAAATATTTTTGCTAAATATTATACTTAATTAGAAAATAATTAGTTTTTTCATTTCCGGGAAAATTTAAATATTCAAATGCCCTTTTCGAAATTGCATATTCAATTATTTTTCTTTTCTTTAACGGCCAGCATAAGTATTCAGTTTTTTTGTTCTTGTTGGAATATAGTATCAATTTCTCTTAAAAATATGTAAGCATTGGTTGCTCATTGCAATGTCCAAACAAAATGTATTGTAACGTGAACCCAACATTTTATACCAATTTCCTAATCGAAAAACGTTCAACCGAAAACACAACTGGCAACACTTTAAGGGAATGGTATAAATGACAGGCGTTGCTTGTAAGCCAGTGTGTGTGAGTGTATAGAGAGACAGACAGACAGAGAGTAGACAGCAAATGTGGAGACAATGTAGAAGTTACTGGAGAGTTCTAGATGGCATGTCATTCGATATAAATAGCCCGCCCGAGGCAACCAGAGGGCAGTTTTGTTTATAGAGTGATAAAGTTAAGAGTAAATACAAGTGATAGTCCAAAAGTCGAGTTGAGTTCGAATAAAGTGTATATCGAAAGTAGATACTGAATAAGGTGGTAGAATTAAATTGAAAGGTAGAGTTTTATTTTTGCGAACTAAGCGCACGTTACATTGGTGTCAGAAGTGTAAATAAAACTTATTTGACTAGTAAAGTGTAAAAAAAAAAAAAAGTAAAAAAGAAAATAGTAATTATATACAGTGAAAATGGGTAAGTTGTTAGAAGAGCTCACTTGCATTGAGCTTAAAAGTGAGTTAGGTAAGCGAAATCTTTCTAGAGCGGGATCGAAAAATGAGCTCGTCCTGCGCTTGCGTAACTATTTGGAACAACAAGGGGAAGACGTAAACACTTTTGTTTTTGAAACAGAAGTGGAAGAAGAGGAAGTAAGTGAAAATATAGATTTTTCTAGTATGATGAAACTTTTGTTAGAACAACGAAATGAGCAAAAGAAGGAACAGCAGAATGTTCTCGAACAACTTGAAGCACAACGAAACGAGCAAAAGAAGCTGATTGAAGAACAACGAAACGAACAAAAGAAGGAACAGCAGAATGTTCTCGAAAGACTCGAAGTACAACAAAAGAATCTGGAAGAGCAACGAAACGAACAAAAGAAAGAACAACAGAATATTCTCGAAAGACTTGAGGCGCAACAGAATGTTTTGGAAGGTCAGAAAAACATTCTAGAAGGAAAATTGGGTAATATTGAGAAGAATGTATGTGCCCTTGACGAACGAGTTGAAGGTGTGGAAAAACAGCTTTCTGTTGTAGAGAATCGTTTCGAAGGCGTAGAAAGTCGATGTGATGTTCTCACCAAGGAATTAGACCAGATCCGGAAAATAAAAATTCGAGAATCTGCTGGAGAGTTTGCAAGGAAAAAGGAGATGAAACCCCCAACATTTGATGGACAGTCTTCTTGGCCAGTCTATAAGAGACAATTTGAGGCAGCCGCGACAACAAATGGCTGGGATGACGAAGACAAGTACATTGCACTGACTCTTGCTCTTAGAGGACCAGCAGCTGAATTACTTCAAACAGTTCCAGCTGGTAAGACCTACGATTTCAGTTCTCTCGTGGCAGCTATAGATAAACGCTTTGGTGATAGCCACTTGAAAGAAGTCTTCCGAGTCCAACTCAATAGCAGAGTCCAGAAAAGGGGTGAAAGTCTACAGCAGCTCCAAGCAGACGTCGAAAGACTGGCTCACCTGGCATACCCGGATGCTGGAGAAGAAATCATCAACCATCTGGCTGTTGAGTCCTTCGTTCGTGCCATTTCTGACAAACATCTTCAGAGATCTGTGCGAACTGCTAGAACACGAACTCTTTCCGAAACTCTAGAGTTTGCATTAATGATGGAAGCATCTGAGCAAGCTTCTCAAATGGTACATTGTCAAAGAGAAGCCATATTTGAGGCTGGATCATGCCCAGGAATTAAGCTACAAAGGAACCAGCGGAACGGACTTGCCAGATGTTGGAATTGTAATAAGACGGGGCACTTACAGCGACAATGCCGGTTGCCTCCAATTAAAACTGAAACTGCTTGTCGACGTTGTGAAGTCCAAGAAAATCAATCCGCGAGCTGTAGAGTAAGACCGCAGACTTATCAATACCGAATTGGACATCAGGTAGAAAACCCCCAATGGAATTGCTGGCGGAAAGTAGAGTCCAAGACTCAGCGGATAAGAATGGAACCCATGTTCGAATGGAACAAGGAAGAATTGAGGTCTGCTCAAAAGAAGGATCCAGACATCGGACCGATTCTCAAATGGAAAGAGAACAACACGAAACCTGACTGGAACGACATTTCTGACCAAAGCTCTGTTGTCAAAGCCTATTGGGCGCAGTGGGACTCGCTTCGCGTGCAAGAAGGCGTACTCCAGCGCAAATGGGAATCTCCTGACGGTAAATCTTTTGTAATGCAGCTTATTGTTCCTCAATCGAAAATCAAAGAGGTTTTACAAAAGATGCATAGAAGCCCTACAGGAAGCCACCTGGGAGTCAACAAGATGCTGGAGAACGTGCGAAAACGCTTTTACTGGCTGCATGTTAGAGGTGACGTGGAGAAGTGGTTCCGAAATTGTTATGTCTGTGATTCAAACATAGCGGTGAGTAGGATAACAGATAGATTTAATAGAACAGGGACATGGGCCACAGTGTATAGCGACCGAATGAGGACACGGTATGACACAAAAGCGACAACGTCAGGATTCCAAGCAGGAGATCGTGTGTGGCTCTATAATCCTCATCGTCAAAAGGGATTGTCACCGAAACTTCAGCAAAACTGGGAAGGTCCTTATACTGTAGTCACGAGGATTAACGACGTGGTTTACCGCATCCAAAGAGGACTAAGAGGCAAGTTAAAAGTAGTTCATTGTGACAGGCTGCATCGATATAGTGGCGAGGCTGCAGATGGAATTATTCGGGACGAACAATCCTAAGGAGGGGGCAGTGTAACGTGAACCCAACATTTTATACCAATTTCCTAATCGAAAAACGTTCAACCGAAAACACAACTGGCAACACTTTAAGGGAATGGTATAAATGACAGGCGTTGCTTGTAAGCCAGTGTGTGTGAGTGTATAGAGAGACAGACAGACAGAGAGTAGACAGCAAATGTGGAGACAATGTAGAAGTTACTGGAGAGTTCTAGATGGCATGTCATTCGATATAAATAGCCCGCCCGAGGCAACCAGAGGGCAGTTTTGTTTATAGAGTGATAAAGTTAAGAGTAAATACAAGTGATAGTCCAAAAGTCGAGTTGAGTTCGAATAAAGTGTATATCGAAAGTAGATACTGAATAAGGTGGTAGAATTAAATTGAAAGGTAGAGTTTTATTTTTGCGAACTAAGCGCACGTTACAGTATAATACCGGACAGAATTAATCAAATTTTTTGTGCTTGACCAATTCAAGTGATCATAAAAGTAAAAAAAGCCTTGCGTTTTTACGAAGAAAGCTAACAGTGTTCACATTGAACTGGTGTCTAGGGTGTGTGCCACCTCTATGTGTACAGCTCTTACTGAAAGGCAAGTGAAAATCGCACCCCACCTCTTTTCGCGTCTTCGTCCCACTATGACGGGTATTGGGCCGAAGTAGTCAATACCAACGAATGTAAAGGGTCTTTCGAAAACGCCTAGTCTTGCTGCTGGTAATGAAGCCATCATAGGGTGTGCTGGTTTTGCATTTTGGTTTTTACATCTTTGGCAGGTTCGGCGAACCGTTTTGAACAACACACGTAGCTTTGGAATGTAGAACTTTCCTCGAATCTTGTTGATTATGGTTTCGTGCGAAATGTGGTGGTGGTCTTCATGATAGGAACGAACGATCAGGAGCGTAACATGATGATTTTTTGGCAGCACAATGACATCGTCGCCATTTCGAAGGTGATGAGCTCGACTTTTCATTCTTAAAATGCCGGAATCGTCTAAGTAAACATCCAAAGATATTAGTTTAGAAGTTAAGCTTATGTTCTTACCGCTTGTTAAATCCGTAATTTCTTGGCTGAACTGATCCTTTTGAGCAAATTTGTAGAGTTGCTCTTTTGCGTTTTGAAGCATGTCGAAGGATGGTTGATTTGGAGTTGCAGTTTTCTTGACAGTTGCGTAGAGTCTTTTTACATACAGTTGAAATGTAGCTAGTGCCCTGTATAATCTTCGCCAGTTAGAGAAGTGCTCGACGTTGTAATTTAAAGATGTGCTAGTAGCTGTTGTTCTTTTGATGTGAAGTACATGTCGCCTGACTTCGCTTTGATCGGGAGATCCGAGATCGTCACATAGTGGCCAGCTGTCGACATCAGATTTGAGAAATGCAGGACCACTAAACCAGGAATCAGCGTCTAGTTTGGACAAGATTTTTGTAGCAAGGTCGGCTGTGTTCTGCTTCGACGGAACCCATCTCCAGTCCGAAACGTTTGAGTGCTCTAATATTTCACCCACACGAAACATGACAAATTGTTGAAATTTCCTTGAGTCCATACGTAGCCAGTTCAATACAGTTTTTGAGTCCGACCACCAGAACTTGGAGCTAATTGGTATTCGGCGAACGTTCTGAATTTTGGTGAACAACCGCATACCCAGAACTGCCGCTTGAAGCTCGAGTCTTGGTATCGATATTGGCTTCAGTGGGGCTACCTTTGACTTTGAAGCTAGCAAAGACAGCGACACTTCTTCTCCGCATTGAACGCGAAGATAGCTGACTGCTGCGTATGCATGCTCACCAGCATCCACAAATGTATGGATTTGTATGTTTTCCGTTTTGGTAATAAAGGGGCTGTAGCAGCGTGGGATCTCGACTGATTCGATTTTTGGAATTAGAGATTTCCATTGAACCCACTTAGCAAGTACAGCATCGGGAAGTTCATCATCCCAATCGATGCCACAACGCCAAACTTCTTGCAGCAAGATTTTCAGACCGATGGTGTAACAGGCTATGAAACCGAGCGGGTCGAAAATCGACATAAGTACTTGCAGGGTTTCTCGCTTAGACGGCCTTACTTTCTCGTCCAAAACGTCACGTTTTAGTCTCGCAAATCTGAAAATGTACTTAAACACGTCATTATTGGGATCCCAATACATACCGAGGATTTTCTCAGGAGATCCTAAGGCCTTGTGATTTTGTTTGTTACCGCTGTCGACCTTCAGTTTCTGGAGAACTTGACTGGAATTTGAGGCCCAGTTGTGAACTTGGAAGCCAGCAGCCGAATGAATCTTTTTTACTTGGTTTGCTAGGCGTAGTGCATCTTCGGGTGTGTCCACGCTATCAATGAAGTCATCCACATAGTGGTAGTTCTTGATGGCTTCAACGGCTCGAGGAAATTCAGCTTCAAAACGTTCGGCATTCTTATTACGTACGTAGTGCGCAATGCAAGGAGCGCAGTTGATACCAAATGTTAGGGCGTTCATCACATATGTGCTCGGTCGTTCAGGTAAATCGTCTTGATCCCACCACAAAAATCGCTGCACTTGCATGTCATCCTCTCGTACTCTGATCTGGTGGAACATTTCAGTGATATCACCGCAGACAGCTACTTTGCCTACTCTAAAGGCCAAGAGAATTTCCACCAGTGAAGTTAAAAGGTCCGGTCCGGTCAGTATGAAGTCGTTTAGAGAGTAACCATTCGATTTCGCTGCAGCATCCCAAACTAGGCGAACCCGATTCGGTTTGTTGGGATTGATTGTAATGAAGATTGGTAGATACCAGACACGATTGAGATCTGATGTTTTTACTTCAACAGCTGAAAGTTTCTTTGCGTAGCCTTTGACCAGGAGATTGTTGATTTCCGTTTGCATTTTATCCATTAGAGCTGGATCGCGTTTGAACTTTTTTCGTAGACACATCAGTCGATTATAAGCGGTTTTATAGCTGTCAGGCATTTCTTGATTATCGTGCCGCCAAAGCAAGCCTACTTCGTATCTATTATCAAGTAGTTTACAAGTTGAATCTAAAATTGTCTGGGCTCTTTCTTCCTCATGTGATTGTACGCTGCCGGTGATGGACGATTCTAGCGCAAAGAAGGCTTTCATGTTTGCATGAAGATTGTCCATGTCTGAGCGACGATAGCACTCGCATGTATGAATATTCATTCGATACGGCTGTTTACAGTGCCCCGGGCTTCCTTGCAAGGTCCAGCCGAGTCGGGTTTTGGTGGCGATTGGCTGGTTACGTGAACCTTCGCGAACTTTAAGCGGCACAGCAAGTTTCCAGTTGTCGGCTCCAATAAGGATTGTGGGGCGCGCTTGTTTATAGGACGCAATTGGAAGTCCGGCTAAATAAGAATGCTTCTTCGTGAGCAGGTGCATATCCAGGGATTGTGTGGGAAGCGAGAGATTCTCGATTGTGTGGACATCATGCAGAGTATATTTTGCTTCATTCGATTGACTCGAGATTTTGAGTGAAGTTCGAACTGATGTCTCTTCTACGCGCTTGGTTTCACTGGTCCAGCGTAAGCACAGAGATTCCTTGACACCCGTCAATCCCAGACTTTCGAAAAGTTCTCTTTCCATAAGCGTCACCGAGGAGCCTTCATCTAAAAATGCGAAAGTTTCTTTGAATTTGTTATTTGCATATACGCGTATGGGAACGATACGGAAAAATGGTCTATCCCCTTCGTCGCTGTGAGCGTTCACGTTCATCTGTTCCATGGATCTTGTTTTTGAGGTTATGGTTTTACTTACTTGGCTTCTCTCGGAATCTACTGGCTGCGAGGCAGGTCTGTGTAGCAACGGATGATGCTTTGCTTTGCAGTTTTGAATACCGCACTCCTTCGTGATGTGGCATTTGCGGCGATGTGGGTTGAGGCACTGACGACATAATTTGTTTTCTTTCACAGTTTCCCATTTTTCGTTGTAGGACATCTTCGCGAAGCTAGGGCATTTTGAGATTCGATGATCATCTCCATTACATGTAGTGCAAGACATTTTTTTTGGCGATAAAACATCTTCCGTATGTGTGTGAGTGTTTATCACACCACTTTTTTTGAATGGTGACACTACTTGTGTGGCTGCTTCGGCGATGTAATTCAACCAAAGGCTGAAGGTCTTAAGTGGCGGAACGTCGCTACACTTCTGTTGCATTGCCCAGCTTAATTTGTATTGGTTTGGCAGCTTATCTACTAGTTCCTTTACGAGCATGGGGTTATTTAAATGCGCCGTCATTTCGCAAGCTTCCATTGTCGAGCAAATATTACTCACCGATACTGCAAACTCTATCATGCTTTCCAGCTTATCCTTATGCGGAGCAGTTTTCCGCGCCTTTTCGATCAAACACTCAATGATGTGTTCGGGTCGGCCGAAGAACATTTGAAGCGTTTGTATTATGTCCGGCACTAAGTTGGGTAGAAAAAGTTTATTTTTGACCATTTCACGGGCCTTACCTTTCAAGCAAGCTTGCAGTCTTACCAAATTTTCTGCATTGCTGTATCCCGCAAGTGCTGTGCTGTTGTTGAAACTGCTTATGAAGAGTGGCCATTCCTCTGGGTCGCCGTGAAAACTTGGAAGTTCTTTCGGTAGAACTTGCCTCGCTGCCAACTGATCTGCTCTGGTGCGCGAATAGAGTTCAGACGATTTTACGTGAATGTTATTTGAAATGCTTGTACAGCCCAAGATTTCGTACTTCTTTTCTAGATAACGTTGCTGCAATTTTTTCTCCTCCTCAAGCATTTCCATCTGCAATTCAATCTGACGCTGTGAAAAGTCAACGGGATTTGCAAACGTTGTTGGTATATGTGCCACTTGATCATGTACATGATTCGTATATATTGTCGATGGTGTTGTGTTTGACATGCGCGAATTTACGTTTGGATGAGTTTGGGAAGCTGTGCTACCTGTGTGACGTGAAGACCATGTCATCATCGTTGGAGAATACGTATGAGTATGAGTGGTTGTTGGCGGTAAATAGGCTGGCAATGAAAATGATGAAAATGAGACTGTAGTTGGTGTGGTTGTGGTTGTGCAATTTTTTGCACATGACGCCGTTGAGTGTTCTGGAAACAGAAAAAAAGCCGTTGTTGCCGTTGGTTGGGAGCTGTGTTGTTGCAAACGCAGTAAGTTGCTTGAATTGTTTAAATTCGATGTTTGTTGTACGGTGCTCGTCTCAATTCCGGTGGCTAACGTTGACCTTGTCTCCATGGGATTTTTTTGATGGGCGGTCGTCGATGGCGATGAGTTTGACGGCAGGTCGGCAGCGACTCCTAATTGGAGGGTGGTGTCGTGACTACTGGTGTCTGATGTTGAACATGTGCAAGACACGCAATTAAAACTAGTATCTGCTATAGCACTGTCAACTCCAACACATTCGTAGTGGTACCATCTGTCGCAATTATCGCACTGTACCATGCGGTCTGTTTCCCCTTTATTACAAAAAATGCAATTGGAACTAACACCAGGTTTTTTTGATTTTCTTGGAGGCATTTTGTGCGAACCAGATTAGAATATTTATGATTAAATTATTTTAAAGATTTGTTGAAGCCGCTATGATCGGAATAGATAGAGTTGACACAATTTTTTATAGCAATCAATGTAGTTTTATTTCAAAGTATAACGCAGTACGCAGGTAGGTATGAAAGTTTTAGATTTTATTTAGTTGGGTAACAAGCAGGTAGGTATGAAAGTTTTAGATTTTATTTAGTTAGGTAACAAGCAAACTCATAATTACTGATTAAGTTATTTAATGAAATAGTAAAGTGAGATAATTAAACTGAGTTAAACTGAGAGTTTTGTTAGAGCAAGAGCTTTAAAATAATTTGTGCTTCTATCGCAGCATCAACTTTACGACTAACTCTTATTTTTTCTTTTTCCTTTAGGCTAACATTTTGCAACTGTATTCTTAAGTGATACATATGTACATGAGCTAGTTGTAATAAGATAAGGTTTTACTAGTATTTGTTTCGTGTTACATATTGAAAGTTACATTTATATGAATATATGAATAATATTGTGTTTTATATTTACGGCGGCAACAAACGTTAATCGAAATTTCATAGACTTTTCTTTCATGGACTATTACTGTCAAAATCTGTGAAGTGGAGCCTGGAGCTGAGGTACTTCACGTTTGCTCTTAACTTCTCTCTCGCTCTTTATAGCACTACATCTATTGGTAAGAGAGAATCTTGCGGTGCGCTGCGTGTAAGCAGAAGTCAGTTACATTTTATAGCGTTATCTGGCACGGCCAGAACTATAGAAAAATTTTGAAATCGTTGAATAAAACATTAACTTAAAAAACTCGAATAGTACTGGTGTGTTAAGTGATCCGTGTTCGACATTGGCAAACGATTCCGGCAGTTCTATAGTGGCATTGCAATTGGAATCGGATCTTTCTTGTTCTGCTTTATTTGACCGTACATATTATAAGCTTCTACTAGACAAATGTACAGACAAGAAGACAGTAGCAGTTTGTATGAAGTGTTCGGACCATCAAAGTAAAGAAGTCAAGGACTATGGAAAAACGAAACTTTTAACTTTTTAAAATATTTAAAACGGAAACATGGCACTGATACAGAACAAGAATGTCGAAAATATATGAAAGACAAAAAGCATACCAAGTACAAAAATAACACAGCTCAGACTTCTAGGCAAACTCCCAAAACACCTGTAACTCAAGAAAGTTTTGGTCGTAACTTATTAAATTATTTAGCTAACTCAATGATAGCCTTACGAACAGTGGAAGATCCGTACTTCATTAAGATGATGGAGGATTTAAATGTGACAAATAATGGAATAAAGATAACAGGGCGCCGCATTCTCCGAAAAAAAAAATTGATAAGGAATCGCATGATCAAATTTGCGAGATAAAAGAAAAACTAGCAGCAGTGCAGGTTTTGTGCACCACCGCTGATATATGGTCATGCAAAAAAGAAGTTTTCTGGATGTAACAATGCACTGGATTCACAAGGACTTCAAGAGGCGTTCTGCAGGCTAAGCCTGTCGGGGTTTCAAGCAGCACACACTTACGACCACATCCAAAATTTGCTACTCAAAATATTTTCAAATTTTGACATTGACCCCAACAAAATATTATGCTGTGTTACAGACAATGGGTCAAATTTTGTGAAAGCGTTCAAAATATTCGGTGTTACTACAACATCCTTAATCGAATACGATGAAGACAACGAATCTTTGACTTCAAGTGGCAGCGAGGACGAGTTGAGTAAAAAATGAACTTGAAGAGACTGAAGAACAGTTCGGCACTAGACAACCACACGAAAATGAAGATATTCTGTTTGAAGAACATGTTATATTCAACCACCAACAAAACAGTTCGTTACCATTCCACTTCCGGTGTAACGCGCATACTTTAAATTTAGTTGCAAGTAAAAATGTCCAACCTTTGCTGTCTGAAAAATCGAAAGGTCTTGAGAAAATGCATTCTTCGGTTATGGAAAAATGTAACTATTTGTGGAGTGCTGCTGGTCGCCCAAAATCAGCTGAGATTATACATAACATTCTTGGACATACGCTTACACGACCTGGCATAACTAGATGGAATAGTTACTTTGAATAATATATTGAAAATCAAAAGTACTTACTCTCAACTAGCCAAATCACTTGGTATAAGAATTCCATTACGAGACCTTAAGTTTCAATATGTTGAGGAATACTGTAAATGCGCTGCTCCAGTTGAAACCGCTTTGGACATATTGCAGGCCGATGATTCATTTTATGGAATATTATTACCATGTCTTCATGCACTAAAAAAAAAATTACAGAAGATCACGATGAGTCCAAATCTGAAATTCTGTAAGCCAATTGCAGAAAAGTATTTGCAAAGCGTTGAGAAAAGATTTGAACAGTTTTGTAATCTTTCGAGTGAGACTAGTAAGTATGCAGCCATTGCAGCCCTGAGCTTTCCGAGGTTTAAGAAAGAGAGGCTTGTATGTCTAACAGCAGCTGATCAAAACAAGTGTTTTTAGATCAGTAGTAAAAAAGGAAACGTCAGAAATCCCAGATGCTTCGAGAGTCAACGATGCAGCTAGTAATACACGCCACCAAGAAAACGAGTTTTTTTTTATTTCAATTCCGACTCCGGCAGTGAAGCGGGAGTTATTTGATGCTAAGAGCAGAACGGACTTGATTATTTCAAATTTTTTCGCCGAGGGAAGCCAAGAAGATCTTCTGCAAAGGTATCCTGTTATAAGCAAAATGTTTAAGTAAATACAATACACCAATGCCGTCCTCTGGCTCACTAGAAAGAATGTTTTCCTATGCAACTATGCTAAGTCAGCCTAGATCACACAAACTATTTGACGACTTGTTTGAAAAAAGAGTTGTAATGAAATGTAATCTAAACATAAAAAAATCTGAATGTAAAGAGGTTATTTGAGAGGAATTAATTTGTAATAAATGTAACAAACTAAGAATTCAGTGTGTTTGATTTGATTTGAAAGTTGGAATACCATAAAATTAGGTTCATGGATTTATTAGGTTAATCAAGTTAATCAATTGGTGATTAATGATTGATGATTAATGGAATAAATCATGATTAAGATTAATTTTTTAATCATGATTAAAATAATCAGATTAAATTTAATCAAATCAATTAATTGATTAAAAAATTCATCGATTAATGCCAATACCGAAATTTTCGGGTTTACTCTAAACTGACCAGTTACGGTGACTCGACTCTCCGCTGTCAACCAGAAGCTAGAAGCATGTGACTCCAGGGAATGAGGCAGTTAAGGCCATTCAAACGGGCGCAACCAACGGACAACGAATAAAAGCAAGTGAGAATCGAGGCATTTGTAAAACTTGTTATTCGATTTTATACCGTCTTCACACTGCACCGAAATCCCGATTTCGAGCGGAAAAAGTAATAAAAAGCCGAAATCTCCAAAAAATAGACTAGTTTCCCCATACAACTATTTACATTTTATCTGGACCATTTTTTTTCGGATTTCCCCAAAATCTAGTAAAAATGAAAAATCATGATATGGAACGAACCTCAGAACAGCGAATGAAAATGAACTTTCAGAAAAAAACCACCCCTATCACGAAATATGTCCATTTTCGAAGGCAGCTGTCAAAATAAATACTCGAAGCAATAGAAACAAAAATCCCTAAACTTAAAAAAAAAATCCCTTAACTTTTCCCAAACATATTTTTTACCGATTTTTATTTTCTAGTAAAAATTCATTTATTTGCGCTTTTTGTGATTGAAACAAGTTATAATAGATCTGTATCATTGATCAAATCTTAAATATTATATGAAATAAACAATTTTACTGTCGAATATAATCAAATATTTTCTTCATCAAGTTATAAATTCCCTAAAGAGGATTTTTGTTAGGTGGTCCATTAGTACTTTCCAATCTGTCAAATAAATTTCATTCGCTTAATAAATCATAAAATAATTTGTGAAATCCAAGTTTTTTCCGTATGAAATTCAAGTGTTGTTTTGAGTGGTAACAAAAAAGGAATTTAACAATCATACGACTGGTATTTAAACACTTCAAGTCTCAATTTCGCTTGAATTTGGAAACGGCCGTTACAAAGACAGTCATTTGAGAAAATGTAATTTCTTTCGGAAAGAATTTTATTCATTGATATGTGTTTATAAATAGAACCGATGTTCTTAAAGGGTGAAAACAACAAACAAACAAATAACAGGCTGTATGAAATGTTATCCTGTAATCCAGACATAACAAAAGGATACGCTAAACATCCAAAAGAGGAAATTAATGACCACTGGGAGGAAATAAGAACAGAGTTGGATCTAATTTAATTTACGAGATATTTTTTGTTTTTGTTGTTTTTTCTTAAGTAGAATTATATTTTGTAAAATTGTTTCATACAAATGTGTTTTTTTATGTTTTTACAAATGGATTTTACCTATGGCTCTACGCTGTTTAGGAAAAGTGAAAATCAAAGTCATGTGAAAAGTGTCACAAGAAGAAATAAAACAAATTAATATTTTTAATATAAAATGTGTTAATAAAACTAACTAAGAACCGTATCCGGGATCGAACTACACTTTCGAAAACTCTGCTTGCTTTGTGTGGGTGCGGTGAATCCGGTGATAGGTTGAGTCGTGCCGCTAAGGTAAGCTCAGAACTATAGAGTCCATTAGTTGAATACTCAACTTTCAAGTATCGGAACAATTGACTGGTCAACAACCAGGGGCCGAATTACAGCTCACGATATCGAGTGAGTGAGTGGCATTAGAGATCGAGTGAGTGAGTAACCATTTTGGAATTACAGCATACGTGACCTCTCGTATGGTATTGCTCTTTAAAATTGTACTAGTATCATCGAATATTCACTAGTAAATTTCGAGTTTCTATTAATTCATAGATGTCGCTGGTGTCTCTTTATACTTATTTCATTATTTTTTGGTAGGTAAAATTCATGCCTTTGTAAAAAAAAGACAATATTTAGTAAGAATTTCGGAAAATTTAAACATAAAATACACTCGGATGGTGTTATTAAATGAAATATTGATAATAGATGGTTTCGATAGTCTTTCATGTATGAATTGGAGAGCACTTTATGCATCGAATGAAATTCCGATCAATAACTGATGAGAGAATGCCGAATTGTGGTACTAGATGACTCGATATCGTGAGCGGTAATACCAAATTCCCATAATTCCGATACGACTTATTCGATAGCGTGTGCCGTAATTCGGCCCCAGGTGTTTTCAAAGACTCGTTATACCGTACGACCTTTCGGCATCAGACGTAATGAAAAATCACTTTTCACTGCACAGTTCGTGGCGCTAAGGCCGAAGAGATTTTGGAGCTAGGCCTCAAAGTCCGTGAATACGAGTTGAGGAGGGACAACTCCTTATCCAGAGGAAACTTCGGTTTCGGTATCCAGGAACATATCGATTTGGGTATCAACGTTCGATTCCAACATCGTTTGACAAAGGAAGACGCCACGAAGTGGTTCCAAAAAAATACGACGGAATCATCTTGAACAGCAAGAAGAAAATTTCCCAGTTTTAAACAACTTTTTAAATAGATGATAAAAAATCCAAAAGTAAATAAAAATTAATTCTGTCGATGTTTCGACTGCAATGGGTGTTGGTGTGCTTGTTTGGATGTCTCTTGGGTGTCCTGGTTGGGTGTCCCTTGAAATATTCGTCACCTTGCTCTTCATTGTCGGTTTTTGTTTTAACAAATTTGTCCAAATTCTCACTGCGGGCGATGTCGCTGGCTCCAAAGTCCAAACCAGGTTTCCGAACTTGAAGAATCAGCTTGCAGTGGTGGGAAAGGCCTCATCTCTAGTAATTCTTTAGAAATCCGCTCTTAATATTTTTTTTTTTTTTTTGAAATTGCAACTTGGAAGTTAACGTTATTAGTAAGTGTACCTGGCAACTGAGCGCATCCACCGGTCATAAATATTCTGTTCTAATAGAAGCTGCTCATCGGGTAAAAACGTAGTCAATCAATTCAACAAGCCCAGGTTCAAAGCTTCCTATCATACTTGATTGGAATAGCAATTCGGTTGCTGGTATTGATTCAAGTCCGTGTAGTTAAAATATTCACAATTACTTCTTTAAAGCCCATGTTCACAGCTTTTATCGATTTATTTCAAAAACTTTCTAAATAAAATTCTTCCATCTTCTATTTTATGAAATTCTATACAAATGGCACTATATACACAAAATAAAATAAAATAATAGAACTGTCAAAATTTGGCAAGCATTTATTGTCCCGGGAGATAAATGATGGACGGAAAAGTGTGGAGAATTTTAAAATTGTAGTAAAAAGATCTACTACAATTATCCACCTATTAAACCCTTTTCGCAGAGCAGCAGCGTACTGCACGACAAAAAGGTGAGCGAAATTTTTCGTTTACGATTCCGTCCTGTCATTTTTGTATGGGATTTTTCCATACAAAGGCTTTATAGTATACTGGGCTTTATAGTAAGCGAACACTTCCAACGCTGACATCTGTTGTACAGAAGTGTTTTTGCGAAATCTTGTGTGAGTTTTGCTGCTAAAAATTTGTTTAATTAATCGCGTTGAAACTGGCTTTTTTTGCAAATTTGTTATTAAATCGTATATGTATTATGTACCTACCATGTTTACAAAATACCAAACACTTGAGTCTCGCTAATTAGATGCCAAATCGTGAGCACGACCGACCAATGAATAGAACAATGCTGAGGTAGATTTTTTGTTGATTCCGCTCCAGAGTTCAATCTCTTGGACAAATAACAAATTGATAAAAAAAATAATGTGATTTCGAAATGTGTATTTAAACATATTAGCAATGGAATTGGTCACAGGAAATACCGTTTTTCCAAAACAAGGGCAAGAAGGTTTGTATTTCTTTTATGAATGGTCATTTGAATGGTGTTTTTTTAATTTTTTTTATTTAGGGAGTATTTTGCCATTATCGCGTATAATTACAAGCGTGGAGAACTATCCAAAAGTTGACTACACCAAGGAAGAAATCGCTACCTGGGGGCAAATATTTAGAAATCTAGCTAAATTATATAAGACTCGCGCATGTCATGAACAAAATAACGTGTTTCCCCTACTAATAGACAACTTTAGTTGGTTATCGGGAAGGAAACATCCTTCAAATGGAGGATGTTTCCATCTTTTTAAGAGGTCAGGTTAAATTACTAATTTTTTTAAGTTATTTGCTTAAAACCGATTTGATATTGTAGATTGTAATGGTTTTACTCTGCGAACAGTAGCTGGATTGTTGTCCTCTCGAGACTCCTTCGCTGGTTTGACCTTCCGCGTCTACCATTCTACTCAATACATTCGTCACTCCAACAAACTAATGTAAGCTCCTGAGCCAGATTTATGCCATGATCTTCTTGGACATGCACCACCATATTTGCCAACCTGAATAAGCCTCAGATTAAAGAATTTGACCCAGAGGTAACCGGAGTGACCAAGTACCCAATTATCAAATTCTAAGAAGTGTACTACGTTGCAGATAGTTTTGAAGACACTAAGAAGTGTACTACGTTGCAGATAGTTTTGAATGTGCTGAGGAGAAAACAATGTAAGACAAAAATAGCAATTCTTGATTTTGGTAAATTCACAAAAAAAAAATTATTTTATTTACAGCAAATTCGCCAATTCTATTCACCGCCCGTTCGAAGTATACACAGAGTATTGAAGTTTTGAATTCGAGGTTCCAAATTCAAAATCTCATAAGCATAATTGGATGCGAGTTCTCGGTTTTACAAAATGCTATAGAGTTTAAATTTGTTTATAGATTAAGTTCTGTAGCGTAAGTTCTATTGGTAATATTTGATAATGTTAGTATGAACATTTTATATGAACCGTTTAATATGATGTTTTATTTTAATTTGCTGACTGGTTGCTTCGAAGGAATGGAAACTGGTACTTCAACCCGAAACTTAAAAGATTATGTCCAACAATAACATCATAGTTGCAAGTAAAGTAAATGTTATCCTCTTTGATTACATTCTGAATTGATCAAACAAGTTTTAATTTGAAAGCACTGATCTTAAAAAGGATTCAAGCCCCAGTCAGTCGTTTGCTCCAATGATCCATTTCCAAAAAGAAAAGAGCAACAAATTTTTTTGTAAAAAATGTTAAATAAACTCAAATTTAATTAAACTTGAATAATTACACGTGAAATATTTTAAATTGATTACAACTTAAAAAAAAGAAGACACTACTCAATTCAACATCTTCATAGTCCTAGACGCGTCAGCTCTGTAGTCTTTACAAGGTTAGGTTAGGTTAGGTTGAATGGGGGGTGCAGCCACAAGTGGCAACACCTCACTCGGATCTCGAGGATCCATTGTGCTCCCCGGGAAATCATAGGATGAGGAAATGGGAGGATTGGAGAGGTGGATGGTTATTGTGGTAGGGAACTCCCACTGAACCATTTGGAGCCCTGAGTAAATTTCAGGACGTTGCTCAGTGGGAGGTTAGAGATGTCGCCCAGTTCGTCGAAGAAGTATTCTCCGAGGGTTTTTTTCCGAGTGTGGGCTAAGCTAGGACACTCACAGAGGAAGTGAAAAGATCCCTGCTCTGCCTCCTCATCTTGGCATCCTCTACATAAGTCGGATGTGCTAATGCCCATTCTCATCATGTGGGTACCCAACGAGTTGTGACCCGTGAGAATGCCAATCAACAGAGAGAGCCGAGGTCTGCTTAGCTGGAGTAGAAATTCTGTTTTTTTCTTGGAAATATCTGGCCAAAGGTTTCTAGAGACTCGGCATGTTTCTAAAGATGACCACCTGTCATTGGCAATTTTTAGAAAATTGTGTTTGATTCTGCTTTTTTCTTGCTCTAGTGGCTTTAGAACTGAAGTGTTCGCTTCGCTGGTTTCGAGTGCTGACCCGATTTTTGCCAGCTTATCCGCCATTTCATTACCGATAATGTCACGATGTCCAGGAACCCAGGTTAAACTAACTGTGTTTGTCTCATTGAGCAGTCTAAGGTTACTGCGACAGCTGTCTACTAGCCTGGATTTTGTGATAATGGATGAGATAGCTTTAATGGCCGCCTGGCTGTCTATGAAGAAGTCAATATTTTTGTTGATCAAGTTTTGCGTAGCAAGGTGCTTCGCGGCTTCGCACACTGCGAGTACTTCTGCTTGAAAGACACTGCAGAAGTCGGGAAGCTTTATTGATCTATTCATGTTAGGGTAGTCTGAAAAGATACCTGATCCTACCCCTTCGTCCGTTTTGGAACCATCTGTGAAGACGGAAATGTGATTTTCTTTTATAACCCTGTTTTCCTCCCAGCTTTCTCTAGTCGGAAAGACTGTTAGGGCCACTGGATTGAAATCAATATGCGGGGGGGTATAGTCTGTTTGGATGTCTATATCTGTATGGTTCATGATGGTTCTATGGCCTGATATGCCTATTTTCCAATTGTTGCATTGTTTGAGTCGCAGTGCGCTTTTGGCCGCCATCTCCTTAGTAAAGAGATCTAGGGGGGCTAGCGATAGGAAGGTTTCCAGAGCTGCAGTTGGTGTTGTTCTCATGGCACTGGTTGAACCAATGCATGCAAGCCTTTGGATTTTGGTCATGGTCTTAAGGTTTGAAGCCTTCTCTAATGATGGCCACCAGACTAGACAGGCATATGTGAGGATTGGTCTTATTATGGATGTATACATCCAGTGAATGGTTTTGGGACCAGGTCCCCATTTTTTACCAAAAATTCTACTACAAGTGTAGAAAGCGATTTGAGCTTTCCTTTCTCTTTCTTTTAAATTTTCTTTCCAGTTAAGTTTACGATCAAGGACTATTCCGAGATATTTTGCCGTACCAGATAAGTTTATTGGTATTCCATTAATGGAGGGAGGAAGTATATCTGGAATGTTACGTTTTCTCGTAAACAGAACAAGTTCTGTTTTTGTAGGGTTGACGTTTAGCCCACAGTTTTTCGCCCAGCTGGTGAGCTTGTTTAGAGCTGTCTGAAGAAGTTCACAGAGGGTGGTTGTGAATTTTCCCGAAGTCATGATGACGATGTCATCAGCATAGGCTACTGCTTTTATTCCGCTCCTGTCGAGTTTAACCAGGATTTGGTTAACTACTAGGAGCCAGAGTAGCGGGGATAACACTCCTCCTTGAGGTGTACCTCTACAAGTTTTTACTTTTAGGGTACTTTCACCCATTTCTGCTTTTACTATTCTCGTTTGGAGCATGGAGTCGATCCAGTTTGATAGCGTTGGCTCGATATTTATGGAACTTAATGCCATGCGAATAGCATTGTATTCAACGTTGTTGAAGGCCCCTTCTATATCGAGGAATGCAGCCAACGTGTACTCTTTATATTGGATTGACTGTTCAATGGTTCCGACTACTTCATGAAGTGCAGTCTCAACTGATTTGCCCTTTATATATGCATGTTGGGCTGTAGAGATCACATTGTTATTCAGTTTTGTTCGGATATGCGTTTCTATAATTCTTTCTAGAGTCTTAAGTAGAAAGGAGGATAGGCTTATTGGTCTGAAATCTTTGGGTTCAGTGTGAGAGGGCTTACCGGCTTTGGGAATAAATATGACTTTAACTTCTCTCCAACTAGTTGGAATAAAGGTGAGGTTTAGACAACCTCTGAATATTTCCACTAGTATCGGCACAATCAAGTCTTTGGGACTTTGGAGCATCATTGGAATGATACCGTCCGGACCCGCAGATTTGTATGCTGAGAATGAGTCAATGGCCCACATTACCTTCCTATTATCTACTAATAGATTTCCTATGTTGGATCTAACGTTAGCGCTAGGGTTTCCGCGTTCTGGGGATGTCATTTGAGAACACCCTGGAAAGTGGGTGTTCATGAGTGACTCTAGAGTTTCAGAGCATGAGTCAGTCCATGTGTTATCAGGTCTCCTAAGAAAACTAGGGATATTTTGGACCTTGGACATGACTTTTCTTAGCCTTGCTGCGTCATTTGTACACTCAATATCTGAGCTGAAGTTGCGCCAGGCTGCTCTTTTTGCGTAGGTAGTTCTATTTTTGTATTCATTTTTACTGATCTTGTATAGGTCCCAGTCAGCCGAAAGGTTGCTAAATTTTGCTCTATTGAAGAGCCTCCTAGAGTTCCTTCTAAGGGTCGATAGTTCGCTTGACCACCATATGGGGTTGGATCTACCTTTCCCTTTGGATAACGGGCATGAGCTTTCGTAGGCATTGATTATGTCTGACGTAAGCTTGTTTACCTGTGTCTCTATGGCTGAGCAGTTAAGCAAAGGCTGATTGTTGTTTTGGCTGAGAGTTAGGGCCAGTTTTTGGTTATAGAGACCCCAGTCAGTTTTCCTAGGGTTTCTATAAGGGATACAGTTTTCAGATTTGTGTTCTATTTCGAATGTTATCATTCTATGGTCAGAGAAGGTTACGTTGTTGGAGACCCTCCAATTACTGGTTACTAGCGTACCAGAGTTGGTGGATAGTGTAACGTCTAACACTTCTTTTCTTACCTTTGTTACAAATGTTGGTTCGTTACCTCTATTCATAATTATCAGGTTGTTCTCAATAATATATTCAAAAAGTGACTCACCTCTTTCGTTCGTGTTTGTACTTCCCCACTGTAAGTGATGGGCATTAGCATCACAGCCCATGAGAAGGTCCCAGCCATTCCTTTTTGTAGTGGCGACCAGTTCTGCAACAGCTGCCGGCGGGGGGTTGGAGGTTGCATCGCCCGGCATGTAAACGGAGGCTAGGATTAGGGGTGGAGCCCCTTCTCTTTCGCACTTCACTGTTGTCAGATCATTGCTACTGTGAGGGGTTAGAAGGAAGAGATTTAAATTTGCCTTTGATAAAATACATGTACGATAGTTACCTTCTGTAGGCCCTTTGCTAAAGTAAAGGAAGTGATCTTTGGATTTCAGTCCGCAGATCCGGCCATGATTTATCCACGGCTCTTGAATTAGGGCTAAGTCGATGTCAGTTTTTGACATCAACGCGGTCAAGGTGGCAGAGGCCAACTTACTGTGCTGCAGGTTTATTTGTAGCACCTTCATTGTCTTTTTTGTGTTCGTCATTTTTGTTTTGTAAGTTGGCAGCCGTTGCCGGCCTCACCCTAACCTTGTTTAGGCCAATGTTTAGTCTGTATCCCCTTTCTGGAAGCATAGCCATTGACTCATGATTGAGCATGACTACGACTTCTTGGCCTGCGCTCGTAGGCTATTCCATCTCCAGTACTTCCCAGTCAGCACTTGGGAAACTTGGGTTGAGTTTTCGTAAGAAAAGCTCAATTGTTTCCTTCTTCAAGCGCGGCCCAGGAATGTTTATCCGGACTTTGGGTCTGGTGGGGAGGTCTTTTTTAAGGCAACTTTAAGCGTTGCTCCTAAATATAAAATCCGCCATTTCGGATATCTTTGTTTTTAGCCAGTTAAGGGTATATTCATCATTGCACATGAGAATTTTGAAACCCTTTAACGTCGAGATGGGTCCAAAATCAGGCACCGCAACCGAGGACGTGAGAAGCTCGTCAGTCATGCACTCGAGTAGCCTTATTTCCACTCGAGTCCAGTCTTCTTCGCTTAGCCTTTTTTCTGGACTCCCCTCATTGATAATGGCCACCTGAAGGCTCTCTTTTATCAATTCCGCTACAGTACTTTTTTTGTCAGTTGTACTGGCCGTCTTGGGCTTTTTGTTCACGGACATTGGAGGGGGTGTCGAGTCATTGTGTCTGGCTCTCTTTCTTTGACTGCTTTCTTGGGGCTTTATAAACCTTTCGGGTTTAGGACCATCCAGTGGTGGTCTCCCTGGGGTTTTTTTGGCCACCGCAGTCTTTGCCAATATGGTTTTCTTTTTTGCTTCTTCTTTTGTGACTCTACCTCTGGGTTCTGCCAAGGGCAAGGTCTTGGCTTCCATTTTATTAATGAATTTCCGAGCCCAGCTTAGGCGTTTCCAATCACGGAAACACAGCGTTGAGGTGTCACCTTTACCGAATCTTCTTACGGTCCTTCTGGCATTTTCGAGCCTCTTTTGACCTGGGTCTTGTGCATCTTCCTTGTTCTGTACCCTCGGATTAGGGCCTTTACCTTTTGCCGGCTCTGATGAGCGATGGCTCTTGGTTGGGGCTTTCTCCTCACAGACTTTAGGATTTGCGCTTTTTTCCGGACCCTTGTTTGGCGTTGAGGTCATTTTGGCCGAAATCTCATTTTTCGCCAGGAATTCGCCTCTTTTGGCCTCTGGCCGCCTTGGGACAGGATTTTCGGCCACGGTGACATCCGCGATAGAGTCGTCAGAACTGGTGAAAGATTGATAGTCGTCTTCCTCGAGGATGCGATGTTCCTCTTCTGACGTTATCTCTCGTCCACCTGCTCCTCCTTCTCCATCATCGGAGTCTGTGAAATCCATGAGGTTCTCCGAGAGTCCCTCATTGGTTTCAGCGGCTTTCCTGCTGCAGCCAGGAATGCAATCTTCTGCATTGTCTATCTTTTCTTTTCTTGTCACTGGCGACTTATCTTCTTTCGAAGCCAAGCCATCGCCGACAGCCGTGACTACTGCCGACTTTTGAGCGTATATCCCCGCTCGAGTTTTCTCTTCTTCGTTTACTTGTTCCATGTTTAGATAGACATCTCTGTTTGAGGTTTACTTGGTTGTTTGACTCTGCAACTGGATTGCTGGAGTGTCGAAACGTAAGCTCCCCCACCACGTCAAGGTGAAACCTCGTGAGGGAGATAGTCTTTACAAGCCACTCAGCCAGCTTTGATGGTTTTAAGCTCCTCCGGAGTTATAGTTTTTCTCGAGGCTTCATCAGTGATCTTCGTAATTGCTGCAACGGATTCGCAACGTCCAACGACCTCTCCTTTCTTCAACCTTACATTGTACGGTCTGGTGTTTAGTTATCGTACGGGGACCATTTTGTTTTTCGGTGCTACCAGGGTTTTGCCAATGATGATGCTTTGGGAGGAAAACTCTGGGCTTCGTTCTACCATGAGGTATCGAAGGATTCCAAACTCACCTTCTAGTTTTGTCCAAACGAACACTTCAGAAGAAGGAGGCAGAATCAGATCTTCCGTGATGACAGTCCTCAGTGTCGACGTAATTTCATTCGAATAGGTCATTGGAATTTCTTTACATAAAGAATCATAAAGTCGATTCCAATGATGCACTCGTCACATATATCTGCCACCATGAGTAAACACTAGATCGGCCAGTCGGATCTTAAGACACACTTCTCCATATACTCTTGCTGCTTATCCTGTTGAGGTTCTCAGACGGTAGCTATTGGTGTTATGAAGCCACGTCGTCTTTACCAGCTCTCGACGTACTATGGAGGCTGTGGCACCGGTGTCGATGGTAGCCACACGTTTGTTCCCATCAATAGTAGTCTCCACAGTCAGACTTTTGTTGTCTCGTTTGGTCTGAGAGACCTGGATGGTGGTTCTGGGGCCATCGATACAAGAAACCAGCCTCCGCCCCTCGAAGTTGGTGTTGTTGTTACCTTGCTCTGGGTTGAATCGCTTGCTTCCACAATGTTGACAAGCGGTTTTATTTGGTGATAGTCGGCATTGATGCTGTAAGTGCCTGGTCTTTTTGCAGTTCCAACATCTTGCAAGTCCGCTCCGCTGGTTCTTTTGTATTTCAGCTTTTTGGCACGAGCGTTCTTCGACTATGGCTTCTCTAAGTTGATGTACTTTATGAGAAGCCTGTTCCGCTGCCTCAATCGTCAACGTGAATGCTAAAGTTTCAGAAAGAGTACGTGTTCTAGCAGTTCGCACAGACCTCTGCAGATGTATATCGGAAATGGCACGAACGAACAACTCAACAGCGAGCTGGTTGATGATTTCTTCTCCAGCATTCGGGTATGCCAGGTGAACCAGTCTTTCGACGTCTGCTTGGAGCTGCTGTAGACTTTCACAACTTTTCTGAACTCTGTTATTGAGTTCGACTCGGAAGACTTCTTTCAAGTGGCTATCGCCAAAGCGTTTATCTATAGCTGCCACGAGAGAACTGAAGTCACCGCTCCTACCAGCTGGAACTGTTTGAAGTAATTCAGCTGCTGGTCCTCTAAGAGCAAGAGTCAGTGCTATGTACTGGTCTATGTGCTTGTTTGCGGCTGCCTCAAATTATCTCTTGTAGATTGGCCAAGAAGACTGTAAATCAAATGTTGGCGGTTTCATCTCCTTTTTTTTACAAACTTTCCAGCAGATTCTCGAATTTTGATTTTCCGGATCTGGTTTATTTTTATGGACAGAACAGAGTACTGCATAGGCTTTCCAAACGATTCTCTACAGCAGAAAGCTGTTTTTCCATACCTTTAACGCGTTCGTCTAGGGCACATACATTTTTCTCAATGTTACCCAATTTACTATCTAGAATGTTTTTCTGGACATCCAAAACATTCTGTTGCGCCTCGAGTCTTTCGAAAATATTCTGTTGTTTTTTCTTTTGTTAGTTTCGTTGTTCTTCAATCAACTTCTTGTCCGATTCGTTGTTCTTCAATCACCATCTTTTGCTCGCTTCGTTGCGCTTCAAGTTGTTCGAGAACATTCTGCTGTTCCTTCTTTTGTTCTTTTCGCTGTTCTAACAAAAGCTTCATCATATTAGAAAAATCTACACTTTCACTTACTTCCTCTTCCTCCACATCTGTTTCAAAAGCAAAAGTGTTAACGTCTTCCCCTTGCTGTTCCAAATAATTCTGCAATTATTGTAGAGCGATCCCGCTCTAGAAAGATCTCGCTTACCTTACTCACTTTTGAGCTCAATGCAGTTGAGCTCTTCTAACAACTTACCCATTCTCACTATATGTAAATATACCGGGTGCGACAAAAGTAAAACCCCTGGCAGAATATGCGTTAAAAAATAATCAAAGACCCTATATCCGACGTATTTTAGGACGAGGAATCCGATGGTGACCTTGAATTTGACCTCGGACGTAACCTTGAAGCCCATTCATTTCACATCATTTTGCACGTATTTTTTTTCAAGCGCTGCACTTCTAATAATATCATTAAAAAAATAAAATAAAATACATGTTATTTTCGTAAAATTTTGCGATCTTTCCAAATCTTCCATTAAAAAAGGGGGGTTTCCATTTGAAAAATCGATTTTTGGGTCGCTGGGGCTTCAAGGTTACGTCAAGGTCACCATCGGATTCTTCGTCGAAAAATACGTCGGATATAGGGTCTTTGATTCTTCTTAACGCATATTCTGCCATATTTCCAGGGGTTTCCATACTTTTGTCGCAGTCGGTATAATTATTATTGGGTATTATTAATATTTTTTTTTTTTACACTTTAGGCCGTGTGTGAATTGCGTTAAAATGTGTGTTAAAATTTAACCCGCGTTAAAATTTGACACTAATGAGGTGAATAAAATGGGTTAAAATTTATTGAGCTGTGGAGCAGCTTAAAGTGTGTTAAAATTTGACGTTTCTAGTGATAGAAAAATTTGCTCTTGCTTTTGCATTCAATTCAATTAACGAAATATGAATCAAGAAAAAAACGAAGGCAGGCTGGAAAACCATACATTAAATATTAGTTTGAATTCAATCAATTTTTATAAATTCAAAGCTTTTGTTTTCTAGGGTCTCACGACGAAAAAATAAAACTAATTGAAATTAGGATAAGTCTGGACGAAAAAAAACAAGAACTAATACAAAGTACTTTAAATTTGTTATTTTTCAAAACCAAATACGAATTTAATCATTTGTTTCTTTTGAATCTTCTTTAATCGTCATGAAAGATATCAGCCATGAAAACTAATTTTCAGTGTTACTACACCGAATAAATCAATTAATCAAAATGGGAATTTTGTTTGAATATTTTGTATTGTTGTTTTAAAATATGGAAGTAGAATCGAGAACAATAAATGAAAAAGATTTTTTTCAGTTTCAGAGACTTTTTATTAATTCTGTTTTCTTAAAAATATGTTTATGTAATAGAAATTATTTTTCCTTGAAAAAGAAAACCAATTTTTGTTCAGGGAAATTTCTAAATTATCGAGGGAAATTTTTTTAACCTACGCAGAAATCTTGGTTAAAATAATTGATTTAACGCAATTCACACAGCAAGTGGCTAAATTTGATCCCACCTCAAACAAGACGTCAAATTTTAATCGTGGTAGAAGTTTTAACGCAAATTTTAACGCAATTCACACACGGCCTTACTAGTCAAACTTGTTCTTTTTTTTACAAATAAGTTTCATTTACACTTCTGACACCAATGTAACGTGCGCTTAGTTCGCGAAAATAAAACCTCACCTTTCAATTTATTTCTACCACTTTTATTCGATCTCTCTTTATTCGATTTCTACTTTACCAATAATCACATTAACTCACTCTTAACATTATCACACTATTATCAAAACTGACCTCGTGGTTGCTTAAGCACTCTCTTTATATAGAAGTCGAGTTTTATTGGGAATTTCTATATTCACTTATATTCACTTCACTTGAGAGTCTCAATAAAACGCTTTATATGGCTATAGCCGAGTGTTTGGGATTAAACATTGCGATCCTCAACCGAATTATACAGATCACCCTACATTTCTTTTTACATGTCTTAAAGTCAATTAAAATTTATGTTAACTTCATGTTAAGAGTACTTTCGCTCTTAAACTCTCTTAAATTACATTATTAGTTAACTCATTTCATATTTCGCTTTAAATCTTATTCGTACCACAAGACTTGTCATGTCTTGTGTGTTATCAATCAGTTTAATCTTTAAAAGAGAACAAATGTAATGGGTAAAGGTGTCGGTACCAATTTAGTATGGATTGATTAACACTCGTTCACTTGGATCGTGACAGCAGCAGACACCACACCTTTGGCCAGGAACCTTGAACTCAGCTTTGGATTTGGATAAGTATTTGCTCATCAACCAAATAAATTGTATTTAAGGTGAATATTATCTACTTATCTTTTCGTTCTTTGGTAATTTTCATTTATTGTGTGGTGTGATCCAAGACAATTTTATGAACATTTATATTGCGTTGGGTTCTTTAATTTCGTCAGTGAACCCCTTTGACTTTTTGGAATTCGATCACAGGACTTATAAAATTTCAAGAGAATTCCAAAACATGTGGTCCTTCGGTAGCCGAATTAATTATTGAATCGGTGGATTAATATCGGGTAAAGTAAAAAATTTGGAAAAAGTGCGTGATTAATCTTTATATTGAAAAAACCTCGTGGCTGCCTCGTGGCGTTGTAGGCTTAGAACTATATACATATATTTATCTACATTACATATATGCATAAAGAAATATATATATTCGTGGACATTTACTCATTATAGTTGTTAAAGCCTGAGCAAATTCCTTATAGTTTCCTTCATATTTCCACATAGAAAAAAAAAAAAACTTTATTTGTGAAATATGAACGCTCTGAAACAGAAACGTGGTGTTACTTCACTTGAGAGTCTCAATAAAACGCTTTATATGGCTATAGCCGAGTGTTTGGGATTCAACATTGCGATCCTCAACCGAATTATACAGATCACCCTACATTTCTTTTTACATGTCTTAAAGTCAATTAAAATTTATGTTAACTTCATGTTAAGAGTACTTTCGCTCTTAAACTCTCTTAAATTACATTATTAGTTAACTCATTTCATATTTCGCTTTAAATCTTATTCGTACCACAAGACTTGTCATGTCTTGTGTGTTATCAATCAGTTTAATCTTTAAAAGAGAACAAATGTAATGGGCAAAGGTGTCGGTACCAATTTAGTTTGGATTGATTAACACTCGTTCACTTGGATCGTGACAGCAGCAGACACCACACCTTTGGCCAGGAACCTTGAACTCAGCTTTGGATTTGGATAAGTATTTGCTCATCAACCAAATAAATTGTATTTAAAGTGAATATTATCTACTTATCTTTTCGTTCTTTGGTAATTTTCATTTATCGTGTGGTGTGATCCAAGACAATTTTATGAACATTTATATTGCGTTGGGTTCTTTAATTTCGTCAGTGAACCCCTTTGACTTTTTGGAATTCGATCACAGGACTTATAAAATTTCAAGGGAATTCCAAAACATGTGGTCCTTCGGTAGCCGAATTAATTATTGAATCGGTGGATTAATATCGGGTAAAGTAAAAAATTTGGAAAAAGTGCGTGATTAATCTCTTAATTGAAAAAACCTCGTGGCTGCCTCGTGGCGTTGTAGGCTTAGAACTATATACATATATTTATCTACATTACATATATGCATAAAGAAATATATATATTCGTGGACATTTACTCATTATAGTTGTTAAAGCCTGAGCAAATTCCTTATAGTTTCCTTCATATTTCCACCTAGAAAAAAAAAAAATTTATTTGTGAAATATGAACGCTCTGAAACAGAAACGTGGTGTTGCAAAGCCCACGCTTACGCGCGGGGTTGAATTTATAGCTTCCATTCAACAGTCGACATCGTTGAGCTCGTTAGAGATTCGGTTAAATAGAGTAATTGAAGCGTGGCAAGAATTTACTACTCTGCATTATGAATGCCTTCAGCTTGTACAGGAAGATGAAGTCGAAGAGTTTAATGCTGATTTCGCGATATACATACGAAGACAAGTATTTTGAAGTGCACGCGGGATTGACTGACGCGATACGCGAAAGAACATTAAATAGTCCCAATCAGTCCGCACTTGAACGCATCGTGGATGAGCAGAACCAATTTCTGAAATCGTTAAGTTCGTCTCAGAAAACTCCGGGAGATCTTAAATTGCCACGAATAGTGATTCCGAAATTTTCCGGTGACTATAAGGACTGGCCATCCTTTCGTAATTTGTGTTTGGGCTCAGTAGACATTAACGAAAAATTAACACCTACTCATAAATTTCAATATCTGAAATCTTTTTTGACCGGGAATGCTGCCGATCTCATCCAACATATTAAGGTTTCAGACGCAAACTATACTGAAGCTTGGGATAGGCTGGAAAAGCGGTTTGATCGGTGTAATTTAATTGTTCAGTCGTTTGTTCAGACATATTTGTCTCTTCCGTCAATTAACGGGCCAAATCTACAAACGCTTCGAAAGATAACGGATGGTGCGGATGAGGTGATTCGGGGCTTAAATGCATTATCGAAAAATAGTCGGGATCCGTGGCTTATTTTCATTCTGCTCAATAAACTCGACAATGAAACGAAGCAGGCTTGGGCAGAAGAAGTCGGTGCGCGTGAAGATATGACAATTTTGCAGCTCATTGAATTTCTTGAGCGAAGATGCAATGCATTAGAGTCGTGCCATTCTCTGAGCCACGTGTCAATATCTCGTGGAAAACACGTCGGGTCCGTTCGTGCGTTGGTAGCTAAGCCGTCGGATGCTAATTTGCAATGTGCGTTATGTAAAAGTAATCACCATTTATATCAGTGCGCAAAGTTTCTTGATTTAGACATTCCAGCGCGTAGAAACGTTACTAAAACCAACTCGATTTGTTTTAACTGCCTTCGCTCTGGTCACACAGTTAAGAAATGCCATTCAACATATCGCTGTCGGGTGTGCAAAGCTCGCCACCACTCCTTAGTCCACCAGGATGGGCCAAATAACAATCCTCAATCGGGGGCCCCTTCGTCCTTTACAAACCAAACGCCGTCGTTTGCAGATTCAATTCAAACTCAGTCCTCGGGGACTTCAACATCGTATGCTAGTACACCATTACCCGTGATCAGCAATCATTCGCGCGAAATTGACATTCGAAAACAAACAGTGTTACCCACAATCATCGCTCAGTTAAAAAATAATCAAAGCCAGCTCACTAACGTTCGGGTTTTATTGGGGTCCCAATCATCATTCGTATCTGATGCATGCGTGCAAAAACTGGGACTTCAACGAGAGCATGCTCGAATCCCAGTATTAGGATTAGGTTCAAAGGAAGCTGGGCATACTAGGGGATTAGTGTCCTTAAATCTTATTTCTCGCTTTGACTCCGTTCGTTTATCTGTAGATGCTCTTGTGTTGAGTAAGCTGACTTCGAACCTATCATCTAAACCGTTTGATATATCAACCTGGAAATATATATCTAAATTAGATCTGGCTGATCCCAGCTTCAATGTTCCTGGTGCAGTTGATATCATTCTTGGTGCTGATAAGGTTTGGTCTATCTTAAAGTCCGAAAAAGTTATTGGGCCAGAAGGCAACCCTATCGCACAGGGTACTACTTTCGGTTGGGTGATCTCGGGCGAATTCATTGATTCAAATAATCGAAACACCGTGTTGTCTTCATTTCATTCGTCCATTGATGTTGACGGTCTTCTTCAGCGGTTCTGGGAGCTGGAGGAAATCTCTACTATTCAACCACAGGAAACGTTTAAAGATCCAGCTGAACAGCATTTCCAAAAAATTTTGTCGCGCTTCTCATGGGAAATACGTGGTCTCACTTCCATTCAAAACCAAATTACCACAGTTTAAAGACACGCTGCAGGCAGCGGTTTCACGGTTGCATTCGATGGAGCGTAGGTTTCGATCTAATCCTGACTTGTACAGGCAATATTCACAATTCATGCAAGAATACCTCGAATTAGGTCACATGGAACTTATACCTCGTGGTGATATTCAAGGAAACGAGTCGTATCAATTTTATTTACCGCATCACGCTGTTTTCAAGCCGGAAAGCTCGACTACGAAGCTTCGAGTCGTTTTTGACGGATCGGTAAAAGATTCTATCGGGAAATCGTTGAATAGCCAATTGTTAGTCGGTCCGCCTATACAACGAGATCTAATTGGGGTGTGTCTTCGGTTTCGACAACATCGTTTTGTGTTTACCGCCGACATTGTCAAAATGTTCCGACAGATATGGGTTTGCGAAAAGGACTGTGACTACCAACGTATCGTGTGGCGGCTAAATCCAAATAATCCAATCGAACATTATCGCTTACGAACCGTAACGTATGGTACTGCGTCGGCGCCATTTTTATCGGTACGCGTTCTTCAACAACTCGCCGAAGACTATAAAACGGTTTATCCAGCTGCAGCGCGAATCTTGCAGATTAACGTCTACGTTGATGACATTATGGCAGGCGGAGATTCGATCCAAAATGTGTTAGATCTGCAATCTGAACTCATCTCGCTATTATCAAAAGCTCGCCTTCAACTTCGTAAATGGAGCTCCAACTGTTGGGCTCTACTAGCTGGGCAGAATCCTGAAGACTGCGAGTATTCTTTCGTGGATCCGGAACGTTCGCAGTCATTTGTAAAGGTTTTGGGAATGTACTGGAATCCTGCTTCTGATATGTATTCTTATCGTCTAACACTCTCCAAACCATGTCCTTCGATTACTAGAAGAAGGTTGCTTTCTGAAATTGCGAGTATTTTTGATCCTCTAGGACTGTTAGCACCTTCAGTCATTCTTTTTAAGATACTTTTTCAGAATCTCTGGTCGTCTAAGCTGAATTTGTGCTGGGATGATCCTCTACCGCCCGATCTATTGGAAAAATGGTTAAACTATCGTGAAAACCTGCCGTGTTTTGAAAAGATTTGTGTTCCGCGTAATGTGTTTTTATCTGGAGAAACAATTGAGCTTCATGGCTTCTCAGACGCTTCATCGCTAGCTTACGCCGCAGTCGTTTACGCCCTCTCAAAATCGTCGGATGGAAAAGTGAAAGTTGTCATATTGGCTGCTAAGACAAAGGTTGCCCCGCTAAAGCCGGTTTCTATACCTCGCCTTGAACTCTGTGGTGCGGTTTTGCTTGCTCGTTTAATAGCATTGATTAAATCTTCGGTAAATATTAAAATTCACAGAACAGTAGGTTGGTGCGATTCTGAAATCGTTTTGCACTGGCTCTCATCGCATCCACGTCGATGGGCTATCTTTGTAGCCAACAGAACCGCCGCTATTTTAGAAACAGTATGCAGGTCATCCTGGCGACATGTGCCGTCTGAATCAAATCCAGCTGATTGTGCTTCGCGGGGTGTGCTACCTTCAGATCTTGTTAATCACAATCTCTGGTGGAATGGTCCATCTTGGCTATACTATCCAGAAGAGTGTTGGCCAAAATCGAAACTTACCCTGAATACTACCGGTGTGGAATCCGGTCAATTGGAGGAGAGATCAGTCGCAAGGCGTGCACTCATCACGTCGTTTGATGGACATGTCTTGAACGAGCTGATAGAAAAGATCTCTAGCTGGAATCGTCTACAACGAGTTGTCGCTTACATTTTCAGGTATATCTCAAATCTTCAACCAAAACTTAAGCCTCGAGCTGTTCATGGTTTGTGTTACGCTGGAATTCAAAAGGCAAGGATAGCTATTATAAAATTTGTACAGCTAAAATTCTTCGAAGATGACATCCTTCATTTGCAAAGTAAAGACCAATTACCCGCCAATTCAAAACTTCTGAGGTACGCTGCGTTTTTGGATAATGATGGACTGCTTTGCATCGGTGGACGCATCAAAAATGCAAGCGTATCATATAATATTTAACATCCGATCATTTTGCCCAAATCTAATCCGATATCTAACCTTGTTATTTTAGACTATCACCATCGATACTTACATGCAGGGGTGTCAGAGACGTTCGCGTTCATTCGACAACAATTTTGGATCATGGGTAGCCGAAACCTCATTCGCAAAATTATTCAAAGTTGCAAAATTTGTTTTATGCAACGCAGAGGGAACAGCCAGCAACTGATGGGTGACCTGCCGTCATATCGCATCCAACCCAATCGCCCCTTTACCAACGCAGGCTGTGACTATGCCGGGCCTCTCACCATTAAATTATCTCGATGCCGTAACGCTAAAACTTCAAAAGGCTACATAGCTCTGTTCGTGTGTATGTCCACCAAAGCTATACATCTGGAACTGGTCAGTGACCTCACCACAGAGGCCTTCATCGCAGCTTTGCGTGGATTTATCTCGCGTCGTGGCAAATGCACAAATATCTACAGTGACAATGTGACGAATTTTCAAGGAGCTCGGCGTATTCTCACGAACATGCACAGATTGTTGATGGCACAACATCACAATGACCTCATCACTGCTGACCTAGCCAAGGATGGTATAACTTGGCATTTCATCCCTCCTTCTGCGCCACACTTTGGCGGTTTATGGGAGGCTGGCGTTAAGTCAGTTAAACTGCATTTACGTCGTGTTATTGGAGACACAATTTTAACTTTTGAAGAACTATATACTCTTTTAACACAAATAGAAGCCGTATTAAATTCTCGTCCTTTAAGTTCTTTGTCTGACGTTGATTTAAATCCATTAACCCCAGCACATTTCCTTATAGGTGAACCACTCACAGCCGTGCCGGAGCCGAGTCTTATTAGAACTCCAATCAACCGCCTCTCGCATTGGAATCACATCCAGAGCATGGTCCAAGGATTTTGGAAGCGATGGCACAACGAGTATCTTACAACTCTGCAAGAGCGACCAAAGTGGAAAAGGAGCAATACCAATTATCAACCTGAAGAATTAGTGGTTATCAAAGAACCCAACCTTCCACCATCGAAATGGGTCTTGGGCCGAATCGTTTCAGTCAACCCCTGGCCAAGATCAAAGGGTACGAGTTGTTACGGTGCGAACAGGAACAGGAGAATTCGTTCGTCCCATAACAAAATTAGCTTTGCTACCGATGTCCTGAAACTCGTTCCAGGGGCGCCGGGATGTTTGGGATTCAACATTGCGATCCTCAACCGAATTATACAGATCACCCTACATTTCTTTTTACATGTCTTAAAGTCAATTAAAATTTATGTTAACTTCATGTTAAGAGTACTTTCGCTCTTAAACTCTCTTAAATTACATTATTAGTTAACTCATTTCATATTTCGCTTTAAATCTTATTCGTACCACAAGACTTGTCATGTCTTGTGTGTTATTAATCAGTTTAATCTTTAAAAGAGAACAAATGTAATGGGCAAAGGTGTCGGTACCAATTTAGTATGGATTGATTAACACTCGTTCACTTGGATCGTGACAGCAGCAGACACCACACCTTTGGCCAGGAACCTTGAACTCAGCTTTGGATTTGGATAAGTATTTGCTCATCAACCAAATAAATTGTATTTAAGGTGAATATTATCTACTTATCTTTTCGTTCTTTGGTAATTTTCATTTATTGTGTGGTGTGATCCAAGACAATTTTATGAACATTTATATTGCGTTGGGTTCTTTAATTTCGTCAGTGAACCCCTTTGACTTTTTGGAATTCGATCACAGGACTTATAAAATTTCAAGAGAATTCCAAAACGTGTGGTCCTTCGGTAGCCGAATTAATTATTGAATCGTTGGATTAATATCGGGTAAAGTAAAAAATTTGGAAAAAGTGCGTGATTAATCTTTTAATTGAAAAAACCTCGTGGCTGCCTCGTGGCGTTGTAGGCTTAGAACTATATACATATATTTATCTACATTACATATATGCATAAAGAAATATATATATTCGTGGACATTTACTCATTATAGTTGTTAAAGCCTGAGCAAATTCCTTATAGTTTCCTTCATATTTCCACCTAGAAAAAAAAAAACTTTATTTGTGAAATATGAACGCTCTGAAACAGAAACGTGGTGTTACTTCACTTGAGAGTCTCAATAAAACGCTTTATATGGCTATAGCCGAGTGTTTGGGATTCAACATTGCGATCCTCAACCGAATTATACAGATCACCCTACATTTCTTTTTACATGTTTTAAAGTCAATTAAAATTTATGTTAACTTCATGTTAAGAGTACTTTCGTTCTTAAACTCTCTTAAATTACATTATTAGTTAACTCATTTCATATTTCGCTTTAAATCTGATTCGTACCACAAGACTTGTCATGTCTTGTTTGTTATCAATCAGTTTAATCTTTAAAAGAGAACAAATGTAATGGGCAAAGGTGTCGGTACCAATTTAGTATGGATTGATTAACACTCGTTCACTTGGATCGTGACAGCAGCAGACACCACACCTTTGGCCAGGAACCTTGAACTCAGCTTTGGATTTGGATAAGTATTTGCTCATCAACCAAATAAATTGTATTTAAAGTGAATATTATCTACTTACCTTTTCGTTCTTTGGTAATTTTCATTTATCGTGTGGTGTGATCCAAGACAATTTTATGAACATTTATATTGCGTTGGGTTCTTTAATTTCGTCAGTGAACCCCTTTGACTTTTTGGAATTCGATCACAGGACTTATAAAATTTCAAGGGAATTCCAAAACATGTGGTCCTTCGGTAGCCGAATTAATTATTGAATCGGTGGATTAATATCGGGTAAAGTAAAAAATTTGGAAAAAGTGCGTGATTAATCTTTTAATTGAAAAAACCTCGTGGCTGCCTCGTGGCGTTGTAGGCTTAGAACTATATACATATATTTATCTACATTACATATATGCATAAAGAAATATATATATTCGTGGACATTTACTCATTATAGTTGTTAAAGCCTGAGCAAATTCCTTATAGTTTCCTTCATATTTCCACCTAGAAAAAAAAAAAAACTTTATTTGTGAAATATGAACGTTCTGAAACAGAAACGTGGTGTTGCAAAGGCCACGCTTACGCGCGGGATTGAATTTATAGCTTCCATTCAACAGTCGACATCGTTGAGCTCGTTAGAGATTCGGTTAAATAGAGTAATTGAAGCGTGGCAAGAATTTACTACTCTGCATTATGAATGCCTTCAGCTTGTACAGGAAGATGAAGTCGAAGAGTTTAATGCTGATTTCGCGATATACGAAGACAAGTATTTTGAAGTGCACGCGGGATTGACTGACGCGATACGCGAAAGAACATTAAATAGTCCCAATCAGTCCGCACTTGAACGCATCGTGGATGAGCAGAACCAATTTCTGAAATCGTTAAGTTCGTCTCAGAAAACTCCGGGAGATCTTAAATTGCCACGAATAGTGATTCCGAAATTTTCCGGTGACTAGAAGGACTGGCCATCCTTTCGTGATTTGTGTTTGGGCTCAGTAGACATTAACGAAAAATTAACACCTACTCATAAATTTCAATATCTGAAAACTTTTTTGACCGGGAATGCTGCCGATCTCATCCAACATATTAAGGTTTCAGACGCAAACTATACTGAAGCTTGGGATAGGCTGGAAAAGCGGTTTGATTGGTGTAATTTAATTGTTCAGTCGTTTGTTCAGACATATTTGTCTCTTCCGTCAATTAACGGGCCAAATCTACAAACGCTTCGAAAGATAACGGATGGTGCGGATGAGGTGATTCGGGGCTTAAATGCATTATCGAAAAATAGTCGGGATCCGTGGCTTATTTTCATTCTGCTCAATAAACTCGACAATGAAACGAAGCAGGCTTGGGCAGAAGAAGTCGGTGCGCGTGAAGATATGACAATTTTGCAGCTCATTGAATTTCTTGAGCGAAGATGCGATGCATTAGAGTCGTGCCATTCTCTGAGCCACGTGTCAATACCTCGTGGAAAACACGTCGGGTCCGTTCGTGCGTTGGTAGCTAAGCCGTCGGATGCTAATTTGCAATGTGCGTTATGTAAAAGTAATCACCATTTATATCAGTGCGCAAAGTTTCTTGATTTAGACATTCCAGCGCGTAGAAACGTTACTAAAACCAACTCGATTTGTTTTAACTGCCTTCGCTCTGGTCACACAGTTAAAAAATGCCATTCAACATATCGCTGTCGGGTGTGCAAAGCTCACCACCACTCCTTAGTCCACCAGGATGGGCCAAATAACAATCCTCAATCGGGGGCCCCTTCGTCCTTTACAAACCAAACGCTGTCGTTTGCAGATTCAATTCAAACTCAGTCCTCGGGGACTTCAACATCGTATGCTAGTACACCATTACCCGTGATCAGCAATCATTCGCGCGAAATTGACATTCGAAAACAAACAGTGTTACCCACAATCATCGCTCAGTTAAAAAATAATCAAAGGCAGCTCACTAACGTTCGGGTTTTATTGGATACTGGGTCCCAATCATCATTCGTATCTGAGGCATGCGTGCAAAAACTGGGACTTCAACGAGAGCATGCTCGAATCCCAGTATTAGGATTAGGTTCAAAGGAAGCTGGGCATACTAGGGGATTAGTGTCTTTAAATCTTATTTCTCGCTTTGAATCCGTTCGTTTATCTGTAGATGCTCTTGTGTTGAGTAAGCTGACTTCGAACCTACCATCTAAACCGTTTGATATATCAACCTGGAAATATATATCTAAATTAGATCTGGCTGATCCCAGCTTCAATGTTCCTGGTGCAGTTGATATCATTCTTGGTGCTGATAAGGTTTGGTCTATCTTAAAGTCCGAACAAGTTATTGGGCCAGAAGGCAACCCTATCGCACAGGGTACTACTTTCGGTTGGGTGATCTCGGGCGAATTCATTGATTCAAATAATCGAAACACCGTGTTGTCTTCATTTCATTCGTCCATTGATGTTGACGGTCTTCTTCAGCGGTTCTGGGAGCTGGAGGAAATCTCTACTATTCAACCACAGGAAACGTTTAAAGATCCAGCTGAACAGCATTTCCAAAAAATTTTGTCGCGCTTCTGATGGGAAATACGTGGTCTCACTTCCATTCAAAACCGAATTACCACAGTTTAAAGACACGCTGCAGGCAGCGGTTTCACGGTTGCATTCGATGGAGCGTAGGTTTCGATCTAATCCTGACTTGTACAGGCAATATTCACAATTCATGCAAGAATACCTCGAATTAGGTCACATGGAACTTATACCTCGTGGTGATATTCAAGGAAATGAGTCGTATCAATTTTATTTACCGCATCACGCTGTTTTCAAGCCGGAAAGCTCGACTACGAAGCTTCGAGTCGTTTTTGACGGATCGGTAAAAGATTCTATCGGGAAATCGTTGAATAGCCAATTGTTAGTCGGTCCGCCTATACAACGAGATCTAATTGGGGTGTGTCTTCGGTTTCGACAACATCGTTTTGTGTTTACCGCCAACATTGTCAAAATGTTCCGACAGATATGGGTTTGCGAAAAGGACTGTGACTACCAACGTATCGTGTGGCGGCTAAATCAAAATAATCCAATCGAACATTATCGCTTACAAACCGTAACGTATGGTACTGCGTCGGCGCCATTTTTATCGGTACGCGTTCTTCAACAACTCGCCGAAGACTATAAAACGGTTTATCCAGCTGCAGCGCGAATCTTGCAGAGTGACGTCTACGTTGATGACATTATGACAGGCGGAGATTCGATCCAAAATGTGTTAGATCTGCAATCTGAACTCATCTCGCTATTATCAAAAGCTCGCCTTCAACTTCGTAAATGGAGCTCCAACTGTTGGGCTCTACTGGCTGGGCAGAATCCTGAAGACTGCGAGTATTCTTTCGTGGATCCGGAACGTTCGCAGTCATTTGTAAAGGTTTTGGGAATGTACTGGAATCCTGCTTCTGATATGTATTCTTATCGTCTAACACTCTCCAAACCATGTCCTTCGATTACTAGAAGAAGGTTGCTTTCTGAAATTGCGAGTATTTTTGATCCTCTAGGACTGTTAGCACCTTCAGTCATTCTTTTTAAGATACTTTTTCAGAATCTCTGGTCGTCTAAGCTGAATTTGTGCTGGGATGATCCTATAGCGCCCGATCTATTGGAAAAATGGTTAAACTATCGTGAAAACCTGCCGTGTTTTGAAAAGATTTGTGTTCCGCGTAATGTGTTTTTATCTGGAGAAACAATTGAGCTTCATGGCTTCTCAGACGCTTCATCGCTACCTTACGCCGCAGTCGTTTACGCCCTCTCAAAATCGTCGGATGGAAAAGTGAAAGTTGTCATTTTGGCTGCTAAGACAAAGGTTGCCCACTAAAGCCGGTTTCTATACCTCGCCTTGAACTCTGTGGTGCGGTTTTGCTTGCTCGTTTAATAGCATTGATTAAATCTTCGGTAAATATTAAAATTCACAGAACAGTAGCTTGGTGCGATTCTGAAATCGTTTTGCACTGGCTCTCATCACATCCACGTCGATGGGCTACCTTTGTAGCCAACAGAACCGCCGCTATTTTAGAAACAGTATGCAGGTCATCCTGGCGACATGTGCCGTCTGAATCAAATCCAGCTGATTGTGCTTCGCGGGGTGTGCTACCTTCAGATCTTGTTAATCACAATCTCTGGTGGAATGGTCCATCTTGGCTATACTATCCAGAAGAGTGTTGGCCAAAATCGAAACTTATCCTGAATACTACCGGTGTGTAATCCGGTCAATTGGAGGAGAGATCAGTCACAAGGCGTGCACTCATCACGTCGTTTGATGGACATGTCTTGAACGAGCTGATAGAAAAGATCTCTAGCTGGAATCGTCTACAACGAGTTGTCGCTTACATTTTCAGGTATATCTCAAATCTTCAACCAAAACTTAAGCCTCGAGCTGTTCATGGTTTGTGTTACGCTGAAATTCAAAAGGCAAGGATAGCTATTATAAAATTTGTACAGCTAAAATTCTTCGAAGATGACATCCTTCATTTGCAAAGTAAAGACCAATTACCCGCCAATTCAAAACTTCTGAGGTACGCTGCGTTTTTGGATAATGATGGACTGCTTCGCATCGGTGGACGCATCAAAAATGCAAGCGTATCATATAATATTAAACATCCGATCATTTTGCCCAAATCTAATCCGATATCTAACCTTGTTATTTTAGACTATCACCATCGATACTTACATGCAGGGGTGTCAGAGACGTTCGCGTTCATTCGACAACAATTTTGGATCATGGGTAGCCGAAACCTCATTCGAAAAATTATTCAAAGTTGCAAAATTTGTTTTATGCAACGCAGAGGGAACAGCCAGCAACTGATGGGTGACCTGCCGTCATATCGCATCCAACCCAATCGCCCCTTTACCAACGCAGGCTGTGACTATGCCGGGCCTCTCACCATCAAATTATCTCGATGCCGTAACGCTAAAACTTCAAAAAGCTACATAGCTCTGTTCGTGTGTATGTCCACCAAAGCTATACATCTGGAACTGGTCAGTGACCTCACCACAGAGGCCTTCATCGCAGCTTTGCGTGGATTTATCTCGCGTCGTGGCAAATGCACAAATATCTACAGTGACAATGGGACGAATTTTCAAGGAGCTCGGCGTATTCTCACGAACATGCACAGATTGTTGATGGCACAACATCACAATGACCTCATCACTGCTGACCTAGCCAAGGATGGTATAACTTGGCATTTCATCCCTCCTTCTGCGCCACACTTTGGCGGTTTATGGGAGGCTGGCGTTAAGTCAGTTAAACTGCATTTGCGTCGTGTTATTGGAGACACAATTTTAACTTTTGAAGAACTATATACTCTTTTAACACAAATAGAAGCCGTATTAAATTCTCGTCCTTTATGTTCTTTGTCTGACGTTGATTTAAATCCATTAACCCCACCACATTTCCTTATAGGTGAACCACTCACAGCCGTGCCGGAGCCGAGTCTTATTAGAACTCCAATCAACCGCCTCTCGCATTGGAATCACATCCAGAGCATGGTCCAAGGATTTTGGAAGCGATGGCACAACGAGTATCTTACAACTCTGCAAGAGCGACCAAAGTGGAAAAGGAGCAATACCAATTATCAACCTGGGGAATTAGTGGTTATCAAAGAACCCAACCTTCCACCATCGAAATGGGTCTTGGGCCGAATCGTTTCAGTCAACCCTGGCCAAGATCAAAGGGTACGAGTTGTTACGGTGCGAACAGGAACAGGAGAATTCGTTCGTCCCATAACAAAATTAGCTTTGCTACCGATGTCCTGAAACTCGTTCCAGGGGCGCCGGGATGTTTGGGATTCAACATTGCGATCCTCAACCGAATTATACAGATCACCCTACATTTCTTTTTACATGTCTTAAAGTCAATTAAAATTTATGTTAACTTCATGTTAAGAGTACTTTCGCTCTTAAACTCTCTTAAATTACATTATTAGTTAACTCAATTCATATTTCGCTTTAAATCTTATTCGTACCACAAGACTTGTCATGTCTTGTGTGTTATCAATCAGTTTAATCTTTAAAAGAGAACAAATGTAATGGGCAAAGGTGTCGGTACCAATTTAGTATGGATTGATTAACACTCGTTCACTTGGATCGTGACAGCAGCAGACACCACACCTTTGGCCAGGAACCTTGAACTCAGCTTTGGATTTGGATAAGTATTTGCTCATCAACCAAATAAATTGTATTTAAAGTGAATATTATCTACTTATCTTTTCGTTCTTTGGTAATTTTCATTTATCGTGTGGTGTGATCCAAGACAATTTTATGAACATTTATATTGCGTTGGGTTCTTTAATTTCGTCAGTGAACCCCTTTGACTTTTTGGAATTCGATCACAGGACTTATAAAATTTCAAGGGAATTCCAAAACATGTGGTCCTTCGGTAGCCGAATTAATTATTGAATCGGTGGATTAATATCGGGTAAAGTAAAAAATTTGGAAAAAGTGCGTGATTAATCTTTTAATTGAAAAAACCTCGTGGCTGCCTCGTGGCGTTGTAGGCTTAGAACTATATACATATATTTATCTACATTACATATATGCATAAAGAAATATATATATTCGTGGACATTTACTCTTTATAGTTGTTAAAGCCTGAGCAAATTCCTTATAGTTTCCTTCATATTTCCACCTAGAAAAAAAAAACTTTATTTGTGAAATATGAACGCTCTGAAACAGAAACGTGGTGTTGCAAAGGCCACACTTACGCGCGGGGTTGAATTTATAGCTTCCATTCAACAGTCGACATCGTTGAGCTCGTTAGAGATTCGGTTAAATAGAGTAATTGAAGCGTGGCAAGAATTTACTACTCTGCATTATGAATGCCTTCAGCTTGTACAGGAAGATGAAGTCGAAGAGTTTAATGCTGATTTCGCGATATACATACGAAGACAAGTATTTTGAAGTGCACGCGGGATTGACTGACGCGATACGCGAAAGAACATTAAATAGTCCCAATCAGTCCGCACTTGAACGCATCGTGGATGAGCAGAACCAATTTCTGAAATCGTTAAGTTCGTCTCAGAAAACTCCGGGAGATCTTAAATTGCCACGAATAGTGATTCCGAAATTTTCCGGTGACTAGAAGGACTGGCCATCCTTTCGTGATTTGTTTTTGGGCTCAGTAGACATTAACGAAAAATTAACACCTACTCATAAATTTCAATATCTGAAATCTTTTTTGACCGGGAATGCTGCCGATCTCATCCAACATATTAAGGTTTCAGACGCAAACTATACTGAAGCTTGGGATAGGCTGGAAAAGCGGTTTGATCGGTGTAATTTAATTGTTCAGTCGTTTGTTCAGACATATTTGTCTCTTCCGTCAATTAACGGGCCAAATCTAAAAACGCTTCGAAAGATAACGGATGGTGCGGATGAGGTGATTCGGGGCTTAAATGCATTATCGAAAAATAGTCGGGATCCGTGGCTTATTTTCATTCTGCTCAATAAACTCGACAATGAAACGAAGCAGGCTTGGGCAGAAGAAGTCGGTGCGCGTGAAGATATGACAATTTTGCAGCTCATTGAATTTCTTGAGCGAAGATGCGATGCATTAGAGTCGTGCCATTCTCTGAGCCACGTGTCAATACCTCGTGGAAAACACGTCGGGTCCGTTCGTGCGTTGGTAGCTAAGCCGTCGGATGCTAATTTGCGATGTGCGTTATGTAAAAGTAATCACCATTTATATCAGTGCGCAAAGTTTCTTGATTTAGACATTCCAGCGCGTAGAAACGTTACTAAAACCAACTCGATTTGTTTTAACTGCCTTCGCTCTGGTCACACAGTTAAGAAATGCCATTCAACATATCGCTGTCGGGTGTGCAAAGCTCGCCACCACTCCTTAGTCCACCAGGATGGGCCAAATAACAATCCTCAATCGGGGGCCCCTTCGTCCTTTACAAACCAAACGCCGTCGTTTGCAGATTCAATTCAAACTCAGTCCTCGGGGACTTCAACATCGTATGCTAGTACACCATTACCCGTGATCAGCAATCATTCGCGCGAAATTGACATTCGAAAACAAACAGTGTTACCCACAATCATCGCTCAATTAAAAAATAATCAAAGGCAGCTCACTAACGTTCGGGTTTTATTGGATACTGGGTCCCAATCATCATTCGTATCTGAGGCATGCGTGCAAAAACTGGGACTTCAACGAGAGCATGACTAGGGGATTAGTGTCTTTAAATCTTATTTCTCGCTTTGACTCCGTTCGTTTATCTGTAGATGCTCTTGTGTTGAGTAAGCTGACTTCGAACCTACCATCTAAACCGTTTGATATATCAACCTGGAAATATATATCTAAATTAGATCTGGCTGATCCCAGCTTCAATGTTCCTGGTGCAGTTAATATCATTCTTGGTGCTGATAAGGTTTGGTCTATCTTAAAGTCCGAACAAGTTATTGGGCCAGAAGGCAACCCTATCGCACAGGGTACTACTTTCGGTTGGGTGATCTCGGGCGAATTCATTGATTCAAATAATCGAAACACCGTGTTGTCTTCATTTCATTCGTCCATTGATGTTGACGGTCTTCTTCAGCGGTTCTGGGAGCTGGAGGAAATCTCTACTATTCAACCACAGGAAACGTTTAAAGATCCAGCTGAACAGCATTTCCAAAAAATTTTGTCGCGCTTCTGATGGGAAATACGTGGTCTCACTTCCATTCAAAACCGAATTACCACAGTTTAAAGACACGCTGCAGGCAGCGGTTTCACGGTTGCATTCGATGGAGCGTAGGTTTCGATCTAATCCTGACTTGTACAGGCAATATTCACAATTCATGCAAGAATACCTCGAATTAGGTCACATGGAACTTATACCTCGTGGTGATATTCAAGGAAATGAGTCGTATAAATTTTATTTACCGCATCACGCTGTTTTCAAGCCGGAAAGCTCGACTACGAAGCTTCGAGTCGTTTTTGACGGATCGGTAAAAGATTCTATCGGGAAATCGTTGAATAGCCAATTGTTAGTCGGTCCGCCTATACAACGAGATCTAATTGGGGTGTGTCTTCGGTTTCGACAACATCGTTTTGTGTTTACCGCCAACATTGTCAAAATGTTCCGACAGATATGGGTTTGCGAAAAGGACTGTGACTACCAACGTATCGTGTGGCAGCTAAATCCAAATAATCCAATCGAACATTATCGCTTACAAACCGTAACGTATGGTACTGCGTCGGCGCCATTTTTATCGGTACGCGTTCTTCAACAACTCGCCGAAGACTATAAAACGGTTTATCCAGCTGCAGCGCGAATCTTGCAGAGTGACGTCTACGTTGATGACATTATGACAGGCGGAGATTCGATCCAAAATGTGTAAGATCTGCAATCTGAACTCATCTCGCTATTATCAAAAGCTCGCCTTCAACTTCGTAAATGGAGCTCCAACTGTTGGGCTCTACTAGCTGGGCAGAATCCTGAAGACTGCGAGTATTCTTTCGTGGATCCGGAACGTTCGCAGTCATTTGTAAAGGTTTTGGGAATGTACTGGAATCCTGCTTCTGATATGTATTCTTATCGTCTAACACTCTCCAAACCATGTCCTTCGATTACTAGAAGAAGGTTGCTTTCTGAAATTGCGAGTATTTTTGATCCTCTAGGACTGTTAGCACCTTCAGTCATTCTTTTTAAGATACTTTTTCAGAATCTCTGGTCGTCTAAGCTGAATTTGTGCTGGGATGATCCTCTACCGCCCGATCTATTGGAAAAATGGTTAAACTATGGTGAAAACCTGCCGTGTTTTGAAAAGATTTGTGTTTCGCGTAATGTGTTTTTATCTGGAGAAACAATTGAGCTTCATGGCTTCTCAGACGCTTCATCGCTAGCTTACGCCGCAGTCGTTTACGCCCTCTCAAAATCGTCGGATGGAAAAGTGAAAGTTGTCATTTTGGCTGCTAAGACAAAGGTTGCCCCACTAAAGCCGATTTCTATACCTCGCCTTGAACTCTGTGGTGCGGTTTTGCTTGCTCGTTTAATAGCATTGATTAAATCTTCGGTAAATATTAAAATTCACAGAACAGTAGCTTGGTGCGATTCTGAAATCGTTTTGCACTGGCTCTCATCACATCCACGTCGATGGGCTACCTTTGTAGCCAACAGAACCGCCGCTATTTTAGAAACAGTATGCAGGTCATCCTGGCGACATGTGCCGTCTGAATCAAATCCAGCTGATTGTGCTTCGCGGGGTGTGCTACCTTCAGATCTTGTTAATCACAATCTCTGGTGGAATGGTCCATCTTGGCTATACTATCCAGGAGAGTGTTGGCCAAAATCGAAACTTATCCTGAATACTACCGGTGTGTAATCCGGTCAATTGGAGGAGAGATCAGTCACAAGGCGTGCACTCATCACGTCGTTTGATGGACATGTCTTGAACGAGCTGATAGAAAAGATCTCTAGCTGGAATCGTCTACAACGAGTTGTCGCTTACATTTTCAGGTATATCTCAAATCTTCAACCAAAACTTAAGCCTCGAGCTGTTCATGGTTTGTGTTACGCTGAAATTCAAAAGGCAAGGATAGCTATTATAAAATTTGTACAGCTAAAATTCTTCGAAGATGACATCCTTCATTTGTAAAGTAAAGACCAATTACCCGCCAATTCAAAACTTCTGAGGTACGCTGCGTTTTTGGATAATGATGGACTGCTTCGCATCGGTGGACGCATCAAAAATGCAAGCGTATCATATAATATTAAACATCCGATCATTTTGCCTAAATCTAATCCGATATCTAACCTTGTTATTTTAGACTATCACCATCGATACTTACATGCAGGGGTGTCAGAGACGTTCGCGTTCATTCGACAACAATTTTGGATCATGGGTAGCCGAAACCTCATTCGAAAAATTATTCAAAGTTGCAAAATTTGTTTTATGCAACGCAGAGGGAACAGCCAGCAACTGATGGGTGACCTGCCGTCATATCGCATCCAACCCAATCGCCCCTTTACCAACGCAGGCTGTGACTATGCCGGGCCTCTCACCATCAAATTATCTCGATGCCGTAACGCTAAAACTTCAAAAGGCTACATAGCTCTGTTCGTGTGTATGTCCACCAAAGCTATACATCTGGAACTGGTCAGTGACCTCACCACAGAGGCCTTCATCGCAGCTTTGCGTGGATTTATCTCGCGTCGTGGCAAATGCACAAATATCTACAGTGACAATGGGACGAATTTTCAAGGAGCTCGGCGTATTCTCACGAACATGCACAGATTGTTGATGGCACAACATCATAATGACCTCATCACTGCTGACCTAGCCAAGGATGGTATAACTTGGCATTTCATCCCTCCTTCTGCGCCACACTTTGGCGGTTTATGGGAGGCTGGCGTTAAGTCAGTTAAACTGCATTTGCGTCGTGTTATTGGAGACACAATTTTAACTTTTGAAGAACTATATACTCTTTTAACACAAATAGAAGCCGTATTAAATTCTCGTCCTTTATGTTCTTTGTCTGACGTTGATTTAAATCCATTAACCCCAGCACATTTCCTTATAGGTGAACCACTCACAGCCGTGCCGGAGCCGAGTCTTATTAGAACTCCAATCAACCGCCTCTCGCATTGGAATCACATCCAGAGCATGGTCCAAGGATTTTGGAAGCGATGGCACAACGAGTATCTTACAACTCTGCAAGAGCGACCAAAGTGGAAAAGGAGCAATACCAATAATCAACCTGGGGAATTAGTGGTTATCAAAGAACCCAACCTTCCACCATCGAAATGGGTCTTGGGCCGAATCGTTTCAGTCAACCCTGGCCAAGATCAAAGGGTACGAGTTGTTACGGTGCGAACAGGAACAGGAGAATTCGTTCGTCCCATAACAAAATTAGCTTTGCTACCGATGTCCTGAAACTCGTTCCAGGGGCGCCGGGATGTTTGGGATTCAACATTGCGATCCTCAACCGAATTATACAGATCACCCTACATTTCTTTTTACATGTCTTAAAGTCAATTAAAATTTATGTTAACTTCATGTTAAGAGTACTTTCGCTCTTAAACTCTCTTAAATTACATTATTAGTTAACTCATTTCATATTTCGCTTTAAATCTTATTCGTACCACAAGACTTATCATGTCTTGTGTGTTATCAATCAGTTTAATCTTTAAAAGAGAACAAATGTAATGGGCAAAGGTGTCGGTACCAATTTAGTATGGATTGATTAACACTCGTTCACTTGGATCGTGACAGCAGCAGACACCACACCTTTGGCCAGGAACCTTGAACTCAGCTTTGGATTTGGATAAGTATTTGCTCATCAACCAAATAAATTGTATTTAAAGTGAATATTATCTACTTATCTTTTCGTTCTTTGGTAATTTTCATTTATCGTGTGGTGTGATCCAAGACAATTTTATGAACATTTATATTGCGTTGGGTTCTTTAATTTCGTCAGTGAACCCCTTTGACTTTTTGGAATTCGATCACAGGACTTATAAAATTTCAAGGGAATTCCAAAACATGTGGTCCTTCGGTAGCCGAATTAATTATTGAATCGGTGGATTAATATCGGGTAAAGTAAAAAAATTTGGAAAAAGTGCGTGATTAATCTTTTAATTGAAAAAACCTCGTGGCTGCCTCGTGGCGTTGTAGGCTTAGAACTATATACATATATTTATCTACATTACATATATGCATAAAGAAATATATATATTCGTGGACATTTACTCATTATAGTTGTTAAAGCCTGAGCAAATTCCTTATAGTTTCCTTCATATTTCCACCTAGAAAAAAAAAAAACTTTATTTGTGAAATATGAACGCTCTGAAACAGAAACGTGGTGTTGCAAAGGCCACGCTTACGCGCGGGGTTGAATTTATAGCTTCCATTCAACAGTCGACATCGTTGAGCTCGTTAGAGATTCGGTTAAATAGAGTAATTGAAGCGTGGCAAGAATTTACTACTCTGCATTATGAATGCCTTCAGCTTGTACAGGAAGATGAAGTCGAAGAGTTTAATGCTGATTTCGCGATATACATACGAAGACAAGTATTTTGAAGTGCACGCGGGATTGACTGACGCGATACGCGAAAGAACATTAAATAGTCCCAATCAGTCCGCACTTGAACGCATCGTGGATGAGCAGAACCAATTTCTGAAATCGTTAAGTTCGTCTCAGAAAACTCCGGGAGATCTTAAATTGCCACGAATAGTGATTCCGAAATTTTCCGGTGACTAGAAGGACTGGCCATCCTTTCGTGATTTGTTTTTGGGCTCAGTAGACATTAACGAAAAATTAACACCTACTCATAAATTTCAATATCTGAAATCTTTTTTGACCGGGAATGCTGCCGATCTCATCCAACATATTAAGGTTCAGACGCAAACTATACTGAAGCTTGGGATAGGCTGGAAAAGCGGTTTGATCGGTGTAATTTAATTGTTCAGTCGTTTGTTCAGACATATTTGTCTCTTCCGTCAATTAACGGGCCAAATCTACAAACGCTTCGAAAGATAACGGATGGTGCGGATGAGGTGATTCGGGGCTTAAATGCATTATCGAAAAATAGTCGGGATCCGTGGCTTATTTTCATTCTGCTCAATAAACTCGACAATGAAACGAAGCAGGCTTGGGCAGAAGAAGTCGGTGCGCGTGAAGATATGACAATTTTGCAGCTCATTGAATTTCTTGAGCGAAGATGCGATGCATTAGAGTCGTGCCATTCTCTGAGCCACGTGTCAATACCTCGTGGAAAACACGTCGGGTCCGTTCGTGCGTTGGTAGCTAAGCCGTCGGATGCTAATTTGCAATGTGCGTTATGTAAAAGTAATCACCATTTATATCAGTGCGCAAAGTTTCTTGATTTAGACATTCCAGCGCGTAGAAACGTTACTAAAACCAACTCGATTTGTTTTAACTGCCTTCGCTCTGGTCACACAGTTAAAAAATGCCATTCAACATATCGCTGTCGGGTGTGCAAAGCTCACCACCACTCCTTAGTCCACCAGGATGGGCCAAATAACAATCCTCAATCGGGGGCCCCTTCGTCCTTTACAAACCAAACGCCGTCGTTTGCAGATTCAATTCAAACTCAGTCCTCGGGGACTTCAACATCGTATGCTAGTACACCATTACCCGTGATCAGCAATCATTCGCGCGAAATTGACATTCGAAAACAAACAGTGTTACCCACAATCATCGCTCAGTTAAAAAATAATCAAAGGCAGCTCACTAACGTTCGGGTTTTATTGGATACTGGGTCCCAATCATCATTCGTATCTGAGGCATGCGTGCAAAAACTGGGACTTCAACGAGAGCATGCTCGAATCCCAGTATTAGGATTAGGTTCAAAGGAAGCTGGGCATACTAGGGGATTAGTGTCTTTAAATCTTATTTCTCGCTTTGACTCCGTTCGTTTATCTGTAGATGCTCTTGTGTTGAGTAAGCTGACTTCGAACCTACCATCTAAACCGTTTGATATATCAACCTGGAAATATATATCTAAATTAGATCTGGCTGATCCCAGCTTGAATGTTCCTGGTGCAGTTGATATCATTCTTGGTGCTGATAAGGTTTGGTCTATCTTAAAGTCCGAACAAGTTATTGGGCCAGAAGGCAACCCTATCGCACAGGGTACTACTTTCGGTTGGGTGATCTCGGGCGAATTCATTGATTCAAATAATCGAAACACCGTGTTGTCTTCATTTCATTCGTCCATTGATGTTGACGGTCTTCTTCAGCGGTTCTGGGAGCTGGAGGAAATCTCTACTATTCAACCACAGGAAACGTTTAAAGATCCAGCTGAACAGCATTTCCAAAAAATTTTGTCGCGCTTCTGATGGGAAATACGTGGTCTCACTTCCATTCAAAACCGAATTACCACAGTTTAAAGACACGCTGCAGGCAGCGGTTTCACGGTTGCATTCGATGGAGCGTAGGTTTCGATCTAATCCTGACTTGTACAGGCAATATTCACAATTCATGCAAGAATACCTCGAATTAGGTCACATGGAACTTATACCTCGTGGTGATATTCAAGGAAACGAGTCGTATCAATTTTATTTACCGCATCACGCTGTTTTCAAGCCGGAAAGCTCGACTACGAAGCTTCGAGTCGTTTTTGACGGATCGGTAAAAGATTCTATCGGGAAATCGTTGAATAGCCAATTGTTAGTCGGTCCGCCTATACAACGAGATCTAATTGGGGCGTGTCTTCGGTTTCGACAACATCGTTTTGTGTTTACCGCCAACATTGTCAAAATGTTCCGACAGATATGGGTTTGCGAAAAGGACTGTGACTACCAACGTATCGTGTGGCAGCTAAATCCAAATAATCCAATCGAACATTATCGCTTACAAACCGTAACGTATGGTACTGCGTCGGCGCCATTTTTATCGGTACGCGTTCTTCAACAACTCGCCGAAGACTATAAAACGGTTTATCCAGCTGCAGCGCGAATCTTGCAGAGTGACGTCTACGTTGATGACATTATGACAGGCGGAGATTCGATCCAAAATGTGTTAGATCTGCAATCTGAACTCATCTCGCTATTATCAAAAGCTCGCCTTCAACTTCGTAAATGGAGCTCCAACTGTTGGGCTCTACTAGCTGGGCAGAATCCTGAAGACTGCGAGTATTCTTTCGTGGATCCGGAACGTTCGCAGTCATTTGTAAAGGTTTTGGGAATGTACTGGAATCCTGCTTCTGATATGTATTCTTATCGTCTAACACTCTCCAAACCATGTCCTTCGATTACTAGAAGAAGGTTGCTTTCTGAAATTGCGAGTATTTTTGATCCTCTAGGACTGTTAGCACCTTCAGTCATTCTTTTTAAGATACTTTTTCAGAATCTCTGGTCGTCTAAGCTGAATTTGTGCTGGGATGATCCTCTACCGCCCGATCTATTGGAAAAATGGTTAAACTATCGTGAAAACCTGCCGTGTTTTGAAAAGATTTGTGTTCCGCGTAATGTGTTTTTATCTGGAGAAACAATTGAGCTTCATGGCTTCTCAGACGCTTCATCGCTAGCTTACGCCACAGTCGTTTACGCCCTCTCAAAATCGTCGGATGGAAAAGTGAAAGTTGTCATTTTGGCTGCTAAGACAAAGGTTGCCCCACTAAAGCCGGTTTCTATACCTCGCCTTGAACTCTGTGGTGCGGTTTTGCTTGCTCGTTTAATAGCATTGATTAAATCTTCGGTAAATATTAAAATTCACAGAACAGTAGCTTGGTGCGATTCTGAAATCGTTTTGCACTGGCTCTCATCGCATCCACGTCGATGGGCTACCTTTGTAGCCAACAGAACCGCCGCTATTTTAGAAACAGTATGCAGGTCATCCTGGCGACATGTGCCGTCTGAATCAAATCCAGCTGATTGTGCTTCGCGGGGTGTGCTACCTTCAGATCTTGTTAATCACAATCTCTGGTGGAATGGTCCATCTTGGCTATACTATCCAGAAGAGTGTTGGCCAAAATCGAAACTTATCCTGAATACTACCGGTGTGGAATCCGGTCAATTGGAGGAGAGTTCAGTCACAAGGCGTGCACTCATCACGTCGTTTGATGGACATGTCTTGAACGAGCTGATAGAAAAGATCTCTAGCTGGAATCGTCTACAACGAGTTGTCGCTTACATTTTCAGGTATATCTCAAATCTTCAACCAAAACTTAAGCCTCGAGCTGTTCATGGTTTGTGTTACGCTGAAATTCAAAAGGCAAGGATAGCTATTATAAATTTGTACAGCTAAAATTCTTCGAAGATGACATCCTTCATTTGCAAATTAAAGACCAATTACCCGCCAATTCAAAACTTCTGAGGTACGCTGCGTTTTTGGATAATGATGGACTGCTTCGCATCGGTGGACGCATCAAAAATGCAAGCGTATCATATAATATTAAACATCCGATCATTTTGCCCAAATCTAATCCGATATCTAACCTTGTTATTTTAGACTATCACCATCGATACTTACATGCAGGGGTGTCAGAGACGTTCGCGTTCATTCGACAACAATTTTGGATCATGGGTAGCCGAAACCTCATTCGAAAAATTATTCAAAGTTGCAAAATTTGTTTTATGCAACGCAGAGGGAACAGCCAGCAACTGATGGGTGACCTGCCGTCATATCGCATCCAACCCAATCGCCCCTTTACCAACGCAGGCTGTGACTATGCCGGGCCTCTCACCATCAAATTATCTCGATGCCGTAACGCTAAAACTTCAAAAAGCTACATAGCTCTGTTCGTGTGTATGTCCACCAAAGCTATACATCTGGAACTGGTCAGTGACCTCACCACAGAGGCCTTCATCGCAGCTTTGCGTGGATTTATCTCGCGTCGTGGCAAATGCACAAATATCTACAGTGACAATGGGACGAATTTTCAAGGAGCTCGGCGTATTCTCACGAACATGCACAGATTGTTGATGGCACAACATCACAATGACCTCATCACTGCTGACCTAGCCCAGGATGGTATAACTTGGCATTTCATCCCTCCTTCTGCGCCACACTTTGGCGGTTTATGGGAGGCTGGCGTTAAGTCAGTTAAACTGCATTTGCGTCGTGTTATTGGAGACACAATTTTAACTTTTGAAGAACTATATACTCTTTTAACACAAATAGAAGCCGTATTAAATTCTCGTCCTTTATGTTCTTTGTCTGACGTTGATTTAAATCCATTAACCCCAGCACATTTCCTTATAGGTGAACCACTCACAGCCGTGCCGGAGCCGAGTCTTATTAGAACTCCAATCAACCGCCTCTCGCATTGGAATCACATCCAGAGCATGGTCCAAGGATTTTGGAAGCGATGGCACAACGAGTATCTTACAACTCTGCAAGAGCGACCAAAGTGGAAAAGGAGCAATACCAATTATCAACCTGGGGAATTAGTGGTTATCAAAGAACCCAACCTTCCACCATCGAAATGGGTCTTGGGCCGAATCGTTTCAGTCAACCCTGGCCAAGATCAAAGGGTACGAGTTGTTACGGTGCGAACAGGAACAGGAGAATTCGTTCGTCCCATAACAAAATTAGCTTTGCTACCGATGTCCTGAAACTCGTTCCAGGGGCGCCGGGATGTTTGGGATTCAACATTGCGATCCTCAACCGAATTATACAGATCACCCTACATTTCTTTTTACATGTCTTAAAGTCAATTAAAATTTATGTTAACTTCATGTTAAGAGTACTTTCCCTCTTAAACTCTCTTAAATTACATTATTAGTTAACTCATTTCATATTTCGCTTTAAATCTTATTCGTACCACAAGACTTGTCATGTCTTGTGTGTTATCAATCAGTTTAATCTTTAAAAGAGAACAAATGTAATGGGCAAAGGTGTCGGTACCAATTTAGTATGGATTGATTAACACTCGTTCACTTGGATCGTGACAGCAGCAGACACCACACCTTTGGCCAGGAACCTTGAACTCAGCTTTGGATTTGGATAAGTATTTGCTCATCAACCAAATAAATTGTATTTAAAGTGAATATTATCTACTTATCTTTTCGTTCTTTGGTAATTTTCATTTATCGTGTGGTGTGATCCAAGACAATTTTATGAACATTTATATTGCGTTGGGTTCTTTAATTTCGTCAGTGAACCCCTTTGACTTTTTGGAATTCGATCACAGGACTTATAAAATTTCAAGGGAATTCCAAAACATGTGGTCCTTCGGTAGCCGAATTAATTATTGAATCGGTGGATTAATATCGGGTAAAGTAAAAAAATTTGGAAAAAGTGCGTGATTAATCTTTTAATTGAAAAAACCTCGTGGCTGCCTCGTGGCGTTGTAGGCTTAGAACTATATACATATATTTATCTACATTACATATATGCATAAAGAAATATAGATATTCGTGGACATTTACTCATTATAGTTGTTAAAGCCTGAGCAAATTCCTTATAGTTTCCTTCATATTTCCACCTAGAAAAAAAAAACTTTATTTGTGAAATATGAACGCTCTGAAACAGAAACGTGGTGTTGCAAAGGCCACGCTTACGCGCGGGGTTGAACTTATAGCTTCCATTCAACAGTCGACATCGTTGAGCTCGTTAGAGATTCGGTTAAATAGAGTAATTGAAGCGTGGCAAGAATTTACTATTCTGCATTATGAATGCCTTCAGCTTGTACAGGAAGATGAAGTCGAAGAGTTTAATGCTGATTTCGCGATATACATACGAAGACAAGTATTTTGAAGTGCACGCGGGATTGACTGACGCGATACGCGAAAGAACATTAAATAGTCCCAATCAGTCCGCACTTGAACGCATCGTGGATGAGCAGAACCAATTTCTGAAATCGTTAAGTTCGTCTCAGAAAACTCCGGGAGATCTTAAATTGCCACGAATAGTGATTCCGAAATTTTCCGGTGACTAGAAGGACTGGCCATCCTTTCGTGATTTGTTTTTGGGCTCAGTAGACATTAACGAAAAATTAACACCTACTCATAAATTTCAATATCTGAAATCTTTTTTGACCGGGAATGCTGCCGATCTCATCCAACATATTAAGGTTTCAGACGCAAACTATACTGAAGCTTGGGATAGGCTGGAAAAGCGGTTTGATCGGTGTAATTTAATTGTTCAGTCGTTTGTTCAGACATATTTGTCTCTTCCGTCAATTAACGGGCCAAATCTAAAAACGCTTCGAAAGATAACGGATGGTGCGGATGAGGTGATTCGGGGCTTAAATGCATTATCGAAAAATAGTCGGGATCCGTGGCTTATTTTCATTCTGCTCAATAAACTCGACAATGAAACGAAGCAGGCTTGGGCAGAAGAAGTCGGTGCGCGTGAAGATATGACAATTTTGCAGCTCATTGAATTTCTTGAGCGAAGATGCGATGCATTAGAGTCGTGCCATTCTCTGAGCCACGTGTCAATACCTCGTGGAAAACACGTCGGGTCCGTTCGTGCGTTGGTAGCTAAGCCGTCGGATGCTAATTTGCAATGTGCGTTATGTAAAAGTAATCACCATTTATATCAGTGCGCAAAGTTTCTTGATTTAGACATTCCAGCGCGTAGAAACCTTACTAAAACCAACTCGATTTGTTTTAACTGCCTTCGCTCTGGTCACACAGTTAAAAAATGCCATTCAACATATCGCTGTCGGGTGTGCAAAGCTCGCCACCACTCCTTAGTCCACCAGGATGGGCCAAATAACAATCCTCAATCGGGGGCCCCTTCGTCCTTTACAAACCAAACGCCGTCGTTTGCAGATTCAATTCAAACTCAGTCCTCGGGGACTTCAACATCGTATGCTAGTACACCATTACCCGTGATCAGCAATCATTCGCGCGAAATTGACATTCGAAAACAAACAGTGTTACCCACAATCATCGCTCAGTTAAAAAATAATCAAAGGCAGCTCACTAACGTTCGGGTTTTATTGGATACTGGGTCCCAATCATCATTCGTATCTGAGGCATGCGTGCAAAAACTGGGACTTCAACGAGAGCATGCTCGAATCCCAGTATTAGGATTAGGTTCAAAGGAAGCTGGGCATACTAGGGGATTAGTGTCTTTAAATCTTATTTCTCGCTTTGACTCCGTTCGTTTATCTGTAGATGCTCTTGTGTTGAGTAAGCTGACTTCGAACCTACCATCTAAACCGTTTGATATATCAACCTGGAAATATATATCTAAATTAGATCTGGCTGATCCCAGCTTCAATGTTCCTGGTGCAGTTGATATCATTCTTGGTGCTGATAAGGTTTGGTCTATCTTAAAGTCCGAACAAGTTATTGGGCCAGAAGGCAACCCTATCGCACAGGGTACTACTTTCGGTTGGGTGATCTCGGGCGAATTCATTGATTCAAATAATCGAAACACCGTGTTGTCTTCATTTCATTCGTCCATTGATGTTGACGGTCTTCTTCAGCGGTTCTGGGAGCTGGAGGAAATCTCTACTATTCAACCACAGGAAACGTTTAAAGATCCAGCTGAACAGCATTTCCAAAAAATTTTGTCGCGCTTCTGATGGGAAATACGTGGTCTCACTTCCATTCAAAACCGAATTACCACAGTTTAAAGACACGCTGCAGGCAGCGGTTTCACGGTTGCATTCGATGGAGCGTAGGTTTCGATCTAATCCTGACTTGTACAGGCAATATTCACAATTCATGCAAGAATACCTCGAATTAGGTCACATGGAACTTATACCTCGTGGTGATATTCAAGGAAACGAGTCGTATCAATTTTATTTACCGCATCACGCTGTTTTCAAGCCGGAAAGCTCGACTACGAAGCTTCGAGTCGTTTTTGACGGATCGGTAAAAGATTCTATCGGGAAATCGTTGAATAGCCAATTGTTAGTCGGTCCGCCTATACAACGAGATCTAATTGGGGCGTGTCTTCGGTTTCGACAACATCGTTTTGTGTTTACCGCCAACATTGTCATAATGTTCCGACAGATATGGGTTTGCGAAAAGGACTGTGACTACCAACGTATCGTGTGGCAGCTAAATCCAAATAATCCAATCGAACATTATCGCTTACAAACCGTAACGTATGGTACTGCGTCGGCGCCATTTTTATCGGTACGCGTTCTTCAACAACTCGCCGAAGACTATAAAACGGTTTATCCAGCTGCAGCGCGAATCTTGCAGAGTGACGTCTACGTTGATGACATTATGACAGGCGGAGATTCGATCCAAAATGTGTTAGATCTGCAATCTGAACTCATCTCGCTATTATCAAAAGCTCGCCTTCAACTTCGTAAATGGAGCTCCAACTGTTGGGCTCTACTAGCTGGGCAGAATCCTGAAGACTGCGAGTATTCTTTCGTGGATCCGGAACGTTCGCAGTCATTTGTAAAGGTTTTGGGAATGTACTGGAATCCTGCTTCTGATATGTATTCTTATCGTCTAACACTCTCCAAACCATGTCCTTCGATTACTAGAAGAAGGTTGCTTTCTGAAATTGCGAGTATTTTTGATCCTCTAGGACTGTTAGCACCTTCAGTCATTCTTTTTAAGATACTTTTTCAGAATCTCTGGTCGTCTAAGCTGAATTTGTGCTGGGATGATCCTCTACCGCCCGATCTATTGGAAAAATGGTTAAACTATCGTGAAAACCTGCCGTGTTTTGAAAAGATTTGTGTTCCGCGTAATGTGTTTTTATCTGGAGAAACAATTGAGCTTCATGGCTTCTCAGACGCTTCATCGCTAGCTTACGCCACAGTCGTTTACGCCCTCTCAAAATCGTCGGATGGAAAAGTGAAAGTTGTCATTTTGGCTGCTAAGACAAAGGTTGCCCCACTAAAGCCGGTTTCTATACCTCGCCTTGAACTCTGTGGTGCGGTTTTGCTTGCTCGTTTAATAGCATTGATTAAATCTTCGGTAAATATTAAAATTCACAGAACAGTAGCTTGGTGCGATTCTGAAATCGTTTTGCACTGGCTCTCATCGCATCCACGTCGATGGGCTACCTTTGTAGCCAACAGAACCGCCGCTATTTTAGAAACAGTATGCAGGTCATCCTGGCGACATGTGCCGTCTGAATCAAATCCAGCTGATTGTGCTTCGCGGGGTGTGCTACCTTCAGATCTTGTTAATCACAATCTCTGGTGGAATGGTCCATCTTGGCTATACTATCCAGAAGAGTGTTGGCCAAAATCGAAACTTATCCTGAATACTACCGGTGTGGAATCCGGTCAATTGGAGGAGAGTTCAGTCACAAGGCGTGCACTCATCACGTCGTTTGATGGACATGTCTTGAACGAGCTGATAGAAAAGATCTCTAGCTGGAATCGTCTACAACGAGTTGTCGCTTACATTTTCAGGTATATCTCAAATCTTCAACCAAAACTTAAGCCTCGAGCTGTTCATGGTTTGTGTTACGCTGAAATTCAAAAGGCAAGGATAGCTATTATAAATTTGTACAGCTAAAATTCTTCGAAGATGACATCCTTCATTTGCAAATTAAAGACCAATTACCCGCCAATTCAAAACTTCTGAGGTACGCTGCGTTTTTGGATAATGATGGACTGCTTCGCATCGGTGGACGCATCAAAAATGCAAGCGTATCATATAATATTAAACATCCGATCATTTTGCCCAAATCTAATCCGATATCTAACCTTGTTATTTTAGACTATCACCATCGATACTTACATGCAGGGGTGTCAGAGACGTTCGCGTTCATTCGACAACAATTTTGGATCATGGGTAGCCGAAACCTCATTCGAAAAATTATTCAAAGTTGCAAAATTTGTTTTATGCAACGCAGAGGGAACAGCCAGCAACTGATGGGTGACCTGCCGTCATATCGCATCCAACCCAATCGCCCCTTTACCAACGCAGGCTGTGACTATGCCGGGCCTCTCACCATCAAATTATCTCGATGCCGTAACGCTAAAACTTCAAAAGGCTACATAGCTCTGTTCGTGTGTATGTCCACCAAAGCTATACATCTGGAACTGGTCAGTGACCTCACCACAGAGGCCTTCATCGCAGCTTTGCGTGGATTTATCTCGCGTCGTGGCAAATGCACAAATATCTACAGTGACAATGGGACGAATTTTCAAGGAGCTCGGCGTATTCTCACGAACATGCACAGATTGTTGATGGCACAACATCACAATGACCTCATCACTGCTGACCTAGCCAAGGATGGTATAACTTGGCATTTCATCCCTCCTTCTGCGCCACACTTTGGCGGTTTATGGGAGGCTGGCGTTAAGTCAGTTAAACTGCATTTGCGTCGTGTTATTGGAGACACAATTTTAACTTTTGAAGAACTATATACTCTTTTAACACAAATAGAAGCCGTATTAAATTCTCGTCCTTTATGTTCTTTGTCTGACGTTGATTTAAATCCATTAACCCCAGCACATTTCCTTATAGGTGAACCACTCACAGCCGTGCCGGAGCCGAGTCTTATTAGAACTCCAATCAACCGCCTCTCGCATTGGAATCACATCCAGAGCATGGTCCAAGGATTTTGGAAGCGATGGCACAACGAGTATCTTACAACTCTGCAAGAGCGACCAAAGTGGAAAAGGAGCAATACCAATTATCAACCTGGGGAATTAGTGGTTATCAAAGAACCCAACCTTCCACCATCGAAATGGGTCTTGGGCCGAATCGTTTCAGTCAACCCTGGCCAAGATCAAAGGGTACGAGTTGTTACGGTGCGAACAGGAACAGGAGAATTCGTTCGTCCCATAACAAAATTAGCTTTGCTACCGATGTCCTGAAACTCGTTCCAGGGGCGCCGGGATGTTTGGGATTCAACATTGCGATCCTCAACCGAATTATACAGATCACCCTACATTTCTTTTTACATGTCTTAAAGTCAATTAAAATTTATGTTAACTTCATGTTAAGAGTACTTTCGCTCTTAAACTCTCTTAAATTACATTATTAGTTAACTCATTTCATATTTCGCTTTAAATCTTATTCGTACCACAAGACTTGTCATGTCTTGTGTGTTATCAATCAGTTTAATCTTTAAAAGAGAACAAATGTAATGGGCAAAGGTGTCGGTACCAATTTAGTATGGATTGATTAACACTCGTTCACTTGGATCGTGACAGCAGCAGACACCACACCTTTGGCCAGGAACCTTGAACTCAGCTTTGGATTTGGATAAGTATTTGCTCATCAACCAAATAAATTGTATTTAAAGTGAATATTATCTACTTATCTTTTCGTTCTTTGGTAATTTTCATTTATCGTGTGGTGTGATCCAAGACAATTTTATGAACATTTATATTGCGTTGGGTTCTTTAATTTCGTCAGTGAACCCCTTTGACTTTTTGGAATTCGATCACAGGACTTATAAAATTTCAAGGGAATTCCAAAACATGTGGTCCTTCGGTAGCCGAATTAATTATTGAATCGGTGGATTAATATCGGGTAAAGTAAAAAATTTGGAAAAAGTGCGTGATTAATCTTTTAATTGAAAAAACCTCGTGGCTGCCTCGTAGCGTTGTAGGCTTAGAACTATATACATATATTTATCTACATTACATATATGCATAAAGAAATATATATATTCGTGGACATTTACTCATTATAGTTGTTAAAGCCTGAGCAAATTCCTTATAGTTTCCTTCATATTTCCACCTAGAAAAAAAAAAACTTTATTTGTGAAATATGAACGCTCTGAAACAGAAACGTGGTGTTGCAAAGGCCACGCTTACGCGCGGGATTGAATTTATAGCTTCCATTCAACAGTCGACATCGTTGAGCTCGTTAGAGATTCGGTTAAATAGAGTAATTGAAGCGTGGCAAGAATTTACTACTCTGCATTATGAATGCCTTCAGCTTGTACAGGAAGATGAAGTCGAAGAGTTTAATGCTGATTTCGCGATATACATACGAAGACAAGTATTTTGAAGTGCACGCGGGATTGACTGACGCGATACGCGAAAGAACATTAAATAGTCCCAATCAGTCCGCACTTGAACGCATCGTGGATGAGCAGAACCAATTTCTGAAATCGTTAAGTTCGTCTCAGAAAACTCCGGGAGATCTTAAATTGCCACGAATAGTGATTCCGAAATTTTCCGGTGACTAGAAGGACTGGCCATCCTTTCGTGATTTGTTTTTGGGCTCAGTAGACATTAACGAAAAATTAACACCTACTCATAAATTTCAATATCTGAAATCTTTTTTGACCGGGAATGCTGCCGATCTCATCCAACATATTAAGGTTTCAGACGCAAACTATACTGAAGCTTGGGATAGGCTGGAAAAGCGGTTTGATCGGTGTAATTTAATTGTTCAGTCGTTTGTTCAGACATATTTGTCTCTTCCGTCAATTAACGGGCCAAATCTACAAACGCTTCGAAAGATAACGGATGGTGCGGATGAGGTGATTCGGGGCTTAAATGCATTATCGAAAAATAGTCGGGATCCGTGGCTTATTTTCATTCTGCTCAATAAACTCGACAATGAAACGAAGCAGGCTTGGGCAGAAGAAGTCGGTGCGCGTGAAGATATGACAATTTTGCAGCTCATTGAATTTCTTGAGCGAAGATGCTATGCATTAGAGTCGTGCCATTCTCTGAGCCACGTGATAATACCTCGTGGAAAACACGTCGGGTCCGTTCGTGCGTTGGTAGCTAAGCCGTCGGATGCTAATTTGCAATGTGCGTTATGTAAAAGTAATCACCATTTATATCAGTGCGCAAAGTTTCTTGATTTAGACATTCCAGCGCGTAGAAACGTTACTAAAACCAACTCGATTTGTTTTAACTGCCTTCGCTCTGGTCACACAGTTAAAAAATGCCATTCAACATATCGCTGTCGGGTGTGCAAAGCTCGCCACCACTCCTTAGTCCACCAGGATGGGCCAAATAACAATCCTCAATCGGGGGCCCCTTCGTCCTTTACAAACCAAACGCCGTCGTTTGCAGATTCAATTCAAACTCAGTCCTCGGGGACTTCAACATCGTATGCTAGTACACCATTACCCGTGATCAGCAATCATTCGCGCGAAATTGACATTCGAAAACAAACAGTGTTACCCACAATCATCGCTCAGTTAAAAAATAATCAAAGGCAGCTCACTAACGTTCGGGTTTTATTGGATACTGGGTCCCAATCATCATTCGTATCTGAGGCATGCGTGCAAAAACTGGGACTTCAACGAGAGCATGCTCGAATCCCAGTATTAGGATTAGGTTCAAAGGAAGCTGGGCATACTAGGGGATTAGTGTCTTTAAATCTTATTTCTCGCTTTGACTCCGTTCGTTTATCTGTAGATGCTCTTGTGTTGAGTAAGCTGACTTCGAACCTACCATCTAAACCATTTGATATATCAACCTGGAAATATATATCTAAATTAGATCTGGCTGATCCCAGCTTCAATGTTCCTGGTGCAGTTGATATCATTCTTGGTGCTGATAAGGTTTGGTCTATCTTAAAGTCCGAACAAGTTATTGGGCCAGAAGGCAACCCTATCGCACAGGGTACTACTTTCGGTTGGGTGATCTCGGGCGAATTCATTGATTCAAATAATCGAAACACCGTGTTGTCTTCATTTCATTCGTCCATTGATGTTGACGGTCTTCTTCAGCGGTTCTGGGAGCTGGAGGAAATCTCTACTATTCAACCACAGGAAACGTTTAAAGATCCAGCTGAACAGCATTTCCAAAAAATTTTGTCGCGCTTCTGATGGGAAATACGTGGTCTCACTTCCATTCAAAACCGAATTACCACAGTTTAAAGACACGCTGCAGGCAGCGGTTTCACGGTTGCATTCGATGGAGCGTAGGTTTCGATCTAATCCTGACTTGTACAGGCAATATTCACAATTCATGCAAGAATACCTCGAATTAGGTCACATGGAACTTATACCTCGTGGTGATATTCAAGGAAACGAGTCGTATCAATTTTATTTACCGCATCACGCTGTTTTCAAGCCGGAAAGCTCGACTACGAAGCTTCGAGTCGTTTTTGACGATCGGTAAAAGATTCTATCGGGAAATCGTTGAATAGCCAATTGTTAGTCGGTCCGCCTATACAACGAGATCTAATTGGGGCGTGTCTTCGGTTTCGACAACATCGTTTTGTGTTTACCGCCAACATTGTCAAAATGTTCCGACAGATATGGGTTTGCGAAAAGGACTGTGACTACCAACGTATCGTGTGGCAGCTAAATCCAAATAATCCAATCGAACATTATCGCTTACAAACCGTAACGTATGGTACTGCGTCGGCGCCATTTTTATCGGTACGCGTTCTTCAACAACTCGCCGAAGACTATAAAACGGTTTATCCAGCTGCAGCGCGAATCTTGCAGAGTGACGTCTACGTTGATGACATTATGACAGGCGGAGATTCGATCCAAAATGTGTTAGATCTGCAATCTGAACTCATCTCGCTATTATCAAAAGCTCGCCTTCAACTTCGTAAATGGAGCTCCAACTGTTGGGCTCTACTAGCTGGGCAGAATCCTGAAGACTGCGAGTATTCTTTCGTGGATCCGGAACGTTCGCAGTCATTTGTAAAGGTTTTGGGAATGTACTGGAATCCTGCTTCTGATATGTATTCTTATCGTCTAACACTCTCCAAACCATGTCCTTCGATTACTAGAAGAAGGTTGCTTTCTGAAATTGCGAGTATTTTTGATCCTCTAGGACTGTTAGCACCTTCAGTCATTCTTTTTAAGATACTTTTTCAGAATCTCTGGTCGTCTAAGCTGAATTTGTGCTGGGATGATCCTCTACCGCCCGATCTATTGGAAAAATGGTTAAACTATCGTGAAAACCTGCCGTGTTTTGAAAAGATTTGTGTTCCGCGTAATGTGTTTTTATCTGGAGAAAAAATTGAGCTTCATGGCTTCTCAGACGCTTCATCGCTAGCTTACGCCACAGTCGTTTACGCCCTCTCAAAATCGTCGGATGGAAAAGTGAAAGTTGTCATTTTGGCTGCTAAGACAAAGGTTGCCCCACTAAAGCCGGTTTCTATACCTCGCCTTGAACTCTGTGGTGCGGTTTTGCTTGCTCGTTTAATAGCATTGATTAAATCTTCGGTAAATATTAAAATTCACAGAACAGTAGCTTGGTGCGATTCTGAAATCGTTTTGCACTGGCTCTCATCGCATCCACGTCGATGGGCTACCTTTGTAGCCAACAGAACCGCCGCTATTTTAGAAACAGTATGCAGGTCATCCTGGCGACATGTGCCGTCTGAATCAAATCCAGCTGATTGTGCTTCGCGGGGTGTGCTACCTTCAGATCTTGTTAATCACAATCTCTGGTGGAATGGTCCATCTTGGCTATACTATCCAGAAGAGTGTTGGCCAAAATCGAAACTTATCCTGAATACTACCGGTGTGGAATCCGGTCAATTGGAGGAGAGTTCAGTCACAAGGCGTGCACTCATCACGTCGTTTGATGGACATGTCTTGAACGAGCTGATAGAAAAGATCTCTAGCTGGAATCGTCTACAACGAGTTGTCGCTTACATTTTCAGGTATATCTCAAATCTTCAACCAAAACTTAAGCCTCGAGCTGTTCATGGTTTGTGTTACGCTGAAATTCAAAAGGCAAGGATAGCTATTATAAATTTGTACAGCTAAAATTCTTCGAAGATGACATCCTTCATTTGCAAATTAAAGACCAATTACCCGCCAATTCAAAACTTCTGAGGTACGCTGCGTTTTTGGATAATGATGGACTGCTTCGCATCGGTGGACGCATCAAAAATGCAAGCGTATCATATAATATTAAACATCCGATCATTTTGCCCAAATCTAATCCGATATCTAACCTTGTTATTTTAGACTATCACCATCGATACTTACATGCAGGGGTGTCAGAGACGTTCGCGTTCATTCGACAACAATTTTGGATCATGGGTAGCCGAAACCTCATTCGAAAAATTATTCAAAGTTGCAAAATTTGTTTTATGCAACGCAGAGGGAACAGCCAGCAACTGATGGGTGACCTGCCGTCATATCGCATCCAACCCAATCGCCCCTTTACCAACGCAGGCTGTGACTATGCCGGGCCTCTCACCATCAAATTATCTCGATGCCGTAACGCTAAAACTTCAAAAGGCTACATAGCTCTGTTCGTGTGTATGTCCACCAAAGCTATACATCTGGAACTGGTCAGTGACCTCACCACAGAGGCCTTCATCGCAGCTTTGCGTGGATTTATCTCGCGTCGTGGCAAATGCACAAATATCTACAGTGACAATGGGACGAATTTTCAAGGAGCTCGGCGTATTCTCACGAACATGCACAGATTGTTGATGGCACAACATCACAATGACCTCATCACTGCTGACCTAGCCAAGGATGGTATAACTTGGCATTTCATCCCTCCTTCTGCGCCACACTTTGGCGGTTTATGGGAGGCTGGCGTTAAGTCAGTTAAACTGCATTTGCGTCGTGTTATTGGAGACACAATTTTAACTTTTGAAGAACTATATACTCTTTTAACACAAATAGAAGCCGTATTAAATTCTCGTCCTTTATGTTCTTTGTCTGACGTTGATTTAAATCCATTAACCCCAGCACATTTCCTTATAGGTGAACCACTCACAGCCGTGCCGGAGCCGAGTCTTATTAGAACTCCAATCAACCGCCTCTCGCATTGGAATCACATCCAGAGCATGGTCCAAGGATTTTGGAAGCGATGGCACAACGAGTATCTTACAACTCTGCAAGAGCGACCAAAGTGGAAAAGGAGCAATACCAATTATCAACCTGGGGAATTAGTGGTTATCAAAGAACCCAACCTTCCACCATCGAAATGGGTCTTGGGCCGAATCGTTTCAGTCAACCCTGGCCAAGATCAAAGGGTACGAGTTGTTACGGTGCGAACAGGAACAGGAGAATTCGTTCGTCCCATAACAAAATTAGCTTTGCTACCGATGTCCTGAAACTCGTTCCAGGGGCGCCGGGATGTTTGGGATTCAACATTGCGATCCTCAACCGAATTATACAGATCACCCTACATTTCTTTTTACATGTCTTAAAGTCAATTAAAATTTATGTTAACTTCATGTTAAGAGTACTTTCGCTCTTAAACTCTCTTAAATTACATTATTAGTTAACTCATTTCATATTTCGCTTTAAATCTTATTCGTACCACAAGACTTGTCATGTCTTGTGTGTTATCAATCAGTTTAATCTTTAAAAGAGAACAAATGTAATGGGCAAAGGTGTCGGTACCAATTTAGTATGGATTGATTAACACTCGTTCACTTGGATCGTGACAGCAGCAGACACCACACCTTTGGCCAGGAACCTTGAACTCAGCTTTGGATTTGGATAAGTATTTGCTCATCAACCAAATAAATTGTATTTAAAGTGAATATTATCTACTTATCTTTTCGTTCTTTGGTAATTTTCATTTATCGTGTGGTGTGATCCAAGACAATTTTATGAACATTTATATTGCGTTGGGTTCTTTAATTTCGTCAGTGAACCTCTTTGACTTTTTGGAATTCGATCACAGGACTTATAAAATTTCAAGAGAATTCCAAAACATGTGGTCCTTCGGTAGCCGAATTAATTATTGAATCGGTGGATTAATATCGGGTAAAGTAAAAAATTTGGAAAAAGTGCGTGATTAATCTTTTAATTGAAAAAACCTCGTGGCTGCCTCGTGGCGTTGTAGGCTTAGAACTATATACATATATTTATCTACATTACATATATGCATAAAGAAATATATATATTCGTGGACATTTACTCATTATAGTTGTTAAAGCCTGAGCAAATTCCTTATAGTTTCCTTCATATTTCCACCTAGAAAAAAAAAAAAACTTTATTTGTGAAATATGAACGTTCTGAAACAGAAACGTGGTGTTGCAAAGGCCACGCTTACGCGCGGGATTGAATTTATAGCTTCCATTCAACAGTCGACATCGTTGAGCTCGTTAGAGATTCGGTTAAATAGAGTAATTGAAGCGTGGCAAGAATTTACTACTCTGCATTATGAATGCCTTCAGCTTGTACAGGAAGATGAAGTCGAAGAGTTTAATGCTGATTTCGCGATATACGAAGACAAGTATTTTGAAGTGCACGCGGGATTGACTGACGCGATACGCGAAAGAACATTAAATAGTCCCAATCAGTCCGCACTTGAACGCATCGTGGATGAGCAGAACCAATTTCTGAAATCGTTAAGTTCGTCTCAGAAAACTCCGGGAGATCTTAAATTGCCACGAATAGTGATTCCGAAATTTTCCGGTGACTAGAAGGACTGGCCATCCTTTCGTGATTTGTTTTTGGGCTCAGTAGACATTAACGAAAAATTAACACCTACTCATAAATTTCAATATCTGAAATCTTTTTTGACCGGGAATGCTGCCGATCTCATCCAACATATTAAGGTTTCAGACGCAAACTATACTGAAGCTTGGGATAGGCTGGAAAAGCGGTTTGATCGGTGTAATTTAATTGTTCAGTCGTTTGTTCAGACATATTTGTCTCTTCCGTCAATTAACGGGCCAAATCTACAAACGCTTCGAAAGATAACGGATGGTGCGGATGAGGTGATTCGGGGCTTAAATGCATTATCGAAAAATAGTCGGGATCCGTGGCTTATTTTCATTCTGCTCAATAAACTCGACAATGAAACGAAGCAGGCTTGGGCAGAAGAAGTCGGTGCGCGTGAAGATATGACAATTTTGCAGCTCATTGAATTTCTTGAGCGAAGATGCTATGCATTAGAGTCGTGCCATTCTCTGAGCCACGTGATAATACCTCGTGGAAAACACGTCGGGTCCGTTCGTGCGTTGGTAGCTAAGCCGTCGGATGCTAATTTGCAATGTGCGTTATGTAAAAGTAATCACCATTTATATCAGTGCGCAAAGTTTCTTGATTTAGACATTCCAGCGCGTAGAAACGTTACTAAAACCAACTCGATTTGTTTTAACTGCCTTCGCTCTGGTCACACAGTTAAAAAATGCCATTCAACATATCGCTGTCGGGTGTGCAAAGCTCGCCACCACTCCTTAGTCCACCAGGATGGGCCAAATAACAATCCTCAATCGGGGGCCCCTTCGTCCTTTACAAACCAAACGCCGTCGTTTGCAGATTCAATTCAAACTCAGTCCTCGGGGACTTCAACATCGTATGCTAGTACACCATTACCCGTGATCAGCAATCATTCGCGCGAAATTGACATTCGAAAACAAACAGTGTTACCCACAATCATCGCTCAGTTAAAAAATAATCAAAGGCAGCTCACTAACGTTCGGGTTTTATTGGATACTGGGTCCCAATCATCATTCGTATCTGAGGCATGCGTGCAAAAACTGGGACTTCAACGAGAGCATGCTCGAATCCCAGTATTAGGATTAGGTTCAAAGGAAGCTGGGCATACTAGGGGATTAGTGTCTTTAAATCTTATTTCTCGCTTTGACTCCGTTCGTTTATCTGTAGATGCTCTTGTGTTGAGTAAGCTGACTTCGAACCTACCATCTAAACCATTTGATATATCAACCTGGAAATATATATCTAAATTAGATCTGGCTGATCCCAGCTTCAATGTTCCTGGTGCAGTTGATATCATTCTTGGTGCTGATAAGGTTTGGTCTATCTTAAAGTCCGAACAAGTTATTGGGCCAGAAGGCAACCCTATCGCACAGGGTACTACTTTCGGTTGGGTGATCTCGGGCGAATTCATTGATTCAAATAATCGAAACACCGTGTTGTCTTCATTTCATTCGTCCATTGATGTTGACGGTCTTCTTCAGCGGTTCTGGGAGCTGGAGGAAATCTCTACTATTCAACCACAGGAAACGTTTAAAGATCCAGCTGAACAGCATTTCCAAAAAATTTTGTCGCGCTTCTGATGGGAAATACGTGGTCTCACTTCCATTCAAAACCGAATTACCACAGTTTAAAGACACGCTGCAGGCAGCGGTTTCACGGTTGCATTCGATGGAGCGTAGGTTTCGATCTAATCCTGACTTGTACAGGCAATATTCACAATTCATGCAAGAATACCTCGAATTAGGTCACATGGAACTTATACCTCGTGGTGATATTCAAGGAAACGAGTCGTATCAATTTTATTTACCGCATCACGCTGTTTTCAAGCCGGAAAGCTCGACTACGAAGCTTCGAGTCGTTTTTGACGATCGGTAAAAGATTCTATCGGGAAATCGTTGAATAGCCAATTGTTAGTCGGTCCGCCTATACAACGAGATCTAATTGGGGCGTGTCTTCGGTTTCGACAACATCGTTTTGTGTTTACCGCCAACATTGTCAAAATGTTCCGACAGATATGGGTTTGCGAAAAGGACTGTGACTACCAACGTATCGTGTGGCAGCTAAATCCAAATAATCCAATCGAACATTATCGCTTACAAACCGTAACGTATGGTACTGCGTCGGCGCCATTTTTATCGGTACGCGTTCTTCAACAACTCGCCGAAGACTATAAAACGGTTTATCCAGCTGCAGCGCGAATCTTGCAGAGTGACGTCTACGTTGATGACATTATGACAGGCGGAGATTCGATCCAAAATGTGTTAGATCTGCAATCTGAACTCATCTCGCTATTATCAAAAGCTCGCCTTCAACTTCGTAAATGGAGCTCCAACTGTTGGGCTCTACTAGCTGGGCAGAATCCTGAAGACTGCGAGTATTCTTTCGTGGATCCGGAACGTTCGCAGTCATTTGTAAAGGTTTTGGGAATGTACTGGAATCCTGCTTCTGATATGTATTCTTATCGTCTAACACTCTCCAAACCATGTCCTTCGATTACTAGAAGAAGGTTGCTTTCTGAAATTGCGAGTATTTTTGATCCTCTAGGACTGTTAGCACCTTCAGTCATTCTTTTTAAGATACTTTTTCAGAATCTCTGGTCGTCTAAGCTGAATTTGTGCTGGGATGATCCTCTACCGCCCGATCTATTGGAAAAATGGTTAAACTATCGTGAAAACCTGCCGTGTTTTGAAAAGATTTGTGTTCCGCGTAATGTGTTTTTATCTGGAGAAAAAATTGAGCTTCATGGCTTCTCAGACGCTTCATCGCTAGCTTACGCCACAGTCGTTTACGCCCTCTCAAAATCGTCGGATGGAAAAGTGAAAGTTGTCATTTTGGCTGCTAAGACAAAGGTTGCCCCACTAAAGCCGGTTTCTATACCTCGCCTTGAACTCTGTGGTGCGGTTTTGCTTGCTCGTTTAATAGCATTGATTAAATCTTCGGTAAATATTAAAATTCACAGAACAGTAGCTTGGTGCGATTCTGAAATCGTTTTGCACTGGCTCTCATCGCATCCACGTCGATGGGCTACCTTTGTAGCCAACAGAACCGCCGCTATTTTAGAAACAGTATGCAGGTCATCCTGGCGACATGTGCCGTCTGAATCAAATCCAGCTGATTGTGCTTCGCGGGGTGTGCTACCTTCAGATCTTGTTAATCACAATCTCTGGTGGAATGGTCCATCTTGGCTATACTATCCAGAAGAGTGTTGGCCAAAATCGAAACTTATCCTGAATACTACCGGTGTGGAATCCGGTCAATTGGAGGAGAGTTCAGTCACAAGGCGTGCACTCATCACGTCGTTTGATGGACATGTCTTGAACGAGCTGATAGAAAAGATCTCTAGCTGGAATCGTCTACAACGAGTTGTCGCTTACATTTTCAGGTATATCTCAAATCTTCAACCAAAACTTAAGCCTCGAGCTGTTCATGGTTTGTGTTACGCTGAAATTCAAAAGGCAAGGATAGCTATTATAAATTTGTACAGCTAAAATTCTTCGAAGATGACATCCTTCATTTGCAAATTAAAGACCAATTACCCGCCAATTCAAAACTTCTGAGGTACGCTGCGTTTTTGGATAATGATGGACTGCTTCGCATCGGTGGACGCATCAAAAATGCAAGCGTATCATATAATATTAAACATCCGATCATTTTGCCCAAATCTAATCCGATATCTAACCTTGTTATTTTAGACTATCACCATCGATACTTACATGCAGGGGTGTCAGAGACGTTCGCGTTCATTCGACAACAATTTTGGATCATGGGTAGCCGAAACCTCATTCGAAAAATTATTCAAAGTTGCAAAATTTGTTTTATGCAACGCAGAGGGAACAGCCAGCAACTGATGGGTGACCTGCCGTCATATCGCATCCAACCCAATCGCCCCTTTACCAACGCAGGCTGTGACTATGCCGGGCCTCTCACCATCAAATTATCTCGATGCCGTAACGCTAAAACTTCAAAAGGCTACATAGCTCTGTTCGTGTGTATGTCCACCAAAGCTATACATCTGGAACTGGTCAGTGACCTCACCACAGAGGCCTTCATCGCAGCTTTGCGTGGATTTATCTCGCGTCGTGGCAAATGCACAAATATCTACAGTGACAATGGGACGAATTTTCGAGGAGCTCGGCGTATTCTCACGAACATGCACAGATTGTTGATGGCACAACATCACAATGACCTCATCACTGCTGACCTAGCCAAGGATGGTATAACTTGGCATTTCATCCCTCCTTCTGCGCCACACTTTGGCGGTTTATGGGAGGCTGGCGTTAAGTCAGTTAAACTGCATTTGCGTCGTGTTATTGGAGACACAATTTTAACTTTTGAAGAACTATATACTCTTTTAACACAAATAGAAGCCGTATTAAATTCTCGTCCTTTATGTTCTTTGTCTGACGTTGATTTAAATCCATTAACCCCAGCACATTTCCTTATAGGTGAACCACTCACAGCCGTGCCGGAGCCGAGTCTTATTAGAACTCCAATCAACCGCCTCTCGCATTGGAATCACATCCAGAGCATGGTCCAAGGATTTTGGAAGCGATGGCACAACGAGTATCTTACAACTCTGCAAGAGCGACCAAAGTGGAAAAGGAGCAATACCAATTATCAACCTGGGGAATTAGTGGTTATCAAAGAACCCAACCTTCCACCATCGAAATGGGTCTTGGGCCGAATCGTTTCAGTCAACCCTGGCCAAGATCAAAGGGTACGAGTTGTTACGGTGCGAACAGGAACAGGAGAATTCGTTCGTCCCATAACAAAATTAGCTTTGCTACCGATGTCCTGAAACTCGTTCCAGGGGCGCCGGGATGTTTGGGATTCAACATTGCGATCCTCAACCGAATTATACAGATCACCCTACATTTCTTTTTACATGTCTTAAAGTCAATTAAAATTTATGTTAACTTCATGTTAAGAGTACTTTCGCTCTTAAACTCTCTTAAATTACATTATTAGTTAACTCATTTCATATTTCGCTTTAAATCTTATTCGTACCACAAGACTTGTCATGTCTTGTGTGTTATCAATCAGTTTAATCTTTAAAAGAGAACAAATGTAATGGGCAAAGGTGTCGGTACCAATTTAGTATGGATTGATTAACACTCGTTCACTTGGATCGTGACAGCAGCAGACACCACACCTTTGGCCAGGAACCTTGAACTCAGCTTTGGATTTGGATAAGTATTTGCTCATCAACCAAATAAATTGTATTTAAAGTGAATATTATCTACTTATCTTTTCGTTCTTTGGTAATTTTCATTTATCGTGTGGTGTGATCCAAGACAATTTTATGAACATTTATATTGCGTTGGGTTCTTTAATTTCGTCAGTGAACCTCTTTGACTTTTTGGAATTCGATCACAGGACTTATAAAATTTCAAGAGAATTCCAAAACATGTGGTCCTTCGGTAGCCGAATTAATTATTGAATCGGTGGATTAATATCGGGTAAAGTAAAAAATTTGGAAAAAGTGCGTGATTAATCTTTTAATTGAAAAAACCTCGTGGCTGCCTCGTGGCGTTGTAGGCTTAGAACTATATACATATATTTATCTACATTACATATATGCATAAAGAAATATATATATTCGTGGACATTTACTCATTATAGTTGTTAAGGCCTGAGCAAATTCCTTATAGTTTCCTTCATATATCCACCTAGAAAAAAAAAAAAACTTTATTTGTGAAATATGAACGCTCTGAAACAGAAACGTGGTGTTACTTCACTTGAGAGTCTCAATAAAACGCTTTATATGGCTATAGCCGAGTGTTTGGGATTCAACATTGCGATCCTCAACCGAATTATACAGATCACCCTACATTTCTTTTTACATGTCTTAAAGACAATTAAAATTTATGTTAACTTCATGTTAAGAGTACTTTCGCTCTTAAACTCTCTTAAATTACATTATTAGTTAACTCATTTCATATTTCGCTTTAAATCTTATTCGTACCACAAGACTTGTCATGTCTTGTGTGTTATCAATCAGTTTAATCTTTAAAAGAGAACAAATGTAATGGGCAAAGGTGTCGGTACCAATTTAGTATGGATTGATTAACACTCGTTCACTTGGATCGTGACAGCAGCAGACACCACACCTTTGGCCAGGAACCTTGAACTCAGCTTTGGATTTGGATAAGTATTTGCTCATCAACCAAATAAATTGTATTTAAAGTGAATATTATCTACTTATCTTTTCGTTCTTTGGTAATTTTCATTTATCGTGTGGTGTGATCCAAGACAATTTTATGAACATTTATATTGCGTTGGGTTCTTTAATTTCGTCAGTGAACCCCTTTGACTTTTTGGAATTCGATCACAGGACTTATAAGATTTCGAGAGAATTCCAAAACACCTAGTTTTATTGGGAATCTATTCACTTATATTCACTTAAGCAAAACATGGCAAAACATCGCTCATGGAAAAACAACAACTCCTAAGTGAATAGCGTAAGTGAACAAAAATAACTCACTTACCTAAGTGAACAACAGGGATGGTTGGTAAATTTCTTTTTTGGAACCCAGAGGTTGGCAGTCTTTGGGATGTGTTCGTTAATATTTCTGATTTTCGACAACAGTTTCAATAAGTCTGTTTCTTTAATTTGTGCACAGAAATTCACAATCTGTCATATTTAAAGGAGATGCTGTAAAATTCTCTCAGAAACTCTCTGAAAGAGCGTAATTGTCTTAAAAGTAAAGAAACGCTTTGAACAAAACATTCGCAGCAACGCAACGCTTGGAAAAACGTCTGTTTGACAGTTGTTGTTTTTGTTTTGGCTGTGCACGATGTGTTACGAAATTATAATGGCAGAAATTCGAAGAGTAGGGTAATTTTTTTAATCTCTCGAGAGATTGGTGGCAGGAGAAGCAATGGTTTTCCCTCTTGTTCTTTATTCCTCTAACCTTTTGACTTATTAAATTCATAAGTCACTTACTAACTTATGACTTAATGAGTTTTTAATTCAGAAACTAGCAACCAAGAATAAATACCTGCATCGAAATCTGAATCCTTATCCGATTCGATTTCCCGATCCTAAAAATAAAATTGAAACTTTTTGAACACAACCATTGCGACATTTGCTTGTTTACCTCGAAAGTAAAAAGTTGAAACGCAGCAAATAAATTGAGAATCGAGAATTAAATTGAGAAAAATAGAAATGGAAAATAAAAATGTTGGGTGTACATTACATTATTCTCGTTTATTGTTCATTCTTCATGATTGTTTTGGATGTTAATTGTATTCGTTATTCGTGACAAATGTAAGACACAAATGTAAATGAAATGTCAAAATTAACGATTATTCGTTCATACGTCGTTCGTTTGTCGTTCTCATGAGAATAATACTTTATAAAATAAACACACATATGCTGAATGGAAAAGGTAATGCGACGGAAAAAAACATCCAAAGTTATGTTTGTTTAAGAAAACTTAAAACTTTTCTTGTTTTCTCTTTTTTATAAAAAAAAAGTTATAATAGCCTCAGAAGTCATTGCAGTTTTAGTGAATTCCTCTGAATGGATATTACACACATAATTTTCGCTTGGCACTTAAAAATTAAATACATTTTTGTAAATTAAAACAAAACTGTGTATCTATCACGAGTTATAAAACTACGAATAGAAATTGATTAAAAAATTTAAATAATTTGCTAGGGCTCATCTATTCGCTTTGAGTAGTTTAATAAGTTCTAATGTCATTTTTCATCCTATATAATTTTATCTTCCATTGAAATTAGTCCTGTTTGACGCCATTTGTTTGTGCTAGATTAGTCACTATCTGCTCAGATTCTTTTCGGCTTGTCTGAAAAATACACTGTTTTACAAAGAATTAAAATCATTTTATGCTTAATTACCTGATACCAAACAACAAGTCTGCCTCCAAGCATGAAGGTGAACACAAGTGCTGGACCAGATCTTTCAAATGGATCACTGACCATGTAGTGCTGATAAACACCGAGCAGCATCAGCATCAACAATGTGATATTAGCAGTGTTCTTAACCTTGTCTGAAAAATATAACGTTTTAGTTTATTTTATGTCTATGTAACTAGGTATATATTACGATAAGGAACAGTAGCCATTGCTAAGCCGCAAAAGATTTCCAGCATTCCTACACAACGCCGATACCATTTTGATGGAATTTTGACTCCAAACAGTACAGTAAGGGGGAAAACCTTCGCATATTTAACGTATTCCGTCCGCTTTAAATAAAATTGAAAAATATTTGATCTTTAGTCTTATTACTATTTTGCGACACTAATTTTACTAAACTGTTAACACATAAAGCTAAAGTATCTGTTCAACTTTCATAAAAAAGTACAAGGACGCTGGCTGGTAGGAAGCAGCTGGCAACCAGCCCTGTAAGACCCGTGCTTCAACAAAAAGTTATTGTTTTATCAGTTTTTTAAACTATATAGCACTGGTCCTAGACTGCTGCTAGCAGATATAACTGTCATTGTGTCACAGTGCGAAGAAATAGGCCGTACATAAGAAAGGTGAAAAGCTGCGACTTTTACTATGACGACTGCTAAAGAAAACAGAAACAACTCTGATTTGGGTGCGGTAGACTCAGGGATAAGGTTATCAGCCAAAATCCTTGCTTCTCTTAGACTATTCTACGGCATTTGACACCATCGATCATAATGTTATTAGTAACAAGCTCTCGAAAATGTACAATTTTTCTCCAGAGTCAGTGAAGCTGATTTTTTCCTATCTCACTGGTAGACGCCAAGCTATCGTAAAGGGTGGTCAGGTTTCTGACTTTTTATCCCTTTCATGTGGAGTTCCGCAAGGATCGATACTGGGTCCAACCCTTTTCTCCATTTATGCTAACGAAACTCCTAAATTAATACGTCACTGCGATGAGCACTTATTTGCAGACGACCTCCAATTGATGAAAAGCTGCCCTATTGATATGATTGAAGATTGTGTGAGGAAGTTAATGAGGACCTGTCATCGATACTGGATTGGTCTGTTAAATGTGGCCTAACTCTTAACCCACAAAAAACGAAGTGCATTGTAATTTCGCGAAGAGCAATAGATCTATCGAATTTCCCAGCTATTGAACTAAGTAACAGTCGAGTGAGCTATGTAGATACTGCTAAGAATTTAGGTATTTGTTTTAATCGGACTCTAAACTGGAACAACCATATCACACAGGCAGTCGGGAAAGCGTATGGTGCCCTTCGACTTCTTTGGCCCACCAGGAATTTTACGCCTTTGGAAACCAGGAAAATGTTAGCTAAGACCCTTGTAGTACCGATCCTAATGTATGGCTGTGAAATATTTTGTAAACATGATTGCGTAAGTCAGAGGAAACTCAACGTAGCGTTTAATAGTGTGGCGCGTTACATTTATGATCTGAATCGCTTTGACCACGTATCACATCACTCAAAAAAAATATATGGTATCTCATTAGAAAATTTAATAAAGCTCCGTACTCTTGTACTGCTTTTTAACATTATTAAATCGCATCAACCCACGTACCTCTATAATAGACTTCAATTCTCGTTGTCCACAAGAACAAACCAAATCATAATTCCACGTTTTTCATCTTTAACTTCTCAGCGGCAGTTCTTTGTCAACGCTTCTCGGTTATGGAATTCTTTGCACTTTGCCGCGCCGGTTGCGAGAAACACATGACAAAAATATTTTCAAAAGGAAGGTCTTTGACTACTATTCCACTTTATAGCCCATTATTTCCCTGTTTCCTGTTGGGTTTGCTGTACGCTACATATCGATGTAAATTGTACATATGTTTGCATATTATTCTACGTTTGCCTTACCTCTTTTTATTTTAAATACTTTCTCTATCTTTTTTTTTATTTTATTTATTATTTCCAATATTTTTTTATATAATCTATAAATTTAGAATTTATATATTATCAAGTTAGAATTTTACCACTAATAAGTCAATTACGAAGCTTAATTGTAAACAAGATGCTAATCTTAAGATCAAGCTATATAAATAAAGAAATTGAAATTGAAAATGAAATCCAGTTAATAAACGTATAATGACCATCCACATCAGGGATTAGGCCTAGATTACCCAACATTAGCCTAATATCCGCCAACGCAACCACAGAAGAAAGATTGTTTCTGCGAGCTCCTTGAAGGAACTCATAGTAGGGGAGCCCAAGAGGGGACCTTGCGAGTTACACGAACGCGTCAGAAAATCATATCGGGAGAAACCTTGAACCCTGTAATGTACTCCTGCTACCATATACAGTACGGGTACGTTGAAGGCAACCCGTCAGATTAGTAAAAAAAAAAAAATCGATCCTCAGAAAAACTCAATTGTATCTGACATGCTGAATGAAATTACCTCCAAAAATGTGTATGTTTCAATAATCTGACAATTTGAGCGCGGCCTAAGTAAATTGGAGTTATAATCCAGTTTTGGGCGGATGAATTCCTTATAAATTGTAGCCAGATCAGAAGGGGTGAAGAACTTCCTGCATCGTCTAAAGGAACCTAAAGGCCCCGGCCCATAGAACGAGTTGGGCGCGTGCGGCACCGCTTCCAACTGACAGCTCGATTAAATACACACGATCTTATGAGAGGTGACCCATAAGCACCGCGTGCAACGCGCCGAACGCGCCGAGTAGCCCAACTTTCTACTTTGCCGCGGCTCTCACGCGGTGACATTTGCTGTCAAACCAATTTGAAGTTCTCTCTTGTTGCTAGAGATGAGATAGGACAAACTGATACCTCAGAGATGTGACTCAAATGTGGTTGCTACTGCTGCTAAAATAACAGTTAAAGTAGCATTTTCAATCAGATTTTATTGTCAAACTATTTTTAATGTTGAAAATATGTTAGCTTAGCCATAAAGACCAACTTTCTTTTTGAAAATAATGAAACAGAAGCATTTTAAAGTTTGACAACAGCAAAGTATTAAAAAACGTATTTTTTGTTATATTTTACTGTAGTCACAATTATGTTATGCTTATGTTTCATTTGTTGCAAAAGAATTAATTCTTTGAAGTCAAGTGCCAATATTTACTCCAAATTAAATAAAATATCTACAAAATACAATGTTTTCTTTGTATATAATATGTGAATATATGAACTCCGACATGTACTTCTTAGGCTTATAGTCTGTTCCCACTGGGACAAAATCTTGGTTTTCGTAGCAGTTCCCAAATGCTTGCAAATTTTCATATAAATTTTTCTAGAACCTCATGTTTTCAGTGGCGCGATGTTTTCAAGTAGCTTATGATAAAATCAATAGCGAATAAGTGACGGAATAGAAGCTATTTTATGTTCTAAATTTCTTCACCATAAGTAAAATTTACAACAAATCTTTTCTCTTCACTTCGAAAACATAATTTTTTAAGTGTTTTATGATATAAATTCATTTGTTATTGACTCAATCTTTCCATTCTACAATAAATGAGTGTAAAAATACTAAAATATTAATAAAAGTGATTTTTTTAAAACAAAAAGTGCAAAAATGGAGAGGAACTGTTAAGGAACGGTTCACTCGTTTTCATAAAAAAAATTGTGTTTTTGTCCCAATGAGAGTAGGCTATTTAGAGATTTCTCAAACCGAAGCGATTTTTTGTTGTGACGGCAACAGTTTCACATAAAAAATTTAATTTTTATCAAGAACATGTAAGTAACCACACAAATCTGACGAAATATTGTGACAACAGCAAATATGCAGTGTCAGTGGCGTAGCTTTATAGTAATAAGGAAAGTATTCAGAATCAAAACTACGTAGGGAAAACGCTGGTATCGCCACCTGTATTCACAGTTTCACGAACAACTTTTTCGTAAACAAGCTTACAACATATTTTGGTTATTAAAGTCGAAAACTTTGTTTGTTTTGTTTTTAACGTATCAAAAAAATACAACCTGACACTAATTCGATCTGAAACGGCATTCAATCCTAAGTGGAAATGAGGTTTTTGAAGCATTCAAGAAAATATAATCCATGTACCAGGGAAAACCTCACCCACCTCTAGTTTTAGTGAATTATCGACTCATCCCTAGTTCGTTTGACGTTTGTGTTGCCTATTTCAAAATAGTTCTCGAAGATACACAGCCGTCAAAACACCGCGCCGCGTTCATTGGGTCACCCCTATCAGTTGCGTGCGTGCAAAACCTACCGCATCAGTTGCCGCCCCACTCCTACCGCACGCAACGCGTTCTATGGGTCGGGGCCTTAAGCATTTAGCAGCGTTTTTGGTGACTTCAAATATGTGTGGTCATTCCAACGAAGACCATCGTTTACTATGGGCGTAGCCAGGGGGGGGTTTCTGGGGTTCAATCCTTTCTTTTTGAAATTGCAATTACTTAAAATGTTCACTTGCAACAAAATATTCTCAAAACATCACAAAACGGCTGCATAATGGTTCTCTAAAAGCAGACTTACTCTAACCTTTAAGAGAATTGTTTCCGTTGTGGATCACATAAGACTATTTCTGAGATCCGCTTTGTTTTAAGAAGATCCAAACCATAGTGTATAAGTATAATAATGAGTGGATATTTACACGGTGTCCAAGCGTATATTCGTCAAGAACGTGCTTCAGCTCTTGTTCATTGTAGTACACACTCTCTCAACTTTGCTACTGCTGACTCATGTTAACAAGCAGATGTGCGAAATTGCGTTGGGATCGTGCAGTCTATTGGTTCCTACTTTGGACATTCTGCTGAACACACTGCTGTTTTGAATGGCAATGTAAATCAAAAAACCCTGTGCGAAACACGGTGGGTTCACAAGCATGAAGCCGTTATGAGATTTAAGGAAATTTATCAAGCTATTGTCAATGCACTCGAAGAACTCCAAACTAGCCACAATAAAGAAACATCGCAGCAGGCTGTTCAAATGGTTAACACACTTCGATCTACGAAATTATGTTATATGCCTAGCGATTCTTCAAAAAGTCATGAGCTTTACATTGTCGCTTTCTAAACAACTGCAAACAGTTAGCACCGATCTTAGCGTTCAGTCACGTGGATAAATTTATTAATTCTTTGCAACTTTTAAGAAATATGAAATGAGTTAACAAAGAGTAGGGGAGACCGGGGCTAGTAGACTAAAAACTTTCTTGTCTTTTTTTTAAAGAAACTAAAAAAGCTATCAAAACGTAAAAAAACCTTCTTAAACATAAAAACTTTTTTTTCGTTTTTATAAAAAAAAACATATCTTCTAAACATTGTAAATGCAAAAATTTGTTTTTTGGGATAGTACCCACACGACGTCTGACACCAGCGAAAGACAATATGAGACTCAGCAAGCGGGTGTACTCGATGTAACAAGTGGAATAAACTTGAAAGAAATGGTTTTCTTTTAAAGTTTTTGGCGATTAGTCTACTTGCCCCTTGAGCCAACTAGCCCCGGTTACTCCTACAATAATTAACTACAATAATTATATGAAGAAGCAAAGGTGATGCTCGAAGAAACTGCAAATGGAAGGCATATTAAACGCTCTAACATCCTGCGTCGGATATATACACGTATGGCAAAATACAGTACGGACTCGATTTGCGCAACTCTCGATTCGTGCAACTCCTCGATTTTCGCAACACTAAAATCGTAACACGTCTGTGCAACTTTTCAAAAAGGGTACCTCGATAAGTGCAACTTCATGTGTTTATTTATCCTTTTTTTATATTCACGTTCTTCTTTTGATTTATATTCCTGAGCTATTTTACATCCAGTTTGTCTAAACAATATTTCTTGCAAGAATAGGGTAAGCGCACTAGTACCCGGACACTTAACTTTTTTCTCAACTTTGACTACAAACCATTTTGTAACCATAAATGCTACCGCGGAAACTTTTATTGATTGTAAGAAAATAGACATTTCTCAATAATATGGCGTTTAAGTCGATTGCAAAGAAATCACTGTTAAAATTAATAAAATAACAATTCAGAAAAGTTCCATTTGCGTTAGTACCCGGACAGCAAAATCTAGTACCCGGACGCCTTTGTTTTAGTACCCAGACACAATCATTTTAAGAGACAAGCCCTGTCTGGATACTAAAAATATAAGATAAGCGCACATTTTTTGTATCCATACAGGGCTTGTCTCTTTAAATGATTAAATCTCTCAATGATTGATCTCTTAAAATGACTGATCTAGTATCCGAACGCTTTTGTTTCAGTATACATACACAATTATTTTAAGAAACAACCCCTGTCCGGGTACTGAATATGCATGATAATCGCACTGTGTTAGTACCCGGACAGCATGTCTGGGTACTGAAAAACATATTAAATTTTGGTGTTAGTTCCCGGACACCACAAATAATGGCAAAGATTTTATTAAATTTGGTTTTTTTTTTGCAAATTGTTTTAGTTAATCATATTTCCAACGAAACCAATGACTTTCCATTACAATAAATTAACTATTACTTGTTCAATTGCTTACTATTAAAAACTGTTCCTACTATTTTTTTTTACCTAAATCGACAACGAGACCGCACCTTCAAACCTTAAGCAATAAAATGACGCGTAGTTCTTAAAGTACGCATTTCGAGTACCTGAAACTTTGCATGCATGTACAGGACACATTGAAGAACCCATGTTTGTTGTTGTTTGTGGATTTTTTTGTGTGATTTATCTATTAATCGCAAAAAAAGGTCAAAGTGTCCGGGTACTAACACTGTCCGGCTACTAGTGCGTTTACCCTATGAACACATTAAATGCATTTGTGTTTATTTGAGTGGGTTGCGATCTCGTTAGTGCTTACTAAAAATTCATACATGTTACAAAAAAAAAAGAAAAAAAATTACAAAATTGTCAACTAAAAATAGAAGTGATATTTTATCAGAACTAGAAAAGGGTTCTTCAGTTAAGACAATTTGTAAAAAATATAATCTTCACAAATTATTAAATTAACAATATGCCGCATTAAAAAAAAGCAAATTTCTCTTAGACAATTTATTTGTGGCTAGAGTAGAGTCCGGACCAAGGGAACGAGTTACGATAAAGGCTTCTGAGTATCCACAGATGGAAAAGGCTTTATATGAATGGTTTCAAAACAAAGAACAAAGCACAAGCTATTTTTATAACATTTCCGCTATCTACAAAAAAAAAAAAAAAAAAAATTGTGTCAAAGAAAATATGACCCAGTAAGTGCAACAACCTCTGTTACTGCAACTGCCCGAATTTCTATTAGTTGCGTTAATCGAGTCCGTACTGTAAATTTATTCATTCCACCCAATGCACCAATTGACCGAGAGGTTTGCGAAACACCGTTAAGTAGTATCGGCATTATCTGGTGTAGTATTGGCATTATTGGCATCATTTTGCAGTCAGTTCTGAAATTGAAGACGCAATTTTTATGTATTCGCCAGTGATACCCCAAAGAAGTACATCTGTCGTCAAAGCAGAAATTGAAGACTTGAAGTGTGGAAAGCAGGTATGAATATCTCATCCCCTAGTCCAAAATTAGCTTTGGAATGCTTGGATAAGTGCGATAAGAAATTATATCAAAATATTTATGCGTTACTACAGATGTTGGCTACCATACCTGTTTCCACTGGTAAACCATAAAAGACTTTTTCAAGCATACGGAGACTTAAGAACTACTTGCGAAAAACAACGAGTGAAAAAAGACTGAATGGCTTTTATGAATATTCATTATGGCATAGATATTGACGTAGATGAAGTAGTGGATATATTTAAAAAGAAAAACAGAAGATTGATTCTATAATGCATGTGTAATCAAATGAACATTCTTTTTTCATATTATATAAGGGTTATTTATTTCATGCACTTTTATTAGTTTTATTTTCTTGACCACCCCCGCCCCCTCCAAACCTTAAACTGGCTACGCCCGTGTCGTTTACACACATGACAGATGACACATACCAGATACTGACAGCTTTTCGGTTTCTTGAATGCAGGTACCATTCATGGATAATGACAATGTGGGAATGTTAAGCTTCAAAGAAAAGAGTCAGCATTGAGTTTTCGATGGATTGAATTCTACTAGATTTGAAATAGGATTCATCATGAAATCAATTGAGATTACATCAGATCCTGGATTTGGTAATTTTTTAGGGCGATTAATGTCCAATCTTATATGGCCGATTATTGGTTCGTTCGTTAAACTCTCTCTGAATGTCAAATTGAGTGTATTTTTTAGCCCTGTGTTTGCACTGAATTTTCCCTCATTTCGCCCTAGCCTATTACTGCGGGAAATTAAGTCACAATGGTCTGAAAAGCTGGCTTATTAGATAGATTGGACTCACTTAATGCAAGAAGTGTGGATAATATTAAGGCCAGGTTACGAAACATCAACGGATGTTCTAATCGCTGTAATCAAAAAAAGAGAAACGTCACCGGCTACAAACATGACAAAGTCCAACACTCATGCTGGATTGCCAATCGGTTGGGCTGGCTTAAGTTCCAAGTAAGCCAAATTGATGAGTGATGACCCACAATTATCATGCAGAGGTTACACTCCTATAGAGAACATATTGGATACGAATATGAATTTGGGTCTGAAATAGGTAGCTTAAGCACGGGTCACACACGGCTGGTTGCAAGCGGTGAGTGGAGTAGTCGCTGATCAGCTTAGTGGGATGAAAGTTGAACATGTTCAACTTTTGACTGCCAGCAGCGGCTGCTAAAATAAAAAAATGGGCACGACTGGGTCGCACGAACTTGCGATTGTGTGCTAAGTACAGTGCCAAAATCTTAAGGCTGAGTAAAAGGTTTTGGTATTAGCTATTCATACATTTGGTGGTATAGGGTTGCCAACTTCTTTTTTTTTTTTTTAGTGAAAATTCGTTGTGTACGTACGTGTTGTTATATCGGTCGGATAAAATCATTGCCTAAATGAATCAAAACAGTGTGTTTAGTCAGTGTAGACAGATATAACAATTAAACAAACACGTATCGGTTCAGGGCAAAAGCTCGCAAAAAAAAGTGCAAAGCAATTCCTTTTTAAATGAATTGCAAAAAATTTTTGTTTGAAATAAAAATCCGTAGATAAAAAAGACTCAAATTACGGCTTAAGTTACTGCTGTGTTTGTGTTGTAATACACCGGCACGATGAGTGCAAGTTGCAGTGAGTGTGATGGACCTTTAAAAAGCCAAAAATATGTTTATTGTAATGATTTCTGGAACATTATACCACTGTGTGTTAAACTCTCTGAGTATGATCTTAACTTGATCAACGAGAAAGGGGGAGTGCTCTATATGTGTAAAAAGTGTCGCGAATGTGTAAATTTGATGCTTATTAAAGTAAGTGAGATAGCAATTATGATGTGCGACCAAAACAAGCAGCTTGAAAAACAAAATGTAAACATTGGAAAAATTTTCGATGGAGAAAGCAATTGAATGATGAAAAAAGAGAAGCTATAAGTGAAATTAAAAAAGCAAGTTTTCGTTTGCAGAATCGTGATTATAAAACCTTAAAAAAATCCAAGATAAAAAAAAAAAAAAAAACAAAAGAGGATATAAAACAACAAATTGATCCAACTACTTTGGCAGTTAAAATTAATGGCATTGCGAATAGGAAGGATGGGGTGGTGATAATTAGCTTTGAAGATGAACAATCGACAAAAGTAATTGAGAAAGAGGCGAAAGAAAAATGAGGAAAAGAATATAATATATCGGTTTCAAATTTGAAAAACCCTTGTGTTATTGTGGAATGAGAGTAGAGTGGAAAAGTGAGGATCTTGAAGTTACTATCAGAAATCAAAACAATATAAGTGACCCTTTAAAATGTATCAGAGTTTTCAGTGTAATAAAAAACAATTTTAAGACTTACAAGGCAATTATTTAGTTAGGAAAATGTGACTATGAAAAAGTGATCGAGAGAGGAAGACTGAATGTTGGATGGGATAGATGCTTTGTTTTTGATTTTGCGTCGGTAAAAAGGTGCTATAAATGTTGGGGCTTTAACCATGAAGCCAAAGAGTGTAGAAATAAAATTAAGTGTGCAAAATGCACCGAAAACCATGAAACAAGAGACTGTGATAAATCGATAATTAAGTGCAATGATTGTGTGATAATGAACCAAAGACTAGGATTTAATTTTGATGTGAACCCTGACTGTAGAAGTAATAAATGTGATATATATCTAAAAAAACTGGGGTAAAGTCGGGGGTGGTGGGGGGTGCCCCCCACAACAACCTCCAAGTGCAAACAGGTGGCCGTCACGCCCTCAAAAAAAGTTACACCCCCCCATTTCATGAAATTTGATGAATTTGATGAATTTTATAAATTTAAAAAAAAGTAGGTGAGGGTAGGGGATGTCCCCCACAATAGCCTCATTGTGCAAACACGTTGTATTTACCCACCCCCTTCAAAAAAGTTATACCCCCCCATGACAGAAAAATTGCTGAAATTAATAAAATTTAATTCATCAGCACAGGATTTGTTTGGGGATGGGAGAAACATGGTGGTGTTGGAGGGTGCCCCCAACAACTTCAAAGTGCAAACAGGTGGCGCTCAACCCCTTCAAAATTTTTTTATTTTAATAATAATAGCCAAAAATTCGCGCGAATTTTTTTCTGACATGGGGCGGGTATAACTTTTTCGAAGGGGTGGGTAAATGCAACGTGTTTGCATTATGAGGATGTTGTGGGGGGCATCCTCTGGCCTCTCCAACTTTTCCCCACGCCGAAGGAACTCCTGTAAATTTTATAAAATTCATCAAATACATCAAATTTCATGAAATGGGGGTGTAACTTTTTTGAGGGGCGTGACCGCCACCTGTTTGCATTTGGAGGTTGTTGTGGGCAGAGCTGTAAAAGAATGCATTCTTTTTTGTATTGCAGTCAAATGATGAAAAAGATTCATCTTTTGAATATTTTGACTTCATGTTAGTACTTAACTTTAAAAAAAAATTCACAGTCAATTGTGAAGTCTTTTGTGAACCAATCATCTAGAGCAGTCAAAAGACTTGAAGTCAAAAGAATGCAATACTTTTTAACTGGTCGCTATCTTGGAAGTCTCTTAAAAGTCTTTTACAATCTTTGCAATCACGAAGTCTTTTGATTGCATTGAAAGTAATGCAGTCTTTTGGCTGCTTTGGAGTCTTTTTTACTGCTTGAAGTCTTTTGACTGCTTGAAGTCTTTTTTAATGCTTGGAGTCTTTTAACTGCATGAAGTCATTTGACTGCTTGAATTCTTTTTAGCTGCTTGAAGTCTTTTGACTGCTTGGATTATTTTCAAATTTTAATAGACCTTGAAAGGCAGCTTATAATAGGAAATGAAAGCATAAGAGCAACGTAAATGCTTTAGGTCGTAAGGAACCTGATGTTAAGAGAATTCAAGCAATCAAAATACTCAAAGCAGTAAAAAAGAATTCAAGCAGTCAAAAGACTTCAAGCAGTTAAAAAGAATTCAAGCAATCAAATGACTTAATGCAGTTAAAAGACTTCAAGCAGTCAAAAGACTTCAAGCAGTCAAAAGACTCCAAAGCAGCCAAATGACTGCATTATTTTCAATGCAATCAAAAGACTTCATGATTGCAAAGATTGTAAAAGACTTCCAAGATTGCGACCAGTTAAAAAGTATTGCATTCTTTTGACTTCAAGTCTTTTGACTGCTCTAGATGATTGATTCACAAAAGACTTCAAAATTGACTGGGACTTTTTTTTTGAAAGTTGAAGTACTGCGATAAAGAATGTGAATGCATTCCATATATACAGTTAAATGAATGAGACTTTTTGCAATGCAATACCAAATGAATGCATTCTTTTACAGTTCTGGTTGTGGGGGGCACCTCCTACCAAAACTGGAAATCCAGAGAAATAAAATTTCATATTAGCAACCAAAGGACTTAAATATGTACTTAGGACTTAAATATGTATCTTAACATAGAGGGATTGATGTACAATTTGGACGAATTAAAAACGTCTCTATTTGAAAGAAGTTTTGATGTAATTGTGCTGTCGGAAACACATATTACTAAAGATATTGCTGACAGTTAGATTTTGATCGCAAACTAAAATATGTTTAGGTGCGACAGTGTATCGAAGTATACTGGTGGAGTTGTCATTTATATTCAGAAGGCAGCTTGAAATTGAAATTGAAATTGTTTTGTTTGTTTTTATTTGTATACTTGCATTTTAAGATACAATAAGATATTGTCTTATAAGCTAATACAAGTTTAAATATGAAATAATTTCTAAGCTTACTTTAGGAAAATTACAGTACAATAAAAAATTAGGCTAATCAATTATCAAATTGTTTAATGTTTTAATTTTTTAAATGTTCTTACTTTTGCTCTAACTATTTCTTATGTTTTAGATGTTCTTTTTTTAGAAATAAAAAAATAGGCTTCAAATGCATGCTAAATGAGCAGCTAATTTATTTTCAAAGTTTCGTGGATCTATTATACGTCTAATACTTAGAGGGAGATTATTCCATAAACGAGCAAGAACTGTCGTTCAGAAGTTAAACACGTAAACCGATGTTGTAGAACTAGTTGCGATCTATTAGAAGAAGATATTTGTAATCGATCAAAGAGATAAGAAGGTTGATGTGTTTGCATTACCCGAAATAGTAAGACTAAAGTCCTGTAGCGGATGAGGTTATCAAATGTTATGTTATGAATAGCTTTTGAGTAAACTGATATCCTATCATACTTTTTAAGCTTATAAATGTACCTAGCAATACTATTATACGCAACATTCAGCTCCCATCTGCTATTAGAGTCGCAATTGCAATAAATTTCACATCCGCTGGTCAGTATTGGTATAACCAATGTTTTGGCCAGCATTAGCCTAGTTTTCAGGGGAGTATAGTTTCGAGCAACCCATAACATGCGGAGAACCCTATATGCTCTTCCTATAATTGCATTAATGTGTGTGTCCCATGTTAGTATACGGTTAAATATCATACGTAGTTTTTTTGCAGTCTCTACGTATTCTACTACTGCACCGTTCAATAAAATTTGTGGAAAATATGAAACATCTACTGGCTTCCTCGAGATAATATGACATTTAGATTTACTCGGGTTTAAGAAGAGCCCATTTCAACATTTGTATAGCTGAACATCATCTGCGTACTTTTGAATTGTTAATTAAGAAACGATTTAAGGGAGTTCATTAATATAAAGAGAGAATAGTAATGGACTGTGACGAAGCGTCACAATTTCTCCAAAACACCGCATCAAAACACTGTACGTGTTTTTTGCTTTTTCCATTAAAATGCTCACACGCAATTAAATCACGCAATAAAAGTCTACTCCAAGGCCAAATATTGTTTACTTCTTAGTTTGTGTGCATCTCCTTATGGGGAAGTGCATTGGCAATGGCCAGCCGATTTTTGTATGCAATATTGTCATTGACTTACAACTCACATTTACTTGTATTAGAAAAATCTATGAATAGAGGTGAATTAATTACAATAATTGAGAAAAAAAGATTTACGGGTTTTCATACCTCAAACGAATTTTTGCTTTTTTCTCTTTCCTGTGACTATTTTAGTCTTTCCCTATAGGAAGTTACATTACTACGGTGTTGTCCACCGAGTTTGTAGACGTTCCTCGCCGTTTCGGTCTTCATAAGGCAGATCTATTTGTCTATGGTGTTGTCCACTGAGCAATTGGATTCTCCTTTTTGGTAGACTCCCTGCCTCTATAGGAAGTAACATTACTACGGTGTTGTCCACCGAGTTTGTAGACGTTCCTCGCCGTTTCGGTCTTCATAAGGCAGATCTATTTGTCTATGGTGTTGTCCACCGAGCGATTGGATTCTCCTTTTTGGTAGACTCCCTGCCTCTATAGGAAGTTACATTACTACGGTGTTGTCCACCGAGTTTGTAGACGTTCCTCGCCGTCTCCGTCTTCATAAAGCAGATCTCTTTGTCTATGGTGCTGTCCACCGAACGATTGGATTCTCCTTTTTGGTAGACTCCCTACTTCTATATAGGGAGTTACATTACTACGGTGTTTGTCCACCGAGTTTGTAAGTTTTCCTCTCCAGTCAGCCTTCATAGCGAAGGTCGGTTCATTACCATCCGCAACCGCAGACTTTTTCTACGCAGTCCGCCGCCGCCGACAGAGTGTTCTGCCCTAAGTAAAGCGCATACACTTTCTACGAAGTCCGCCAACGCCGATCGATTGTTCTGCCGTTTTCTACAAACGCATGCACTTCCCACGCAGTCCGCCGCCACCGATAAATTGTTCTGCCTTCCCCGTAACGCAGACCTTTCTTTCGAAATCCGCGGTCGCCGACAGAGTGTCCTGCCTAACGCAGAGCCAGTTAAAAACTCATCAGTGCCGCATAGAGGACGCAGCGGCCGTAGCATCCACCTCCCCCAGGGAAACATCACCGCGACCCCCGAGAAAAACCAGCCATCCCGAAGTACAGTACCAGAGACAAGAGACGAAGTTTTTTCGAGCAATCATTAAACATTTGTACAATTTGTAAAACTAAAAACGAAATTTGTAAAACAAATTCTGAGAGAAATTGTAAAAATAAATTTAGAGTTATTTAGAAAATACCCGACCGTTTCCGCGTCTTCATTTTTGAGGAGTTGGACCGCCGAAGCCCAAGTCTTACGAAGCTTCCTTGGGTAGACCCTGGACACCCTGTGTCCTACCCCAGCCGTGTAAAAGAAGCATCACAGGACCAAGAATCGATCCCTGGGGAACTTCCCTTGGGGTAGAAAGAAAACATTTGACCGTTTGCATATACAGCTTGTTTTCTTCCAGTCAAACATGAATCCAATAACTGAACCGCCGAATTTGAAAAATTAAACAACGGTGACAGCTTATTGCAAAGGTTGACATGATCGACTGTGTCGAAAGCTTTGGAAAAATTGAGCAACAACAGAAAACTAATGTTACCAATATCCAAGGGTTTCTGTATATCTTCAATGATATTAATTAGTGCAGTGGAACAACTGTGTTTCTCTCTAAAACCTGATTGCTGCGGTGATATCATATTATTTCTTCGAAGGAATCTGTTGATATGTTTTTGAACAATTTTTTCAAATACTTTTGATAAGAAGGGCTAAATCATTGTGTATGGAATCTATAGTAATTTCGAAATTTCGAAAACGAAAATGGTCCCTGAAAGCCATCTATGTATCCGCCGGGGTACTAACATCCCCCTGCAATTTTTAGAGCGCCGGCGGATACATAGATGGCTTTGAGCGATCGTTTTTGTTTTCGATAGTACTATAGATTCCATATACAATGGCTAAATGAAAATGGGTCTGAACTCATGTGCAGTTTTCCGTACAGTTACTATCTTTGCCATTTTCCATTGATCAAGAAAAACACCAGTTGTCAAAATTGTATTGAAGGTGTGAGTTATGTGCGCCAAAACGATAGGTAAAAGGGCTTTGACAAACTTTGGATGTACGCCCTCTACTCCAACTGCGTTTGACTTGATCAACAACAGGCCGTCAACAACGTCTCTGGTCTCAACTCTTGAGAATCGAAAAACATTATTGAAGTTGTTTTGGGAGTCATGATCATGTCGAAACGGAATCATATGGGAAGTGTAGGAAAGAGTAAACTTAAAAATTTTTGGGTTTAGAGCACTGCGGTTAATGTTAAACGTGTTGCAAAAGATATAAATTGTTGGATAGTTATTTTGAACTGTACGAACTATTCTTTTGTTGTTTGTGGTGTTTATATCAGTCACCAAGTTCGTCTGCAAAGGTGTTTTGTAATGAATTTTCTGTAATAATGGATGAAATAAGTAATTTGTTGTTGGTGATTTTAGTGTTGACTGGTTTAAAAATGATACCTATAAATAAGCCATTAACAGAATAGTAAACCATAATTCATGTAAACAAATTGTTAGACATGCAACAAGGATCACCCAGACATCGAGAACCCTTATAGACTATGTGATATGACAATAATGTGCAAGTGTCTTATGATCATGACTTGAAAATCAGTGACCATGAAACCTTAACTATAAAAGTGAAACATAAAATGAATAATGATGAACAAAATAAAAAAAGAATTAATCATGTTTTAATTATAACAAGGATTCATTCTATGAGTGTGTGTCAAATAGCAGTTTACTAAGATCTATTGAAACTTGAAAGGAGCTCGGATGTAGATGTAATCAGCAGAATGTTTGCCGATGGACTAAATCAGTCTGTGGCCAAATTCACAGCAAAGAAGGTTTTAAATTTTATGTCCAATGAATGGTTCAACGGTTTCTTAAAAAGATTGAAATCAATTAAAATATTAGCGTACGTAAAAGCGATATTTCAAAACAACTGTGAAAATTGAGCGGCGTATAGAAGTGCACGAAATAAGTTTAAATCGGAACTAAAAAAGTCTAAGTCAAGGTTTATTAAGCAAAAAGTGACAAACTCCTATGATCAGAAAAAACTGAACGAAATGCCGAGAAAAGTAATGTTATGTTTGATGGTGAAGTGTGTCGTGATAGTAAGCTGTTGGCAAATAAATTTAATAATTTTTTATTGAAAGCGTTGTCAGAATCAATGAAACTATTGCGTGTATCCCATTTGTGAATTCTGTTAGTGTGGCACCCTGTATATTCAAATTTGAAAGGGTATCTATCGAAAACATAAAAATTGTGATAAAAAATATGAAAAATAAAAAAGACTTTATGTCCCTGTCCCCTAAGTTGTTAGATAGTTTTGATGTTTTTGGTCCATTATAAGAAATGATAATAAATCTCTTGAGTGTGGTGTTTTCCCTAGTTCGTGGAAAGAATCGGTAGTAACGCCAATAGAAAAAGTCTCAAATACTCAACTGTGCGAAGAATTCCGCCCTATAAGTTCAATGCCCTTGTTTAATAAAATTTTTGAGAAAGTAATTTTTAAACAACTTATTGACTATTTTGAAAAAAATTAATTGATAATAGATGTGCAATCGGGATTTAGAAAGAATCATTCATGTGAAAGTGCGGTGAAAATGGTGATCACGAGCTGGAAAGAGCAAATAGCTTTAAAAAGATTTGTTGTGATTGTGAATTACTGGCTTTCAAGAGAGCATTCGAGACCATAGACAGACAAGTGTTGTTACAGAAATTAGAATCGTACGGCGTAAAAGATGGTGAGTTGATTTGGTGGCGTTCTTACCTTTCAAATCGAACTCAAACAGTAAAAATTAATGGAGAGACTTCGAATGCACAAGTCGTGTCATTGGGTGTCCCACAGGGGTCAGTTCTAGGAACACTGCTGTTTGTTATATCTACATATAAACGACATGCAAAACGTGCTTTAGAACAAAAAGTTAGCACTTTTTGTTGACAATGCGGTTATGTCTGTGGCTGAAAAGAGTACGGAGGAATGTCTGAGTAATATGCAAGAGGATTTAGCGGAGGTTGACAGTTGGATTAAACAGAATAGGCTGAAACTCAACATCAAAAAAACAAAATATATGGTGAAATAAAATATCTTGGTATTGTTATAGACGACAAATTAAATTTCGCAGGGCATATTGAATATATTTGTGAAAAGATCTCAAAGAAAATAGGTTTCTTGAGACCAACAAAAAATGATGTTTCAATTTAAAGTGCAATAAATATCTATAAAGTAATAGTTAAACCACATTTTGAGTATTGTTCAACAGTTTTGTTTTTGTGTAGTGATAGAGTTGTTGAAAGGCTACAGCTGTTACAAAATTAGGCTTTGTGTGTTATTTTAAAGTGCAATAGATACCAGTCCATGAATTTTAAGTTAAATGCGTTAAAGTGGTTGTCAATAAGGCAGAGAACTGCAATGAATGTATTATTGTTAATATACAAGATAAAAAATGATTTAATGCCTAAATACCTAAAGGACTATGTGCAATATAAATATTAGGGATATGAAGCATGAATGATTTCAGAATGCCAAATTTCATAAATAATATCCAAAGTTCATTGATATACAGAGGATTTAAATTACATATATAACGAAATGCCCAATGAAGCAAAGACTGAATCTAATTTAAATGTGTTTAAGAAGCTGGCAATAGATTTTGTCAAAGTAAAATAAAGAAGATAGACTTAATGTAATTAAAAATCTGATACGATGTAAAAATGAATATCTAATGCAAATCTACTGTAAAATTATTGTTAAATTAATAGCTTTTAAAAAGCTAAATAAATAAACAATCAATCAAAAACTACACATTGATTATGAAAAATGAATAAAATCACTCAAAATACTAAAAAAAGAAATTAAATGTTCCAAAGGCTTCAAGCGAAAATTTAAAAAGTCATATACTTGCAGTTTTAAATACATATAAGCCCATAAAATTTAATCCAATTCGTTGAAGCAGCTTTTTAAAAACTGGTTTTTATTTTTAGTTTTTTTTTTAAATCGGTCTTCTAATCTCACACTCCCAAGGTTGGTACGTTCCTTAATAGTGCATTTCAAGAAATAGTTGATAATTTGTGAAATTGATACAAGTTGGAGAAAAGTTAGTAGTATGGCAGGCACCGTTATTTCAAGACGACAGCAGCGTTAACGCTGTGCCACTTTAGTTTCAAATTGCCACTTTTTTTCAGGCTGTGCGACCGAGCCACCACCTTTCAGTCTGTGACATTTTTTAGCATTCCCCACAAGTAAGACTAAAGTAAGCAATTCAGAATCTAAAAAAAGTACTAATAGTTATTAGAAAGAACAAAGCAATAGCTTTCAAAAACACTAAAGTATGAGAAAGTAAGTGGCTTAGTTGATTTTTAATAGTTTTTTAAAAAATGAAGTAAATTTCATATAAAATTGCTCCTCGCGCCTACACGGAGGGATATAGACCCCCCTCTCATACAATTTTTTTTTGTCTTAACCAAACCTATCCATCCTTACGATTTGGAAAACCTTATCTAAAATACCCTAAATAAATAAAATAAAATTCTAAAAGATAATAATAAATTATTTTAAAAATAATTAAAAAATTGAGAGCGGTGAAATTTTATTTTTTAACTTTTTTCTATACGCCATCCAAAACACATTTCCGAAAATTTCATGAAAATCCATGGACTGGCCCTGGATTCCTAGGTAAAAAGCTTACGGTCCTCCACTACAAAGTAATCAAGTCGAAACATGAGTTCACTTATTTTAAACAAGTTTCTGTTCTTAGTAATTTTAACTCCCGAAAAGGTAATCGAGCAATATAAATTTTTAGATTTATTTATTTATTTATTCCGTCTTAAAAGTTACAACACTCTATAGAGACTACAAATTTGGTTTTTATCAACATAAACATATTTTAAATATACAAAATTACAATAATTAAAATAAAGTTATAACAATTTAACTAGCTTATTTTTTATTTCGTTTCTATCAACATTGAAATCTATGGCGAAATCATATTCGTTGAAATCCAAACAAGCTCTAGTAATAGGATTATGCCTAGCATAGTTGGTACTATGGTAAGGAACACTTAAAAAATTCCCATTTCGGGGGCGCAAATATGGAGATGGTGCGTAAATATTAAACATAGATAACAAAACCGAACAGTCAATTACACAATTCAATACATCGTAGGCGAAGAGAATTGAATTTAATTTTCTCCTTTGGGCAAGAGGTTTTAAGTCAATTAAAATACATCTCGTTTCATAGGATGGAACGTTCAAATAACCAAAAGTTTTTCGCAAAGCCATTTTTGTGAATCTTTTTTGAATTTTTTCAATACGGAAAATACTTGACTGAGTGTAGGGATTCCATACAACGCTGTAATACTCTAAATGCGGCCTAACAAGACTTGTATATAAAGTTTTTAATGTGTAAGGGTCCTTAAAATTTTTAGAGTTACGAATAACAAACCCTAACATTGAGTTTGCTTTCGAAATAACTTGGTCTATGTGATTTGAGAAGCTCAATTTTGAGTCAAAAATTACTCCCAGATCCTTGTGACTATCAAGTTGTTGTAAAATATCGTTGTCGAGTTTATAACTAAATTTCAGTGGATTATGAATTCTTGAATAAGTAACCACACTACATTTTTTCTTATTTAAGTGTAAACCATTGGAATCACACCAGTTAGATAGATTGTTCAAATCTAACTGTAGTTTATTTGAATCATTTACTGAGTTTATGCAGCTGAAAATTTTTAAATCATCAGCAAATAAAAGACATTTAGAATATAAAAGATGCGATGGCAAGTTATTTATAAAAATAATGAAAAACAATGGGCCTAGGTGGCTGCCTTGAGGAACGCCTGAAAAATTTATAATTTCTCGAGATAACACATCTCCAATTTTAACCATTTGTTTTCTATTTTCTAGATAACTTTCAATCCACATGAGAAGATTTGAATGAAAACCAAACATCTCAAGTTTTTTTACGAGAACACTATGTTGAACTCGGTCGAACGCCTTAGAAAAATCGGTGTAAATGGTGTCTACTTGAGAACGATTTTCTAATTGAGTGAGGCAGTAGCTTGTGAACAAAGATAAATTTGTTGACGTTGATCTTCCCTTTAAGAATCCATGTTGGTGTACAGAAGTAAAATTATGAATTTGGTTATATAACTTGTTTTTCACAATTGATTCGAAAACCTTAGGAATTAGTTGAAGTTTGGCAATAGGTCTGTAATTTTCAACAGAGGTCCTTGCTCCTGCTTTATGGAGCGGGGTTATGATGGAGTATTTCCACTCATCCAAAAATACCCCACTATTTAGAGATAAGTTAAATATAAAACAAAGTGGAGCTGCAAGATAGTGTGCTAAAGTTTTTAACAAAATTTGTGGAATTTTGTCAGGTGAAATCGAGTAGTTATTCTCGAGTGACAACAGTGCTTGCAAAACATCATCGACAGATAAGTACAAGCTACCAAGGTCGACATAGTCCGGGAGGTAGCGTTGCAAATTGGAAAGTCATAGTATGCCGGCTGATTTTTACACCAGTCGTTGATCTTGTATGAGTTATTAGTGAACCGGCCGTCAGCTGCTCAAGTAGCGGTGGGTGTGGGTGTGGGACGTCGTGAAAGTGGTAAAAAATAAAATAAAATAAAGTCATAGTATGCCGACTGAAACTTTTTTCAGGGATAGTTTAGATCATACTGAGTTGACAAATAACCGTCAGCTGCATCGTGGAGGGGGGAATATGCGTCAGCTGCTCGCATGATCTTGTAAAAAAACACCTAAATTAAAGTAATAGTATGCCGGATGAAATTTCACTAGGTGATCGTTTGAGTTATTCAAAGTACGAAAACAATAGTCAGCTGCGTAGGTAGCGGTGGAAAGACCGTCAGCTGAAGCAATAAAGATTTCAAATATTGGAGCGATTATAGGCACTTATAGTCTATTGATTGTGTCATTTCTTAAGGCACCCGAAAAAGGGTGGGTTTTTATTGCATGAATCGATTAATGGCCTAATTTTGGAGAAAAGCTCCAAAGTGCTATTAAATTAGAGGGTGCAAATCGGAGATATGGGTTCTAAACCATCTTCATTCGTTTTTTCAATATATCTCGAAAATGAAGCCAGATTTTGATGCAACTCTAAGAATGTTTTTTGTAGAGAGCAAATTTTCCCATCAAACAGCATATTTTGAGTAATTGTAGAAAAAAGTTTTCTATCCAAAACGTTAAAACTCCCAACAAAAAAAGTCAAGTTATTCCAGTTTTTGAGTTTTTTTAATGGCATTTCATTCTGGTTGGATATATGTAGGTAAAGTATGCTTCAATGCTTCATAAAAAAGAAAGTAAATAAAATTTTCTTTTAAATGCTATATAAGAGAACTTTATGCGTCACTGAAATATAACCACTTAATCATAGACATTGAGCGTTGTTTTTAATCCTTTTAATACTGACCGCAGCTTCTTTGTATGGAACAAATTTGGACCAGACCCGAGCAACTGTCGTTTCGAATATTTTGGGAAATTATTAAAAATTGCAAATTTTTCGCTGGCACAAATACCACCAACACGCGATGCCATCAAACAACATGGTCTAAGAACAACAGTGGCATAAAAACCTTTATTGACCAAGCTGTGAAAAACTTTAAGAAAATTGTTTTTTTTTTTTTATAATATTTGATATTAGAGCATTTTAAACTAAATAACACATTTCAAAATTTTGTAGGGTCATCTAAAGACTCAAATTGATAGTTGTGCTCAAAAATTCCGTGTGGCCATAGGAAATAAAAAACATCATAAGAATGTCAAATATTTGTATTCTTTTTCAATTCAACATTATTCTCATACATATATACAAACTTGGAAAGCGATTTTTGTGTTATTTTTTGGAAAAATGCTGTCATCATTTATTGCATATATTATTACTCACCATCACGCTCTTCAAAAGTCTAGCATGTTGTCCAAAAAAGCCGTTGTAATCATGCCGTTGAACTTAGATAAGAGCAAAAAAAGTTGAAACATGGAGATTACATAGTTCTTAAAAATCGCTATGGTCGACAGTGTCAAATTTTACTCATAAAGAGACTTTATTTGGAGTAAAATTCCGTTCTCAGGTACCGTCGCGTTGGTCAACAAATTCAAAATGTGGATTGATTCCGATTCGCATAATTGCACCTCCTGCACCAGAGATATTGCTAAAAAATGGCTTGTGTTTGCACTATAGGTTGCCATGGAAGCTGTGGTCACAGAAAACTACAAATTGCTTGCTCAATATTTTGTAAAGAATGCATGGGAGTCAATTGCGATATTGCAGAAGACGACATTTTTGAAGATGCAGATGTTAATGTCGATATCGACCTTCAAATTGTTATTGAAGAATTCTAACAGCACCAGGACAAAACACTTATATTGTGAAGTAAAAAAATATATATAAGTATAATATCGTTTTTTATATAAAATACTTCTCCCTCGAGTAAAAAATATTTTTTTTTTAACAAAATAAAAATAAAAGCCTATATTTAAGTGGTTATATTTCAGTGAAAGGCATTAAGTTCTCTTATATAGCATTTAAAAAAAAAAATTATTTACTTTCTTTTTTATCCAGCATTGCCTATAGGTACCTATCTGCAACCAGAATGAAATGCCATTAAAAAAACTCAAAAACTGAAATAACTTGACTTTTTTTGTTGGGAGTTTTAACGTTTTGGATAGAAAACTTTTTTCTACAATTACTCGAAATATGCTGTTTGATGGGAAAATTTGCTCTCTACAAAAAACATTCTTGGAGTTGCATCAAAATCTGGCTTCATTTTCGAGATATATTGAAAAAACGAATGAAGATGGTTTAGAACCCATATCTCCGATTTGCACCCTCTAATTTAATAGCACTTTGGAGCTTTTCTCCAAAATTAGGCCATTAATCGATTCATGCAATAAAAACCCACCCTTTTTCGGGTGCCTTAAGAAATGACACAGTCAATAGACTATAAGTGCCTATAATCGCTCCAATATTTGAAATCTTTATTGCTTCAGCTGACGGTCTTTCCACCGCTACCTACGCAGCTGACTATTGTTTTCGTACTTTGAATAACTCAAACGATCACCTAGTGAAATTTCATCCGGCATACTATTACTTTAATTTAGGTGTTTTTTTACAAGATCATGCGAGCAGCTGACGCATATTCCCCCCTCCACGATGCAGCTGACGGTTATTTGTCAACTCAGTATGATCTAAACTATCCCTGAAAAAAGTTTCAGTCGGCATACTATGACTTTATTTTTTTTTTTTTTTTACCACTTTCACGATCTCCCACACCCACACCCACCGCGGGTGCGCCAGCTGACGCTTGATTTGTTTATATGTCATCCAAGATCTATTGAAAAATATGATATCCGATCGGCATAAAATCACTACCTAAAATGCAACGCTACCTCCCGGACTAACAGAAGGATTTGTGTTTAACAAGTTATCACTATCTAGTTTGAGATCAACGAAATTTGATTGAAAAAACGAAGCAAAGTTATTGCAAACAACATTAATATCATCAGATGGTATGCCACAAAACGTAACGCAGGATGGAATCCCAACTGAGTTTCTTTTGTATTTAAATACGTCCAGAAACTTTTGGGGTTTCTTTTGATGTTCGACTCAAGAGACGAGATATATTGCTTGTATAAGAAATTTTTCAAAAACTCATACTCTTTCCTAATTTGCTTGAATTGTTCGATATACCTATCTGAATTTTTGCTTAATTTATTCAATTTATGCATTACATTTTTAAGTCTGGATAAGCTTTTGTTGAACCAAACGGGTTTCTTGGATGTATTAATTATTTTTTTAGGAACGTATGTTGAAATTAATGCATCTAAAATATTCCGAAACAGGGAAAAAGCTTGTTTGGTATCATAACAATTAAAGATTTCTTGCCAATCAATCGTGCTTAAATGAGTCATCATAGAAGTGTAATCAGCCTTTTTAAAATCATACATTTGTGAATTGTTATTTAATTTTGATTCAATTAAAACTGAAAAATTTAAAGAAATTTCTATTGCTTTGTGAAAAATATTATTTTCTAACAATTTAAAAGAGGGTTCATTACATTGAGCTTCAAAATTATTATCAACAAAAAATAAATCTAAAAATCGGCCAATGGAATTCGGAATGGAATTAATTTGATGCATATCCAAAGCTAATAGACTATCGATAACAATACATTCAAAATCTTTAGTAACATTATAAGGAAACATTTTCTTTTCATCATTTGAGAATTCCCATTTTACATAAAGCAAGTTAAAATCACCAGCAACTAAAAAATAACAATTTTCATCTTTGCCATCAGCAATTTCTAAAATATTTTTAATGTGAGACTCATATAATGAAATCTGAGATAACGGTGGTATGTAAGATACAAAAACATATAAACTAATCATTCCAAAAGACAAAATATTTAAATCTACACAGACACAAATCTGTTCAATTTCGAAAGAGTCATTCGGTAATTGTATTACCCTACTTGCAAAAGATGATTTAACCGCCAACAAAACTCCACCACCTCTGCATTGTCCAGTCTGGTTGTATTGACGATCATTTCGGAAGACGTTGAATTCAGTTGTGAAATATTCTCCATCCGAAAAATATTTATTTAACCAAGTTTCGGTAAGTGCGATAATTTCATATGGACAATCCATAGCAGCAGTAAAAAAGTCTTGAGATTTAGTCCTCATACCACTAACATTTTGATAGTAGATGAGAAAACTTGAGGGTGAAACGAAAACACTATTCACTATTTTAGCTCTGCTGTGATTTGTTTTTGGCCTAATTTTTTGAGTATTTAAGAAACTGTTTAACTTGAACACCTATTGGCCATAATGATGATTGAAGAACAGCATCAAGGGATCCAGAAGGTACACCGAGTTTAAAATTGATAAATCGAAGTTTAGAAATATCTGCATCTTTTTTAACAAGTTTTTGGCATACTAGATCTGTTATATTCATATTTAGATTTTCTGCAACAAATCTCATGAGATCATTTTCATTGACAGTGTTTTTAAGTCGTGAAACATGTATAAAGCGCAGTTTAGGAACAGATGGAAGAATGGCAGTAGCGCGAACATTATTGCCTATTAGATGTTTCTGTTTATTCAATTTCCTTGTGCCTGCAACATTGTAGTTATTTACGGCTTCATTAACACCACCAGCAGGAGCATCAATTTCACCATCCACATCAACAGCAACATGCACGTTTTCATCTCCAGCATCAATTTCACCATCCACAACACCAGCAACATCCACATTTTTGTCTCCAGCAACAGCAGCATTAGAACCATCATCAACAACAGTCTCTTAAACTCCATCAGGAACATATTTATCCACTACTGTGTTATTATCGTCAGCAGCAATGTTGCTATCGTTATCGGAAACAACTTTGACATTAACACTATCCAAGACAGAATTTTTAAGATTAGTTGAGGATAGGGAAGATATCGAGTTATTGTTGTGAGCAAAAGTTGCAGCAGATTTGATTGTTGTAGGAGTGAGAGTGGAACGTGTAGAAACCAGGGGTGTTGCAGATATTCGCATCCGCATCCGCAATCGCGGATTATTCGCATTGATTTCAACATCTGCATCCGCATCCGCATCCGCATCAATTTATGCGGAGTTTATGCGGATGTGATTCAAAGTTTTTTTTTACTTACTATCTGCACACAGTTAAAAAGCAAAGAGAAACTATTCGGTTTTTTCATTTTTTCCAATGTACGCAATAACGTATTACTAAAATCTAAAAACACAATTTTCCTCAAAATTTTCTTCTTTGGAAGGTAACAATTTGTACGCGATTTCAACATACTTAGACCCTCGCTATAAACATAAATTTTTCAAACCTGTCACAGAGGAAATAATAAGAGATGAAATATTAAAAATGACAAACATTCCTTTAACCTCTGACTCTCCCACGAAGTCACCAAATTCAAAAAAATCAAAAAAACAGAAAAAAGATTCAGAACCCAACCAGGAACTTCCGGGTTGTGTGACAAGGCTTGCTTTAAAAGCGATATGGCGATGATCATAAATGTTAGATAAAATAATTCTCACGTAGACCAAAAACACTTTGCTCATATTCACTTGCTGTATAATATTTTATTTTGATCAAATCAAAGCACCTTCGTTTTCTGTGTTTCTTTGACATGTTTGTAATATTTTCTTTTAATCAATAAAATTTCTTTCTGTAGTAAACGTTGAAGTAAGAGTTTTACTTCTAATAGGTTATGGGCCCAGGCTTCTTGAATTGGAAAGTTCCAGAGAATTAATTGAAATATTTTTTCTTTTCAAGTAAAATTAAAATATTTTTCGTTTAGTATGGCTGCGTCGATGTTGAGCATTGAAAAGCTTGATGGAAACAATTACTCAAGCTGGAAAATTCATATGAGGAGCATTTTGATTTTGCAAGAATTATGGCCGTACGTTTCTGGAGAAAAGTTGAAGCCTAACGACGAAGCTGAAGCTGTAAAATGGTCCAATCTGGATGAAAAGGCGCTTTCTTTGATTTTTCTGAGCATGAAATCGACCGAACTGATTCATGTGAAAAACTGCAAGACTTCAAGAGAGGCGTGGCTTCGATTAAATGAAATTTTTCAACCCGCAGGACCTTCAAGCAAAATCAGTCTATTTAAGAAATTATTAACAGTTAAGATGACAGGAAATGTCGGACTATTTGAAGGATTTTTACAGCGTTTCGGAAAAGTTAAGGGAAATTCAAGTTGATGTTCCGGAGGAAATTTTATCAATCATATTGCTATGTAGTTTGCCGGACCACTACGAAAGTTTTGTTGTTGCTATGGAAAGTAGAGACTAGATGCCATCACTTTCAGTGCTTATGACAAAACTTCTTCAAGAAGATTCAAGAAAACTTCAAAAAGAATCGGAAAGCGGGGACAGCCATGTTTTACTGGCTCATAATAAGCGAAACTTCAAACCATCGAAAGTCAAGAAAAGTGTGAAATGTTTTTCGTGCTTTCCGCACGAAAAACGAAAAAATAGGTCATTTTTCTTCAAAATGTCCGGAAAAGCAGGATGGACGATACCAGCAAAAATCAGCGTCTTCGTTTGGTCTTTTTAATGTGAAGGAGTCCAGAATTGTCAATCTTGGTGAATGGTGTCTTGACAGCGGTGCAACTTCGCACATGTGTTCAGAAAAAGATATGCTCTCTAAATTGAATCAAGAATTTTCACAGAAAATTTATTTTGCCGACGACAAATTTCTTATGGCAAGTGGCATAGGGACTGTGCTTCTGGAATTAGAGACAGGTTGTGTTGAATTGCTTAATGTAATCTATGTTCCACAACTGCAGGGCAACTTTTTATCGGTGGCCAAGATTGCTGCAAGAAATCACACCGTTGAGTTTGTTGGTGCAAGCTCTTTTGTCAAGAACTCTAAAGGCGAAATTGTTGTGAAAGCTACGCAGGTCGGAAATGTTTACGTAGTAAAACCAAAAGCTGTTGTTGCGGCGATGAAATCAACTCAGCCTTCTTTGGAGAAATGGCATTCCCGGTTTGGTCATCTCAACATTTCAAGCTTGAAAGAAATGTATTCTCACAGCATGGTGGTGGGAATCGACAGAATCAACCCCATAAATGATCTAGATTGTGTTATCTGTGCTAAGGGGAAGATAACAACTAAGCCGTTTCCTAAACATTCGACCACGAGAAGTTCAGATATTTCAGAGGTTATCCATAGCGACATTTGCGGACCCATGCAAGTTACTTCTTCTGGAGGAGCCAGATATTTTGTCACGTTCATTGACGACAAGAGCAGGATGATTTTTGTTTATTTCATGAGGACTCGAGATGAAATTTTTGAAATTTTCAAGAAGTTCAAACGGATGGTGGAGTGTCAAACCTCGAAGAAAATCAAAGCTTTGCGAAGTGACAATGGTAGTGAGTATTTGAGTAACAAATTTTCTATATTTTTAGAAGCTCATGGCATTCAGAGACAACTGACAGTACAGTATTCACCACAGCAAAACGGTTTCGCCGAGAGGGCGAATCGAACGCTTGTGGAAATGGCGAGATGTTTAATTATGACCTCGAACCTTCCAGAATATATTTGGGGCGAAGCAATCAACACAGCAGCATATCTACGGAACAGGTCAGCTACAAAAAGTCTCCGAGATGTGACACCTTATGAAAGCTGGCATGGAAGAAGACCTAACGTTTCCCATTTGAGAATTTTCGGTACAAGGGCTATAATTTTGAACAAGAAGCCAGGCAAATCGAAATTTCAACCAAAGGGAGAGGAACTCATCATGGTTGGTTATTCTGAAGAGTCCAAGGCATATAGGCTGTTTGATCCAAGGACAAGAAAAATAGTCAAGGATAGTAATGTTATTTTCTATGAGAACGCTGATACTGCAACCAACTGTGATTATCAAGATACTCTTACTATTTTCGATTTTGAAGAGAGGTCTCGTGATGTAGCACCTCAGCTTAGTAATGATCCGGAACCAAACCAGGATAACAGCCCAGAGATCCCGCAAGAATCAGAAAACCATGCATCATTTTCTAAAATTGGGCCAGGTCGTCCAAAACTGATAAGAACTGGAAAACCAGGACGCCCAAGAAAGCAGTATAACGTTCTCGAAGCTGTAAATTCCATTAATGAAGAAACTCCGACAACTATCGCCGAAGCATACAAAAGCCAAAATGTGGAACAATGGAAATCTGCGATGAAGAGAGAAATCGACGCATTAGTTTCGAATGGAACTTGGGATTTGGTCGATTTACCTAAGAACTGCAAGGCGATAGGCAACAGATGTATCTTCAACGTCAAGAAGCACCCAAATGGATCTATCGAGAAATATAAATGTAGACTAGTCGCTAAAGGATGTGCACAGAAGTATCAAGTAGACTATTTTGAGACTTTTGCACCTGTTATCAGACATTCAACCATTCGTTTAATTATTGCTCTTGCTGTTGAGTATAAACTTTTGCTCCATCACGTGGATGTTACCACCGCATACCTTCATGGTGTTTTGGAGGAGGAGGTTTACATGAAACAGCCAGAAGGTTTCGAAGATGTTGAAAACTCCAGCAAAGTCTGTAAACTCAAGAAGTCCATCTATGGACTTAAACAGTCTGGAAGAGAATGGAACAAACGACTGAATGAAGTACTTCTCGGGATTGGATTCAAAAGATGTGTTGCTGACAGTTGCGTTTACGTAAAAAATGAAAAAGATGAAATCAATATCATTGGCGTGTATGTAGATGAAATAATTTTAGCATGCAGCTCGAGTGAATCTATGGAATCCATCAAAGAACAAATTGATTCAAAGTTTGACACAGTTGACAAAGGACCGTTGAAATATTATCTTGGAATTGAAGTGAAAAGAGAAGGGGACAGAGGATCAATAAGCATATCTCAAGAAAAATACATCAGAGAACTTTTGAAGAATTTAAACATGGAAACAACCCGGAAATGTTATACACCACTAGATCCTGGAATGAAGCTGAACAAAAATTCGGAAGTTAATACCGAAACAATTGACCAAACACTGTATCAGTCATTAATTGGAACATTGATGTACTTGTCCACCGCTACCAGACCTGACATAACACATTCGGTTAATAAATTAGCCCCATTTAATTCAAACTCAAATAGAGGCCATTTAAGTGCCCTGAAACATTTGATTCGCTATCTTTCAACGACTATAAAATCAAAACTACATTATAATCAATCTAAAGAGAATCTGATTGCGTATGTAGACGCGGATTGGGCAAATTCAGATGATAGAAAGTCATACACCGGATTTACTTTTATTCTTGCTGGAGGAGCGATAACTTGGCAGTCGAAAAAACAAACTTCTATAGCATTAAGCAGCACTGAAGCAGAATACATAGCTATTTCACAATGCAGTAGGGAAGCTCTTTATCTGAGAAGTTTAATCACGGAACTTAATTTCAATGAACTTATTCAAGATCCAACGACGATGTTTAACGACAATTTGGGAGCTCAACATCTTGTGAAAAATCCTGTTCATCACCCGAGGACAAAACATATAGACATTTCATACCATTTCGTTAGAGGTCTTTTTGAAGATGGAGTAATCGAAATTGAACACAAAAACACTGAAGACATGACAGCAGACATCTTAACGAAGAATTTAGGAAGAACTAAACATTTAAAATTTTCAAAAATGTTAGGTCTTTCTTTTGCAATAAATTAGTATTGATTTTAGGGGAAGTGTTAGATAAAATAATTCTCACGTAGACCAAAAACACTTTGCTCATATTCACTTGCTGTATAATATTTTATTTTGATCAAATCAAAGCACCTTCGTTTTCTGTGTTTCTTTGACATGTTTGTAATATTTTCTTTTAGTCAATAAAATTTCTTTCTGTAGTTAACGTTGAAGTAAGAGTTTTACTTCTAACACTAAATTCATCGAGTGAAGATGATGGTGAAGCAGAATCTGACAACGCAAGTCCCGAAACGCTTCTTCGAAGAGAGATAGCTACTTATCGCAATAAAAAAAGACTGGATTTGGATAATAATCCCCTCGATTGGTGGAAAACTAATGAAACAGATCTTAAAACACTCTCCAAAATTGCACGCAGGTATTTGTCACCTCCACCTGCTAGTGTTCCCAGCGAACAGCTGTTTAGTGAAGCTGGTTTAATCTACGATCCATTTAGAAACAGATTGGAGTCTGAGAAGGCTGCAATATTATTATTTATCAAATATAATTCACCTATTTTTAATTTTAATTATTAAAATATTTTCTTATTCAGTAACACAATGAAGTACAATACATTTTTATTTTTATTTTTAAATAAAAAAAATTTAAAATTGATAAATTTTCATTCATATATGTATTTAAAATGATATATATTTTGCAAATTCTAAGATCCGCATCCGCATCCGCATCCACGGATATGAGTTTCCTAAAATCTGCATCCGCATCCGCATCCGCGGATGTCAAAATTTGCACATCCGTAACAACCCTGGTAGAAACGTTATTTTTTAACGAAACTAAACTCTGCGGTGTAGATGTTCCTCTGATTGCAGCTTTTTTAGTTGTCGTTGTTAGAAGTTGATTTTTTTTCTCCTTTAAATTTGCATTTCTCTGAGCACGAGTAGAATCACGAATGCGACGACTTGTATCATTAGTGGTTTTCAGCACTTTACTCTCAGAAGGAGAATCAGAGCAAGATTTTTCCAGTACATAGGCTGAGAGATCTTTTAATTTATCAAAGCACAGTTTTAATGGAATTTGTATGCACTTTTCACATTTGAAGAAGAAATTTTTATTAGATTTTATGAAGTTTATGTCTTTTTTTTCGGTAATGTTTATACACTCCGAATGTGAATGCTTGCCACAAATGTCACATGAAAGAAAAACAGTGTCAGAAATGACTTTCAAACATTTATAGCAGTTAGAAACCATGATAGAACAGCAAAGGCCAGACAAGATAAAAAACACAACCGGTTTTGTCGAGAGTAAGTCTTAAACTGATTTTTGAAATAGACAATATCGAATTATTTTGGTTCAAAGTGGGTAACATTAAAAATAGTTTGATTAAATACTTATTTTCCGAATTTTTATGAATTTCTTTGCAAAAAATATTAATTTTGCCTCATAGCAGTGAGCGATTTCTTAAACCTAACTTTAAAGAAAAATAAACTCACCAACCGACTAAAACCTGAAACTTGTGAAAATATGTTGGCTTCCTTAAATTTAGTAAGCAAATGTTACATAGCTGAGTGGAGTCCTGATGAACTCCTTATAAAAAAATATAGGGAAACCATCACAAGAAAATATAATCGGATACGATTTTTTCTTAAGTAAATTATTACTTATCTCTTATTTATTACTTATTCATACTTTTATATATTTATTTATGTTGAGTTATCAATATAAAATTAACTGTTAGATTTTTAGTTTTCATCTTACGTTGCAATAAACCTTAAAATGATGGTAAAGATTATGTGTTTTCTTCAACTCCTATGAATTCGTTGAGATCTGTGAAATTTTTTCACACTCAAAGTGGGACACTTAATAAACTTCTTTCCGAAAAAAATACAGATTGCTTACTTTTTTAAATAATAAATTTTTTTATTACATGTTCTTTGGCAAATTGCATTCTAAAACGACGATTCTTCACTCATAACGGCTTTTTGCGCACAACTTAGCCACTCAATTTGTTTCTCCTTAAGCACGGGTCACACACGGCTGGTTGCCAGCCGCTTCCTGCCAGCGGCTGGCAGTAGCAGAAGCAGGCAGTGGCTGGCAGCCTGGTCACACACAGCTGCAGAAAACCATACAAAAATTTGTTTTTGAATATTATTTCTAATTTTTAAGCCTATTTATGATATTTGACACAAATTTCGAATAAATAATTACTAAATTGAATGTGCATCAGTATTTTTTTATTTTGCCAGCCGCTGCTAGCAGCCAAAAGTTGAACATGTTCAACTTTGCCAGCCGCTGCTAATTACTCGCCGGCTGGCAGCGAGTGTGGTGAATTTCATGGTCACACGAAGCTGATCAGCGGCTGGCAGTAGCGGCTACTCGATTCGCCGCTGGCAAGCAGCTCTGTGTGACCCGTGCTTTATTGTAGTCACATACATAATACATAACATCATATAACATACTACACAATAATTCATAACCAGATATTTACACACCTGAAGTGAAATGTTTGGAACAGACACGAGCTAATTTAGTTTTCAGCTGTTTGCTTTTGACTGAAGCTAACCACAGTCTGCGCCTTTCTTACGAGAAACTATTTTATCTAGGAGTTCTATACTACATACTGTTGCCAGCAATGTTTTCAATCAAAGTTTCATTGGACGTATAAGAAATACAAGGCAGTTATAAAAAGATAGCTTCGCAAAAAGCCCTATATGACAGAAATTACTTTATTAATCAGTGCTGCCAATCTAATGTTTAATGTCCTGTTCCTTAACAATATTTTTTGAAATCAATTTTTATAAAATTGCCCCTACCGCCTAAGCGGGGGGAGATAGACCCCCCTCCTGTAGTAAACAATGATTGTATTGAACCCCTCCACCAAAAACCGTTATTATTTTTTGTCGCCAAAGTTATCGTACTAGTGCCGAGTAAAGTTTACGAAAAAAAATTTTTTTTTTCAATTTTATTTTTTTTTAAATAAATAAAAAAAATATTAAAAAAAGTCGGCCCACTCCGAAATTGGTGAAAATAGTTGTCAAATTGATTGAAGTTTTTTTTGAGAAATAAAAATGAAGAAAATAAAATATGGCGAACTTAAAAAAAATGACGATTTTACTCAAAAAAACCGATTATTTTATATAATTGATAATGCTAAATTTTTTTCGTGTATTTTTTCGAAAACTTCATTAAAAAACAAACAATTTGAAAAAAAGAATGTTCCCAAAAGTAAATTTTTAAAAAAGTTATGGCTGTTTGAAAATAAGAAAGCCATTTTTTGAAAAATTCATAACTTTTTTGAGATTGGACAAAAAAATTTGAAAAAATTCTCAAAAAATTTTTTAAAAGGGTAGAAAAGAATGGTAAAGTTTCAGGGGTCGGGTTCAAAAGTGGTCGATTTGGTATGGAATATGCTCCTACTAGCTTGTTTACTGCATAGCGTTGCAGCAGCCGAAAGAAGGGTTTCTGATTTTAGTAACGTAAAAACAAGAAAAAGAAATAATCTTGATATGAGTACACCTTCTTCCCATTCACTTAAAAGAAAGCGCTTGAAGAACCTCCTAAACAATAAATATATTATTTGTATAATTTTAGATATGTTTTGGAGGTTTACGTCTTGAAACCTGATTTATCACCTACATACTTTTTTTTGTGTTACTATTGTTATTTAGTTTCATAATTTATCCTTTGAATTGGAATCATAATGAATGTGATGAAACAAAAAGTAACTTTTTTTAAGAAACAAAGTAGTGTACTATGAACCTATGAACTAAAAAAACCTACACTGCGAAAGGTTTTTTTTTCTTAAAGACTGCTATATTTGATCTGGACTCAAAAAAAAATAAAAATTTGTGTCTGTTTATAAATACATTTATACATTCTTTTTTTTCATTATCTTTATCGTTTTTTACATGCTGCAGTTTTTGGACTCAACCTTGGCAGCCCTGACCTAGTTCAACAATGATTTGTTTTTGTGTTGAGAATTGAGATACTCACTCTCACATATACTAATTAACAAATTTTAACAAAAAAAAAATCAGAAGCAAACAAATAAGTTCATATAAATAGCTTTATGGATAAAAATTCAAAGGGTGGGCGGAATTTATTTTTATTTCATTGAAATGTTGTCAGCATAATATTGTTGCTTTATTTGCTAAGGGTATGTAGGTACATGCATGTATTTACTTTCGTATCGTAAATTTGGAATAATCAGTGAAAACTTTGTTCTGTCTGACTCATTATCGAAAAACTTTGAACTATTCGTTTAAAACAAAATAATAAAATTGTTAGATATAATTTCATACCTACCTAATTCCTAAAACCAAATTATTTAGGGTGATGATTTTTGCATTTTTTTATGTAAAAGAAGAAAAAGTATTCACTGCGGCAGTGAACGGTCTTCCCCCCAGTATAGTCCAAGCTAACATTCGACTAAATCAAATACAGCTTGGGTCATACTTTTCAAGGTCTAGTTGATTTTATAAACTGGGGCAGATTAGGTAGAAAAATAATAGCAGAATGAAACTATGTAATTGGAACAGGAAAAGGATCTAACAAAAATGAAAAGAAAAACAAATATGAGGCGATCTGGTGATCGGAAAGTGGGAGGCGTGGGGACTTTACGGTAAAGAAACGTTCCATCTCGATTTCCGACGAAAAAAGCAAAAAAAATTTTGCATAGGGTCTGGTTCAACATTTTTCCATACAAGGAAGCTGCAGTCAGTATAAAGAGGATGAAAAACGACGATAAATGTCTATGATTAAGTGATAATATTTCAGTGAATTTCAAATGCAGAAAGTTCTCTGATATAGCGTTTGAAACAAAATATTATTTACTTTCTATTTTATGAAGCAATGCCTATACCTTTCTGCAACCAGAAAGAAATGCCATTAAAAAAACTGACAAAACTAAAAAATTGGAAATTTTTACTTTTTCCTATATGGAATTTTAACGTTTTGGAAAGAAAACTTTTTTTACAACTATTCAAAAGACGTTTTTTGATGGGACAATTTGCTTTCTACAAAAAACGTCCTTGAAATCGCATTAAAATTTTGCTTTGTTCTCGAGTTGTATTGAAAAAACGAATGAAGATGGTTTAGAGCCCATATCTCCGATTTGCACCCTCTAATTTTATAGCACTTTCGGTTTTTTCTCCAAAGTTAGGCCATAATCGATACATGCAATAAAGATCCGTCCTTTTTTGAGTTCTTTTAGAAGTGACATAATCAATAGACTATTAATGCTGGGGTGTACGTTGAAAAGTTGTAAGTTGCATATCAATATTTAAAAAAAATTTAGTTTTGGAAATTTTTATAAATTTTTCTTTTGATTTTTAGAAATAACCTCAAAACTGTAACTTTGATTTTATTCAAATTTTTTCTCAAAACAACTTTTAGCAAGATCTAAAACTTTGCATACTTGGCTTTTAAAAAACAATTTTTCAAAAAAAGTGAAAAATAAAAAACCGTGTTTTGAAAAAACTGGTCCAACGATTTTGATTAAATTTTCATCATGCATATGTATTAGCAACTGCAAAAGAATGGCGTTTTTTGTTGCTTGAAACCTTTGGAGAATTTAATAAAAATTTTTTATTATTTTGCGTGATTTAATTCAATTTCCATAGTTAATGTGTAGTTGGCAACCCTGTACCACAAAATATATTATGAAGAGCGAATACCAAAACCTTTAACTCACAGCCTGAAGATTTTGATATCGTATTTAGAACACAATCGCAGGTTCGAACGACCCAGTAGTGTCCATTTTTTTTATTGCATCCAGTAATAAAAAATAGAAACGACAAATAGTTGTTACTTTCAAGTTGTCAGACTAAGAGTACTCCTCCATATAATTGTCAGATTATCATCCTGAAGGACAAAGATCAAAGACATCAAGTTGATCAATCTGTATAAAAATCTGACGCGCTCGAGTATTTCAAGGTCAAGTATAATTTTAGTAAAATAAATAGTTTTGTATGCAAGAAAGGACTTGTTGCGCATTTGGCTGTAAGGTAAATCATATTTTTTGCTACGATTACGTAAATTAATTGTAAAAATTTATTGAAAAGTAAAGTTGGACGACTAATTTGACAATCTGAAAGCTAGTAACAAAAGACCTAAGAGAATTTAAAGAACAAGAGGGAAAACCATTACGTCTCCTGCCCCGCAACTTCCATTTGTTTACATTGTTGTTTTTGTAATCGCAGCCACCATTTGTGAATACGTGTGAGCTGCAGAAAAAAGGCGCGAAAAAGTTGTGGACATGCGTGGTGAATCTATTTTTTTTTTGCTTGGCAGCTTGAAACATAACCTGAAATTTAATTTTCACCACACTACTGAAAAATTCTTAAGGGCAGGGTTTGAACAACACCAAAGTTATAGTTTTTTAAAAACTCAATTTTTTTTGTAAAGTTGGGCAAGATGTGAAAACTCATATACATGCAACTATACTGATTCTATTGGGACTCATTATATTGTGATTTGCTCCCTCAGCTCGGTTATTTGTCTTAACTTTTTTTTTAATACCAAAACATAAACATCAAACTGTGTAGACATTTTTTGAAAAAATTATCACAGTCAAAATTTTGAAATGCAGCAATCTTATAGATATTATGCAGACCTCAGAAAGCCATCATTCATCTCTGTAGCACAATTACTTACAAAGCGCCAACACTTTTAGTTTTAATTTTTTTGAACTAATTGAAAGCGGACATCAAACTATGTAGAAATTTTTTGAAAAACTTATCTCAGTCAATATATTGAAATGCAGCAATCTTGAAGATACTATGGAGAGCTCAGAAAGCCTTCATTCATCTCTGTAGCACAATTACTTACAAAGCACCAACACTTTAAGTTTTGATTTTTTGTTTTTATTAAAAGCTCGGTAGAAAATTTTTAAAAACTTGTCTCAATCAAAATCTTTAAATGTGAAATTTTTGTCCACGTTGTGTTGAGCTCAGAAAGCCATCATTCATCTCAGTAGCACAATTATTAACAAAGATCCAACACTTTAAGTTTTCAATTTTTCTTAACACAAAAAAAAATTAAAACTTAAAGTGTTGGTGCTTTGTAAGTAATTGTGCTACAGAGATGAATGAAGGCTTTCTGAGCTCTCCATAATATCTACAAGATTTCTGCATTTCAATATTTTGATTGAGATAAGTTTTTAAAAAAATGTCTACATAGTTTGATATCCGCTTTCAATTCTTTTACTTTTGATTTTTTTTTTTTAATTCAATTAATTAACTGCTTAAATTTTCAACTCAGCTTCAAGAAGAGAATCGAAAGCTTAAGTTGGAATCTCTTTCATCAAACAAATGCAAAATGAATTCATATTTATTGGTTACTGTTTTGCTTTAATATATATTTTTTTAACAGTCATACTTTTCTGTCTATTTCTCTTAAGAAACGTTTTTTCAAAAAGAAGAAATAGAAGGGAGGAGACTACTCAGAGAAATGTTGAACAAAAAAGAAAATATTTTAATATTTTGATGCTTAAATTTTTATTTCCAAATACTTTAAAAAGTATATAATCACAAATAAATTTTATTTACAAAACCCAAAAAAAAGTTTTAAATCCAAAAATTCTGCCAGACGTAGCCTTAAGGTGACTAAAAGTAAAAAAAAAAAAAAAAAAAACCGGTTCCCAGACGAGAATACCAATACTACGGTACAATTTTGTGTAAGCCCTGTGTGTGGATCCGAATATAAAGTGGTGTTAGTGAAATTTTGTGTAAGCCCAGTGTTGAGATCCGAATATAAAGTGGAGCTAGTGAAATTCTGTGATTGAGTGCGTGCACCCATTGACGTGATGATGTTGCTGTCATAGCAAGCAAGTCAATCAAGCCCTGAAAAGCAAAAGAAAACATATTTTACAGTTTTCTGAATCATTGGTTTTAATGATTTTTCTTACACCCAACTTATTATGTTTGCAAAAAAATATCAGAGCCCATACCTACCCAGTTGCCCAGAGCCATAATTGCGTGCCATAGGCAGTTGGATGAAGTTGAGCATCTCCACCATATCCACCACCATCCCTCCAAACTAAATACGAAGCGTATCCTATCCCAGAATAGAGGGAATAGTAGCTAAAAATTCAACATCGTGAATAGCAGCTAGGCCAGTAAAGCCTAAAATATCGTTCAAGAAGTAGTGACTGAGTTGTTCTGGTCTCAATAGCATTTACCATAACTCGATAACGTTCTATCGCTTCTTGAAGCTTTCCCATTTTTATAAGTACAATAGGTGCACGTTGCAATGCCATTTCAAGTATTGCTCCCATACGACGATTATTTTCTCCTGATCCTCCTCCGGAGTTGTATGGAGTAGTTGCATTAACTGCAGACGACAATGAAGCAACGTCTTGTTCTTGTAAATAAAGAAGTCCCAGATCAGTGGCTCGTTCAAAGCACGTTATCTAAAAAAAGAATCTTTCGTATTAGTTTGAATTTAGGACTAAACATAAAAAACAAACATTACCATTTCGGATTCTCGTTCGGATTTGTGGGTGTTACATTGCAAAAGAAAATAATTTTTTTTAATGAAAAAAGGTTAAAAAGAGATGACAGAGTAATGTCAAATTTTAGTACCCACAAATGCCGCTATCCTTTCACAGGCGCTGGGCATCAAGTGGGACCGACGTGAAGTTGGGTACTGGCAGTCCATATCTATTATGTCAATGGATACCACCCCACAAGCTGGTGCACGTAATTTAATGTTTTTTTTTATTTAACATTAAGTCTATTATGTCAATTCGTGCACCAGTAGGAAATTTCCAAAAATTCACTACTGAAAATGCTGCCTCTTCCTCAGGGAAAAGTAGCTGCACTAGTGAATTTCCTACTGAATCCTTTGCTGAATTTAACATGGGCTTGTCATTGGCAAGAAGCACCTGCACACTTTCTCGATGAATGAGATGTAAGGAAATCACCATACCCATGTCATCTTCTTTTTCATGGCCTCTCGTTCGTTTCTTTTCTTCTCCTGTTCATTTGAGATGTAAATTAAAGAATATTATGAATTTATTTCAAAACCATGAAAAAGAATCTAATGAATTTATTATTACTGAATTATTCTCATTGTCCTTTGTTGTTTATTCATACATCTATTGTGAGTTATATGTACATATAAACTGCACAACTGTCTTGCTTGATCACAAAATTGAAACTAAATCCAAGACCAAGACCCATTGAAGCAACATGTGACACAAAAATAAAGATATTTTAAAGCCAATAAACGAAAGAAAGAGAAAAGAAAGGGTTGTTTTCTCATACTTTATTTTGTCGCTACCTGATCAGCGTTTATGATGTCAAAGAGGATATGGCTATGAAACGTGTTTTCTTTTCTTTCTTTTGAAAACAACGCACAAGATTCAACTTGAACTGCAGAATGCCTACCAATTGCATGACTTTTCATTAGTGATTTCATTGATGATCTTTTCCCTTATGAAAGCACCAGATGAATTCCTCGAGGAATTCATCCTTTTTTTTTCACTGGTGAGCAAATTTCCTACTGGGTTCCCAGTAGGAAATTTGCTCACCAGTGAAAAAAAAGGATGAATTCCTCGAGGAATTCATCTGGTGCTTTCATTAGGGAAAAGGTCATCAATGAATTCACTAATGAAATGTCATGCAATTGGTAGGCAGTCTGCAGTTCAAGTTAAATCTTGTGCTTTGTTTTCAAAAGAAAATAAAGAAGAAAACACGATGTACAGCAAAATCCTCTTTGAGAAACGCCAATCAGGTAGCGACAAAATTAAGTATGAGAAAACAACCCTTTCTTTTCTCTTTCTTTCGTTTATTCGCTTTAAAATATCTTTATTTTTGTGTCACATGTTGCTTCAATGGGTTTTGGATTTAGTTTCAATTTTGTGATTAAGAAAGACATACCTAGTTGTGTAATTTATATGTACATATTATGTATATATGTACATATTCCATTATCTATGTGTTCTTCCAAATGCATTTTCTTTCTCCTCAGAACACATTTCTGTCACAAATTCCCAAATTTCAAATTACACACATAGAACCAGTTTTTTCAGGCTATGAAAACGAAGATGCCATGGGTGTTGTGATTTCCTTACATCTCATTCATCGAGAAAGTGTGCAGGTGCTTCTTGCCAATGACAAGCCCATGTTAAATTCAGCAAAGGATTCAGTAGGAAATGCACTAGTGCAACTACTTTTCCCTGAGGAAAAGGCAGCATTTTCAGTAGTGAATTTTTGGAAATTTCCTACTGGGTTGTGGGGTGGTATCAATGTGTTAGTGTGGTTTTCTCTCTTGTTCTTTAAATCCTCTTAGCAAAAGACCATCCAATTAACATCAAACCAAAGAAGAAACATAAAAAAGCGATAGCATAATTTACACAACTGAATCCATCCACAGGCTTTTTTTTCAAACACCTTTTAATTTTTGGATTTCAAATCATCAATTAGATATCCGAATACAAAGTGGTATGTGTAATTTCACTAATACTTATTTGTATTCTGCTTCACAGATAAATCTTGTGTAACAAAAGCAACAATATAAGAAAATTTAAGTTGTGTGGCTAGAGAAGTAAGCGGTTTCCCTTTTGTTCTATACCACTCTATGCATCAAACTAAGTCTGCCCAACTAGTTGAACAGTGTGAACTGCGCTAGTAAAAAGATATAAAAACGTCAAATGAAAATATACTCACCTCACACACAATTTCATAAATTACTTACGCCACTTTTTCAGCTCTCACGTATTCACAGCCAGAGGATGGAGTACAAAAACAACAATGTAAACAAATGGTTGTTGCGGGGCAAGAGAAGTAAAGGTTTGCCATCTAATTAATTTCTTATCTCTGACCGACACACGAAGTCACCACATGGTAGATTTGAAGTGCCGTAGACAGATTTAGGCCTTGCGCAAACCAATGCGGTGAGTGCGAGCGATGCGATTGCGTTAAGTCAAGTCCCCATAAGATTACCACCCCGATTATGGAATCCGAAAAATGGACTGCGGAAGCTATCCGCACGAGTTTTGACATTTTTGCTATTATCGAATCCGCATTGAATCCGACGGTGTGAAAGTAAAAGATTGTCGATAACACAGGTTAAAAAAGTCGTATTACCGAATCCGTTGTTCATCCGCACTCCATACAATTTTTGGCGTTTCTCATCCGCACCAAAATTGTTGCGGATATTTAAAAGTGAATGTAAATTCTTCTTGGTACTATGTTTTTTGTTCAGTTGTGTAGGTATTTTTTAGTGTTTTGTAACGCTATTCGAAAAATTTGAATAAAAGTTGTGGATTAAGCATTTTGCGTCGACTTCTTACAATAGGCACATCATCAACCCCTGAAAGAATTGAATTAACATGCAACTCAATTTCGATCTGAAGTAGTAGTAGGCAAAAAATCAATGTAATACAACGTTCAAACACGATCGTGACGAATCAAAACGAAAAGCAGACCAAACACCAAAACATTCCTGGGGGTCAATTCCCGATCTGTGAAGCTGTGAAGTGAAAACATTTATCACAGCTTCACCGAAAATTCGATTCTCCATTAGTGAAAATCCAACCTCAAATGTCAATTTTTTTTCATATGATAAATTTCTTTTCATTGCCGTATGAGTCGGTGAAAAATTCAATTATGAAAAATGGCCGCAAAACTCAAACGATGAAAAGTCCAATTGAAATGAGAGAGAAAATGAGAGAATACTGTCAGAATTTATCATTTAGAACATTTTAGTACTTTTTAGATCCGGAATCGCTTAGAGTGGGTTCGTGAAGTGATAAAATGAAAAAACTGTATGAAAACTGAAATGAAATATTTTTTTTCACTTCACAGCTTCACAGATCGGGAATTGACCCCCTGGTTTAGATAAATGAATTATGTAATTCTTTTTATTAAACTTTTTCTTTTCAATCAAGTTAGTTTCACCTACACAATATTAGGCAGCTCAAAAAGTTATGGAGACTGAGACTTATAGCTCATCGGATTTCCTTCCAGTTTCATTTCTATTAAAAAAAACGCTACGGAGTCCATTTAAAATTTATTTTATTAGATTTATGCAAGTTTTAATTTCTTATTCCTTTTTTTTACAGATGAATGCCACTTGAATAAAGTCAAATGAAGCCATTTGACAGGTGGTATAGGATAAGGTAAAGTGGTGTCGCGGATCGACATTGCAGTTCATCCGCCGGATTCAATAATTGTGTTCAATGCGGATGCGGATGCCTTGCGGATCGGATGAGATCCGCGGGAGTAGACTATTGCGGATTCCATAATCGACATGTACATGTATTTTATGGAGATTTGACTTAACGCAATCGCATCGCACGCACTCACCGTATTGGTTTGCGCAAGGCTTTATGCGATGGCCAGAAGCATTTTTATTGAAGGACGTAACCGCGCGATCAGTCACAAAAGCTTTTGTAGAGAATTTCGTTTCACGTTTTGACACGCCATGAAGAATGACAACTGATCCTGGCAGTCAGTTCGAGTCAAAGTTATTCAGTAAAGTTTCCAACTTACTAGGAGCGCACAAAATACATACTACATCGTGTTTCGTGTCACCCTCAAGCAAATGGTATGGTTGAACGATTTCACCGCCAGCTAAAAAGTGCATTAAAAGCCAGATGCAATACCATCAATTGGAGCTCTGAACCATAGTTCTTCGGGGTATCCACTGTGCCATCAAAGAAAATTTGGGATGTTTAGCAGCAAACAGTCAAAACCTGAGATTACCAGGCGAAATTTTTGTAAAAGACAACAAAAACAACAGTTCTCCAGTGATCCTTATCGAGAAATTGAGAGACACATTAGGGCTGTTTTTTTGGGAGGCTGTCTGGTACCTTATGTATTGTGAATATAATATGTAAAGCAAAAACAACAAAAGATACAGGGGATAAAAGGATGAGTAAATCTTGCAAGGGATAGGTTAACCGAGTATCGAATGAGTTTTTCGATGTTTCATTTTTAAATGTTGGTGCGACTAGAGACTTTCATGTATCTCGAACAACAGAAAAAGGGCGTGTTCACAAGTGAATGGAAATGAATTTTGTACAAGAATAGAATAGAATAGAAAAGAATTTTGGTAACGATTTTTGAATTGTAGAAATTTATTGATTTTGATTATTTAATTTGCAGGTTCATAGGTATATAATAATATATCGTAAAAGAAACGAAAAAAGCTCTGTTAAACTATTTTTTTGTTCTTTTTTGCATAGTTCCTTAACACATTTTTCGGTAAATGTTGACATTTTTTAGCAATAGTATTTACTACGTCTTATCTTAAAATAGATTTATTTATTGATTACTAGCAGACGCGGCCACGCGTTGCTGTAGGTCGCCATCTGTGAGGTGCAAGGGACAATGTTTTACAGTTTTCTGTAAAGAAATTCGCTTAAGGCGCCATCTGTTCCAGATTTATGCAATCTATGATTAATAACAACAAAAGCGCCATCTGTTCCAGACCTACTTAATCTACAATTAATAACCATTAAGGAATAGTAAACTCGATTTCGTTATTCGTTACATTATATACCATGAAGCGGAAGTTGATTCTTATACAGATAAGTATCCGCTTGTGTCTAGTTTCTTAAGACACTTTTAAAATATAAGTATTGAACTTTTAAACCTCTAAGTAATGTATTTTAGCGGACTACCGACATTTAAAAGTTTTTCGCACTTGTTCTCATTCACTCTCAAGTGAACTGAGCCCAAGCGTGTAGACAGAGAAAAAAAACCACAAGAAAATACTTGCATACTTTTGTGAACACCGCTATTTTTGACATTTCCCAGTCAGTCCGCGTCACGGATACCAACCATCAAACATAAAACGCGAACCGTTTTTTTGGATTTACAATACAAGGTACCGGACAGCCTCCCAAAAAAACAGCCCTAATGAAAAATTTAATACCAACAGATAAACGGGATAGCGCAACTTGTGTTTTCATACTCAGACAGTAGAATAACTGCGAACATGTTTTGCTCAGAATCGATAGGATAAGGGCCCGTCCTACTCCGGCATACGAAGGTCCTTATAAAGTCATTCATCGAATGAGAAAACATTTCATAATCGAAGTACACAACAAGAATATTTCTGTTTCAATCGACAGACTGAAGTGGACGCACAGTATTTTGTGCTCCGAGCGAGAAGACCAGTGAAAGTTAATTGTTTTCAATATAATTTTCGAGGGGCAATCGATTGGGGGAGGGTGATGTAGTGGACTTAACACTACTTGAAGAATAGAATCTAGTACACACTGCCACAACAAAAGATAAACAAGACTAATCGTAGCCTAACTGCCTGAACAGAATGGTGCAGCAGTAGTAGAAGAAGCAAGCAAGCAAGCCTAAAGCAATTGTATAGAGTGGAAAATGAAAATGCTAATGCAGGTTAACAATTTTTTTTTTGTTTTTTGTTAGTTTAGAAATGTCAAAAATGGGGTCGTTCTCAAAGGTATGCAAGTAGTTTCTCTTGTGTTTCTTTATCTCTGTATACATGGATGGGTTCAGTTTACATGAGAACTGAAATTTCTATGCGAGGTGAAAAAATATACTGTAATTCGTTCTAGATAGCTTAAATTTGTTCTAAAATAAAAGAAAATGCTCGACTTTCCTTTGGGGAAGCACGCTTTTGTTTTGAAGGAATCGACAATTCATAAGGATTTGAGATTCTAAATGACGTGAACTTGGCAAAAATAAGTGATGTGTGTTACTAGTCGGACGTGCTTAATAGACTGGCAGTGTGAATTGAGTTTAAAGTGGTGATTTAAGTACTCCAAGGTTTTGTAATCTAAACTAAGATAAATAAGTTTCTGCCAAGTGTTTTTATACTACAATTTCTACTTAAATCAAGTGGGTTTCTAGTAATTAATCAATTAATTGAATTATTTAAATCTTCTATTTTTATAATTAAATTGCTTCTTTTTCTTTATAAATTATCTTCTCTGTTTTTTAATTATAACTTTAAAATCTTAAATTTTAATCATTAAATTTGTTCAAATTTTATATTCTCAAATTTTAAATTTTTATTTACAGTTTATATTTAAATTCTAATTAACTTTTTATTAAATGCATCCACATCAAGGCTTAGTTATCTAAAAGTTGTACATCTTAATATTAAGCTCTATAAAAATAAATACAAATACCCAAATTGACAATCCTACAAACTATACCCATCCCACTCACCGAAATTATAGACCCTTATAGACCAGGGTTACGTTTTTCTAGTAATTAAAGTGTAAATTTTTAATTTTCTTAAAAATAAAAAAAAATTCAGATTTGGGCTTCTTTCATTATTTGCATTTTCTGAGAACATTTACCATAGTAATGTAAAAAATTTTTAACCATCTGAAAGTAGAGATTTTAACGAACAAAAAACACACCAACTTTTTTAAAAAAGCAGGTATTTTTTAATTTTCGATTGAAAATTAGGGTGCTTGTGTTCTTCGTTTCAATAAAAGGTGAAAAAATAAATATTTTAAATCAAAAAAATTACTGTTACCTCGTTTCCACTTAGAATCGGGTAATCGATTCGGATTATGATTCAGATTTTGATGCAGGTATCTACTTACCCACTGAATCGAGTAATTTAGGTATAAAACGCACTCTTTTGAATCAATCCAGCTACAAGAGCTGTATCGGATCGGGTAATCTTATTTGAATTCGATGTAGGTATACACTGGCACTAATTCGAATTGAAGTGTTATTCAATTCTAAGTGGAAACGAGGTATGCATGTTCGGGACATACAAAGGTAACTTTTCACCAAATTTCGTGATTTTGTGATGTGATTTTTTTACCCTTAAAAACTCTCCCCCTCTCCCTTCCGACCTCAGATCGCCCGTAATTTATTTTTCCTTTTTTTTTTATTCTCTACCTCTTCCAATGGGTTTCATCTTACTATAATTTATTTTCACTTTTTACCATTTTAAAAATGATCGACCCTGGTCTATTAAATTTACATACCTTCACATAATTTCTTTATGGGTTCAAGAGAAGGTCTACGGTCGTCTGATTCTCCATCATACACGATGTCAACATCTTCAAAAATATCAACACCGACATCAAAAGCACAAACACAAACACAAGTAAACAAAAGAATTCAGCACTAGAAAATTCGAACATGATGGGTAAAACCGCTATACTTGAGAAATCTTTGCAAACACAGTTTATTATGCTCACGCCACAGATTGCAGAATCTGAAAAAAGAATCACTGCAAGAATTAGTTTTCACGTATCAGATCTAAGACTCTCCATAGAAAACATGAATACACGGCTGTCGTCAATTGAGGCAAAACAGACTGAATTCGAACCGTTAAAAAAAGAAATTCGCGCACTAAGAGAACATATTATGGAACAAATTAAAACTATAAACAACCGCATAAAAGGAAACGAAGAACAACAACAACCCACAATAATGCTATGTCCGCACCTGAAGTTAACCTGGGTTTCGTTCCAGTTTGGTTTGAGTTAACCAAGTAGTGTCCGCATATGCCAAAAAGTTTTAAGTTTATCTTTTTGTCTAAAGTTAAAAAGAGACAGACATAAAGTGTGAGCAGAACGTCAACGACGTATGAGAGAATTCATTCTCTCTCCACTCACTTCCACTCTCTTAAATGTCATATTCAATGGAATGTTGGAAATAGTGCATTCAGCGCGCTTGGTTTCGAGTAGGTTATCTCGAAACCCAGTGACTAAAAAGGTTTCGTTTTGTATGGCAAACCACTTGGTTATCATGTTGGTTTGGGATTGTTTTGAGATAACCCAGGTTAACTCTCAGGTGCGGACATAGCATAAAAGGTATTTTTCGAATAAAATCAAACAAAGACACCAAGTCGCCCCGAATTGTTGTTAAATTTTCACACCTCACGATAAGATGTTGGTCTTACGATCGATCACCGACTACAGAAGAGCAACGAAAGAGCACATATATCTTCATGATCTCGGCTTCAGCAACGATATGGAAAAAGGAAAATCGAAAGTTTTCATTCACGAGTGCTTGACAACTAAATCTCGCTCTATTCTGCAAAATGCATCAAAATTGAAGAGAGAAAAACATCTATTTTCGGTGTCTACAATTCGTGGACTTGTTTACGCGAAGATGAAAAAAGACGTGGAAGCCCAATTAATAAACAGCACTGATGGTGCTGCCATGACGACAACAACAACATAAACTTATGATGCATTTTTCTTTTTCTTTATTATGCTTGTTTTTTGCTTTTTATATTTTACTTATTTCTTGCAAGCCATTATCTATTTTCAAATTTTTATTTTCCTTCTATTTTCTTTGAATATTTGTATCTATTTTGAATTACATATTCTTATTACTTCTTTCTTATCTCTTTTCTTTTCTTCTCCTTTTAACCTTACTCCCCATCACCTCTCCCCTCAAACTCCAGTTGTATTTTTTGATGTTTTCATGATTGCTCACTTTCTTGAAAGTGTACAATAACGCCTGGTGCTACCTACACGGGTCACCAGCTGTCAGCTGCTACCTGTAAATCTTCGTGGAAGACTCGAATGATGAAAATAATAGGAGTTAATCCAAAAACGGGCTCTGGCATGCATTCAAAACGAAGGAGGGCATTTTGAGCGCTTGTTATAATTGTATTTGTATAAAATACATAAAAAAACTACTTTCAGTTCCCATATTACTTTTTTTCAAACAAACCTCAAAGGTAAATTTTTTTTAAAATTTTTTTCTAAATTTTACCCGTTTTGTATCATAAAATGTATGGGTTTTTGAGCTCACTTATTCAAAAGTTTTTTTTTCATTATTGTTTTGTTCATCTGTTAAAAATAAAGAAACTCTATGATTATCAGGTATTTTCTGAAAAAAAAAAAATTACTTCAAAGTCAAAACTATACTTGGGGAAAAAAATTTGAACACCACTTAAAATTGAAAATCTGGCAACCCTGAACCTACGGAGGTTCTACCTACTTAAATGCAGACAGTCTTAATGGTTGTTATTTTTACAAAAAATTAAGTCTAAGATTAGGTCTCTATTATCAGTATTGACAGAGATATCGAATTTAACACAGTAGTCTGTTCTTTTATTCTAGGATGTTACGCGATGTAACATCGGGTAACATTATGTCGTTCCTAAATGCAAAAAAATTACGAAATGTAACATCGAGTCGTTCCTAAATGCAATGTTGAACTGTCAGAATGTTACGTTTCGTAACTTTTTCCAACTCATCTCTGGGACTTGGGTTTCGATGTTGATCTGTCAAACCCCTCTAGAATTGTTGTTGCTCAGATTTGTTTTGGTTTTTTTTTCATTAATCTTTCAAAATTCTGTAAGCAGTTATTGATTTTCAATCTTGTTCATTTCAGATTTCTTTTTTCTTCATCAAAAACGAGTTTCTTTTAGCTGGTTTTATATTTTAAGAAATACTTTATTCTTATTTTTGACAGACCAACAAAGCGTAACATCGAGTCGTTCCTAAATGCAATCATGATTTTGTAACAAAGTCAAACATACACAACAACAACGATGATTTTGACACTACAGCATCGCGTAACATCGAAGCCATTTAGGAACGCGCCACAGGTCAAGCAAGGTACACCAAAGTTAGCCTTTTTTTAAATTGTCAAAAAGTGATGTCAAAGTTGAGAAACGAGCTTTGCTGTCTTACAATTTTTTTCTAAGAATATGACCAAGAATCACACCCCAAAGGATAATACACGAATTACGGAACACCCGGATACACAACATATACATTCAATTCAGTTCTCATGACTGTAGTTTTTCCCTTGACCTGGAAACGCGCTAAAATAATCCCAGTACCCAAAAACAAAAATGAATTCAGACCAATTGCTATTTTACCGTTTCTCTCGAAAGCGCTTGTAAAAATTATGAGCTCCCAGATACATAAATATATTCAGAACAATAAGCTATTATGTGATCATCAATCTGGTTTCCGACCTAAACATAGTTGCACAACTGCCTTACTAAATAGGACAGAAGATATCAGACAAGCTGTTAATCAGGATAAAGTGACTTTTCTAGTCCTGCTTGACTTTTTAAAAGCTTTTGATACAGTAAATCACGATTTTCTGTGTACCAAAATCCGGACTCAGTTAAATTTTTCCTCTCCGTCCACAAAACTTATAGCCTCATACCTATGTATAAGCTCAGGTGTTCCCCAAGACTCGATCCTAGGAACAATATTTTACAATGTACATCAATGATTTACCCAAATGTTTATTGCATGCCTCGGCTGATTTGTATGCGGATGACGTGCAGATGCGGTTGAGTTTCCCCTTAGGCCTTGTGGAGAACGCTGTGTACGAAATCAACGAATATCTGGACAGAATATCTCAGTGGTCTCGAAGGAATGGTCTCTACCTAAACCCAAAAAAATTAAAATGTTTAGTAATTTCCAGGAAACTAGTTGATACATCCTGTCTTCCAAACATATACTTGAATAACAGTGTTATCGATTTTTTTGAGTCCGCAAGAAACCTTGGTATTGTTTATAATAGAACACTTTCCTGTAATGACCACATTAGGCTTAATTTTTTAAAAACATTAAACATTAGCTTTAATTTTTTAACAACTGTGATTCTGCAAACTCATAGGAGCTTATAACAGCACAGCACGTTATATTTTTGGAATAAGAAGGTGTTCAGCTTTCTCAAAATCAATTTTTGGTCTTGACTTGGAAGATATTTTTAAAATGAAAACACTGACCTTGCTTCACAGCGTCATGCAGACAGGCGTCAACCAATGACACTGTTCAACGGGATCCGTTTTGCTCAATTCAGTAGATCTCTTGATCTCATTCCTATCCGCTACAATTTCTTGATTTCCGAACGACAGTTTTTTGTTCACGCGTCTATGGAATTCCATTCCTCGAGTTATTAAACTTATAAGCGGCACAGCTCTGTTCAATTATAAACTGAAGCAATTCCTGATGACACCAGGACGATGACTGGATTTTGAATTTCTCTTCCTTTCCCTCCCTTACCGCGTTGCCACCCGTCCCGATTTTGCCGGGACTGTCCCGATTTCGACGACATTGTCCCGCGTCCCGACGACCTATCGATTTTGTCCCAATTTTTGGCAAGGCAAGTTGGATGTTGCAATATATGTCAACTTGTTCGACCCAACTATACAAAATTTTGGCAGATGTGGCAGAAAGCCTAAAGACAAGTTTGAATGAAAATTTTTATGGATCCAATTTGTGTATTGGCCGACACCGTGCAGGTAAAACAGTTTATGAACAATGTTTTTTTTTTATAATTAGCGCGCACATCAAGGGATTATGAATACCCTTATAATGTTATGGAACATAGGGCGAGCATTTTGGAAAATAGGAGAGGATTTAATAGGAGACACCGATGCACATTGCTTTTGAACCTTTGCGAATCGTAATGCAGGGGAAATACAGAGCCATGTAAAGCATTCCACATTCGGGTGGTGCGACTAAAATAAGAATCTCTATACTTGACTGTACGCCCGAAGTTGGGCTCAAGGTAGAACTGATGAAAGAGAGAGAGAGAGAGAGAGAGAGAGAGAGAGAGAGAGAGAGAGAGAGAGAGAGAGAGAGAGAGAGAGAGAGAGAGAGAGAGAGAGAGAGGTGACGTTTCGACGATGTCCAAGAGAATCAATCGATTCTACAATTGAACTATCACCTATCAATTATAACGGTCTATTTTGTACCCCATCAAGTAGGTGTAAAGATGTTTGAGAAGCACCTGACCAGATATATGTGCATCAGATCTCAAGGAATTTTACCAAAATGCACTCGATTATCTTCAAACCCGCTTTGATTTCCATGAATCGAATCCCCTGAAAAAATTGGAACCATTGTCGCTTGATGGGAATTTAAATTTTACAGAACTTTGTGAGGCTGCTTCAATTATGGGATTCGATCGAGCAAAAGCAAAACGTTGATAAAAAATGGGTGCAAGTATTTAAAGTCGCAAAGGAGTAGAAGTTAAACACATTATTTAGTGTCGTATCTCGTGCTTTGAGCATACCTCCTTCAAATGCGTATGTTGAGCGCGTATTTTCACTAATGACTATGAAATGGTCTAATGTCAGAAATCGTTGCTCGGTAAATTTGATAAGAGCAGAACTGCTAATTTCTTTGAACATACAAATGTCTTGTTCACACTTCATAAATAAATACAAAAATGATGTAGGATTATTAATTATATAAAATAAATACAAATAAAAACACAAACTGAAGTTCTCTCATTGTGCAATAAGGTTTTTTTTAAGTTTAATTTTCCTTTGACTGTCTCACATGTCACATGGTGATTAGACCAAACTCCGAATGTCTCTGAGGCATGCCCGATTGTCCCGATTTTTTTTCCCTAAAGGTGGCAACCCTCCCATTACTCTTTTCCCTTTTTCATCTCCTTTTTTCTCTCTTTTTCTATTATACTGGTAGAACTGATGAAAGAGAGAGAGAGAGAGAGAGAGAGAGAGAGAGAGAGAGAGAGAGAGAGAGAGAGAGAGAGAGAGAGAGAGAGAGAGAGAGAGAGAGAGACAGGTGACGTTTCGACGATGTCCAAGAGAATCAATCGATTCTACAATTGAACTATCACCTATCAATTATAACGGTCTATTTTGTACCCCATCAAGTAGGTGTAAAGATGTTTGAGAAGCACCTGACCAGATATATGTGCATCAGATCTCAAGGAATTTTACCAAAATGCACTCGATTATCTTCAAACCCGCTTTGATTTCCATGAATCGAATCCCCTGAAAAAATTGGAACCATTGTCGCTTGATGGGAATTTAAATTTTACAGAACTTTGTGAGGCTGCTTCAATTATGGGATTCGATTCCGAAGAAGGATTTTCTACGGACGAGTTATTTGAAGACTACAGTGTGGTGAAGAATATACTACCACAGATCGAGCAAAAGCAAAACGTTGATAAAAAATGGGTGCAAGTATTTAAAGTCGCAAAGGAGTAGAAGTTAAACACATTATTTAGTGTCGTATCTCGTGCTTTGAGCATACCTCCTTCAAATGCGTATGTTGAGCGCGTATTTTCACTAATGACTATGAAATGGTCTAATGTCATAAATCGTTGCTCGGTAAATTTGATAAGAGAAGAACTGCTAATTTCTTTGAACATACAAATGTCTTGTTCACACTTCATAAATAAATACAAAAATGATGTAGGATTATTAATTATATAAAATAAGTACAAATAAAAACACAAACTGAAGTTCTCTCATTGTGCAATAAGGTTTTTTTTAAGTTTAATTTTCCTTTGACTGTCTCACATGTCACATGGTGATTAGACCAAACTCCGAATGTCTCTGATGCATGCCCGATCGTCCCGATTTTTTTTCCCTAAATGTGGCAACCCTCCCATTACTCTTTTCCCTTTTTTATCTCCTTTTTTCTCTCTTTTTCTATTATTTATTTTTTCTCTTATGTAAATATGTAAATTAAACAATCAAAACATTTACTTAAAATCAGATTAGATATTCTAGATAATCTATGAAACTTGTTACATAGAACTAGTCTACTAGTGTTTCTACTAGTGTAGAAAGGAACGTTGTCAATGATTTAATGTAACATATTTCACTTAAAATTATAAATTATGATTGAACTTTAGTCGAAACTTGCACTACTTTTAAAGGATACTGTATCTTACTATGTAAGTTATGTAATAATAAATTACTATTTGAATTTGAATTTGAATACGTCACGTGACAGTTTAAAATCATTTCAAAAGTGGTTTAGGAAACTTTACATAAGAGCATTGCTCCCTTTTTAAAAATTAGATTACGCTGCAATGATCATAGATACGCTTGGAATTAAATTGGAACAATAAATACTTCTTAAATTAGTCTATTTTAAAGGAAGACACAACAAATACCTTTTGAAAAAATGTCAACATTCACATAAAAATGAGAAAAGAAATGTGCAAAAATTGCTTTCAACCGCTTAACAGACCCTTTTTATTGCCATTACATTATTTTAAATCCTTCCTTTATATATATAAAATTTCGTTGTCACAATGTTAGTTACCGTACTCCTCCGAAACGGCTTTACCGATTTTTACCAAATTTTATGTGCGTATTCAGTAGGTCTGAGAATAGGCTACTAATTACTTTCCATACCTCCAAGCGATAAGAGCCATCTACCCTTAACATTGTTTCTTTAATTTACACTGTGACACGAGAATTTTATATATTAGATTTTACAATCTCAGAGTAAATGTCATATTTATCAATTAAATTTGCCTAAAATTAAATTCTGAAATAATATCCACCTAAAATTACACTCACTGCATTTTTTGAAAAGTACGGATGACTTTGCAAGAACATTACTCTATTCACAAGTACCACGCTATTTCACACGGGCTCAAACAAAAAATCGATGCCCCGCAAGCAAGGCTCACCAGTTGATGCATGTCTCAATTTATGTAAATCGAATGCTTTGGGGCGATTATTTATAGTCAGTCCAAGACACACTGAGTGCTTTTATCTTCGACTGTCGTTGGTTAATGTTACTGGCCCATTATCATTTCAAGATATACGCAAAGTGAATGGGCAACAGTATCCAACATATAAAGATACATGCCTTGCAATCGGCTTGCTGGAAGACGATGACCAGTGGGAGCGTATGCTTGCTTGAAGCTGCATTGAACTGTACAGCAATACAAATTCGTCTACTTTTTGCTATAGTGTTGACTACATGTTTCCCAGCTCGAGCAAACATTTTGTGGGATAATCACAAGAAGATTCCATGACTGATGATATATTGCATCAACATCGTACACTGTGCAACGATCTAACGATAACATTCAGCGACGCTATGTACAATGAAGCATTGATTGCTATTGAGGATCTTTGCATTGTCATTACCAAGTTATCACTCACTCATTTCGGTATGAATTCTCCAAATCAACCTGCATCTGATTTAATTTACACTGAAGTGAAACGTGAACTGCAGTACAACACTGTAGAAATGGCAGCGATTGTTACTCGCAATGTCCCACTAATGAATGAGGAATAAAGAACCATTTATGACCGCATTTTACTCGCGTTTCAGCAGGACAAGGTGGGTTTTTCTTTTTGGATGCACCGGTTGGAACTGGCAAATCATTCCTTATTTCACTAATTCTTGCTGAAATACGATCAAATTATGGCATCGCATTGGCCGTTACATCATCGGGCATTGCGGAAACTTTATTGGATGGAAGCAGAACAGCTCATTCAGTATTTAAGCTGCCACTTAATATTCAAAATAACCCCCGCGCAGTGTGTAACATTAAAAAACAAACGTTCATGGCCACCGTGCTAAAACAGTGTAAAATTTATCATCTGGGATGAATGTACTATGGCACACAAACATTCAATTGAGGCGTTGAACAGGACATTGAAAGATATTTTATAAACAACGACAAACTATTTGGCGGTACTCTCTCTGTTGGTGCTTTCAGGTGATTTCAGACAAACACTTCCCGTCATTCCACGTTCAACATTCGCTGATGAGATCAACGCTTGCTTGAAATATTCTCCATTGTGGCGTCATGTTGAAAAAGTACAGCTGAAAGTAAACATGCGCGTTCAAATGCTTCAAGATCCATCCGCTGAAATATTCTCAAAACAACTTTTAGATATCGGAACTGGATCCGTAAAACTACCGACCGATTTCTGCACAATCGCTGATTCGCAAAATACTCTCATTAAACAAATATTTCCCGATGTACACAAACAGTACATAAATCATGAGTGGCTTGCTGAAACAACTATTTTAGCAGCAAAAAATACAGACGTTGACAATTTAAATTTGAAGATTCAACAGTTGTTGCCATGGAACTTAGTATCATACAAATCAATTGATACAGTGTGCAATTTAAACCCGCAACGGCTCTGCAACAGTACGCGATTAGTAATTCGAAAATTGATGAAAAACATAGAAGCCAGCATTGTAAATGGCAAGTTCAAAGGTGAAAAGATACTAATACCACGAACTAGCGCAATTCACACACAGCCCAATATTTAAAATTTTATATATTTTATATTTTATATTATATTGTAATGTGCACCCAACATTTCATGCTAATTTCCTAGTTGAAAACGTTAAACCGAAAACACAAGTGCTGGCAACGCTATAATGGAGTGCTATAATGGCAGACGTTGTTTGTGAGTGAGTGTGTGTGTGTGCAGAAAAATACCGGGAGGGGAACTTGTCTAGACATCATGGTTCATAGAAAAACTACTAGAAATCTCTCGATGTTTCACACTTCTATATAAAGAGGGAGCTGACGCAACCAGAAGTCAGTTTTATTTAGAAAGTGATAGTGTGAATATTGAATAAACGTAATTGAGTTGAGTTCGAATAAAGTGTATATCGAAAGTAGATACTGAATAAAAGTGGTAGAATGAAATTGAAAGGTAGAGTTTTATTTTTGCGAACTAAGCGCACGTTACAATATTATTATATTTCAAATAAAATGGAAAATATAAAAAGTAAACAGTTCGCAAAGCTATATAAAACTGTAAGATTTATTTATTTATGAAGGATACCACTACAAGTTTTTGAGAAAATTTCATACAAATATTTTCAGGGGAAAAAGATTAGGAAATATTTAAAATTTATACTGCATTTTATGAGTTTCTTAAGTTAATCCTCAAAAGATTTCGAGAAAATTTGTAGTAAAAAAATAAATATACTTTAGATATTTTTCGAAGTCCCAGCTCCGAGCTCCGAGAAAAAAAAACAAACCCAAGTTGTATCCTTTCGCGATTTTTACTCTGGTCCCGAAGAACAAATTTGTTCACTGAAGCCAAAAGTGGATCATAGTCCTCACAATTTATTTTGAATCTGTAGCTTGTACATTTCTAACATATATATATACACTGGACTAAGGCTTAGCTTAAACTATAGCTCAAGGGAAAGGCTGTCAAAGTGAAAAACTCAAAACGCAACTTAAAGCCAATTTTTTTCTATTCCCACTTCGGAAGTTTAAAAAGTGTCAATCTGGAAGGCAAATGCCAAAACAATATGTAGATTGAGATATTTGCAAAATTTGTGGTCACTATACGAGTTTTTATAAAATCAATAATAAATCTGAATGTCTAATATTATGTAACATCAAATTTTTTTGAGGTATGGTTAAGAGAAATATAATTTTTCACTCATAAAAGTTATTGCACGAAAATGCCTGAATCTTAAATTTCAAAACAGCAGGAACCGTACTCAAAAACTTCTTTACAAAAAGCACTTCTCGTGTTCTTGAGTACGGTTGCAAGTTTGGTCATAAGTGACAAAATGAGGCCATTGTTTTTTTACTTGGTCGCATGGTCCTTTCTTATCCCACTTGGTCCTTTTTTCAACGAAACGAAATAGAAAAACACTTCATTTTAGGTTCTCAAAAATGAATTGTATGCAAAAAGCAGTTTTCTTATCGTATGAATGTTAAAAGTTCATTTATAAGTTCGTTCCTCCAAGCCTTTCAAAATTTCGGAGAAGAGGCCAACTAACATAACAGTTTTGCAAGCATAACTTCTTCCAGGTCTATAGTATGTCATTCTTGCTCATAGTCTAAGTTGAGTGTAAAAAAGTAAGTTTTTCAGATCCCCAGAAATGGCAGCGGTTCTTTCAATATGTTTGCTTTGTCGTAATTTCGGGCCTTGTTGGCTTTCCACCCTGGCATGATTTTTCAAGGCTTTGGCACAAAATCTGAAGCTCATACCTACCATGACATTTCTGTATATTTAAATATTGAATATGTAACTATAGTTACCACAAAAAAATGACTTCGCAGACAATGCTTTAGATATAATTTAAATAAGAGTAATCACCACATTATTTTCAGCTCAAAACCAGTTTGAAATCCGAAAATAAAGTGGTGTTAAGATGGTGGTGGCAAGAGAAGCAATGGTTTTACTTCTTGTTCTTTATTCCTCTAAGCTTTTGACTTATTTAATTCTTATGTCACTTGCTAGATTATGACTTAATGAAGTTTTAATTCACAAACTAGCAACCGTGAAATAAATACCTACATCGAAATCTGAATCCTAATTCGATTCGATTATCCGAACCTAAAAATAAAAATGAATCTTTTGAACACATCCATTGCGAAAAAAAATTAAAGTGTCATTTGTTTGTTTATTTCGAAAATCAAAAATTGAAATGTGGCAAATAAATTGAGAATCGATAATTAAATTGAGAAAAATAGAAATGATGTAAGGTATAAATATAATGCATGCAGACCTTTAGAATTATAAGACAAAACTATTGTAACTAGACCTTAAGAATAATGGGTGATGAGCAAACGCCATCTGCCGAAGAATAAAAGTAAGAAAGAAAGAAAGAAGAGAAAGAATGAAATAAAGCAATGGCCGGAGTTCACTTCCGCCCTGACAGAAATCAAGTAAAGACGTGTTTATTTTTAATCAAGTTTATATCTTTCAGGTGTGCGGTAATCCAAGGAGAAAAAAATGCCGAAATCAAACAGAATGGAAATTGTGAACCTTCTGCAGGATAAAGGAATTGAATTTCCACAAACAGCTACTATAGCACAACTGCGTTCATTACTAAATGACGCACAAGTTAATACAGGAACAATTGATGACACTGCCGAAAAATATGCCGATTCCGCTGCCACAACTGACGCCATTGCTGTAAAAGGTGCCGAACATGCTGCTCCTGCCGCCAAAGTTATTGTTCCCGCTGCCTCTACTGCCACTGCTGCTCATCCTGCTGAATGTGATGAAACTTTATCTACCGCTGTACCTGCTGCCCGCACTGCTGCTTCTGCCGCCAAAGTTATTGTTCCCGCTGCCTCTGCTGCCACTGCTGCTCATCCTGCTGAATGTGATAAAACTTCATCTATCGCTGTACCTGCTGCCTACACTGCTGCTTCTGCGGCCAAAGATTATTGTTCCCGCTGCCTCTACTGCCACTGCCGCTCATTCTGCTGAATGTGATGAAACTTCATCTATCGCTGTACCTGCTGCCTACACTGCTGCTTTTATCGTCGACATTCCTACACACGAATCTGATTATGAGCTGGCTGCTCTTGAGGAGCAGATAAATATCCTCAAAAAGAAGAAGGAACTCCTGACACTCACACGTCAGTTTGAACAAATGACGTCCGAGCCTGTAAATCGTGTTCGTGTCGACAACATCGTTCGAGTTGTCCCAAAGTTCAGCGGTGACCGTATGTCAGGTTACGATGTCAAACATTTCATAAATGACCTGGAGCAAATCTGCAAAACATACCGATGTGACGAGGCGTTTATGTATATACACTCATGGTCACACAATTAAGTCATTTTTATAAAATTAGGTTTACATATCCATATATTAAGTACAAATTACAAAGAAAGCAAAATTTGTTCAAATTCTAAATATTTACAATCACAATCATTAAAAAAACCAAAGAAAATAAATTCCACTATAACAATAGTCATTTCTTTAACAAAAAATCAATAATATATAAAATAAGTGTGGCCATATAATTAAGTCACATGAAAAAAACAAGCAAAATATGATAAAAAACATAGTTTTTTTAACCGCACAGTTGATATTTCGTAGGATAGCCTTTCTGTTTCGATACGGCGGATATTCTCCTTGGCATGGAGTCCACCAAACCTTTCCATTGCTCTACGCTACTATTTTTCCACTTTTTCTGCAAAATACTCCAAAGAGAAGTCTTGCTGGTTGGTTTTTTTCCGCAACTTTTTTTTTAGCATGTCCCCAAATTTTCAATAGGGTTTAAGTCCGGTGACCCGGACGGTACGGGTGCCGAGACTATCGGCTCCGTGGCTGAAAGGGGAGGACCTCCTTCGAGCTCCGGAAACACTCCTTCCCTTCCCCAAGTTGTAGGCGTAACTGTGACTTACAGTGGGGCAAACAACGAAAGGGAGTCCAATCCCCCTAACCCCAAAGTTGAAGGCGAAACTGTGACTTACAGTGGAACTGATAACAAAAGGGTCTCTAATCCCCCTAACCCCCTAGTTGAAGGTGAAACTGTGACTTACAGTGGAACTGAAAACGAAAGGGTTCCCAATCCTCCTAACCCCCAAGTTGAAGGTGAAACTGTGTCTTACAGTGGAACGGACAACGAAGGGCGTCCCAACATACCTACATTCCCAAACCACAAAGAAAGGCGGAACGCGGAGAAAATTGCGAAGGTGTTAGGTGCGGTACCTAAACCTAAGCTGGATTCAACGCAATCTGCCAAACTTGAGTGGGCAATGAAAATCATTGCAATAAATGAGAAAAACAGCAAAGACTCAACGTCTAAGCGCCAACGCTCGTTCGAGCAGTCAACCCCGAACGCCAAAAGGCCTAAGGTGCAAAAACCAAGCACCCTCAGCTCCAAAAAAGACATGTCGTACAGTGACGCACTGAAGGACAAACCCATTTTCGCTGTCATTGACAGGAGTAACGCGGATGGTGCGATCTCTTTCGATCAATGGGCGATCATCATGAACAAGCTCCAGGCCTCCTACTGGACTCTTATGATGGAAAACCCAGGGGAACCTGCCATCTTTGAGGACGCAGGATGGTATCAGGGGCGAGTCAGGTTAATCGCGTTTGATGGAGAGAGATCGCGCGATCTGTATAAGCTTGCGATAAGCAGGTTAGAGGGACTCTGGCCTGGTGCTAAGATTGAAGTCGTGTCAAGGGAGGATATCCCCTGCAGGCCTAGAGCTCGCGCCAGATTACCAGCAGAACTCTCCTGCAAAGAAACCATCATGAAAATGATTCAATTCGGCAATCCAACCCTTCCTACCCATGACTGGAAAGTCGCGAAGCTGGAAGAGCCGGAGGGTCACTATAGATCGGCTATAATAGTCATCAATAAGGACTCCCTAGCTCCCCTGGCTGAGACAAAAGGCATGATTCGGTTCGGCTGGTCAAATATTGCCTTGAAAATATATAAAAAAGATGAGGAGCATAACATCGCTCCATCTCCGGCAACACAAAGTGCGTCTTCAGTGGAAGAACCCGCAGGGCAAGTCGACCCTCCACCCATGGAGATAGACGAGCTCGGCACATCCTCTGCTGAAACGTATGACAAAAAACGTGATATCCTCAACGAATATCCGGATTTTCTCAGATAGTCAAGCAGCCCTCAAATCACTCGGCGCTGTTTCTACAAACTCAGTAACCGCCCTTAACTGTCGCCTATCTCTTAGGGAGATGGCTGAACAGTTCAATATTCACCTTATTTGGGTGCCGGGGCACAGAGATATCGTGGGTAACTGCAAAGCCGATGAACTCGCCAGAGAAGGAACCGTTCTACCGATCTCAACCAGCAGGTTGAATATTGGTATACCAATCGCTACATGTAAACTTATGCTAAAGCAAGAGGCTATGGATAAAACAAATCATAGGTGGTACAATATCACCACGTGCGCGGCAACAAAACGGATATGGCCAGGTCTAGATCCAAAACGCACAAGACATTTGTTATCTATTGCCAGATTGCAAATTAGCTCCGTAATCAATGTCATCACCGGACATTGTCTGATAGGAAGACACGCCATAAGACTTGGCGTTCCCTCAAATGACTTCTGCAGAAGTTGCTTAGATGAGGAGGAGGAGGAGACAATCCCACACCTCCTCTGCTCATGTCCGGCACTCTCTTCTAAAAGAAAGCGGCATCTAGGAAAATATTTTCTTGATGATCCAAGCGATCTGGCACACACAGATCCCCTGTATATCCTTCGCTTTATTAAAAGCTCCAAATGGTTTTGTTAAGTGAGGTACTCCCTCGCAAAATAACTATGGTATCACAATGGACCTAATATTGGTCTAAGTGTGTCAGTTTGTTTTCCTGACAGCCATTTTAACCTAACCTAACCTAAGTCCGGTGACATTGCTGGCCACCCCAAAACATTCACTTTACGCTCTTCAAGGAAAGATTTCACAACTCTTTACTTGTGTTTGGGGTCATTGTCGGGCTGAAAGATCCATCATTGGGGTAATTGGTTCTGGGAGTCGCCGAGAAGATTTGTCTCCAGTATGTCCCGGTAGTCAATACCTGTCATTTTACCGTTTATTTGACACAGCGGACCAACACACCATGGCTTGTGAAGCACGCCCAAACGATTATAGAATTGCCGCCATGCCTAAAGGTCTTTTTGGTGTATCTTGGGTTCAGCTCAGCATTTCTCATCAACAAACATTGTGTTAGGTGAAGGTCAACATTATGGAAATGATGGCAAACCGTATGTTAGACGTCCCAGAAATGCTGAGCTGAACCCAAGATACACCAAAAAGACCTTAACGGACTTAAACCCTATTGAAAATTTGGGGACATTCTAAAAAAAAAAAGTTGCGGAAAAAAACCAACCAGCAAGACTACTCTTTGGAGTATTTTGCAGAAAAAGTGGAAAAATAGTAGCGTAGAGCAATGGAAAGGTTTGGTGGACTCCATGCCAAGGAGAATATCCGCCGTATCGAAACAGAAAGGCTATCCTACGAAATATCAACTGTGCGGTTAAAAAAACTATGTTTTTTTATCATATTTTGCTTGTTTTTTTCATGTGACTTAATTATATGGCCACACTTATTTTATATATTATTGATTTTTTGTTAAAGAAATGACTATTGCTATAGTGGAATTTATTTTCTTTGGTTTTTTTTAATGATTGTGATTGTAAATATTTAGAATTTGAACAAATTTTGCTTTCTTTGTAATTTGTACTTAATATATGGATATGTAAACCTAATTTTATAAAAATGACTTAATTGTGTGACCATGAGTGTATGTCTTCGAAGTTTGTTGGCTGGTGCTGCTGCCGATTGTGCTAGCCAAAGTGAGGCGCGTGACTATAAGGGATTGAAAGCAGTTTTGACCAAGGAATTTGACCAAGTGTTCAGCTATATCGAGGTGATTAATCGACTACGCAAGCGCCAATGGAACCGCAGCTCCGAGGACATGCATCATTACATCCTCATTATGAATGGTTTGGCTAGACATAGCCAGCTAAGAGAACACGAAGTCGTTGGCATGCGTCTGCGAGCCGAAGATGCCACTTTACTATTAAGCGGAACGTCTACAATCGACCAACTAAAAGTCGCAGTTGGAATACATGTGATCGCATATCGGATCATATCAAAGAAAATGCTGCAAGTCGTTTCCGATCCCAGACAGGCGCTTCAAGTAACGCTCCTAAGGCTATTCAACAGAAGAAACACCAAAACGTCGAGCAGCCTCGCTGCTTTAACTGCAGCAAATTGGGACATTATCAGAGTAAATGTCCATACGAAGAAGCTGATGTAACGCAGTCTGGTTGCTGCTGTTGACGATGGAAATTTTGCCAGAGAAGAATCTGATACAGATTTTATTGATGCTGTTAATTATGTAAGTGTTGCTTTTAATCTTAAGTCTGTCGAGCACTGCAAATTTACGAGTTTTTTCTCTTTGTTTGATACCAGTAGTCCAGTTAGCTTTGTTCGACATTCAATGCTCACAAGAAATGTTTTCAACGAGAAACATGAAACATCATTCCGTGGTTTGGGAAATAAATCCCTCTCATCATTCGGCCGTATCAGTTGCATTATAAAATTCAAGAACTTGTGCTTCCAGCACGAATTAATAATCCTTCCAAACGAGGAAATGAATATACCACTTATTTTAGGAAGAGACTTCTTAAACAAATGTTATATTGTTTTGTGTTTAAAGAATAATAAAGATGTTTTTGAAACCGATGATACGGACGAATCCGAATTTATAAACAAAAACTCGTATTTTTGTATTGCCGGAAAAGATAGGATTTCATCAGCCATTCTCAGTTGTTCAAATAATATTATGAATATTGATGATAGCGTTGTGTCGAATGGGCAGATGAGTGGGTTATTTGATAGTGTCCAATTTTGCGATAGAAATTGTTATGACTCGATGTATAAATCGGTTTCTCCTGACGTGTGCACAATTCAATTACGCGAGCAAGATGAAATTGAGATGCATTTAGATAGAAATAAGTCATTGACGGATAATAGTATTCAGATTATTAAGCACACTATTTGTGAAGAGTATTTATGCCCAGTTGATTTAGAAGTAAAACCGCATTATTCCGAAATGCATATCAGACTTACCAATAATACGCCTTTCCATACGATGCCTAGACGCCTTTCGTATTTTGAGAAAGTAGAGGTACAGAAAATATTAGACGATTTGTTGAAGCAAGGGGTCATTAGGCCGAGTCAGTCCCCACACGCGTCTGCCATTGTTCTAGTAAAGAAAAAATAAGGAGAGATTCGTTTGTGCGTTGATTTTAGAAATCTTAATAAGATCACAGCATGGGATTATTATCCACTGCCGTTAATAGAAGATTGTTTAGGTTATTTAGGAGGGAAAAAAATATTTCTCCACCCTAGACCTTAAGAATGGATTTTTCCACGTAGCAATGGCACCCGATTCGATCCAATATACTTCTTTTGTCGTACCAAATGGACAGTACGAGTATACGCGTATAGCGTTTGGTTTAAAAAACGCCCCAGCTGTTTTCCAACGTTATATATGTGAGATTTTTGCTGATTTTATTTCTTCTGGACAAATTTCGGTTTATATTGACGATATTGTTTTGGCCACTATAACACTTGACGAGCATGTAGCATTATTAAAAAGGGTTTCGCGACGCATGGCTGAAAAGGGGTTGATCTTACGACTTTCTAAGTGCAGATTCGCTTATGAACGAATTGAGTATCTCGGCTATTTAGTTACCTCAGAAGGTATACGTCCAAATGATGACCATGTTGAAGCCATAAAGAAGTTGCAAGTACCTCGGGAATTCGAAAGAACTGCGAACTGTTTTGGGTATGTTTAGTTATTTTAGAAAATTTATTGAAGGGCATAGTAAGTTGACCAAACATTTGTCAGAATTAACCTGTCAAGGAGCAGTTTTTTCCATAACCCCTGTTCGGGAAGATGCTTTTAATGTATTGAAAAATAGGCTTATAAATAGTCCGGTTTTAGCAATATATGATCCATCAAAAGAAACGGAGTTGCATTGTGATGCCAGTTCTTTGGGTTTTGGGGCCGCTCTTATGCAGCGACAAAGTGACGGGAATTTTCACCCTGTATCATACTTTTCGAAGACGGCGACCGCCGCTGAACAACGTTATCATAGTTTTGAACTGGAGTCATTGGCCATAGTGTATGCCCTTAGGCGCTATCTAGTTTATTTAGAAGGCATAAAGTTTAAAATTGTGACGGATTGCAATTCACTTAAGTTAACTTTAGAACGGGAACGAATGAATACTAGAATTGCAAGGTGGGCCCTTGAATTGCAGTCATATGACTACACCCTGCAACATCGCCACGGTGTTTCAATGGGGCATGTAGATGCCCTAAGTCGATTGCACTCTAAGTCAGAGGGACAATCAAATTCAATAAAAGAGCCTACCGATGTAAACGGTATTGTGGCTGCTGTCGAATCCGATTGTTTTGATCCCGGGGCAATTCAGGGTATCTTATGTCGCACTATACATCTAACCGATGATAACGATGTCTGTTTCAGAATTCAACTTACACAGGGTCGAGATGAACGTATTGTCAAAATACGTGGCGAGTTAGAAGAAGGACCGGTTCCAGGTTTTGATATGAAAGATGGTCTAGTATTTAAGGTCAATTAAAAATGTAGGAATCTGTTATACGAAGCCAGAGAAATGGAAGAAAACGTGATAAGATTGATCCATGAAAAGTTAGGTCACATGGCAGTGGACAAAACTTTGGAGGGTCTTCGAAAGCATTATTGGTTTCCTGGTATGAGGGAAAAGATCGGTAACTTTATAAGCAACTGCATTCGGTGCATCATGTATGCTGCTCCCGTTAGGGCATCCGAGAGAACGTTGTATAGTATAGTGAAGAAACCTGAACCGTTCGATACTGTGCACGTGGATCATTTTGGACCGTTGCCGTCTGTATTCGAAGAGAAAACATATACTGTTAGTAACTGATGCTTTCACTAAATTTAATAAGTTATACGCTGTAAATTCTACCAGTTCTAGGGAGATTCAAGCTTGTCTTGAAAAATACTTTCAATACTATAGTCGTCCGAGACGTATTATTTCCAATCAGGGCACGTGTTTTACGAGTATAGAATTTGCTGGTTTCCTAAAGAAACACAATATTGAGCATGTAAAAATAGCAGTAGGATCTCCACAGGCAAATGGTCAAGTAGAACGAGTAAATCGGACATTGAAATCGATGTTAGGGAAACTTTGTGAACCGATCGATCATGCTGATTGGGTTCAGATACTTCCTGAAGTAGAATTTGGGTTGAACAATTCAAAACACAGTTCAACGAAACATTCACCAAGTGAACTGTTGTTTGGGATAGTACAGAGAGGTAAGATTATCGATGAACTCTCCGAATATTTAGACGCATGCTTCAATTTAGGAGAAGAGCGAGATTTGGTGGCCATGCGTGCCAGTGCTCATGAGGCGATTCAAAAGTCCCAAACATATAATGAAAATTATTTAGCTAATCGGAGTTCGCCGGCAAAGGTCTATTCTGTAGGTGATTTTGTTGTAGTTCGAAATGTCGATGTCACGCCAGGAGTAAACAAGAAACTAATTCCGAAATATCGCGGTCCGTATGTAATACACAAAATATTGGGTAATGATCGGTATGTAATACGAGATGTGGATAACTGTCAAATAACGCAACGTCCGTATAATAATGTCGTCGAGGCCGCTCGCATACGGAGATGGATTGCGATAAAGAATGATAACGTTACTGAGAATGGTTGTACGAGCGACACCATATTGATTTAGTCTAAAAAAAAAAATTATAATAAATAGGTATATCGAGGTCGATTTGTTTTGTAGGTCGGCCGAGGTTGTAAGGTATAAATATAATGCATGCAGACCTTTAGAATTATAAGACATAACTATTGTAACTAGACCTTAAGAATAATGGGTGATGAGCAAACGCCATCTGCCGAAGAATAAAAGTAAGAAAGAAGAGAAAGAAAGAATGAAATAAAGCAATGGCCGGAGTTCACTTCCGCCCTGACAGAAATCAAGTAAAGACATGTTTATTTTTAATCAAGTTTATAATGAAAAATAAAAGGTATGCATTTATATTCTTCTGATTACAAATGTTTTTTAAATGTTTTTTATCTTTAGAACATAAGTACCAAGTGTTCCAACATTGAAAGTAAAATTGAAAGTGAGCTTGCTAAACTTGCCAAAAAATCGTTTTATTGAGACTCGCAAGTGAAGTGAATATAAGTGAATATAGAAATTCTCAATAAAACGCGGCTACTGTCGTAATTTTCCACAGTAAGAACAGGGATGGCATTGCTGTGGATTAATAGTTTCCAGCTTTGAAAATAAGATTCGCGACGAAAAAGAAAAGGCAGGCCAAAACACTCCTGGTTCAAGCAAATGCAAAAACAGCAGCATTTGGTTGGCCTCAGACATGGAACAACCCAAAACCGGGAGGCTTGCCGTGAGGTCAACGCGGCGTACCCCACAGGCGGATCACTAGTGTGAAACTTCAAGATCACTACTCGTAACGCCGGAAATGGAAAAGAAGAAGAAGAAGCTTTGAAAATAAGATGGCACCACCTTTGATATCAGTTCATCAAAGCTTCACGTCCTTGTGTTAAAATGTGTGTTTAATGACCTGCTCTAGATCGATCTAGAGCAGAAAAAACAGCTTTTTGGGGTTTAATGACAATTTTTCTACTCCGAGAAAGAACTTTTTGTGTTTAAGGACCTGCTCTAGATCACTTTAGAGCAGCATTTTCTGCACTTACTTTTGAGTAAGAGTAGATTGGAGCAAAGTGTCAAAATCAGCTGTTGACATTTGTTTAAAATATTTTTGTTTATATTTTGCGTTTTGCAATCTATTTGAAATCGAATTCAACTTAAAATCAATTGAATTAACATCGCATGTCAGTTTAGTTTTGATTCCAATGTTTACGAATATAGATTTTTATTATAATAGGATACCAAACATTATTTTTTCGAACTATGTAAGGTCACAAAATGTTTGTTGCATTCTCTTTAGCTGAGTTTTGGAAACAGCTGACTCTGCTCTAGGTTGTCTGACATTTTTCATGTTTCTTGCTCTGCTCTGAGCTGCGCTGCACTGCTTTTTTCTCACTAAAAACATTTAAAAAAGGGATATTTGCAAAGAAATTTTTTCTCTCGATTAAAAATTAAAGAAATAAAAACTATATTCTTATTGAATTTTTGCCCTGTTTTTCACCTGGTGGTGTATATATTTGGATTAGGATTTTGCACTAGCTCTTTTTTGCTGAAACTGATAGCTTTCCTCATGGAATTATTTGACTAAGAAATATTGAACAATGCAAGCAAAATACAAATCAAACAAACAAACAAAGCAGTAAACAATTATAAAATGGAAAGATATATGTATGAAAATCATACATTCTCCAATAAAAAACTCATGTTTGGGACTAGCAGTACGTGTTTCAACTTAATTTAATTTGGGTTGTGTTTATTAACGCGGTAATATTATAGTTCAATTTCACGGTTTTGTAATTAGAATCCCTTAGTAGAATCTTTCTTAACCTATCGAAAAGACTGGTCAATAGTGTAAGATTGCTTTATCATAAGTTTGGATAAAAAATAAATTGATTCATTAAATAGTAAAAAAAAGAGTTGTAAGAGAGAATCTGATGTATGGAAAATAAGAAAAAAAAATATAAATTCATACCTGGCTTTGCATCGTTATTCATTTGATAGAACAAATAAGGAAACAAACCCGGTATGATTTTGATTTTGTCTCATCTTGAATTTCACAGAGAGCTTTGAAAAAAAAAAACAGCAAGCTTTGAAGTTGAGCACCATCTTGTTGCTGAAAATATAACTGAAAACACTGTGTATAGATCGTTTTTTTAAAGTCCAATACCAATTTTCTTTCGTATTGATTTCTGGGCTCAGTCTTGCAGTTTTGAATTTCTGTTGAAACAGTTGTGGAGCTGTTGAAAAAATGAATTTAGAAGAAATTAATGATTTGTTGAACATGATACCTAGTCTTGCAGTAGTTTCATAAAAACTACTAAAAGCACCAGAGTTTGGGCCCAGATATATCTTCCGCACCAGCTCCACTTTCTTCGATTTTTCCATTTCACGAAACTCTTTAGAAAACTGAGTTCGCAAAGTGTGTATTTTTCTTTTTATCAAATTTATATGAATCAATGGATCATACAATTTCAATGAATCTAAAACAACTTGAAAAGCATCTGCTTTCTTAACCCGGTTTATATATTCGGGGTATCAGGGATCGTATAATATTGAATTTAGTTCGTAGTGAACCATTAACTCATAAGTCAATTCCATTAAACACTTGAATTCTTCTGCCATAATACAAAGTGATTTCCCAACAACTAAGTTCAAGTCAAGAATAAAGCAACTACGAAAAACAACGAATAGAGCTAAAGAGAAACATGATAAAATGCATGACAAATGTTTTTATCTCGATTTTTTTCTCGCTTGCACTTGATTCATGCACGAGAGAAATGTGTCGTGGAATAGTGGACTTTAAAATGTTTCACTTTGCAAGTTTTCAAATTATGACCCAAAACTAAAAGTAACAATTTAATTTGTTAAAATACCCATACATTTTTCACTTTGCGAAAGAACATCAAAAACTGCGAAGTGTAAAGTCGGGGACTTTTCATTTTTAATGAAACATTTTGCACTTTTACTTTGCAGTAGAGTTATTATTTCGAAAAGTTGCAAAGTGCAAAGTGGTTGGTGTAATAGGGCCCAGGTTTGCTTGACAACCCTATGTGTGTTATTACACTCAGACGGTTTTGGAAAGACGCAAATAAGTGCAAAAGAGAAAGTAGGTGAAATAGAAATACTTTAAAAAGTCTCAACCCGCAAAGTTGTGGGTTGAGGATTGTTAAACTGTCTTGGATGGTTTTTGACGTTTCTTTTTCTTGTCTTTCTTGTCGTTGCTTTTTTGTATCTTCTAATGTTCCTTAGTAAAGAAGTAGTATGTCGTCGGATAATTTCTTTCATTTTCCATGTATTTTCCGTATTCGTGATGTCAGTAATCATTGCTGCAGAATCTAATTATTAAATTATTTACCACTTCAAATGACATTTTGCCTCTCATGAGTTTTTTGTTATTGATAATTAAAAAAATGCAGCTTAGCCTCTTTGAATATTTTTTCACTTTGACTCGCGTGAGAGCAAAAAATGAAAGAGAAGTGTCAAAAAACACGCATTCGAAAAACATCTGAGTGTAATAATGCGAGATTGACGGGATGAGGGTTCAAAAGAAAATATACGAAACACGCAGCATACAGAAAGTCTGAATGAAATACGGATCTTTTAGTAGTCAAAAAAGTCTGTTTTCAGTTCTTAAAAAAATTGTAAACCTAGGGCTTCAATGAACAAACCTTTTCTCCAAGTTTGAAATGTGTTTATATCAGCCGAGTTTTATTGGGAATCTATATTCACTTATATTCAATTAAGCAAAATATCGCAAAACATCGCTCATTGAAAAACAACAACTCCTAAGTGAATAGCGTAAGTGAACAAAAATAACTCACTTACTTAAGTGAACAACCGGGATGGTTGGTAAATTTCTTTTTTGGAACCCAGAGGTTTGGCAGTTTTTGGGATGTGTTCGTTAATATTTCTGATTTTCGACAACAGATTCAATAGGCGTGTTTTATTGAAATTCTATGTGCACTTATGTGCACTTCAGCAAAACATCGCTCATGGGAAAACAACAACTCCTTATGTCAGTAGCCTAAGTGCACATAAATATCGCAGTAAGCTAACTGCACAACAGGGATGGTTGGTAAATTTCTTTTTTTGGCACCCAGAGGTTGGCAGTCTTTGGGTTGTGTTCGTTCATATTTCTGATTTTCGACAACAGATTGAATAAGTCTGTTTCTTTACTTTTTGTGCACAGAAATTTTTTTTTTAAGGAAAGGTTGTAAAATTCTTTCAGAAACTCTCTGAAAGAGCGTATTTGTCTTAAAAGTAAGGAAACGCCTTGAACAAAACATTCGCAGCAACGCAACGCTTGGAAAAACGTCTGTTTGGCAGTTGTGGTATTGGTTTTGGCTGTGCACGATTTCTGTCCACAGAAATTTTGGTGGCGGAAATCCGCAGGACGGGGAAATTTTTTTACTCTCTCGAGAGCACTCTCTTTTGTGCACTGTTACGAAAAATCGGAACGGGATTAGACTGACTTTCGCCGAATTTCGGTGCATTTCGTGCGAATTTTCAGTAAAGAAACACACCTAATAGCTAATAGATGAGTCAGGTGGTGACTTGGTGGGGACATAAATAGACACGCAGTTACTAACACACACACACACACACACACACACACACACACACACACACACACACACACACACACACACACACACACACACACACACACACACACACACACACACACACACACACACACACACACACACACACACACACACACACACACACACACAAAGAAAGTTTCGCAATCGGTCAGAAAAAAATAACATCAGACAGAACACATAAGAACATCAGAACCAAGGCAACCAAAAACATGAGTCACAAAATGAATCTAATTGAACACAGCCATTACAAAAAAAAAATTAAAGCGACATTTGTTTTGTTTACATCGAAAGGAAAAAGTTGAAATGCGGCAAATAAATTGAGAATCGAGAATTAAATAGAGAAAAATAGAAATGGAAAGTAAAAGGTTTGCATTTATATCCTTAGAATGCAAATTTTTAATGTTTCTTATCCTTAGAACAAGTGCAAAGGGTACCAACACTGAAAGTTAAAATTGAAAGTGAACTTGCTAAGTGAATATAACCAAAAATCGTTTTATAGATAAGTGCACATAAGTGCACATAGAAAATTTTCAATAAAACGCGCCTAATAAGTCTGTTTCTTTACTTTGTGCACAGAAATTCACAATCTGTCATATTTTAAGGAGTAGTTGTAAAATTCTCTCACAAACTCTCTGAAAGAGCGTTATTGTCTTAAAAGTAAAGATACGCCTTGAACAAAAAATTCGCAGCAACGCAACGCTTGGAAAAACGTCTGTTTGACAGTTGTTGTATTTGTTTTGGCTGTGCACGATTTATGTCCACAGAAATTTTGGTGGCAGAAATTCGCAGGGTGTGGAAATTTTGTACTCTCTCGAGAGCACTCTTTTTGTGCACTGCTACGAAAAATTGCTTTGCTGGAACGGGATTAGTCACATGCTAGCTTATGACTTCTGACCACAGAGGAGATACAAGAAGAGGCAAAACCACACACACACCACGGCATCCGTCATCAAAGTGACTTTACAAACATCACTTTATTTTCAGCTTTCAAAACCAGTTTGAAATCCGAAAATAAAGTGGTGTTAACGCCTGGTCTCCCCATGCTTTAAATCTATCGCAGCTTTTACAGCAGCCTTTGAATATCGCAAGTGGAGACCATTATAGCAGCTCTATTTTCATAGCCTGCGATAGATAGCATTCTTTAATCGCAGGGTATCCATCGCAGCTATTAAAGCAGAAGGAACTGTCATCTGCATAGGTTTTTCTACCATTTTGTTACTTCGCTGTTATGTTTGGTATGAAAAGTATGCTATACAAAATGCCCACAACACAAAATTTGTCAGTTGCTCTGCTTTTTTGTGTCTGTCATTTTCCTGCTTTCTGCTATGGATTTAAAGCAAGTGGAGACACAGCGTAAGAAGGTGGTGGCAGAAGCAATGGTTTTCCCTCTTGTTCTTTATTCCTCTAAGCTTTTCATTTATTCACTTATTTAATTCATAAGTCACTTACTAACTTATGACTAAATAAGTTTTTAATTCACAAACTCGCAACCCTAAAATATATACCTGTATCGAAATCTGAATCCTAATCCGATTCGATTACCCGATCCTAAAAATAAGAATGAAACTTTTTGAACACAGCCATTGCGAAAAAAATTAAAGTGACATTTGTTTGCTTACCTCGAAAGTAAAATGTTGAAACGCAGCAAATAAATTGAGAATCGAGAATTAAATTGAGAAAAATAGAAATGGAAAATAAAATGTATGTATTTGTATTCTTCTGAATGCAAATTTTTAATGTTTCTTATGCTAAGAACAAGTGCCAAGGGTACCAACATTAAAAGTAAAATTGAAAGTGAACTTGCTAAGTGAATATAGCCAAAAAATCGTTTTATTGTGAAGTGAATATAAGTGAATATAGAAAATTCCCAATAAAACGCAGCTATCGTACATTACATATAGCACCCAAGATCAAACTTCCAAGTCGTTCACATTTTTATTTTTCTTCAAAAATATTTTAATAATATAATAAAATAATTTAAATTAACTATGAACTCAAATCGATGCTGCTTTAGAGAAACTGATTAAGAAATGAAATGCTTATGTTTGTTGAAACAAAGAAAGATGAACTTTTCAAACTACCTACTTTCCCTTGGTTTGTAAAAGACATATAGCTTTTTCGTACTTTTAAATTTAATTTGACTTGATATGCAAATTAATTTTAAAAAGCTTAGGTACGTGCTATACAATAATTTTTTGAAATATACTTTTGGTGGTGTTATTTGCCTTGAAAGATCGAAACATTCTTTTAAATTTATTATACCTATGTAGACATGTTTCATAAATATGCACCTACATACATACACTTGGAATGTATTGATATTAATAGCTACCAAAATGTTTACCACTACATCACTTAATTTTTGAGTAGAATATCTGCAATTTAGAAGAAAAATCATTATGTGTGTAGGTATTTGGCGTATAACTCGACATGGCAGTAAATATGAATACAATGTACCTATGGGCCATATCTCTTTCCCCAAAATAAAATCAATATTTTCAAATACAAGCCCTCGATGCTTCAATTTTATTTCTTATGACTTTCTATTTGCATTTTAGCTACGCAATATTTTACTATTCTCTTTTATAAAGTTCTGTTAAAATTATCACACTGACTTACCAGATCCTTATACAGTTCTTTGCTGATAGCTGGTGTTAGTTTGAGAAGTCCCACAAAAATAAAAAAGAGTCCCAGCAGTATAGATAAACTTCTCAAAACAATTGTATTTGATGTTGCCATTTTTATAAATTGCTTGACGTTCTCCGTTGTAATGTCTTTTTCCAATTTTCTTTTTAACTAAATTTAACTAAAAACCGCTAGTTTTCTATAAAAAGATTTGAACACACTACTTATCCCTAGAATCTTGCTTAGAGTCTATGTGCAAGGTGTGCATAATTAAAAAAAAAACTATATTTGTATGTTTTGCAAAAAACTTTTTATGTAGCTATTTGTATAAAATATATTTTTGATCAACTTTATATTTAAGAAAAGTGGTAAGTGTGCAACTCAAGTACAAATACTCAAATTTTGTTGATTTAAATTTCTTAAAAACTAATCACTCTAATGTGATGCGCTAAAACCAACAAGCCGTCACTCGTAAAATCGATTCTAAAATGTTCCATCAATAGAGAATCTCTCTTTCTGATTTTCGAAAATGATGCCAAGTAAAGATTTGAGTTGATTTTGCGCACAAACTTTATCCCACAGGTACACATTTAGAAGAGTTTTACAAGCTCAAAAATTTTCATAATGAACAAAAATGTGGTGCATACATATAACAACATCTAATTTTGCATACGTAATCAAGTAGAAATGAAAAAATATATTCTTATGTGGTATTTTGAATTAATTCATACAAATATTCGTATGTACATATTCAGCCGTATTTATAATAGCATTTTAAGCTCCACGAAACCTTAAAACACGCTCATTAATTGATAAGAACAAATATCGTATTTATAATCATTTTTCGTCAGTGAATAGGTCTGAATAGCTTAAACGCCGATATATGTTGGTGTTTTAAGCACAACTGTCATTTGATTTTGAGTATTGAGTTGTCATTCGGTGGTTTATTTACAACTTTGTGAATTATAAAAAATAGCTTAATAAAATGGAAATGTACCTACTCAAATTGTATTTTGTATTAATTTTATAAAATATTAGGATGTAGTAAATGTGTTTGTTATGGGCACCTGCAAGGAGAATTTTTGTTTATAAAAAAATTAAAATAAAAATAAACTAAAATAATACGTACAGTGTTTGTTTGTTGCATTTGTTAGGAATTCCCGATTGCTATGATGCCGCCTTGTTGTTTACAAATCAGTGTTGTTTTTGTTGTGTTGTTTCGTCCATGAACTGCATGTTCTTGTTATTGTGGTGTTGATGAGGGGTATGTGGTGTGGTTGAATGCGATGTGGACCTGAATAAATGCAAAGAAAAAAAGGTTAAAAAGGTAGTAGCAACCAGGGTTGCTTGCGCCACATTGGACGTCTGGCTTAGCAGGAGCCCAATGATGAGTACAGCGCTAGGACTGGTTGAAGGCGAATGGTGTGGTAAATGTATCTTCAACTAATCACCAAGAGCGATTAATTGGAAGATGCACTGGTAGGACCCAAACCACGGGGAAAACATACTTACCTGAAGAGACAGGAGTAGCGCTGTCTCGGGTCCTGTATTATGGATGTACATATGGTTTGTTTGTGTTGTTTTTTTTTTTTTGGTTCTGCGTCTTGTGGTGTGTAGCCTGTTATTTGTTTGGTTCGGTGGGCTTCGTCGGCGGGATCGGGAAATCTTAAAGACTTTTCGAACTGCGCAACATCGACACGCTAAGACGGAAAAGCACGTTTTGGTATTTGGCGAAACGCGAAACTCGAAATGCCATGGCTATGGCTGGCGAAAGTTTTGTCTGTGATTATCAGATTGTTTTTTTTTTTTGTGTTTTGCTGTGGATAATTGGAATTTGTTCCAGTTCAAGTCGTTCTCTCGAAGCCGACAGTAAGGTAGTGCGAAAAGCATTGCCAATTCGGATGGTTTTTGGCTTGGATAATTTAAGATCCGCCTAGATGCCACCAAAAGATTTTAATAAAACGAGTAAACTGCAAAACAGCAGAATTCAAATGTGTGGGTGGTTTTCTCCACCCAACTGCATATTATTTAGCTTGCGGTTTTCGGTGAGCTGTTATAACTTAGATCGACGGTAGTCGAAGATCAAAAGTTTAAGTGGTAGAAGAAGTTGTGTAGCACATACATGTTAATTTAAATCTCGAGAGAAAATTTTTAAAAGTGAGCTAAGAAAAAAAAAGTAAACTTAAAGTAGCGACAGCTAAAAGTGTTTTTATTTTGTGTTTTTCTTAGAGTACCAGCTGAGTGAGAAATAATAAAGAAAAACAAAAAATTTATAAAATAGAACATTTGAAGAAACACCGCGCCTCCACGGTAAGAAGGTGTTCTTATAGAAAAATTATGTGTTAAATTATATGTGGTGTGCAGTGTATATTGTCGTTGGTGAAAGTACATGTAATGTAGTTGTGTTTTATTTTGTAGATTTTACTTTGGCGGCCAGCGACACCAGACGAGTTTGTGACCGTCTGACCTTGGTGAAGTGACCCCGAGAAATTCAACCAGCACAGCGGAAAGAAAAACAGTAGCAGCCGATAGTAAACCAAAAAGGAAAGGTCAAAGGGAGGCCAGCTATAGCTGACAGACATGTTATATTATAATATAACATGTCTGTCAAATCCCCAGACATAAACAAGTAAAACTAAAAAATACAAGTGAATAGTGGGGGCTGCCGGTAAAAAGGCTCATATTTAAATTTGAAATCAATGTAAAACGATAAGCACGAACAACAAAGTGCAAATTCGTTGGGGCAGGGGCGGAGCTGCTATCAACTAACAACGCCAACGCAGCAAGAAGTCAGCCTTGGGACTTGGGAGAAGTGGTTGTTGGCAGATCTAAGGCCAACGCTAAGAATTTTTTTATATACATATGTATATAGATCTTCGGCGTGATTTTTTCGTTTTTTTTATTCTTTTGTTTATATATATATACTTTTACTTTTTTGCGCATATATTCCTTTATTTTTAGTATTAAGATTCCTTTGTGTATCGATTTGAAAGCATTTTCAAAGAAAACGAAGTACTGTTCTTTCCCATTTGAAAGCACCGAGTGAAGTAAGACGCGACGTGGAAGGGCGAAGGGTCGGGGGAATTTCTCTTCCTGTGTTTTTTTTTATTGAATGGTCCTATTGGACATCCCCTAAAGTGAGCTCCTCTAAGGCAGGGTTGCAGTAGATAATAGGGAGGGCGAATTGAAGGCCACCCATCCCCAAACGCGACAGTCCCGTACGTGCAGCGTTTTTGTCGCTGCCGATGTTTTTTTTTTTTCTCTCTTATGTCAATTGTCATTTGTCAGACTCGTTTTGCGAATTTCTTTTAGCAATAATTTCTATTACATCCAATTTATTTTCATAAACTCCTATAATAATCACAATATATTACTACAAAAGCAATATATGATTGTTGGATGTAATCAAATAGATTAGTTATTCAAAAAAAAAATCGGAGGAATCAGTGCTAAAAAAGCTAATTATTTCCAAAGACCAATGAAACAACAATGCATAGATTATTCTCTACAAAGGATATTCAACTTTCAATCTACAAAGCACAAGAACCTCATAGTAGAAATAGCAAGAAATCAATTCTGGAAAATGCAACAACATCGGATAACCAATACAGAAAGAAGTATACAATTAGACCAAAAAACAATTCCCTCCGATGATCATCGACGAAATTTCATGGTCACCTTATGGACAGCTGCTTGCATTAGCCAGCTTCGATGCTACAACTGCTATTTGGAGCAAAACATCAGGTAAGATATTGATGGCACTATTTTCTTAGAGAATATACCAAATTTGCTTTTATAGGTGAATTCGAATGCAATGCTACTCTGGAAGGTCAGGAGAACGAAGTAAAAAGCGTTATTTGGTCAAAGTCAGGATCACTACTTGCCACATGCGACGTTTGGATTTGGGAAGTTGCTGGCGATTATGAATTCGAATGTGCTACAGCATGTGGAGATGATTCCATTAGAATTTTCAAAGAAGATGAGGATTCTTCGAAAAATGAACCCACTTTTTCCTTACTCATTTCAATGAATGTCTTTCGTGGCAGCGACAATGATAAACTTACAGCAAAAGCCCTGGCAAAACTGGACAGTAGTGATGTTCCGGCTAGTGGTCCTAAGCCTCTGTGTCCTAAATCTATCCTATAAAGAAAACAGAACGAAATATACTGCTCAAAGAATATCGCATGTCAAGACGTATAGAACGCAAAGAGAACGCTGAGGCTCAAAGAGGAAAAGAAACAACAGACACATATTAAGATCAACAACCAAACTAATCTCTAAGGCAAGGATATAATTAGTGTCACAAGTTGTATTTGTATTTTATTAAGAATTTTTGCTTTTTGTTTTATGTAGAATTGGATTAAAAATAAAACAAAAATGAATTTTTGTTGTTCACATCACCTCGTGGTTTGGTTTGAATTTTTAATAACTAGTTGGTGGAACTCTTTTTGTTATTCTGTTTTTTTCTATTCGTTATCGTTTTGGGCTTTCAACCTCTGTTTTGAATGTTCAGATGCTGGGAGAAGCAGTTTGATGCTTATCTGTTTAGATAAATCAATCTCGCATATGTATGCTGTCCTTAACCAGGACGCTGTTAAAGCAAATATTAAAATAGCCTCGAGCAAAAAAAAAAAAAACGGCTTTGGAGGAAGTTGCGAGTAGGTAATTGAAAAACTCTTGAAGGCCACTGAAACAAAAAAAACAAGTTGAGGTAACTTACACTAACGGCATACCAACAGAAAAGTTGGCCCAAAAAATTTGTAAAACAAAAGTCTCAAAACACTTTCGTTTTGTTGATAAAATCAGCGTGTATTATATATATCTATTATATCTATTACATTTATTTTGAGTCATATCGATTTGTTTGAAAAGATTAGGTTTTAGCATTATCTAGTATTTACAATACACTTTGATTGTATTCCGGTCCAGCGTAATACCAAATAATAATGTTCTTAACTCTTCGTCAGCAGGATTCACATATTGTTGTTGGATCCGTCATCCGTAGGTTAAATCTAACCCCGGGGCTACACGGTCAAGATATGGTAAGCCATTTACAATACATTCGAACTGTTATATATACATAAGCTATACATAATGTATTAGTATAAAGCTCTTTTGTAATGTTAAGCTTTGAATAAACGTCAGTCGTTGTATTAAACTCAAACGAACAACAGGTGTTTCATTTGGTGGTCACAACAGTTTTTGGCGACGAGGATAAAAAAAAAATATAATAAAATAAAATAATAAAATCCAGAAATTAACAATGGCACAAGTAGTTCACGCCAATTTTCACATTGAACACTTTGATAAAAACAAAGGTAAATGGAACCGCTGGGTTGAACGCTTAGAAGGAGCATTCGACATATTTAAAGTGGAAGCTGGACAGAAAAAAAACTTTTTATTGCATTACATGGGTCAGGAGTCTTACGATATACTCAGCGACAAACTGTCACCACTGAAACCGAAAGATAAGGATTATGCAGAAATCGTCGAATTGCTGGAAAAACACTACAATCCAGAACCATTGGAGATTGTAGAAAACTTCAAGTTCCACCACAGAAAACAGCAAGAAGGCGAAAGTGTGTCTGACTACCTGGTAAATTTAAGACGTTTGGCGGCAACTTGCAACTTTGGTACTTATCTGGAAACGGCCCTAAGAAACCAGTTCGTTTTTGGGCTAAGAAGTAAACACGTGCAAAATCGTTGCTTGGAAAAAAAATCACTAACCTTGGATTTAGCCCTGGACATTGCTAAGGGGATTGAGCTTTCAGAAGCAGGGGGAGCTATGATTGGTAAAAGCGAGAAGGAGACGGCAGCAGTCTACAAGGTAGAAACGGCATCTGCAGCAGCGGTAAAACAATCGAACGCTTCTCCAAATCCAACAAATGGAAATTATCGTAATAACCGTTTTAATAATTACAACAAACGGAGCTTGCAGTGCAATAGATGTGGAGGTATGCATGCTGAAGCGGATTGCTTTCATAAAGAAACTGTGTGTTCATTTTGCTCAAAAAAAGGGCACCTGAAAAAATTTTGCTATAAATTTAAAAATATTAATAAGAATAAGATTAGAACCAATTTTATGGAAGAAATAGAAGACAGTGATGTTGAAAGCATTTATAAATTAGACTTAGTAAAGAGAGAAAATGATGAATTTTGTGCAGAGATATTCGCCGAAGGGAATATAATTAATTTTGTAGTAGACTCAGGAAGTCGATTAACGCTACTAAGTAACAAAGATTTTGTTAAATATTTTCCAACAAAAGTTCTAGATAGATCGCAAAGTATTAATTTAGGAAGTTATAGTGGGGAAAAAGTTCCTATTGAAGGTTTTGCGCATGTGAAAGTGTGGTATAAAAATACAGTTAAAATGTTAAAATTATACATAACTAATATGAACAGAATTCCATTATTAGGAAGACAGTGGATTAGAGAATTGAGAATAAATTTAAATGAGTTAGCTGGCGTTAATTTGAATAAAACATATGGACTTAATTTTATAAATACTAACATGCATGCATCAAAACTAATCAGTGATCTTAAAAATAATTATCCTAATGTTTTTTCTCTGGAAGTAGGTAAAATTCCACATTTTAAAGCAATGCTAAAAATCAAAGAAGGAGCACAACCAGTATTCATAAGACATAGGTCTGTTCCATTTGCTATCCGTGAGGAGGTAGAGAAAGAAATTGCTCGGATGGTTAAGGAAGGCATATTAGAAAAAGTTAATCATAGTAGCTGGGCAACACCAATAGTCCCCATAAGAAAGGGAAACAATAAAATTCGTCTCTGCGGAGACTTTAAGGTCACGTTGAATAAAAATTTAATGATTGATGAGCATCCACTTCCCACAATTGAAGAGCTTTTCTCTTCAATGAGCGGGGGAGAAAAATTTAGTAAGTTAGATCTAACACGAGCTTATCTGCAGTTAGAAGTGGATCCGCAATATAGAGAATGCCTGACTCTTAGTACCCATAAAGGTCTTTACCGACCAACGCGTCTAATGTACGGGGTAGCGTCGGCCCCTGCAATTTTTCAGCGCTATATGGAAGAGTTATTGCATGATATTCCAGGAGTTAGTGTATTTATTGACGACATTAAAATTACGGGGCCAGATAACACAACCCACCTACAGCGTATGCATGAAGTAATGCGAAGATTGAATGAAAATAATATGCGCATAAACGTAGATAAATGTGAGTTTTTTCAGAATCAAATCGAGTATTGTGGCTTTGCAATTGATAAGCACGGCATTCATAAAACAAAAAGCAAAATAAATGCTATAGAGAATATGAAAGTACCAACAAACAAAGATCAAGTTAAGGCTTATGTTGGTTTGATAAATTACTATGGTCGATTTTTCAAGAACCTTAGCACGATCCTATACCCCATTAATAATTTGCTCAAAGAAAAGGTAAAATTTGTTTGGGACAGTAACTGCGAAGCAGCGTTCGATAAAATAAAGAAAGAAATGCAATCCAAAAAATTTCTTATCCATTACAATCCCAAATTAAAGTTAATATTGGCAACCGAAGCATCTCCTTATGGTGTGGGGGCTGCTTTAAGCCATAAGCTAGAAGATGGAACGGAAAAGACCAATAATGTACGCTTCTCAAACACTGAATGCCACCCAGCAGCGATATAGCCAAATAGATCGCGAGGCATACGCGATTATATTCGGCATAAAAAAATTCTACCAATATGTGTATGGTCGTAAATTTACTTTGATGACTGACAATAAGCCCATAGCACAAATTTTCTCACCCAAAAAAGGAATTCCAGCCCTCTCGGCTTCCAGAATGCAGTATTATGCAGCTTATTTGCAAGCGTTCGATTTTGATATTGTCTTCCGTAAGACAACTGAACACTGCAACGCAGACGCAATGTCAAGGTTGCCACTCAAAGATACGTCGGAGTTTGTCATGGACGAAGTAGATGTGTTAGAAATCAGGCAAATTACGACGCTTCCGTTAACAGTAAAAGAGTTAGGAAAGGAAACGTTAAGTGACAAAACAATTAATATTTTAATGCAAGGCCTACGAACCGGAAAAATAGTGGAGGCAAAATTTAGATTTGGCATCGCCCAAGAAGAATTCAAATTACAGCAAGACTGTATTATGAGAGGCATGCGCGTTTACATACCACCTAGCCTTAGAATGCGAGTTTTTAATGAACTACATTCAACACATTTTGGATCTACACGCACTAAATCACTGGCCCGCAGCTACTGCTGGTGGGAGAAAATAGATAACGACATCGAAGAAATGATACAAAATTGTGCTCAGTGCCAAATGGTTAAACCGAACCCAAAAAGAACCAATTATCACTCTTGGGAAATACCAAGTTCTCCTTTTCAACGCGTGCATGTTGATTTTGCGGGGCCATTCTATGGTAAATACTTTTTTATATTAGTTGACGCTTATACCAAATGGCCTGAGGTGTACACTGTATCGAATATTACAACGGAGTCAACCATTAAGGTGTGTAGAGATATTTTTAGTCGTTTCGGAATACCTTCAGTTCTAGTGAGTGATCACGGTACACAGTTCACTAACTACCAATTCAAACAATTTCTTTCACATAATGGAATTATTCACAAAATGGGTGCTCCTTATCATCCAGCTACCAACGGCCAAGCTGAAAGGTATGTGCAAACAATCAAAAACAAGTTGAAATGCTTAAAGAAAGAAAGCACAGACTTCAAAAAAGAATTATGTAGTGTCCTATTAGATTATAGGAAAATGGTGCATCCTGCCACAGGAAAATCACCTTCAATGATGATGTTTGGTCGTGACATTAAGTCAAGGCTTGATTTAATGTTACCAGAGGTTTTAAATGTGGAGGGAAGAATGCACGGCCAACGAGGTGATCGGGTTTTGAAAAACGGAGACAGGGTGGCGGTGCGAGAGTATCTAAATAGACGAATAAAATGGCTTTTTGGAATAGTTAAAGAAAAAATAGGATCGCTTCATTACAATATAGTATTAGATGATAATCGTGTATGGAAACGACACATAGACCAAATTCGAAAAGTTGGTCCAGAACTGGATCAAGAGAAGGCCTATGCACACAAATATGAAACTCCTCATTTCGATAGCAGTAAGGATAGCCCCGATGTAGAAAGGCAACCTACACTTTTGAATACTGGTTCTATACCCCAAGTAAACGAAAATATGGCTGAGGTTAGGAACGATTGTAGTGCCGTATCAAGTAAAGAAAATAAACCTGAAAATAAAGTCGAGAAAAACATTGAAATAGATGAACAGGAATTGAATGATAATGTTAATACTAATTTAAGAAGATCTAGTCGGCAGACAAGGCAACCAGACAGACTTAATTATGCTTAATAAGATTACATTATAAGATTAAACTGAATAAGTAATAAATGAAATACTGTGCTGTAGTTTTTCTATGGGGCGAAGAATTGTTATATATACATAAGCTATACATAATGTATTAGTATAAAGCTCTTTTGTAATGTTAAGCTTTGAATAAATGTCAGTCGTTGTATTAAACTCAAACGAACAACAGGTGTTTCATTTGGTGGTCACAACACGAACTTTCTTACATACACAACCAAACTTTTCGAAATTGAAACCCAACTGGTATGGAATATTGAAAGCCACCCGAGAAGCAGTTTCAGTAGCCATGAAATTGACAGCTTCGTCAAATACCCTCAAAAAGAGAAAAGAGAGCCTGGAAAAAACTTTGAATTTCAAATTTCATGTGGGTGCCATTTTGAAAATATATAATGACATGTCGATTGAAAGCCATTTGCCTGGCAAGTTGTAAGTCGCCTACGTCACAGCCGAAACACGAACAGGAATTTGACAAAGTGTATATGTAGGCTGATGGCCTACCATATCTTGATCGTGTAGCTGCAGGGTAAGTAAAAAGGAACTAAGTTTTATAATTGATCGAATAACAGGTGTGGTACCCGTGGCGTTATGGTTAGCATGTCCACCTGCTAACCCAGAGGTTCGAGGTTCGAATCCCAGCAGAGGCAAAATGCAAAAATGTTTTTCCACGGGTATCGCCTTTCGCGAGGAATTGGCAAGTCCTCCGTTAGTAAATTCATTGCCATGAAAAGCGCATTCTCAATTAGCCGTTCGGAACCGGCGAAAAATTGTAGGTCCCCTCCATTCCCTCACAAGGCATGGTTGTGAGAAATGCGCTAGGCCCAGGGGCTCCTCGTTCTGTTGCGCCACCCTATTTATTTATTTTTTATTTATTTTTAATAACAGGTATATACAGATTATCTTACCGTAATTGGCAAATATCCATTTATTTTGTCAGCAATTAAAAATTTCTTTCCACTGCTGCTGTAAATATGGACAACAGCTTTATGAATTTCAGAACAAAGTCTGCATTAAAATTCAGTTGCCAGCTCTAAAAATTGGTCAAACTATCTCCACTTAGATCAGTGAGATGGCTGGGAATGTCAGCAATTTCAAATACCAGTGGATGTGAATGAGGAGCAGAATGGGACATTTCCTCAGGCAAATCGATTTCGTCTTCAACGTTGACATCTCCAGTCAAACGAAAATCTGAGACTCTTGTCTTTGGAGGTGATACTCATAAGCTTTGTGTTTTAGAATCAGAACCTCGCCGAAGTGGCATCGTTTGTGATTCATTCGATTTCTGTCGCATAACTTTCTTTAATGGGCTGTCCAAAAGCCGTACGTAGGGAACCTCAATAGGGTTTTTTCTGGTAGCAGCAGTAAAGGAATAGATACGGCTGACTTCATCTCTCGAGTGTATTTGGTAATCCAACACTTTTACCAGACTTGCGCTTATTAAGCTCTGCTGCTGCTTTTCAGGAACCTTAAATTTACCTGTCCATTGTCTTTCATCACGAGTTCTCATTTTTTTTAGACTACCATTGCGAATATCCATTGTAGGGCGGTAGTGTCTTTCCTTCCCAGTGAAATCCGGAGCTTTCACGAAAAGAAACTAATTTAATTTTCTTTGAATATTTGTCGAGGCTTTTGAAATGAAAAAGATAATCCACAATTAAAAACTCACAAACCTCAAAAAATTTTAGTTTCGCAGCTGAAAAAATTTACCAAACAAAAATCTTTAATTAAATACACACAAGTGACAGATGTCAAAAATGAGTTGCTTTGTCGCTGCAAAAAACGCTTCGGTGTGGGTATACTAAAGTTTTTTTTGCCGCACTCAGAGCGGCGCGTTGTCACAACTGCAAATGCCGCTGCCGCGACGGCAAAAACGCTTTGGTTTGGGAGAACCTTTATTGTTTTCTTTTGAATTTGTTTTTTTTTTTCTATATATTTTAAGTCCACGTTAGATGTTTCCTTTTCTTATTTATTTTGATTTTTTTTTTTTAGTAATCTTAATTTTTTTTTTATGGTATATTGTATGTGAGGATTTAGTTTTTGGAATAAATGTACATCACGCTGATGAAAAAGAGTGATTTGACTGCCTTTCACTAGGAAATGATGTGCTCTTGAGAAATTTCAGGGGGGTGGGGGTGTGACGATGTGGCTATGGTGAGTGGTGCCTGACAGCCCACTCGCGCAAGGGGGATCCTACCATCGATGGCCGACGGGATCCCAGGAGGGGAGGGAAAAGGGCGCACTACATGACCGCGGTAGTGCCTAGGGTGAGGTGAGGTAATTTTTGTGGTGGTGGTAAAATTTTTTTTTTGGCACGATATATGTTTTTGATGTAAGGTCCAGCTCTGCGAGGAGGCAAGACCCCCCCATATCCGGCGAGCTAAGCCGTGCCTCGCGAGCGTGCCAGGCCTCCGAGTAGACGCATCCTTTCCCTTCCCATCGTCCCCTTCATTCATTTTCCTTTCCCTTCCTAAATACCTACCTTCCTGTTCCCTGTGTTGGTTCTGTTTCCCTACCTTATCCTCATCCTACTTTCCATATCCTTTTCCTACCTTCCGTTTCCTTTACCATATCCCATCCAAACTTCCATCCTCTCCTTTCCTCTCCATTATACACCCCACTCATATCAAATGGCTCCCAGACGTGTTGTCCTAGTTTTTGTTTTTGTTCTGTAGATTCCCATTTCCAAAGAAGTGACGTAACGAACCGTAAGCCATGTTCTGGAGAGCTTTTTAGCATGCCAGAACATTTGCGACGGGTGTTACGTTGGTGCTATTCCATATGTTTGTATGTACAATTGTTTATGTCTGGAAGTCTGAATTCGAATAAGTCTTTGAATGGAAAGTCTTAGACGAACCATTCAAATTGCGATTCGAATTCGGATTGCATCAGCATAAACAATTTCCTTCCCAATCTATCCCTAAAACGTTGTCATCCTAGGTCCAACACTTCGTAAGTCGTGATTTGGATAGCTCTTTAGCAAGCCAAAGCATTCGCGACGAAGATGTTGAGACTGAAGATGACAACAAGATCTTTCCTAAAAAAAAATGTATCTTTGTTGTCTAAAACGTGATATTTCACCTCACTCTAGTTAAAAGAGATCAAAAATATGAAAAATTAAAGCTGTCAGGCGTTACCTCAACGCCAAAAAGTATCACCATAAGCCATTAAAACGATCATACAATATACAGTCACAAATAGATAATATAATAATATAAATATTACATCATATAAACATACAATAGAGCATTAAATACATACATACATCTTACCAACATATAATATAAAAAAAAATAATAATAAAAATAATAAATCGTTGGTTAATCAATAATCTAACTCAATGTTTTATTAGTATTATTTCTTGGTTGCAGGTGGTGTTTTGGTTTGAGCATCTTGTTTTTTGTTTAGTATTAAGTTTCGTATTTACGTTATTTTTTTTTTTTTTTTTTGGGTTTTGATACATTCGTTTTCTTATTGTTTTTTTTTAAGGTTTTCGTTCATAGGTGTTAGAATAGTTTTTGTTGTTTTTTTTTTTTGAATAGTTTAGATTAGTTTTTTTTTTTCTTTTGATCATAGGGTCTAGTTAGTAGTTTTTTTTATTGTTGTATTAGAATATTGTTAGTTCCTAGTTTCAAATTAGTATTTTAGTTTTCGAAATCGTCATATAGTTTTGTTGTTTTTTTTTCTCTTAAATCCGTTTTTACTTGTCGCTATCGGTCCTTAGGTGTTAATCGTTGAGCGTTAGATTCCTGGTATGAACACTAGAAAAGAAGATAAAAGATTCAGCCCATATAGATTAGAAAAAAACAAGTGGAATAGTTACCCGTGCAGCTGCAAAAGCTAAAAACATGTCTTTTGGCGGACGTTCTCCAAGCTTCCTCCATCCAATGCCGGTCCGGAGGGAATTCAGGAGCTGGTAGATGTCTCGGTGCCTCTTCCTTCAGTCGATTTGGGTCGTGAATTCAGCGACACTTCTTTAGAGGCACCGACATATAGTCCTGTGAGCGGTGCAGGGGCAGCCTCTAAGGGAGCTGTAAGTAGAAATTCTAGAAATGAAGTTAGTACTGCGACTAGAAGAACATGTGAGAGCTTAGGTGAAGGTAATGAGTGCGGAAGCAGGCGAACGATTACGGCGGAAATGAGTTCAGCTATTAGCTCCGCGGTAGAGTCGGCACACGAGTCACTCGCTCGCGAGTTGAGGGATCAGTTCACCGCAAGCATGTTGCAAGGGCAGACTCCTCCCGAGGTAAGGCAGGAAAGTCGCCCCGCTAGCAACAACAACAACAACAGCAATACCAACCCATATAATAGCGGTCACTCTCAACTGAACCCGTCGTCTAGGACGTTCGTTCCAGTGACCCAACCAGCAGCAAACCCAGCTCCAATGTCACATTATGGGACGTACCAGGCGCACTTTGTGCAACAACATGTGGAGTTCCAAAGAAATCCTCCAACGGGGTTCCGTCCACAGGCAGCGTACGGTGCGCACGGAAGCGGCCGATTCAAACCTGTTAGGATTGACAAGTGGGGGATAAAATTTACCGGCAAACCCGAGGAACTTACCGTGGAGGATTTCATCTTTAGGGTGGAATCTCTGCAGTGCCAGCACGATTGCTCTTGGGCTGAGGTCTTGCGAGATTTTCATGTCCTCCTCTCGGGTGCTGCCTACGATTGGTTTTGGCAATACCAGCGATCCAACGGTCGGGCAGATTGGCCTATGTTGAAAAACGCCATCGCACGCCAATTTCGGAATTCGAAATCGGATTTCAATATTGTGCGTGAGATAATGGATCGCAGGCAAGGCACCTGGGAGTCGAGCGACGAGTTCTTCGCCTCCGTCAACAAGCTGAGATTTCAGCTCAAGATGCAGATCCCAGAGGACGAGCTGGTGCGGATACTAAAGAAAAATCTGAATGAGCGGGTCACTCAGCTGGTATACCCACAAAATATATACTCATTGGATCAGTTGAGAGTGGCTTGCAAGGAAGCTGAATACGCTTTTCCTGTCCGGGACAATGAAGGTCTCAGGCAAAATAGGCCCAAAAGAAGTTTGCGGTTCATGAAATTGAGTACGATGAACCAGAGTACTGCGAGGAAGAAGTAGCGGCATTCCAACACACGGGTGCGCGCCCTAAAGTAGGTCGTGTAGGGAGTGACCCTAAAAATGTGACTTGCTGGAACTGCAGATTGCCTGGTCACTTATACCAGGACTGTGCAGAGGCGCGTAACATTTTCTGCTATAGGTGTGGGAAGCCGAATGTGATAACTCCCAAGTGTCAGGTTTGTAACCCGGAAAACCGGGTCAAGAACGTGACATTTGCGGGGGAGTCACGTTCGACCCAAACGCAGTAACCGAACCCCGATGTCATACGTCACAAAAAGCCACCATTAAAATTTTAAAAAGAGATGGGCCCATAAGACCCAACAATAACATTAAAAGAGAAGAGATTAAACCATTGCACCAGAAAATAGGGGGTTATTATAAAGCGAGAGAGAGGATTTTCGGAACTAAATCAGGAGAAATTTCAAAAAGGATAATTAAGGCTAGGTGGACTTTTTTAGCGAACTCAGAACTCATGTAAAAGTGTTTGCTTGTATTAGTAAACCATTTTATTCTTTTAAAATTAATACCTCTTGCCATCGTCTCGTGTGATTTCAAATTCTCCCTATTTGCTCTCTCTCTTTGGTCTCGGCAACAGCCAGAAACTATAAAAGAATTACGCACTTGCATAAGCAGAACAAAGGGATGACCATTATACGAGCATGCAAGCACACTGACGAAAATATTTGTATGTATACACAATATGTCCGAATGAACATTTTTTTACGATTTCTTGTTTTTGGATGGGTTGAGAATAGAAATATTGTGTCAAGTCAGGAAAGTAAGAAAACCGGTTACTTTTTTTGTCAGTTTTCTTGCTGAGATAAATACAGATAATTACAAATAATGAAGATGTTGTAGCTTGTAGGGTCGATATTTCTTATCTTGTGTGTTGTGTTTATGCGAATGTGGAAAACATGATATTTGTGTGATTTAAATGTAGGTCAGTTTCTTGGCTTAGTTTGATCAGCAAAATTAAGAACTTAGATAATAATCATTTTCACCGAGGAAAAAACTAAATTAACTTGATTTTTTTGTTTTTCGGTTAGGCAAGACTTCCATTGATGATGTGGGCATAACATTTTAAAAAGTAAAGAGATGTTTTCAAATACATCCTCTAAGAAATTTTTTTTTTCTGGAATTGGATGAGTATACTAGGCCCTTATATTCAGAGAACAAATACAAAAAAAAAATATTTAAGTAATATTGATAATAATCTGAACAACTACTTTTTAACTTCTGTTCTTTAACCGTATCTGCAGTTAAAGAGCATACTGAGCATATTCACCACGTCAAGGTACATAAGTAGTAAAGAAGATGAAAAAGGAAAAAACTATAATTATTAAAAATAAAAAAATAACTAATTTGAGAGTTTGTTTACCTTCCTAACAAAGCTACTTTACACTCCTTCCAGCGATGCGTTCAACCAAATGCATGAAAGTCTCAGCTTATCCGTCGTTGTTGCAATAAATTCTTTAAAAAAGTAGAAATTGCAGACTTTATTCTAATTAAAAAGGATCATCATATCATTTTCTTAAGTATTCCACACTCTCATTTTTCTTGGAATTCTGGGATCGCACACTTCCAGAAGGTGATGATTTTGATAAAACGAGATTAATTTTTCTTTCATTTTTGTTTGCCAGAACTTGTAATCTTTCTTAACTCTGAAGAATATAAAATCGCAGGAAGTCCAAACACCGAAAAAGCATGAGAAGTTGTCCTTGAACTTGATAGAAATAATCGTTGGTTTTCTTAAGCCCCCTTGTTTTTCTTGATAAGGCAATTTCTTTTGACGAACAGCTTCGTCTAATGTCAGTTTTTACAGACGATATATATATATGCATATTGCATTTCTACCGATTTATCCGTCTGGACTTGCGCCAAGAAAATGGTATTCTTTATCTTTAAAAAGATCACATTTAATTACTTTGACGCTTCCAATTTCCTCTAGTTTTTTGATAGTGTTGAGAAAAACGAGGGATTAATTTAATACTTTAAGATTTATTTTATTATAGCATAGAGGAAAACAAATCCAGATTGTGACTTCCTGTCATTGGTGTCGGCTGCCCAGTTAGAGTCGGAAAATGCTTTCAGTTTCTGGTCTGTCTTTTGGTATATGATACTTGCAGTTTTTGTCCCTATTAAGTATCTTATGATGTCGTGTGCTGCATTCCAATGCTGCCGTCTTGGATCTTCAACATACTGTGAGAGGATGTTCACGATATACGAGATATCTGGTCTACTAAAGTTGGCTAGATATAGCAAGCGGCCGATTATTTGCCGATATGCAGTATTATCTACTTTCTCATTTTCCCCTTTAGAAGGCGGTTCCCGTTGAAAGTTGGCTTTTACTCGTGAAGGTAAACGCGACGGTTTTCCTTCCTCCAAACCGTATGATTTTATTAGGCTGTTAATGTATCCCATCTGTCTTATGCTGATGGTTCCTTCTTCCTTAGTGATCTCGAGTCCCACGCATAGTTTTGGTTCGCCCAAGTCACGAATATCGAACTCCTTCGACAACGTTGAGCAAACTAGTGAGTGTTCTTGAGGATCGTTTGTGGCTAGAAGCAGGTCGTCTACGTAAACGGTGATAATTGAGATGTTGTTCGTCGTTATTTTAAAGTAAATGCACTTATCGTACGACGACTGTGAGAATCCGATATTTTTAAGCGTTTGGTCTAATTTAAGGTTCCACTGTCTGCCTGACTGTTTGAGACCATATATTGCCTTTTTCAACATACACACCTTGTTCTCAGCATCAGTCTCAAAAATATCCGGCTGCTCCATATAAATGACCGTATCCAGGTCACCGTTGAGGTACGCAGAAGAGATGTCGATGTGTTGTAGTTTTAGAGCATGTTCAGTTGCGATTGCTAGTGTGAGCCTAATCGAGTAGATGTTGGCTACTGGTGAATAAGTATCGGTATAGTCGACCCCATGAATCTGGTCGAATCCCTTAGCCACTAGCCTTGCCTTCCTCCGCTCCACTGTACCATCTGCAAAATATTTAGTTTTAAATACCCATTTCGAATCGATTACCTTTCTGTCCATTGGTCTGTCCACCAAAACCCATGTTTTGTTTCGAAGAAGAGAGTCGTACTCCTCTTGCATGGCTTTGTACCATTCTACCCGATTTTCATTACTTTCCAGCTGTTTGAGGTTTACAGGGTCAACTCCAACACTGAAAACTTGTCCCTCATCGATCGGTGATTCTGCTGCCTTCTCCACTGAGTTGTTATCAGCGTTAGACGATTGCTTCAAGCTCGACATTTCATTGGTTTCTTCTGGCGGATCAAAATTAAAAACATAACAGTTAGGTAAAACAGCTTCTGCATCTCCATCCGATTCTTCTTCCAGAAAGCGTACGTCTCTACTTCTGGTGATTATGCGCGTTCCAGGTTTCCAAAGACGGTATGTTCCATGTTCATTGCTATATCCAACAACTACATGTTCATTGCTTTTGGACTCAAATTTTCCGAGACTATTCCCCTTGTCTAGCACATACGCCTTCGTACCTATACACTTAAATAAAGACACATCAGGTTTCTTACCCGTCCATAACTTCTCTGGGGTGGTTTGACCGTTCAATTTTGTTGGACACCTGTTGCGTATAAAAGCCGCTGTGCATATGAGTTCCGCCCACAAATTATCCGGTAATTGCGCTTCCAACTTCAAACACCTTGCCATTTCCAGTAGGGTTCTGTTAGCCCTCTCTGCTATTCCATTTTGTTGTGGCGTGTGTGGTGTAGTAAATTCATGATCGACTCCATTTTGTTCTAAAAATTCCTGGAAATTCGAGTTCGTGCCGTTATCAGTCCTCAATGATTTGATTGATTCTCCTGTTTGCTTTTCAACATATGCTTTAAAGGTTTTGAATTTGTCCAAAGCTTCATTCTTCTTTTGCATAAAATATACAAATATACGTCGAGAGTAATCGTCTATAAACGTGATAAAATAGAGTGCTTTGCTCAGAGACGGAGTACGCATAGGACCACATAAGTCCGAATGGATCAATTCCAATATCTTGGTCGTTCTTTTATTTTCAAGAACTTTAAACGGCTTTGTCGAATGCTTTGCACAAATACAAGAAATGCAACTACTCTCATCCATTTTAAACTTCATTGGTAAGCCCTTCACCATTCCTGTTGATTGAAGTAGTTTCAACGATGTAATATTCAGATGACCCATCCTTCGGTGCCACAAACTTATTGAATTGTTTTTCTCCTGTACGCCGAGTACTTTTTGGTTTCCAGAAACAATATATAAACCACGCTTTTGGAAAGCTGTGATTAACAACGTACCACACTTGCTATGTAATTTTGCCTTCGAAAACGATTTTTAAACCCTTACTTGTCGCCTTGCTTACTGATATTAAGTTTTCGTTCAAATTTGGTATATAGAGTGTGTTGAACAACCTTATATCTTTTCCAACATTAGTAACGTGTGATGGCAGCACAACTGTTCCAATTCCAAATATTTTGACTTGTTCCCCATTAGCTAAAATAACGAATGCGTCTTGTTTATACATTTCTAAATTCTCGAACAAACTTTTAGTCGAGCACATGTGTGAAGTTGCCCCGGAATCTAGACACCAAGTGATTTCGTTGTCAGACACCCTAAGTGCAGACTCCTCTGCAACGGTAAAACCATAATCGACCTCATCAGCTAAAGTATTTTGTGCTGTTTTCGCTTTTTCTTTATTTTTATAGCAATCTTTTGCCATATGCCCTTTCTTTCCACAAGTGCGACAGTTAAAAGGAAACGAATTGCTTTTGTTAAAGTTATTTGAAGATTTTTTCAGTTTATTTTTCCATTTACTATATAATGCGGTGCTTGTTTGTCCAATCGCGTCTTTCTTACGGTCGCTTACTTCCAAAAGTCTTGTACAGACTACGTCGACCTCAGGGTATTCACTCTGGGCATCAAATGCAGCTTGGACATCTTTATAATCCTCAGACAGTCCGTCGAGGAGAACTACCACTAATAAATCCTTATCCAGTGTTGCTTCCATCTCCTGCAGCCTGTTGACGGTCGTCTTAAATTCACGAATAAATTCTGCCATTGATTGATTTGCTTCCATTTTCATACTTATCAGACGACGAAATTCTTCCGCCCTTTGCCTTGGTCCCTTGCGATCATAAGTTTCGCAAAGAAATTTCCATACGTCGTTCGACGATTTTTTGTCTTTTACAAGTGAGACAATGCGTGGTTCCATTGCTAAAAGCAACTCCGCTCTTCCATCCAAGTCCTTGTCGTCCCAATTTTGTTGATCATCTGCAGTCTCCGGACGTGGTTTTGTTCCGTGAACGTAGCCAGTCAATCTGGCTTTGTGAAGGATTGCTTCCATTTGGGGTTTCCAAGATGTAAAATTTTCCCCGTTGAACAATTGAATGCGTCCTAGCATATTCGTATGCATTTTGCAGGTTATGTTTTGGCGACTCGACAAAAGAGTGAATATTCCTGTTTTTCGTTGAAACTACTGGCAATATATCAAATCCTTGATGTGCTGTATGATTTGGGTAACAACCTGGGCCCATAACCTGTTGAGAAAAACGAGGGATTATTTTAATACTTTAAGATTTATTTTATTATGCGTGTTGACTGGATGAATACAAAAATAGAAGAGAGTGAGAAAAAGTGTTTGACATTTGACAACTGACATTAGGCTAGTTCACATATGATTGCATTTGGTAAATTGAGAATTTGTCAGTGTAAACTAAAGGCGTGTTGACATTAGGTTTACATTATCAACAGATAGCATTCTTCTCGTTTTGGAGACTCCATAGCATATTAGAAGAAGAAAATGAGATACATATACAAGTTTGTTTGTATGATATTGTGGTAGCTGAACGTACTTTTAGCTTTGCATATTCTACCAAAATTAGAAGCAGTAACCATTTCACGCCTTATTTCTTTTCATTTCCCGCTAAGTGATTTATCACTTGTTTCTGATTCGATTTTTCTTCTGTGATCAAAATTTCTTGGAGTTATTTTTTCTTTTTCTGTTTCTCCAACTAAATTTCTTGATCTGTTTTATCTGGCAGTTCGGATGGTGCTTCAACATTTCCGTAGTTCGAATCAGCGGAAGCATTTATTTTTCGTTTTTGTGGTCTGCTCGTTTAACGATTTGAAAAAAGATTCTTTTTATTCATTACAATTCTTTTTTTTCTTCTTTTCTCACCACAATTTTTTTTTTTTTTTTTGAGTATTTACAATTTTGCTGTGCACTTTTGTGTACTCGGTGATTGCCCGTTTGGTGTTGAATTGGACAACGGCTGCAGCAAATCTACTGTTGTACGATTTTCCAAAAGAAAAATTTATCAATTTTCCACCGACACATTGACACACAAAACTGTTAAATTGTTCGCATACGTTGGAGTCATACCCATGAATCAAACTCTCGGAATTTCGAAACATTCGTTGTAATATCGAATTTACGCTTTCAAAAATACCATTTTTTACCATGTTTTCAATTTTATCTGTGCCTTCAACATCACTACCGGCACAAAAATATCGGGCGCAATTTTTGTGACGTCTAAATACATGAAACGAAACGTTTTCAATATCTTTTTGCAGGAATCTAATTTTTTCTGTGAACGGTAGATCACTTTGCCTTCTATATTTTGTAGCACTTTTAGTTCCTTTAATGATTTTGTTACCAGGACGAATAAACAAAAGTAGACATGAATACTTAGTTATGATATACCAATTCAAATTGTAGGTATTTAACGATCAGCACAACAAAATATACAGAAAATTACTCTGTTACTATCACTAAGTTATTTTAAATTCAATTCCAACAATTCTCAAATGCAAAAAAGTTCCTTCTTTATCAGAAATAAAGAAGACACTGAATTATAAACCATAAACCTGTGCCACCCACACTATCCACCCTCAGCTTGCCTTCCCACATGCACAATATGAAACAAAAGTAAAATAGATCTATATCTTCCATATTTATCTTCTATATCTATACATATAATAAAAACGTAACAGTTTGTTTGTTTGTGCACGCTAATCTCAGAAACGGCTTATCCTATCTAGATGGGGGTTTCAATAATTTATTGTGGTAAGCTTCACTAAACATTAGTTTTTATTTCGTGTCAATCGGTTGATAAATAAAATAGTTATGCCAATTCTTGCGGACGAAGTCGCTGGCACGGCTAGTACACCTAATACACCTTACCCAAACGCATACATTATTCCAAAAAAGTTGAATCCTATATGCCTATGTAAGATACCTCCATACATTTTCAACAAAACAATAAAAGTTCTCAAACACAAAATAACTACCTAGTCAAATACAAAGTTTTTAGCTGAAAATAAAAAAATTAAACACACTCTCATCAAGTTGCGTACACATGACCAAGGAATTTCATTCAATTCAGTGGTGCTATTTTCTCACCACTTTCCCTTTGTGCGTTTGCCTATGTCCGTTTCATTCAATCCTTCCTCATTTCACACATTTTTTTTACAATGCAAGCTACTGCTACCAACAAAAAAAAACAACAGGCACACAGTTTGTAATGAGAAATGAATAGCACAAAAGATCACAAAATAAGGTCATAGGTATAGAATATATATGATATGTCCCAGTAGGAAATTTGCTCACCAGTCACCAGTGAAAAAAAAGGATGAATTCCTCGAGGAATTCATCTGGTGCTTTCATTAGGGAAATGGTCATCAATGAATTCACTAATGAAACGTCATGCAATTGGTAGGCAGTCTGCAGCACAGAATAAGGAATATACAGAAGGTCATCTTCATCCAAAAAGTTCATTTTTGCCTACAAGCTGAAACTAGCGGAAGCCCCCGGGCCGGAAACTGAGGTCAGTGGAAAAAGACGGTTGAGGTGAAATCAATTCCGAAAATTTTATGTTTTTTATTTTGTTGCAAAAAAGTTGGTATTTTTAATTTTTTTTAAGTATCAGATATAAACTTTGTTTTCAATTTTTCCCAATATTTCACTCAAAAATTGAAAAAATTTACAAAAATTGCATACTGATGCAGACACTTCTTAAATTTAACAGTGCACACATGGCCTTAAGCTCACCACTCGAAAAAAAAACTGTGGTGAAGTAAGAAAATGAAATTTCGCAGATAAATAAATAACCTATTTCGTTGCCAAAGTTAAAATAATATTTTTCCATCCTTCCTTTGCTGCTCCAACTTTACTTACTTAAAAATATCAACTGCATTTGTATTTGTATATTATGAAGGAGGATTGGATTGGCCGAGCTGTTTCTATAAAATGCGAAGGTGAGTGTTTTTATTATTGAATTTTGTTTTTGCAATTTTTATGTCTTGCAAAACTCCAACTTCAGATGGGTTTCCCAAAGCTCCCGCCGTCTCCTCAAATAATATAAATGCCTTGCATCTTTTGCATACTCAGCGTCAATGGGAACTGCTGCCAACGGCAACAAATCACCACCAACAAGCAATAGTGTAGCAGAATTCTTTGGCAACTTAGTACCACCGAAAGTAGAAGTACGCATGGGTGCATCTTTCGCTACTACTCCTGAGACCTCAAAAAATTTACATACGGAGTGTGATTGCATTCTAATTGCTATACTGCTATGCTATGCTCAACATAAATTGGACTCAGTTGCACATTGCTTTACTGCACAAAACTGCAGAACTCTTGCCGGGAAGCCCAAGCTGTTCTTCATTCAAACTTGTCAAGGGGACCGGCTTGACTCGGGTTTTACACTTGAAAAGACAAAGACAGAGGGGGAATCATCGATGAGCTACATAATTCCAGTACAAGCTGACTTTTTGAATGCCTATTCAACAATTCCAGGTAAAAACATTACAAACAATTCATTTCAAGAGTTTTAATATATAAATTTTTATTAGGTTTTCTATTCTTGGCGCAACACCACTAAAGAATCTTGGTTCATGCAATCGTTACGCAAGGAACTTGACGACAATAGCAAAACCTACGATATCTTGACTTGACTTACCTTTGTTTGCAAGCGAGTGGCATTTGATTTCGAATCATGCACTCCAGACTTGCCAATAAAGGCTATGGCCCAATGACTCCGTCAGACTTCAACTTCAACTTCAACTTTAAAATATGTAAAAATTTTGGATGGTCCAATGAATCCGTCGCGTTAATGCGCTTTTGTTACACAGAGCACCATGTGTGTGAGCATGTGTGTTTACCAACCAACAAAAAATACCAATAGCAAATGTCAAAGTCGTTAAGTGCGTTGATATTAAAAATGTTTTAATCTCAACGCCGCCACGGACGTCACGTTCGTTGCTTATGGGCCATTCCCCATAAGAATACATGTGTTTTAATCGAGTTGTCAGTTGTGGCCGCTGAAGTCGAACGCGTGACGGAGTGATTGGGCCATAGCCTTAATGCACCAGCAAAAACAAATTCTTTGTACAACCACCATGTTGAGGCGGATACTACGTTTTGCTGATAAGAAATAATGGACGAAGATAACTTTTATCATTGTATAGCTTTTGTCAAAAATATTAACGTTGAGTCTACTTACTGGTAGCATTTTTGATACTTTAATAAATTAGAGAAAAATGAATTTGAAAGTAATTGCGTTTTCGTGTTTTGCCATTTTATCAGGTACCCTAGTGAAAAATACTGTAATGTCGCTTGTACTTCAGCACCAATCGCTTAGCATTCACTGCTATCGCTCAAACCTCTTTCGCACTAATGCAAAGTTGAGGGTGGTACCGAAGACGACTAAAGAAGAAGACAAGTCACGCTTATATTTTTAGGCTAATTGCCGTATATCAAATAATAAGAATGGATTACTCTTCCGATCGACTCCACGATCACAATTGGCTTTATTTCCAAATTTATGTCAAAAAGCTACTATGTTCGAGTTCTGGTTATCGAACAATCGACCACACTTCGATATCCGATTAAAACGCTTCATCATCACATTCTTTTCGGTGAGCGCCAATGACCTATATCATAAACAAATGCTCATACCCAAATACTATTGCTGTGACAAAAACAGCGCGCATGCAGTCAAAGCAATATGATCCCTTATTACTTCTGTCAGCTGGCAGTGGCCTGCCGTTGGGAATCATATTGTTTTGAGTACAATGCACTCTATGGATACACAAGCAAGTCAAGTGTTATGCATTTCTATGCAATGCAACTGAATGTGAGAGGATCGGATATCGAGGCACAGTCGAAGGTTGACAACCCGTTAATAGTTGTAGAGCAATTAATTAAGAGGTCGTTGGCTGTGACTCCTTCACACCACCCTTCCTGGGGAAAAAGGAGAAATCAAGATATGTGTTGATTTCTTCTTTTCCACGACTCTTTTACAATTATGGGAGTATGAGTTCAATAGTTTTCTTTCTCGGGGTTTTTTTGTCATAATTGAATAATCGCTTGAACATTATTATTATTTTAAGATATTTACTTCTACATATTTTAATCAATTTTTGTTACTTTTACACCTCTATATTCTATTTATGATGTTCATAATTTTGTAGTTAATATTCTTTGATATTGTAACGTGCGCTTAGTTCGCAAAAATAAAACTCTACCTTTCAATTTAATTCTACCACTTTATTCAGTATCTACTTTCGATATACACTTTATTTGAACTCAACTCGACTTTTGGACTATCACTTGTATTTACTCTTCACTTTATCACTCTATAAACAAGACTGCCCTCTGGTTGCCTCGGGCGGGCTATTTATATCGAATGACATGCCATCTAGAACTCTCCAGTAACTTCTACATTGTCGCCACCTTTGCTGTCTAGCATCTCTATACTCACACACACTGGTTTACAAGCAACGCCTGTCATTTATACCATTCCATTAAAGTGTTGCCAGTTGTGTTTTCGGTTGAACGTTTTTCGATTGGTATAAAATGTTGGGTTCACGTTACACTGCCCCCTCCTTAGGATTGTTCGTCCCGAATAATTCCATCTGCAGCCTCGCCACTATATCGATGCAGCCTGTCACAATGAACTACTTTTAACTTGCCTCTTAGTCCTCTTTGGATGCGGTAAACCACGTCGTTAATCCTCGTGACAACAGTATAAGGACCTTCCCAGTTTTGCTGCAGTTTCGGTGACAATCCCTTTTGACGATGAGGATTATAAAGCCACACACGATCTCCTGCTTGGAATCCTGACGTTGTCGCTTTTGTGTCGTACCGTGTCTTCATCCGGTCGCTGTAGGCTTTCATCCGTTCCCTTGTTCTTTTATGGATGTCAGCGAGTCTCTCCTTGAGGTCGTCCACATACTCGTTTGTGTCCTGTGGCTCCTCTGTGGGGCATCCAAATTTAAGTTCGCTGGGCAGCCGCATGGTTTTCCCGAACAGGATGTCAGATGGTGTTTGTCCTGTCGAGCTATGTACTGCACTTCTATAGGCCATCAGGAATAGCGGTACGTGCCTATCCCAGTCTCTTTGGTAGTCGCCTACGACTTTGGTGAGGTGTTCTTTCAAGGTCCGGTTGAATCTTTCAACCATCCCATCAGATTGTGGATGAAGTGGTGTGGTTCTCGTCTTCTTAATGCCAAGTAGTCCGCACACTCCTTGGAAGATGTTTGACTCAAAGTTCCTCCCTTGGTCGGAATGGAGTTCCATAGGCACGCTAAACCTACTTACCCAGTTAAACACAATCTGGTCGACCACCGTTTTGGCTTCTTGATTTGGGATGGCATACGCCTCAGGCCACTTACTAAAATAGTCCATCATGACCAGAATGTACTTGTTTCCAGCGTTGGTCTCTGGAAAAGGCCCAGCCACATCTACTGCAATCCTCTCAAAAGGCGATCCAACGTTGTACTGATGCATCTTACCTTGAATCTTCCTACCAGGTCCTTTGGTTGCAGCACACTTGTCACATGTTCGGCACCACTTCTCCACGTCATCTCTAGCATGTAACCAGTAGAACCGATGTCGCACCTTCTCCAGTGTTTTGTTTACTCCGAGGTGGCCTCCAGAAGGTCCGTCGTGCATCTCCCGAAGAACTTCACTGACTTTCGATTGCGGTACGATCAGCTGCATCACATATGACTTACCGTCAGCGGACTCCCATCTTCGCCTGAGGACACCTTCTTGTACATATAGTGAGTCCCACTGTGCCCAATAGGCTTTGAGAACTGGACTCCTGTCAGAAATGTCTCCCCATTCCGGTTTCTCTTCATTTTCTTTCCATGCCAGAATGGGTTCGATATCTGGATCCTCCTGTTGAGCAGTCCTCACTTCCTCATTGCTCCATCCGCTTATTGGATCAGCTCTTAGTCGCTGAGCGGTAATGATTTCTTTGTCTTCTTGCCGCCGGCAATGCTTGCAATCCACTTTGCAAGGTCTTCGGGATAATGCATCGGCGTTTGAGTGCAGCTTTCCTCTGCGGTGTTGGATCTGGTAGTCATAGGTCTGCAATCTTTCTATCCACCTTGCGACTTGACCTTCTGGATTTTTGAAGTTCAACAGCCAGCTCAGAGCACCGTGGTCTGTCCGCAGAAGGAATTTCTGTCCATAGATGTACTTATGGAAGTGCTTTGTTGCCAAGATAAGAGCTAGTAGTTCCCTTCTGGTCACGCAGTAGTTTCTTTCGGGTTTCGATAGGACCTTGCTGTAGTATGCCACCACTTTCTCTTCGCCATCATGCACTTGGGATAGTACCGCCCCGATTCCAACGTTGCTTGCATCTGCGTCGATGATGAATGTTTTGCCAGGTGTTGGATGTGCCAGCACTGGAGCGTGACAGAGGCGGTATTTGAGTTCCTGGAAAGATTTCTCACACTCACCTGACCATTTAAACTGCTTCCCCTTTTCGGTGAGCTGATGCAAACTCTTTGCAACTCCAGCGAAATTCTTAACGAAACGTCGGTAATATGTGGCAAGTCCAGAAAGCTTCGGAGTTGATGTTTGTCCTGTGGTGTTGGCCAATTTTTGACGGAGTCAACTTTTTCAGGATCAGTCTTTACTCCTTGGGATGAGATGATATGTCCCAAATACTTGACTTCGGTTTTGAAAAGTGCACATTTTTCTGGATTCAGTTTAAGGTTAGCCTCTCGAAGTCTCTGAAACACGGCTTTAAGGTTCTTACAATGTTGGTCAAATGTTTTCCCGTAAACAATGACATCGTCCAAGTAGACTAGGCAAGCTTTCCACGTCAGTCCTTGAAGAACGCACTCCATCAAACGCTCGAATGTTGCCGGAGCGTTACATAACCCAAACGGCATAACTTTAAACTGCCAGAGCCCATTACCTGTAGAAAACGCCGTCTTTTCCCGATCATCAGGGTGGATGTCAACTTGCCAATATCCGCTCTTCAAGTCCAGCGTCGAGAACCACTGCGCTCCCTCCATGGCATCCAGGGTATCACTGATTCTCGGCAGGGGATAGCTGTCCTTCTTAGTTACATCATTCAGCCTTCGGTAGTCCACACAAAAACGAGTGCTTCCGTCTTTCTTTTTCACTAGCACCACTGGTGACGCCCAAGGACTTTTGGAATTTTCGATAAGACCGTCCTTTTTCATTGCTGTTATCATTTCCTCAACCTCGCCTTGTTTGGCCAGTGGAAGACGTCTTGCAGGTTAACGAATCGGTCTTGCATCTCCTGTGTTGATGCGATGCTGCACCAACTGTGTCCTACCATATTGCCCCTTTTGCGATGCGAAGATATCAGTGAACTCTTGTAGGAGACTTTCAGCCATCCTTGTTTGTTGGTGATCAAGGTTGGATGAATTCAGTATTTTAGCTCTGATGGTTTCGAGCTCCTCCGGAGTTATAGGTTTTCTCGGAGCTTCGTCTGTGATCTTCATAATTGCTGCAACCGATTCGCAACGTCCAACGACTTCTCCTTTCTTCAACCTTACATCGTACGGTCTGGTGTTTAGTAATCGTACGGGGACCATTTTGTTCTTCGGTGCTACCAGTGTTTTCCCAATGATGACGCTTTGGGAGGAACACTCTGGGTCTGGTTCCACCATGAGGTATCGAAGGCTTCCAAACTCACCTTCCAGTTTTGTCCAAACGAACACTTCAGAAGAAGGAGGCAGAATAAGATCTTCCCTGATGACAGTTCTCAGTGTCGACGTACTTTCGTTCGAATAAGTCATTGGAAGTTCCTTATTTTGGTCTTCAAAACCTGATTACCGATGTCCAAAATAACTCCGTGCTGTTTCATAAAGTCGATTCCAATGATGCACCCGTCACATATATCTGCCACCAGGAATTGATGAGTAAACACTAGGTCGGCCAGTCGGATCTTAAGACACACTTCTCCATATACTCTTGCTGCTTCTCCCGTTGCGGTTCTTAGACGGTAGCTATTGGTGTTATGAAGCCACGTCGTCTTTACCAGGTCTCGACGTACTATGGAGGCTGTGGCACCGGTGTCGATGGTAGCCACATGTTTGTTCCCGTTAATAGTAGTCTCCACAGTCAGACTTTTGTTGTCTCGTTTGGTCTGAGAGACCTGGATGGTGGTTCTGGGGCCATCGATACAAGAAACCAGCCTCTGCCCCTCGAAGTTGGTTCTTACTCGTTTCCCTGATGGGAAACGGGCTGATAGGCAACGCTGGTGTTGTTGTTACCTTGCTCTGGGTTGGATCTCTTGCTTCCACAATGTTGACAACCTGCTTTGTTTGGTGGTAGTCGGCATTGACGCTGTAAGTGCCCGGTCTTGTTGCAGTTCCAACATCTTGCTAGACCGCTCCGGTTCTTTTGTATTTCAGCTCTTTGGCACGAGCATTCTTCGACTATGGCTTCTCTAAGTCGATGTACTCCATGAGAAGCCTGTTCTGCTGCTTCAATTGTCAATGCGAATGCTAAGGTTTCAGAAAGAGTACGTGTTCTAGCAGTTCGCACAGACCTCTGAAGATGTATATCGGAAATGGCACGAACGAAGGACTCAACAGCAAGCTGGTTGATGATTTCTTCTCCAGCATCCGGGTATGCCAGGTGAACCAGTCTTTCGACGTCTGCTTGGAGCTGCTGTAGACTTTCACCCTTTTTCTGGACTCTGTTATTGAGTTGGACTCGGAAGACTTCTTTCAAGTGGCTATCTCCAAAGCGTTTATCTATAGCTGCCACGAGAGAACTGAAATCGCCGCTCTTACCAGCTGGAACTGTTTGAAGTAATTCAGCTGCTGGTCCTCTAAGAGCAAGAGTCAGTGCAATGTACTTGTCTTCGTCATCCCAGCCATTTGTTGTCGCGGCTGCCTCAAATTGTCTCTTATAGACTGGCCAAGAAGACTGTCCATCAAATGTTGGGGGTTTCATCTCCTTTTTCCTTGCAAACTCTCCAGCAGATTCTCGAATTTTTATTTTCCGGATCTGGTCTAATTCCTTGGTGAGAACATCACATCGACTTTCTACGCCTTCGAAACGATTCTCTACAACAGAAAGCTGTTTTTCCACACCTTCAACTCGTTCGTCAAGGGCACATACATTCTTCTCAATATTACCCAATTTTCCTTCTAGAATGTTTTTCTGACCTTCCAAAACATTCTGTTGCGCCTCAAGTCTTTCGAGAATATTCTGTTGTTCTTTCTTTTGTTCGTTTCGTTGCTCTTCCAGATTCTTTTGTTGTACTTCGAGTCTTTCGAGAACATTCTGCTGTTCCTTCTTTTGTTCGTTTCGTTGTTCTTCAATCAGCTTCTTTTGTTCGTTTCGTTGTTCTTCAATCAGCTTCTTTTGCTCGTTTCGTTGTGCTTCAAGTTGTTCGAGAACATTCTGCTGTTCCTTCTTTTGCTCATTTCGTTGCTCTTCCAGCTTCTTTTGTTGTACTTCTAGTCGTTCGAGAACATTCTGCTGTTCTTTCTTTTGCTCGTTTCGTTGTTCTAACAAAAGTTTCATCATACTAGAAAAATCTATATTTTCACTTACTTCCTCTTCTTCCACTTCTGTTTCAAAAACAAAAGTGTTTACGTCTTCCCCTTGCTGTTCCAAATAGTTACGCAAGCGCAGGACGAGCTCATTTTTCGATCCCGCTCTAGAAAGATTTCGCTTACCTAACTCACTTTTAAGCTCAATGCAAGTGAGCTCTTCTAACAACTTACCCATTTTCACTGTATATAATTATTATTTTCTTTTTACTTTTTTTTTTACACTTTACTAGTCAAATAAGTTTTATTTACACTTCTGACACCAATGTAACGTGCGCTTAGTTCGCAAAAATAAAACTCTACCTTTCAATTTAATTCTACCACTTTATTCAGTATCTACTTTCGATATACACTTTATTTGAACTCAACTCGACTTTTGGACTATCACTTGTATTTACTCTTCACTTTATCACTCTATAAACAAGACTGCCCTCTGGTTGCCTCGGGCGGGCTATTTATATCGAATGACATGCCATCTAGAACTCTCCAGTAACTTCTACATTGTCGCCACCTTTGCTGTCTAGCATCTCTATACTCACACACACTGGTTTACAAGCAACGCCTGTCATTTATACCATTCCATTAAAGTGTTGCCAGTTGTGTTTTCGGTTGAACGTTTTTCGATTGGTATAAAATGTTGGGTTCACGTTACAATATGTACCTACTTTTGATATTTTACATTAGTTATAGGGTACATATAATGTTCAGTATTTGCATTTAGTAAATTGTTTTATATATTTTTGGTATTTACAGTGAATATATATATATGTATATATATCTTTTTTTTTTTTTTTTTTTTTTTTTTTTTTTTTTTTTTTTTAATTACTAGATCACTATATTTAGGTCAATGCATTGAAATAATGATAATTCTTATAATTAATTCTACTATCCGGGATTCTATTCTTATACTAATTTTTAATTACTCTTAACTATTGTTTTAATATTAGAACATTCACTTTGACAATATATTTATATATGGTTAGGTTAGGTTACAATGGCTGTCAGGAATACACCCGACACACTTAGACCAATACTAGTAGTAGGGGAGCCCGAGCCGCTAAATTTGCAGTTACTAAAGCGTCATGGGGACATATTGGATTGTGAAGTTTAGGTTCTAAAACGAAAAAAAGTGTATGGCAGTTTTTCATTTTAGTGGGGCGATGGGCGTGTATGAGCTTTTAAAAATGTAAAAAAAAACAGTTAAATTGAAATACTCGAGCGCGTCAGATTTTCATAGAGTATACGCGCTTTGTCTTTCTTATAACGGATATATATTAATCTGACGATTTACTGGGGGCAAATGGGCGTAAAGAGAGGTTAAAAAAACAAAAAATAAAAAGTTATTCGAGCGTGTCAGATTTTCAAAGTGAATGTTAAGTGTACTCTAAAAAGTGTATATTTCAATAATCTGACAATTTGAGTGGGGCGATCAGTCATGGCTGATTTTTAAAAATGTAAAAAAAACACGTGACCTTGAAATACTCGAGCGCGTCAGATTTTTATACAGAGTGATCAACTTGATGTCTTCGTCCTCCAGGATGATAATCTGACAATTATATGGGGGCGTACTCTTAGTCTGACAATTTTAAAGTAACAATTCCTTGTTGTTTCTATTTTTTGTTACTGGATGCAATCAAAAAATATGTACACATATTATGTATTTAAAAATTTTGTTTCGAAATTTTGTTGAAAATACTTTTAAAAAAAAATCCTGAAAGTTTGAGCCCTTAATATTAATTTTAAGTGCTCGATCAAGAGGTGTGAAGATTTTCCATTGAAAATACACGGAAACTCTGATTTTTTATTTTTAGATTTCTATAACTCAGCGGCATTTCATGGGATCGCTTTAACCGAAGATGTTTTTTTCTCAAAATTGAAAGCTCTACAAAAATGTTCTTTTTGGCAAAGTCGTTACTCATACCGGGAAGGTGGTACGGGCCACTTAACCAGATTTTTGCATAAAATTCACGTTTTGTCGCAGTTATCTCGTAAATAACAAAAGCTACAGAAAAATTGTAAATTACAAACTTGTAGAGAATTTAGCTTTCTTCAAAAAAAGTCATATGGACCAATTGCTAATATCAATATTAACCGAGATATTAACCATCATATATTATACATTTCACTGACGATTTTACCTCAATTGCCCCAACCAAAATGTCAGATTATATGTTTTCTGTAATCCTGATAAAATTACCTTCAAAATAAAAAAAAAATTAATCGCGCTCGAGTATTTCGAAACATCGATTTTTTTTTACATCTTTGTGACTCGCCTACTTACGAAGGCCCCGCTCAAATTGTCAGATTATTGAAATATACACTCTTCTCGATGTAATCAACCTACCATCTTTTAATCTGACGCGCTCGAGTATTTCCGATGATCGACTTTTTTTTACTAATCTGACGGGCTGCTCTCAGCGAACGCCCCAACATTTAGGTTTAATATATGGTAGGAGTACATTACATGGTGCAAGGTTTCTCCCCATATGATTTTCTGACGCGCTCGAGTAACGCGCGAAATCCCCTCTTGGGCTCCCCTACTATAGGTCCATTGTGATACCATAGAATTATGCGAGGGAGTACCTCGCTTAACAAAACCATTTGGAGCTTTCAATAAAGCGAAGGAGATGCAGGGGATCTGTGTGCGCCAGATCGCTTGGATCATCGAGAAAATATTTCCCCATATGCCTCTTTCTTTTAGAAGAGAGTGCAGGACATGAGCAGAGGAGGTGTGGGATTGTCTCCTCCTCCTCCTCACCTAAGCAACTTCTGCAGAAGTCATTAGAGGGAACGTTATGTTTCTCTTTTTTTTTTTTTAATACATCATATATGTGTAATCAAATAATATAATAAATTTTAATTTATTTTTATTTTTACGGATAATCAGGTTCTATTTTCTTATCTTATCTAAGAATTTTCACAAGTTTACGGACTACAATAGTAACATATATACAAAAAATGGTTTTAATCTATTTTTGTGAACAGTTAATTTTTTGTTTTCATATCTTATTTCACAATTTACCCCCTTTTGTGATAACACTTCATATGGTCCTACATATATAGGGTCTAATTTTTTTCTGTTTTCATTCCTTAATAAAACTAAACTACCTACGTCGAAATCAAGAAATTTTGCTTTTGTATCTGTATCGTATTGTAACGTGAGCCCAACATTTTATACCAATCGAAAAACGTTCAACCGAAAACACAACTGGCAACACTTTAATGGAATGGTATAAATGACAGGCGTTGCTTGTAAGCCAGTGTGTGTGAGTGTAGAGAGACAGACAGACAGAGAGTAGACAGCAAATGTGGCGACAATGTAGAAGTTACTGGAGAGTTCTAGATGGCGTGTCATTCGATATAAATAGCCCGCCCGAGGCAACCAGAAGTCAGTCTTGTTTATAGAGTGATAAAGTTAAGAGTAAATACAAGTGATAGTCCAAAAGTCGAGTTGAGTTCAAATAAAGTGTATATCGAAAGTAGATACTGAATAAAGTGGTGGAATTAAATTGAAAGGTAGAGTTTTATTTTTTTGCGAACTAAGCGCACGTTACATTGGTGTCAGAAGTGTAAATAAAACTTATTTGACTAGTAAAGTGTAAAAAAAAAAAGTAAAAAAAAGAAAAATAATAATTATATACAGTGAAAATGGGTAAGTTCTTAGAAGAGCTCAACTGCATTGAGCTTAAAAGTGAGTTAGGTAAGCGAAATCTTTCTAGAGCGGGATCGAAAAATGAGCTCGTCCTGCTATTGCGCAACCACTTGGAACAGCAAGGGGAAGACGTAAACACTTTTGTTTTTGAAACAGAAGTGGAGGAAGAGGAAGCAAGTGAAAGTGTAGATTTTTCTAGTATAATGAAGCTTTTATTAGAACAAAAGACAGAACAGCAGAAGGTTCTCGGACGTCTGGAAGAACAACGAAACGATCAAAAGAAGGAACAGCAGAATGTTCTCGAACAACTGGAAGCACAACGAAACGAACAAAAGAAAGAACAACAGAATATTCTCGAAAGACTCGAGGCGCAACAGAATGTTTTGGAAGGCCAGAAAAACATTCTAGAAAGCAAATTGGGTAACATTGAGAAAAATGTTTGTGGCCTAGAAGAACGCATTGAATGTGTTGAGAAACGATTTTCCAAGCTTGAGAGTCAATGCGAAAGTCAGCTTGCCACTTTGGAGAAACGAATCGAAAACATGGCTAAGGAACTAGACCAGATGCGGAAAATGGAGCTACGGAAAACTTGTGGAGATTGTCTAAAGCAACTAGAAGTACAACCACCAACATTCGACGGACAGTCGTCTTGGTCAGTTTACAGGAGACAATTCGAGGCAGCTGCGGCAGCAAATGGCTGGGATGACGAAGACAAATACATAGCACTGACTCTTGCTCTTAGAGGACCAGCAGCTGAATTACTTCAAACTGTTCCAGCTGGTAAGAGCTACGATTTCAGTTCTCTCGTGGCAGCTATAGATAAACGCTTTGGTGATAGCCACTTGAAAGAAGTCTTCCGAGTCCAACTCAATAACAGAGTCCAGAAAAGGGGTGAAAGTCTACAGCAGCTCCAAGCAGACGTCGAAAGACTGGCTCACCTGGCATACCCGGATGCTGGAGAAGAAATCATCAACCATCTGGCTGTTGAGTCCTTCGTTCGTGCCATTTCTGACAAACATCTTCAGAGATCTGTGCGAACTGCTAGAACACGAACTCTTTCCGAAACTCTAGAGTTTGCATTAATGATGGAAGCATCTGAGCAAGCTTCTCAAATGGTACATTGTCAAAGAGAAGCCATATTCGAAGCTGGATCATGCCCAGGAATTAAGCTACAAAGGAACCAGCGGCACGGACTTGCCAGATGTTGGAATTGTAATAAGACGGGGCACTTACAGCGACAATGCCGGTTGCCACCAATTAAAACTGAAACTGCTTGTCGACGTTGTGAAGTCCAAGAAAATCAATCCGCGAGCTGTAGAGTAAGACCGCAGACTTATCAATACCGAATTGGACATCAGGTAGAAAACCCCCAATGGAATTGCTGGCGGAAAGTAGAGACCAAGACTCAGCGGATGAGAGTGGAACCCATATTCGGATGGAACAAGGAAGAATTGAGGTCCGATCAAAAGAAGGATCCAGACATCGGACCGATTCTCAAATGGAAAGAGAACAACACGAAACCTGACTGGAACGACATTTTGGACCAAAGCTCTGTTGTCAAAGCTTATTGGGCACAGTGGGACTCGCTTCGCGTGCAAGAAGGCGTACTCCAGCGCAAATGGGAATCTCCTGACGGTAAATCCTTTGTAATGCAGCTTATTGTTCCTCAATCGAAAATCAAAGAGGTTTTACAAAAGATGCATAGAAGCCCTACAGGAAGCCACCTGGGAGTCAACAAGACGCTGGAGAATGTGCGAAAACGCTTTTACTGGCTGCATGTTAGAGGTGACGTGGAGAAGTGGTTCCGAAATTGTTATGTCTGTGATTCAAACATAGAGGTGGGTAGGCTGACAGATAGACCTAATGGAACAGGGACATGGGCCACAGTGTATGGCGACCGGATGAAGACTCGGTATGACACAAAAGCGAGAACGGCAGGATTCCAAGCAGGAGATCGTGTGTGGCTTTATAATCCTCATCGTCAAAAGGGATTGTCACCGAAACTTCAGCAAAACTGGGAAGGTCCTTATACTGTTGTCACGAGGATTAACGACGTGGTCTACCGCATCCAAAGAGGACTAAGAGGCAAGTTAAAAGTAGTTCATTGTGACCGGCTGCATCGATATAGTGGCGAGGCTGCAGATGGAATTATTCGGGACGAACAATCCTAAGGAGGGGGCAGTGTAACGTGAGCCCAACATTTTATACCAATCGAAAAACGTTCAACCGAAAACACAACTGGCAACACTTTAATGGAATGGTATAAATGACAGGCGTTGCTTGTAAGCCAGTGTGTGTGAGTGTAGAGAGACAGACAGACAGAGAGTAGACAGCAAATGTGGCGACAATGTAGAAGTTACTGGAGAGTTCTAGATGGCGTGTCATTCGATATAAATAGCCCGCCCGAGGCAACCAGAAGTCAGTCTTGTTTATAGAGTGATAAAGTTAAGAGTAAATACAAGTGATAGTCCAAAAGTCGAGTTGAGTTCAAATAAAGTGTATATCGAAAGTAGATACTGAATAAAGTGGTGGAATTAAATTGAAAGGTAGAGTTTTATTTTTTTGCGAACTAAGCGCACGTTACAGTATCTATCTTTTCTAGAAGTTTTCTTTTGTATTAAATTGTCCCTTGTGTCTTTATGAGCTACTTGTAATCTGTGCTTTAGATCTATTACATAATCATCGTAGTTGTACATGGGTTCTACTTGTTTAACTAGATTTGATGGTAAGATACATTGTTTTCCGAATATTAATTCGAAAGGTGTATATCCGGTTTCTGAGTGTACTGATGTATTTTAACAGAAAACGTAGTACGGTAGCCATGTGTTCCAATCTGTATGCTTTTCTGAAACATAACTTCTCAAGTATGCTCCTAATACTTTATGAGAATTCTCCAAAGCTCCTATACTCTCATGGTGATAAGCGGTAGATTGCAACTGTTCTATTTTCAATAATTTACAAGTTTTCTGGAAAATTTTATTTAAAAACTCAGTTCCCTGATCGGTGGCTATCGTATGTGGTATTCCGTATCTTAGAATAAAGCCTTCTTTTGGTTAATTCATCTTGTATGGTTAGGATATATTTAAGTCCATCTTCTGATTCTTCTAGGGGTCCTACTAGATCTAAAAATATTTTGTCAAAACCTGATTCGGCTGTAGATGTAATAGTCATTGGTTGTTTTCTTGGCTGAATATATTTATTTCGTTGACAAATTGGGCAATGCTTTACGTATGTCGTCACATCGTTTTGCATGCCTGTTCAGAAGTATTTCTTTTTTATATTTTGCAGCATGCGGTTTATTCCTGCATGTCCGCTGGTTGGAAGAATGTGGTAATCATTAAGAATTAATTTCTTTTTACAAGGATCTGTAATTTCAATATTTTTTTCAATTATGTGCACTTTTATATTACCTTCTTTAAATATTTCTCCTAATAATTTTTTTAATTCATTAATATTGCTCTCTTTGCGGCCGCATGCGAGCTTCCTTAATTCATTTTTAGTAATATATATCTTTTTAATACAATTCAATCCGCAGAGTTTTTGCACATCCCTCGACAACATTTTGCCAAATGCTGTCGATGAGGTTGTAGTGCTGTCCTTGGACTTCTTTAGGAGTAAACAATTCCCTCTTGGGATATACGCTAATATTTTATTTGGACCAATAATTATGTCCATATCCTTGAAATTAATTAAATCTTCCTCAAAGTTGTCAACAATTTTCAGTTCTATGATTTTAAGTCCATTTTCTGGCAGTTTTAGGAGTTCGGTTATCAGTAGTTCATCAGTTTTAGTGTTTTCTATATTATTTTCTTTTTTCTGTTTATGAATTTCAATATCTGCCTTCGATTGGGCTCTTGTAACAACACAAATACATAATTGCTTTAAATCATCGGAATCTATTTTTATGCGGCTGAGTGCATCAGCTGTACAGTTATCTTTACCTGGAGAATATTCTATATAGAAGTTGTATTCTTCTAGTAGTAGCCTAAACTTTGTTAGTCTGCTACTAGGAACTTTAAGTGAGAACAAGTACACTAAAGGTCTATGGTCTGTTAAGATTTTGAATTTTCTTCCGAATAGGTAGGGACGATAGTGTTTAACTGCCCACATGATTGCAAGTAATTCTTTCTCTATTGTACTGTAGTTTTTCTCTGCTTTATTAAGAGTTTTGCTTGCATAGGCAATTGGTTTATCGTCGAAATTGGATAAAACGGCTCCTAGAGCGAAACCTGAGGCATCCGTTCGTAGGATGAATTCTTCGTTAAAATTCGGAAATTGTAGAATTTTAGGACTTGTAAGGATTTCCTTAAGTAAATTAAAAGATTCCTCACAATCTTTACTAAAATGAAATTCAACATCTTTTTTCAACAATCGGTTTAGCGGAATGGAAATGGTAGCAAAATTAGGGATAAATTTACGGTAATAGTTGGCGAATGCCACGAATCTTCTTACTTCGTCTGCAGTGGTGGGTGTCGGGTAATTTCTCATTGCGGAAGATTTGGTGGGATCGGGTAGGATGCCATTGTCAGTAATAACGTGCCCTAAATACAGCACTTCTTTTCGCAAGAAAGAACATTTTGCAGCGTGTATTTTCAGATTTACTTCTCTTAAACGTTCAAATACTTGTATCAAATTTTTTTTGTGGTCTATTAAACTTTTACCAAAGACTATAAGATCATCGAGATAGACAAAACATCTTGAATATGATAGCCCTGACATCGCTATGGACATCATTCTGGAAAATTTACTGGGCGAGATCTTTAAACCCATTGGAAGTCGCTTTAATTGGTAGTGACCATCTTCTGTTGAGAATGCTGTGATTGGCCTGCTATTGGCATCCAATTCCATTTGATAATATCCTTGGCTTAAATCTATGCAGGAGAAGTAAGTTGCTCCTCCTACCATGTCATAGATGTCTGTAATGTTGGGTAGAGGAAATTTATCATCTTCAATTCGTTCGTTCACGTGACGATAGTCGATTACCATACGGAATTTTTGTAGGCCGGTCACGGGGTCTTTCTTTTTAGGTACTATTAATATTGGTGAGTTCCAGGGAGAGATAGAAGGTTCTATAATGTCGTTTTCCAACATTTTCTTTATTTCTTCCTTTATATCCTGTTTTTGTGTATGTGGGAGCCGATATGGCTTTGAATATTTCGGTGTTGCATCCTTTTTGAGCGAGATATCTGCTTTGTCAATATTTGTTTACGTGAGTTTGTCACCATCAACGTGGAAGATATCTTGGTATTTGGTACATATTGCTTCTATTTCTGCTTTTTCTTCACTATTTAATGTGTCGAAATTTATTTCGTTTAATATTTTGTTAACTCGAGCGTTTGTTGATTTATCTTTTTGGTTGTAACGCAAAATGTAGTGTTCTGAGGCAGGCGAGGACCATGGTTCGGCCCATTTGAGAGTAACTGTAGTATCCCGTGTGTTTAAAATTCTAATGGGTATTTTTCCGTTTATGGCTGTAGATAATGATCCTGCCATAAAAACGTGTTCGCATAATTGTTGCGGATAAAATATTTGATTTTCTCTGTGCTTTGTATTCAGCCAGTAGGTGGCTTCGCATTTTGGCGCTATTGAAACGATATTTATATTTTCTTGGGCGCATAGGGGCAGATGGAAAATGGTACTTCCCCTTTTGATTCTTAGCAGGAATTTCTCTAAATCAAGTATGGCATTAAACTCTAACAGAAAATTTGCTCCAATAATACCTTCAACGGGTATTGGGAAATCATCGGGTACCAAATGAAATTCGTACGGAATTATCTGGTTTTTTAAATGGATTTGAACAGTACATGCTCCTATTGTTTCCAGTTCTCCTGAAATACCTAGAATTTTTGTGCTTTTTTGTTTGAATATGGGGATGTTTAAATTTACTGAACTGATTTTTACTATACAAATTGAAGCTCCTGTGTCTAATAAAAATTTTGTATGCTGATCATAGCCTAGTTTTAACTGAACGTAAATGCCGTTTGATATTCCAGCAGTGCAAATGGCATTTGGCATTGGTGGAGTAGTTAATTCCCCTCCGATGGGTCGGCTGGCCCCTCGGTGGGTTGCTCGTTTCCCAAGGCTAATACTCTATGACCAGTAATGTTGGGTTGGTTACTCCTAGTGGGGTTCCTACTCCCATTAATAATATTATTTCGAGAGTGGTTAGAATTACTACTATTTGGAGAGTAATTATTATTACGGAAATGATTTTGCCTAGGAAAATTTTGACTTGTGTTAGTATCATTATTTCTTGTAAAATTTCGAGAGTGATTAGAATTTCTACTATTGGGAGAGTAATTATTATTACGGAACTGATTTTGCCTAGGAAAATTTTGATTTGTGTTATTGTTAAAATTAAGTTGGTTGTAATTAGGTCGGTAATTACTTCGAAAATTTTGGTTACTATGCCTTGGTTGAAAGTTATTGTTCGCGTAACGGATAGTTTCTGTACCTGCAGTAGTACTAGGAGATAATTCTAGTAAGTGAGCTATAGCATCTTGCATTTTTACATGTCGTGCGCTGTCTAGTATAATTTTATACCTGTCATTAACGCCCTGTTTTAAGAAAGCTATTCCTCTTCGTTCATTGGCTAGCGCTAGTGTTTCCCTAGCTTGTTCTCCTTGAAAGCTAACTTCTAATTCGGTCATTTTTGTTATTAAATCCTCAATTTCTGTTACGAACTCCCTCATCGGCCTATTTCTCTGACGTGATTTGTCTAGTTTTGTTTGTAAGATTTCTATTGTATTCCTATCTCCGCATTTATCGGTTATATTTGTTTTTAACTGCTCTAGAGTTTCAGGTTTAAGTGACCCTAGTTCTGTCAATGCCTTGCCTTGGATTTTACATTTGAGTAGGAATTTTATTAATATAGGTTTGGATGCATCGTTAAGGGTGTCATGATAGAATTCAATACTATTAAGAAAGTCTCTTATTGTTGAAGTTTAAGAACAGACTGACTTTATTTTAGTATATAAGAACAATAGTTCAAGATGACAATCAGTTACAATTCACTATGTATAATGTGGATATGCAAATCGAGAAGAGAGAAACATGTGTTGCCATTTAGTATTATAGTACTTTTCAACACTCCTCCTCAACACACTGTTATCATGAAGTAAATTAACAATATAATATAAAAATCAATTTAAATTCAAGCTTTAACAATTTCAAAATTATTTCAATCCCATTAATCTTGTAAAGTTACTGTGTTTTTGTTTAGGAAGGTTCTTCGTCAAAACATCGGCGATCATGTCATTGGTGCACACATAGGTTAGGTTAGGTTAAAATGGCTGTCAGGAAAACAAACTGACACACTTAGACCAATATTAGGTCCATTGTGATACCATAGTTATTTTGCGAGGGAGTACCTCACTTAACAAAACCATTTGGAGCTTTTAATAAAGCGAAGGATATGCAGGGGATCTGTGTGTGCCAGATCGCTTGGATCATCAAGAAAATATTTTCCTAGATGCCGCTTTCTTTTAGAAGAGAGTGCCGGACATGAGCAGAGGAGGTGTGGGATTGTCTCCTCCTCCTCCTCATCTAAGCAACTTCTGCAGAAGTCATTTGAGGGAACGCCAAGTCTTATGGCGTGTCTTCCTATCAGACAATGTCCGGTGATGACATTGATTACGGAGCTAATTTGCAATCTGGCAATAGATAACAAATGTCTTGTGCGTTTTGGATCTAGACCTGGCCATATCCGTTTTGTTGCCGCGCACGTGGTGATATTGTACCACCTATGATTTGTTTTATCCATAGCCTCTTGCTTTAGCATAAGTTTACATGTAGCGATTGGTATACCAATATTCAACCTGCTGGTTGAGATCGGTAGAACGGTTCCTTCTCTGGCGAGTTCATCGGCTTTGCAGTTACCCACGATATCTCTGTGCCCCGGCACCCAAATAAGGTGAATATTGAACTGTTCAGCCATCTCCCTAAGAGATAGGCGACAGTTAAGGGCGGTTACTGAGTTTGTAGAAACAGCGCCGAGTGATTTGAGGGCTGCTTGACTATCTGAGAAAATCCGGATATTCGTTGAGGATATCACGTTTTCTCTTAGCCATGATAGGACCTCTTTGATCGCCAGAATTTCCGCTTGGAACACGCTACAATGGTTTGGAAGGCGGAACGAGAGACTTACGTTAAGTCGATTTGAGTACACCCCACAGCCTACCCCTTCTTCGGTTTTTGAACCATCTGTATAGAAATGAATTGAATCATCTCTCAAAAATTCTTCGTCGTCCCAGGTCGTTCTCGGTGGGATTGAGACTTGGAACTTATTATCAAAAACCAATTGGGGGATGGTGTAGTCGGAGTGACAAGGGATTGATCCGAATGAATTCAGGATTGTAACGTGACCGATGTTGTTTTCGGTCCATTGGGAGATAGCTCTCATACGAGTGGCTGCACTGGCGGCCATTTGTTTGCTGAAGATATCTAGTGGTGTGAGGTTAAGGAGTGTATTTAGTGCAGCTGAGGGTGTTGATCTCAGTGCTCCACTTATACACAGACAGGCTGTTCGTTGGACCTTGCTTAAATTGTCGCAGTAGGTCCTTTTATCAAGAGCGGTCCACCAGACCACTACTCCGTATGTGAGTATTGGTCTGATGACTGCGGTATAGAGCCAGTGGGTGATTTGGGGGGAGAAGCCCCATTTAGTGCCAATGGCTTTTTTTGCAGGAAAACAGGGCTACGGTTGATTTCCTGATTCTTTCCTCTATATTGGCTTTCCAGTTTAGCTTTTTATCTAGGATAATACCTAGATATTTGGCTTCGTTTGAAAGTACAAGTGAGATTCCATTTATTTTTGGAGTAATTAGTTGAGGAATTTTATATTTCCTGGTGAAGAGAACGAGTTCAGTTTTCTGAGGGTTGACCCCTAGATCACATTTTCCCGCCCATTTTACAAGTTTATTTAGAGCGGTCTGCATCAGGTCCGTAAGGACGTGAGCATGTTTACCGGACACCGCAATGGAGACGTCATCTGCATATGCAATCACTTTGAATCCCTCAGCTTCTAAGTCAACTAGAAGTTCATTGACGACTATATTCCATAGAAGGGGGGATAGGACTCCGCCTTGCGGTGTTCCTCTACTGACAGATCTCTTTGCAGAGAAGTTTCCTAGAGTAGAGTTGATTCTTCTGCTTTTTAGCATTAGATTTATCAACTCCACTATGGAATTATCTACTTTGAGCTTCGTCAGAGCCTTTGTAATTGCAAAGTTGCTGACGTTGTTGAAGGCGCCCTCTATGTCGAGGAAGGCGGCCAGAGTAAATTCTTTGTGATGGAGGGAATATTCTATAGTACGTACCAGGGTGTGTAGGGCCGTTTCTACAGATTTTCCCTTGCAGTAGGCGTGTTGTGCTGTAGATATCAATTTTGGATCTATAGCTGTACGCAGGTGGATATCAATCAGTCGTTCTAAAGTTTTAAGAAGGAAAGATGATAGACTTATTGGTCGGAGATCTTTTTGGCTTACGTGGGATGATTTCCCAGCCTTAGGTATAAACACCACCTTGACTTCTCTCCACTGAGTGGGGATATAGTTCAAGTTGGTACAGCCGATGAGAATTACTTCGAGGACAGGGATAATAATGTCCGCGGCCTTTTGAAGTTCGGCTGGAATTATACCATCAGGTCCAGGGGATTTGTATGGGTCAAAGCTATTAATGGCCCAAACTAGTTTTTCCCTTGTAATCAGATCGTGGTTGTTTGTTATTATGCTACCTGGTTCCGTGGAATCATAGTTGCATAAGTTCTTAGAGCTTCCTGGAAAGTGTGTGTCCAGAAGCAAATTGAGCGTTTCTTCGCAGGATTCTGTCCAGCCGTCAGCTGTTTTCAAACTGCTAGGCATGGTCGGACTCTTTGAGAGGATTTTTCTTAATCTAGAAGCTTCTGAAGTATCTTCTATTTTTCCACAGAAGTTTCTCCAGGAAGTTCTTTTATTTTTCCTCAGTTGATATTTATAAGTTTTGAGGGATTCCTTGTAGGAGTCCCAGTCTATTAAAGTTTTTGATTGTTTAGCTCGGTTGAAAAGTTTTCTACATTCCTTCCTGAGCGGTTCTAGCCCCGAGCTCCACCACAGTGGTTTCTGTTTTCCTCTTATTTTTATAAGAGGACACGATTTCTGCAGTGAATGGTTAAGGGCAGTTGTAAGATCATTGACTTTTTTGTCTAGATCATGTTTGTTTGTAGGGTTTTGTAAAAGTTCAGGTTTAATAAACTTTTTCAAAATTACCCGATATTTTTGCCAGTCAGTTTTCCGATAGTTTCGGAAGACTGGTTGCTTGAGAGGTTCCTCATTTAGATCAAATTGAATGTATCTATGATCAGCAAAGGAGTGTTCAGTAGATACTTTCCAATATGTAATCCTATGATGAACCGAATCGGAGACAAGAGTGATATCTAAGACTTCCTGTCTGTTTTTGGTGATGAATGTTGGTTCATTGCCAATATTACTTACTATAAGGTTAGTACTTAAAATAAAATCAAAAAGTGACTCACCCCTTTCATTTATGTCAGTACTACCCCATACTGAGTGATGCGCATTAGCATCGCATCCAATGATGAGGCAGATCTTCTGCCGTTCTGCTGCAGCGACAATCCTTTTAAATAAGTCGCATGGAGGAGGGCCAGGATGGTCATGGCCGAGGTAAGCTGATACCAGCCAGTAGATGTTGTCACTGGTCTGGTATCTTATTGTGGTTACATCACGATTGCTGTAATGAGGGAGTAAAAATACGTTAGTGCTACTTCTTACCAATATGCAGGATCTGGGTTCACCTTTGTCCTTCATATACAGTAGAGTATATCCAGGAGTCCTTAATCCTTGAACGATGGACTTGATGATCCAGGGCTCCTGAATCAGGACAATATCTTCCCCTCTCTTGTTGAGGCGGAGAAGAAGGGAGGCCGAAGCCTGCTTGGAGTGTTGGAGGTTAATCTGAGTTAGCTGCACCATCTTGGGAACAACTAAGTAGACTAACCCCCACCACGGTCTGGTTGAGGTCGTCGTCTGTTTCGCTCTCAGAGTTTGACCTAAGAAGGTCATCCTCGCTGAGCGAAACCTCGTTAGCGGAGTCGTCAGTCTCCAAGTCGGAGAATTTGACGACGGTTTGGGCATCGGAGTCATCAGTCTCCAAGTCGGAGAATTTGACGACGTTTTGGGCATCCAAGTCGGATGTGGAGGGTTTTTTGTCATACGTTTCAGCAGAGGATGTGCCGAGCTCGTCTATCTCCATGGGTGGAGGGTCGACTTGCCCTGCGGGTTCTTCCACTGAAGACGCACTTTGTGTTGCCGGAGATGGAGCGATGTTATGCTCCTCATCTTTTTTATATATTTTCAAGGCAATATTTGACCAGCCGAACCGAATCATGCCTTTTGTCTCAGCCAGGGGAGCTAGGGAGTCCTTATTGATGACTATTATAGCCGATCTATAGTGACCCTCCGGCTCTTCCAGCTTCGCGACTTTCCAGTCATGGGTAGGAAGGGTTGGATTGCCGAATTGAATCATTTTCATGATGGTTTCTTTGCAGGAGAGTTCTGCTGGTAATCTGGCGCGAGCTCTAGGCCTGCAGGGGATATCCTCCCTTGACACGACTTCAAGCTTAGCACCAGGCCAGAGTCCCTCTAACCTGCTTATCGCAAGCTTATACAGATCGCGCGATCTCTCTCCATCAAACGCGATTAACCTGACTCGCCCCTGATACCATCCTGCGTCCTCAAAGATGGCAGGTTCCCCTGGGTTTTCCATCATAAGAGTCCAGTAGGAGGCCTGGAGCTTGTTCATGATGATCGCCCATTGATCGAAAGAGATCGCACCATCCGCGTTACTCCTGTCAATGACAGCGAAAATGGGTTTGTCCTTCAGTGCGTCACTGTACGACATGTCTTTTTTGGAGCTGAGGGTGCTTGGTTTTTGCACCTTAGGCCTTTTGGCGTTCGGGGTTGACTGCTCGAACGAGCGTTGGCGCTTAGACGTTGAGTCTTTGCTGTTTTTCTCATTTATTGCAATGATTTTCATTGCCCACTCAAGTTTGGCAGATTGCGTTGAATCCAGCTTAGGTTTAGGTACCGCACCTAACACCTTCGCAATTTTCTCCGCGTTCCGCCTTTCTTTGTGGTTTGGGAATGTAGGTATGTTGGGACGCCCTTCGTTGTCCGTTCCACTGTAAGACACAGTTTCACCTTCAACTTGGGGGTTAGGAGGATTGGGAACCCTTTCGTTTTCAGTTCCACTGTAAGTCACAGTTTCACCTTCAACTAGGGGGTTAGGGGGATTAGAGACCCTTTTGTTATCAGTTCCACTGTAAGTCACAGTTTCGCCTTCAACTTTGGGGTTAGGGGGATTGGACTCCCTTTCGTTGTTTGCCCCACTGTAAGTCACAGTTACGCCTACAACTTGGGGAAGGGAAGGAGTGTTTCCGGAGCTCGAAGGAGGTCCTCCCCTTTCAGCCACGGAGCCGATAGTCTCGGCACCCGTACCGTCCGGGTTGGTCGACCTTGAGTCCTTTGACATAGGATGGGATGAGGTGGGAGGTTGGGGCAGTGGTTTTGATGAGGGTAGCCCTTTCGTCAACTTATCACAGTTCGCGTTGGAACCGAAAGTCTCGGCCCCTCTACTTACTGCAACAGTCTTCTCCGGGGTCCCTTCAATACGGGCAGTATGAGTGGAAGTGCTACAGAAAGTCTCTGCAACTCTCCCACTGGTTTGGGCATCCTCCTTAGGAGGGGCGTTAGAACCAGAGGGCTCTCCACATTTCTTGGTTAGCTTGTGAGGCCTTCCTTGAACTGCAGTCGGCTCCCCAGCCCTTCCGCAAATCGCTTTTTTCGTTTTCGTAAATAAATTTGTCACTGGCGACTTATCCTCTTTCGAGGCCAAGCCATCGCCGGCAGTCGCGACACCTGCCGACTTTTGAACGTATATCCCCGTTCGTTTTTTATTCCTTTTATTTACTTTTTCCATGTTTTTTCAGTCAAGTTTTCCAACATTGAGGTTTTGTTTTTGAGTTATGTTGGTTGGTCAGGTTCTGCAGCTGGATTGCTGGAGAAGATGTCCATAAGCACCCCCACCACGACAAGGTCAACTCATAGGGGGTGTGGTGCACACATATTTCAAGTCAATTTTCTTCTGCTGGAAGACTCCACGAACGTAATGGAATTTGATGTCTATGTGCTTACTCCTTGAGTGATAAACTGGGTTTCGCACAAGTTGCTGGGCACTGAGATTGTCCCCATTGATTACCATTGGCGTTGTGTTGTGTTTAAGTGTTTGCTGCCGCTACAATTGATAAGAAAGATGAATGTTGCTGTGGTCTTTCTTCTCTTTTGGGCTCCTTACACTCCGAAGCAAAATGACCCTTGCGCCCGCATCTAAAGCATTTTAGATTACTTTTTCGCTTGTTTGATTTTTCCTTTGCTATTTGCCCTTTGGAATGTGCTAAGTATGCTCTGCTGTCCGCCATTAAACCACCACCCTTGTCTACCCTTCGCTCCCCCTCTTCAATAATTTTGTTTTTTAAAACACTGAGACTAGGAAATGTATCTCGGATTTCAATGGCAATTACGAAATTTTCGTACGAACCTGGTAAGCTTGAAAGGAGAATTATTACCAGGGGCTCCTCTGTGACTAAAACACCAACCTCGCTTAGTTTCTCAATGATTGCCGTAAATGCATTAAGATGCTGGCTAGCATTTTCACCTTCCGCCATTTTTAACCCTAAAAGCTGCTTAAAAAGCGATACCTTCCTTGCTGGACCCTCTCGCTGATATATTTCACGGAACTTATTCCATGCTGCAGCCGAGCTCGTACAATGCCTAATGTGATTAATTTGTGAGGTTTTAATGGACAACATAATACATGCCAATGCTTTTTCATCCTTTGTCTCCCATGCTACCAACGCATCTCCCACTACATTTTCCCCTTCTACCACCTCAGGTTTCACCAACTTTCCGCAAACGTAAGGCCACAACTCTGCACAGATCAGAACGCTTTTCATCTGCACGCTCCAAGAGTCGTAGTTCCCTTCATCTAGTTTTTCAATTTGAAAACCAGACGCACTCATGTCTGGTTATACTAAAAAATTTTTTTTTTTTTTTACTTTTTTTTTTTTTACTTTAGCCGCGTTTGGGACCTGGGCCCATAACCTGTTGAAGTGTAAGAACAGACTGACTTTATTTTAGTATATAAGAACAATAGTTCAAGATGACAATCAGTTACAATTCACTATGTATAATGTAGATATGCAAATCGAGAAGAGAGAAACATGTGTTGCCATTTAGTATTATAGTACTTTTCAACACTTATGTTTTCGGTTCTTCTATCTGCTGTCTCGCAGTTGAGTACTGGCAACTTTTGTGCTTTAATATAATCGAAATCTGCCATTTTGTTAATGATTTCTATTTCTAGCTGTTAGTATCTCTTCTTTGTCTAAATTACTTTCTATTTTTTCTGTACCTGATGTTTTTGATTCTATTTCTGATTCTGATTCCGCCTCTATTTCCTGAATATTTTGACTAATTATACTTTCTGACAGTTCTTTGTATTCTTTTGCTTCTGATGTTAGTTGAGTTAAATATTTATGTTCATCTTCTGTGAGTTCTTTTTGGTTGTAAAGGGTAAATTCTTTAATGAATTCAACCCATAAATTAGAGATCTCTACTAGCTTCGCATTTGCTCCTTTTGTTTTCCTTTTGCGGTTAGGAGTCTTTTTTAAGTTTTTGTAAAAATTTTTTAAGTTTGCTAGAGCTGTTTCTAGTGGTTTGAAGTCCATGAAAAGTTAAATGTTTTTTTTTTTTTTTTTACAGGAAAGGAAAAGTATAGGTAGCTAATAAATTTGTTTGTTTTCTTTCATTATTTTTATTATTTTTTTTTTACAAAATTTTATACAGACATTCTTCTGCTTACAACATTATTTTTTATTATTTGTTTTCTGACATTACTTTTAAATTTATTCTTTAATTGCTCAAAAACGTACTTTAGTATTACCAAGATGATTATTAAAGTTATTATTGTCTTTACGTCCAATCCAAAGTAGACTGACGCAGAGGAAACATTTTGTTGAGGGCCGTTGTTATTTACGACTACCTCTTCCTTTGAATTAGATTTTCCCATTATACTCTTACTATTAAAAAAATGATTCCTTACCCTATTGTAATAATAACTAACTATCTTACTAATTCTGCTTCTTGCTCTGGATTACTTCCTTTATCTGCGTTGAAATTTTTTGAAACAGTTTCTGGAAACTGTCTTCTTCTTGTTGTTTTAAAGTTTAACCAATTAGGGTCCTTAAGTTTGTATACTACGTAAAGGTTAACATCTGCACGATCAGGCTGTAATATTCTTCAAGCCACTTTATATTTCGAGGCAAGTTCAATATCATGCCTCTTAACGTTTTTAGTACAAATTTGGTACATGACGTTTCGTTATCTTCGATCACTTCAAAAATGATTTTTCTGCCCGCTTTTAGTACTAAGAAGCCACATGACACTTAAATTCAGTGTTAAAAGTACTATAATTTCTCTCAAATCAATCCGGGCTTGACAAACCGTTCTAATTTTACAATGGCAAGATCGCCATGTAATGTCGCTTGTACTTCAGCACCAATCGCTTAGCATTCACTGCTATCGCTCAAACCTCTTTCGCACTAATGCAAAGTTGAGGGTGGTACCGAAGACGACTAAAGAAGAAGACAAGTCACGCTTATATTTTTAGGCTAATTGCCGTATATCAAATAATAAGAATGGATTACTCTTCCGATCGACTCCACGATCACAATTGGCTTTATTTCCAAATTTATGTTCTATTTATACAAAGCTACTATGTTCGAGTTCTGGTTATCGAACAATCGACCACACTTCGATATCCGATTAAAACGCTTCATCATCACATTCTTTTCGGTGAGCGCCAATGACCTATATCATAAACAAATGCTCATACCCAAATACTATTGCTGTGACATAAACAGCGCGCATGCAGTCAAAGCAATATGATCCCTTATTACTTCTGTCAGCTGGCAGTGGCCTGCCGTTGGGAATCATATTGTTTTGAGTACAATGCACTCTATGGATACACAAGCAAGTCAAGTGTTATGCATTTCTATGCAATGCAACTGAATGTGAGAGGATCGGATATCGAGGCACAGTCGAAGGTTGGCAACCCGTTAATAGTTGTAGAGCAATTAATTAAGAGGTCGTTGGCTGTGACTCCTTCACAATACTTTTGATTGGGATTTTTTTGAAGTTTTTTTTTTATTCAAAATCTAATGATGCAGATTTGTTGTCAATACAATGACTGATCAGAAAATATATATTTTGTAGCTGTATGTCTATTTTTGTAGAAGTGACACCAATAAATGTGATAAGAATTTCTTACAAAATCAAAAACTGAAAAATTCTTGGTGTATTTAGTGGAGTCACTTCTATATGAACAGACATACAGCTATGATATATTATTTACTGATTAGTAATTGCATTTACTACAAAACTGCATCATTACATTTTCAATTAAACCAAAATTTGAAAAAATTCCCAAAAAGAAAGAAAAAAACATTTTTACATGTTACTACTCAAAGATGCGTTTTCGTAAACCTAAAGTTTGAAACATTTTGGGGAAAAGAGGAGCCTTCTTGAGCAATTTTTTCAATTGAATTTTATTTTATAAATAAATTATTACTGAGGCAATGAAATTATTAAAAGAAAAATAGATATTTTGTTGTGTTGTAGGAGAAATCTTTTCTACAGAAACCATGCAATCGGTCGATGCTTGGGATTTATTTTCACTGGATTCCGTTGGGTCGGCTGCGTGGTTGGGGCTGATTGTTATCAGGACAATGCTGCTGTTGCACTTCATAGTATCCTTTTGATTTCTCGACGTCCGTCAGTTCGATTTTTTCCTCAAAGCTTTCCTGCTCCTCTATTCAATTTAATGAAAATGTTTGCGGATTCTGTGAAAAAAAAATTGTATGCTTGTACAATTACAGAGTTATGATAAACTTACCATATGATTCATCGTATTGAATAACATCACCTTCACTGCTCTTCACCAACTTCAATAGTTTGATCCTCGTCATCGTCATATTGGCATTCCGAATGCGATTGTTGTGAATCTCTTTTGCTCCGAGAGTTTGTCTACTTTGGTGGTGTATCTGGAATTTCAGCTCATGTGGTCAGGTCAATTGTTTCTGTGGGCTTGAGAGACTGAGGGCCTATACTGTCAACGTCCACAATGATCGGAGTTCTAATAATGTCCACCGGGGTGTCTTCAGTGATCATATTACTTCGGTTGTTAAATCCTTGTATATATCTTTTGGCAAAGTCTGTGGCATGCTTGGAACCGTGTCAATAACAATTACATTGTTCTTCGGAGTCGTTGAGGTAGTTTTTTGAGCTATCTGCGTTGGAATTATTTTAGGCAACTTGCTGGTTCTTACAATAAGCATCCCCTTAACTGAACGCGTTGGCATAAAAATCCTGTTTGACTTCGAGATTGATATCGGCTTAGGCTAGGTGTAACCTTTTTGTACAGTCCACGAAATCCTTCTTGACAAAATGAAACTATTGAAAGCAGCACCTGAAAAATCTGTTTATTAAATTATAAATTACAATTAAGTAAGATATTATAAGCATTCTAATAACGAATAAAAAAGACTTGCCTTTTGGTTCTTGCGATGTCCTCAGTAAATTTATTTACTTTTTGCTGTCTGTCAAATGTCAAACTCTTATTTTTTTTTCTGAGAGTTTCACCTCAGCAATGAACTTTTCAAATGAACTATTTCCTGTTCACTCAAGTTCATTTTTGGGAAATTTGCGGGTTTTGCGGGTGGAGATGGTGGGAGATGACCTTCTGTATATTCCTTATTCTGTGGTCTGCAGTTCAAGTTGAATCTTGTGCGTTGTTTTCAAAAGAAAATAAAGAAGAAAACACGATGTACAGCAAAATCCTCTTTGAGAAACGCCAATCAGGTAGCGACAAAATTAAGTATGAGAAAACAACCCTTTCTTTTCTCTTTCTTTCGTTTATTCGCTTTCAAATATCTTTATTTTTGTGTCACATGTTGCTTCAATGTTCAATGGGTCTTGTATTTAGTTTCAATTTTGTGACTAAGCAAGACTATCTATTCTTTTTAATAATATTCTTTTTGTATTTATTAAATAGTAATCAAAACTGTATTACAATTTCTAAATACTATAATTACTGAATATTATTTAAAAATGTAATAAAGTATACAAACGCTTATTTCTCAAATGCATTCATTATTTCCATTATCTATGTGTTCTCCCAAATGCATTCTTTCTCCTCAGAACACATTTCTGTCACAAATTCACAAATTTCAAATTACACACATAGAACCAGTTTTTTCAGGTCATGAAAACGAAGATGCCATGGGTGTTGTGATTTCCCTACATTTTATTCATCGAGAAAGTGTTTAGGTGCTTCTTTCCAATGACAAGCCCATGTTAAATTCAGCAAAGGATTCAGTAGGAAATGCACTAGTGCAGCTACTTTTCCCTGAGGAAAAGGCAGCATTTTCAGTAGTGAATTTTTGGAAATTTCCTACTGGGGTGTGAGGGGATGCATAACGCATAAGATCATCTGAGCGATACTCCTTTTCCAAATCACAGAGAAGAGACAAATAGAGAAAACGGCGCTAAACTTGGTGGCGGATTTGTTTCGAACTAGATGTGCGTATGTATATGTTTTTAAGCAAGATTTTCTAGAAAAAACCCAAAGTAGACAGTTTTTCTAGTATATTTTTTTATTGAAACTAATTAAGATTATATCAAAGAAAAATATCAAAAAAAAAATTGATGTTCTTTTGGTTTCTCCTTCCTCAGAAATTGTTTGCAAATATGACTTTATTGAAATTGAATTTTAGCAGTTTGGAGAAAAAAATATTGATTTTGGGCTCGGAGGTTAGTTCAGGAGCCTTATTACCTTCAAAAAAATGTATATATATATGTACTTGAAAACTTCTCATCATAACACCTGTTTCAAAACACTTAAAACTATTATCAATGATTTTATAAGATGCGTCTGATATCTATCTACTATATTCTTTTTATTTCATGAAAAAATATTAACAAACGGCAAAGTTATTACCATAAGAGTAAGCTGAAAACCGAAAAATTACAAGAAATTGAGGAAGGTTTTTTTCATATAAGGAGACAAAATTTATATAAAACGAAAAAGAAAAAAATAAAAAGTTCATATATACGGATGCCCCGACCAAAATAGTGAACAAATCGAAATTTTCAGTAAAAAAAACGGCTTCCGGTCCCTATAAAAACCGTTATGGAATTTTTCAGCATTTGAATGATACACAAATTTTTGAGTTCTTATTATCTTTACAATACATTTTGTTTCATCTAATTATAAAGAAAATTGCAAAAGCTATGAAGCAATAAGTCAACGCACCTTTCAAATTTTAACGAAAAATGCAAGGGACACCTAGCCTTAAAACAAGAGAAAGGTTTAGGCTAAGAAAAGAAGTTAGAAAAAATATTGTTTCAACGGTGGTCTTTAGTGACAATGATCCGAGACCATACGCTAGAGTAGTTATAGCGAAGAAAGAGATACTAGGGTTATTGGATAGTGGAGCAAGCATTTGCACACTTGGAAAAAATTCCCAAAACTTGATCAAGGAATCCAATCTGCCCACAGCCTCATACGTCAGCGGTTGACAGCTGACGGAAAAGCACAACAAATTATAGGCAGAGTAGACGCAGAGGTTGAGTATAGAGGAAAGAAAGAAGTTATTAAATTTTATGTAGTGCCGAATCTCGATCAAGAACTATACCTTGGGATAGATTTTTGGAAGGCGTTCCTAATTGCGCCAAGTGTGGTGAGTGAAGCCTCACTGATTCAAGACCCGGCAGATTTGTCCAACGCGCACCTTCTGTCTTTCGAACAAAAATCGAAATTGGAAGCTGTTAGGGCGAAGTTTCTCTATTATGAACGTCACGGTCTTGGAAAAACGTCTTTGATGGAGCATTCAATAGTTACCGGAGAGGCAGATCCTGTTAAGCAGCGTCACTACCCTGTTTCACCAGCGGTACAAGCCGTGCTGTATCAGGAAATCGATCGAATGCTGAATCTCGGTGTGATTGAGGAGAGTGAGAGCCCGTGGTGTTCACCCGTTGCACTCATCAAGAAGCTAGGTGAAACAACGCCGTAAAATACCGGTTTTGCCTAGATGCACGAAAAGTCAACGCGGTGACTAAAAAGGACGCCAATCCACTTCCTCATATAGAAGGACTCCTCAGTCGACTACCTAATACATACTTCATAAGTAGTGTTGACTTGAAGGAGGCTTTCTGGCAAATACCGCTGGAGAAAAGCAGTAGGGAAAAGACTGCGTTTGCGGTTCCATGGAGACCCTTGTACCAATTTACGGTCATGCCTTGGTTTGTGTAATGCAGCTCAGAGGTTATGTCGTTTAATGGACAAGGTTATTCCTGCACGACTCAGGGACCGTATCTTTGTGTACCTTGACGATTTGCTCATCATTGCACCGGATTTTGAGACCCATATCGACTTGTTGGGACAAGCAGCTGAATGCCTCAGGAAAGCCAACCTTACGATAAACCTGAAGAAATCGAAGTTCTGCATCAAGGAACTTTAATATCTAGGGTTCATAGTAGGTGGCGGAAAGTTAAAAACTGACCCGGCTAAGGTCGAAGCAATTTTTGACTTTCCACTACCGAAAAATCCCAGACAGGTACGTCGGCTACTTGGACTAGCAGGTTGGTATCGACGTTTCATTAAAGATTTCGACGTTTCATTAAACGGTCGTTTGGCCAGGTGGAGCCTGGAGCTACAATCCTACGCTTTTGACATAGAGCACCGAAAAGGAACCCTTAACGTCGTGCCAGACACACTTTCTCGGGCACACTTATGCGGCATATACACTGTTCAAATGCTTGACCAGCATGTAAGAGTGTATTAGTGAAAAAAACTCACGTATGCATTGTGTGTATGCTGGAAGCAAAACTAAATCGTTTTGATTTTCGTTCAATCAGGCTTCAATAATTGAAGAGTGTATATGCGAGATTGAATGCTTGATCCAGAATACATTTCGTAAAGACACCGCAAAGCGAACATTGTAGTCACAGAGCGCGAAGTTTAATGGGGAAAACAACAACAACACCAAAAATGATTGAAGACTCAAGCTTGAAGTGTGTATATCCAAAGTAAAATAGAATTTACTAATACACTCTCACATGCTGTTCAAGCATTTGAACAGTGTATATGCCGCATTAGAAAGTTTAGAGCTAGAAGAAGCTGCACCACTAGTTGACTTAGATTCCGAACAATTCTTGGAAGAACAATATACTACATTGATAAACACAATAAACGAAAACAAAGACCAGCTACCCGATTTAAAAATGGAGGACAAATTTGTGTATAAGCGAGCGTTACCGATTGGTACCAACGAAGAATATACAAGAGAACATTCTTGGTTGTTGTGCATACCATCTGGTCTCACACACGAGTTAATTGTCAAAGCTCATGAACCACCTCAAGCGCCTCATGGCGAAGTAGCAAAAACATTAGACCGTATCCGACAATACTTTTATTGGCCGAATATGACAGTACAAATACGTCAATATGTGTCTAATTGTAGTATCTGTAAACAGTGTAAGTCTTCGAATCAAGTACAACGTCCACCCATAAGTAATAGTTATACCACTGATCGTCCCTTTCAAAAACTCTATATAGATTTCCTGGGACCTTACCCCAGATCCAAAACAGGAAATGTCCACATTTTTGTAGTGTTAGACCATTTTTCCAAGTTTGTGTTTTTGAAAGCCCTAAACATTGCAAGTGCCATAAGCATCATTAACTATTTGCAGAAATAAGTATTCAATACGTTTGGAGGGCCCGAAATCGTTCACTCCGATAACGGAAAGCAGTTTGTAGGAAAAGAATTCCAAAACTCCCTAAAGAAGTATGGAATTCGTCATTTCAAAACAGCTAATTATGCGCCGCAATCGAATGCCTCGGAAAGAGTCAACCGAACTTTGCTCGCAGCGATACGGTCTTACATTAAAGACGACCAGCGAGATTGGGATGTTCATCTCCATGAAATCGCGGTAGCGCTCAGGAGCTCAGTTCATTCATCTACTGGTGTGTCACCGTATTTTGCTCTCTTTGGAACAAACATGATGACTCACGGCAGTAGCTATGAACTGGCTCGAAAGCTGACTGCGCTAGAAGACGGTGAGTTGGTAACTCTACCGAGGCATTGCAAGTTGCGATGCATGCACGAAAAGGTTCAAGATTCCATATTGGAATCGAACGAAAAAAGCGCTAAAGCGTACAAAACCGTCTCTAATCTCTTAGGTGCAATGGATCTTAATGCTCAGGAAGGTAGACAAATGGCTATTATAATAAGTATTCATGTATGTATAGTAGGGTGTGTCATTTTTGGGCAACTTTTTTTTGTCAACGATAAAACAGGCTAAATACTTTCAGGAAGGTATAAAACGAAGCCTCTCAAAATTTGAGCTCATAATATTAACATTTAGAGGTGCCTGTTTTTAAATTTCTATTTTCCATACAAATTACATGGAAAAAAAATTAAAATTTTTTCTAATTTTTATAGCTTGATATTTGAGCATTGTAGAAATAAACTGACAAATAATTTAAATAGGAAATTGAATGCTCTACAAAAAAGCTCAAAATAATTTTTTTCATAGAGGCAAACGCTCTGAAGATATTCAAACTCAAAGTTGGAAATGTATGAAATTATGACTTTTATTTTATTAAACTCATTCTGATGACTTTTTTTATGACTTAAAAATTATTTTTCATGGGCAAATTAAACATTGTGTGCTAATTTTTTTAGAAAGCTAAGATAAAAAAAACATTTACATTTTAAATATTGTTTTATTATTTGATTAAGTGTTAAACAAATACAATTATCAATTAGATTTAGTACAATTATTATTTATTATTAAATATTTATTATTAAAAGAAAATTCTTAACTATTAGGATACTAGAATTTAGAAACTTGATAGAAATTATAATGATATTCAGAAGAAAGTAATGATACAACAATCCTTAAGCCTGAACTCCATCGAAGCGCAAAGTAAAAAGTTTCTTAAAAAAATCAAATGATATTCCGAACTCCTCTCTCAAAAACAAATTTGTATCTCTTCTTCTCATGCTACCTCATGTCGGAGCTTTCCCTTTAATCAATTTTTTGATCAAAGCTTTTCAGAGTTTTTCTAATGCTGCCTAACAGGTGTCACGCAGTAATATGTGTGTATTTTGAAAGCTTTAACTGTATTTTTTTTACACAAAGTGTGTTTTGATGTAGTTCAGTTATTTTCTTTCTACACAAAAATAGTTATTTGTTCTTGAAAAAAATTTTTAAGTCATAAAAAAAGTCATCAGAATGAGTTTAATAAAATAAAAGTCATAATCGTCAAGTCATTGCGTTTGAATATCTTCAGAACGTTTGCCTCTATGAAAAAAATTATTTTGAGCTTTTTTGTAGAGCATTCAATTTCCTATTTGAATAATTTGTCAGTTTATTTCTACAATGCTCAAATGTCAAGCTATAAAAATAAGAAAAAATTTTAATTTTTTTTCCATGTAATTTGTATGGAAAATAGAAATTTAAAAACAGGCACCTCTAAATGTTAATATTATGAGCTCAAATTTTGATAGGCTTCGTTTTATACCTCCCTGAAAGTATTTAGCCTGTTTTATCGTTGACAAAAAAAAGTTGCCAAAAATGACACACCCTAATGTATAGGTATATCTATGTTAATTTATTTTAGTCCCTTTAGAGATATTTATATTTATACTATTTACTTATATATATATGTTAATTTATTTCAGTCCGTCCAGAGATTTATATTATTTACCTATATCTATGTTAATTTATTTAGTCCTTCCATATATTTATACTATTTACACTTATATGTTAATTTATTGAATTTATAGAGTATTTATTTATATATATCTTTATTTACACCTATAGAATAGCTAGTAAGTATTTATTAAACCTAGTATATAGTTTATATATCTAGTAATTTAAGTATTTTTATGTGATATTTGCAACCCTAGGTCAAGTATTTATTTTATGGTGATATTAGCTAGTAAGTATATTAGGTTTATGATAAAACGCAATATCAAAGATTTATGTTATTTATTTATTGACGTACTTTATTTGTTCAAATCTGTGATATTCGTGTTACCAATTTGTATCTTTGTTTAAATGTTAAGAAATTTAATTTATTAATGCATGTTTTAATGTCTATGTATATCTGTATGTATTTAAGTATTTGAGTAAATAATGTTATAAGTATATAGCCAGGAGATTCATATCGTCTTAAAATTATCCAAACTTACATGAGAACATCCGAGTTGCGATTAACGATAGCTAACCTGGACCGATAGGTAGATTGCTGGCAAGGATCATCTAGGTGATGGTGCCGTGAAATAAGGCCAAGTGAAATAAGGCCAGATGGAGGGATTTGGATTTATTTCGCTTGTCAGAAGTGAAATAAAGCCAAATTTTAACGCTTGGCATTATTGCACTTTGTTGAAGTGAAAAAATGCCAAACAGATTAACTCATTCAAAGGGAAATAAGACCAAATGCTATAATTTCGCTAAAGACTGGTTGAAGGCGAATGGTGTGGTAAATGTATCTTCAACTAATTACCAAGAGCGATTAATTGGAAGATGCACTGGTAGGACCCTAACCACGGGGAAAACATACTTACCTGAAGAGACAGGAGTAGCCGGTAGCTCGGGTCCTGTATTATGGATGTACATATGGTTTGTTTGTGTTTTTTTTTTGGTTCTGCGTCTTGTGGTGTGTAGCCTGTTATTTGTTTGGTTCGGTGGGCTTCGTCGGCGGAATCGGGAGTTCTTAAAGACTTTGCGAACTGCGCAACATCGACACGCTAAGACGGAAAAGCACGTTTTGGTATTTGGCGAAACGCGAAACTCGAAATGCCATGGCTATGGCTGGCGAAAGTTTTGTCTGTGATTGTCAGATTGTTTTTTTTTTTTGTGTTTTGCTGTTGGTAATTGGAATTTGTTCCAGTTCAAGTCGTTCTCTCGAAGCCGACAGTAAGGTAGTGCGAAAAGCATTGCCAATTCAGATGGTTTTTGGCTTGGATAATTTAAGATCCGCCTAGATGCCACCAAAAGATTTTAATAAAACGAGGAAACGGCAAAACAGCAGAATTCAGATGTGTGGGTGGTTTTCTCCACCCAACTGCATATTATTTAGCTTGCGGATTTCGGTGAGCTGTTATAACTTAGATCGACGGTAGTCGAAGATCAAAAGTTTAAGTGGTAGAAGAAGTTGTGTAGCACATACGTGTTAATTTAAATCTCGAGAGAAAATTTTTAAAAGTGAGCTAAGAAAAAAAAAAGTAAACTTAAAGTAGCGACAGCTAAAAGTGTTTTTATTTTGTGTTTTTCTTAGAGTACCAGCTGAGTGAGAAATAATAAAGAAAAACAAAAAATTTATAAAATAGAACATTTGAAGAAACACCGCGCCTCCACGGTAAGAAGGTGTTCTTATAGAAAAATTATGTGTTAAATTATATGTGGTGTGCAGTGTATATTGTCGTTGGTGAAAGTACATGTAATGTAGTTGTGTTTTATTTTGTAGATTTTACTTTGGCGGCCAGCGACACCAGACGAGTTTGTGACCGTCTGACCTTGGTGAAGTGACCCCGAGAAATTCAACCAGCACAGCGGAAAGAAAAACAGTAGCAGCCGATAGTAAACCAAAAAGGAAAGGTCAAAGGGAGGCCAGCTATAGCTGACAGACATGTTATATTATAATATAACATGTCTGTCAAATCCCCAGACATAAACAAGTAAAACTAAAAAATACAAGTGAATCGTGGGGGCTGCCGGTAAAAAGGCTCATATTTAAATTTGAAATCAATGTAAAACGATAAGCACGAACAACAAAGTGCAAATTCGTTGGGGCAGGGGCGGAGCTGCTATCAACTAACAACGCAAACGCAGCAAGAAGTCAGCCTTGGGAGAAGTGGTTGTTGGCAGATCTAAGGCCAACGCTAAGAATTTTTTTTTATATATGTATATAGATCTTCGGCGTGATTTTTTCTTTTTTTTTATTCTTTTGTTTATATATATATACGTTTACTTTTTTGCGCATATATTCCTTTGTTTTTAGTTTTAAAATTCCTTTGTGTAGCGATTTGAAAGCATTTTCAAAGAAAACGAAGTACTGTTCTTTCCCATTTGAAAGCACCGAGTGAAGTAAGACGCGACGTGGAAGGGCGAAGGGTCGGGGGAATTTCTCTTCCTGTGTTTTTTTTTTTATTGAATGGTCCTATTGGACATCCCCTAAAGTGAGCTCCTCTAAGGCAGGGTTACAGTAGATAATAGGGAGGGCGAATTGAAGGCCACCCATCCCCAAACGCAGGCCTGATATCACCGCTCGTTTTGCCGCAATACCGACCGCCATTACACAAGGTCAAAAGGGTCAAAGGCCCACAAATCTTGAAAATTTAATGTTTATTGTTTTCTTTTGAATTTGTTTTTTTTTTTCTATATATTTTAAGTTCACGTTAGATGTTTCCTTTTCTTATTTATTTTGATTTTTTTTTTGTAGTAATCTTAAGTTTTTTTTATGGTATATTGTATGTGAGGATTTAGTTTTTGGAATAAATGTACATCACGCTGATGAAAAAGAGTGATTTGACTGCTTTTCACTAGGAAATGATGTGCTCTTGAGAAATTTCAGGGGGTGGGGGTGTGACGATGTGGCTATGGTGAGTGGTGTCTGACAGCCCACTCGCGCAAGGGGGATCCTACCATCGATGGCCGACGGGATCCCAGGAGGGGAGGGAAAAGGGCGCACTACATGACCGCAGTAGTGCCTAGGGTGAGGTGAGGTAATTTTTGTGGTGGTGGTAAAAATTTTGTTTTGGCACGATATATGATTTTGATGTAAGGTCCAGCTCTGCGAGGAGGCAAGAGTTTTTAATGATGCGGTTTCAAACCTGAATAACTTTTCAGCCCCCAAGTTTTCGGTTGACATATCAACCTCAACTGATGATTTGGAAGAGCCTCATACTCCACTGCCTAATGTCTCATCAAAAACAAGCGACATAGTAGTGCAGTCTACTTCAGATATTTCTAAGCCTAATAAGTCTAAAAAGAAAAAGCAAGATACTCACTCTTCTGAAAAACGTTTATGTCTTAGGAGCTGTGTTGGCCCTACAAATAATAACAATGAAACGACAACTGTCGATTTAGCTGTTGTTTCTAGTAGGCCTTAGTGTTGATAATCAAATTACCGAACTTCCTCATATCCCCAAACAAGTCGAATCAGTTCCCGAAACCATTAATGTGAATTATCCTCCTATTGAACCATTTCCAATTCCCAAACAAGTAGAATCAGTTCCCAAGCCTAAACAAATTTTTGTATCCCGCCTTAAGCCTGATTTAACATCCAATGATATTATATCCCATCTAACTTTGAATCACAACATATCTAATGACTTAATTATTAGATGTACGAAAATAAGTAAACCTAACAGCTTTGTTTCGTCCTTTAAAATTTTTGTCCCTCCGTCACAATTTGATTATCTTTGCAGCCCGAATTTCTGGCCTTCAGGCACTCTTTTAAAAGAATTTGTTGGTTCTTCCAAGAAGAAACGTGTTGAAAATAGTACCGTCAATAATGTTTCAAAAAACTAATAAGACTCTCCCTATTTTACCAGAATGTAAGGGGGCTTCGTAGTAAAACTACTGATTTTTTTTATTAATTCTCAAGCTTTTGCCCATGATATTTTTGTTCTTACAGAAACCTGGCTTCATTCAGGCATTCTGGATACAGAACTTTTTAACTCAGAATTTCAAGTATTTAGAAAGGACCGCCATTCTCATGTAGACGCAGACGTAGGAGGGGGTGTTCTCATAGCTTGTCGCAATAGTTTTTTGTCGTCTAGTATCACTTTTCCTTTTATTTTAACAATAGATTTAATCTGCATTGAAGTTACTTTTGAGTCTAAGACAGTCTATGTAATTGGCACATACATTCCCCCAAAAAGTTCTGCCCCTGCCTACAATGAAGTGGCTTTAGTGTTAGATTTATTGAATATCTATGAATATATTAATGCAAATTAAATTAATACTAATCTATAATATCGTAAATACACTACTATTTAAATATAAAATACTAAATGGCAACACTTAAACTATCTTACTATAATTTGCTTAACTATGTATACCTATAATAAAACTTAATCCATTCCTGAATTATACGCTGAACTAGAAACTCGTGTCTTTCACTTCTTAAACTAGAAAATTCCCAACAGAGGTTATGGGCCATCATTTTTCCGCGTGTTGCTAATCTCAATTTTTTTTTTCATTAACTAAAGCAATATGTCAAATTCAATTTACCAAATCGAGAAACTAAGCGATCAAAATTATGACTCGTGGAAAATTCTAGTAAGAAGTGTGCTTATACACAACGACTTGTGGAGCTATGTCTCTGGGCGTTCTGTGAAGCCAGAACCAGAAAAAGTCGAGGAATCTACATTATGGTGCACGAAAGACGAAAAAGCCCTTGCTACAATACTTTTGTGTGTGAAACCATCGCAAATTAATTACATAAAAAACTGTAAGACATCGGCAGAAGCTTGGGAGAGTTTGGAAAAAATCCATCAACCTACTGGACCGGCCAGGAAAGTCACACTTTTCAAACAACTTCTACAATTAAAAATGGAAGGTAATAATGTTCAGCTCCATATTAATTCTTTCTTTGATTTGGCAGAAAAAATCAAGGAACTAAACATCGAGCTACAAGACGAACTTTTGGCGATTATATTATTGTCCAGTTTACCCAGCGCCTACGAAAATTTCATCATCGCAATCGAATCACGAGATGAGTTACCATCGGTCGAAGTCTTAAAAGTTAAACTCCTAGAGGAAGGACAGCGTCGTGGAGATAATGAGCCAGCCGAACATTCGTCAGAAAGAGCATTATATTTGCATAATAAGCAAAAGAAAAATAAATATGCCCACAAAAATTCTGTAAACCAACAGTATGCTCAAACGAATAGATCGTCAGACCAACAGTCTTTCAAAGGTAGGTGTTATCGATGCAAACGCCAGGGGCACGTGGCATCAAATTGTCACGATAAGCAAAAATACTCATCAAATGTTACAGCCAGTTCAGCGTTTGCATTATTAAATTCTATATGTACCAAAGAATTTGATAAAAGCACATGGATTATAGACAGTGGGTCCACGAGTCACTTATGCTGTGACAAGAAAAAGTTTTCGTTCTGTAACGATCACGTAGAGAGAATCGAACTAGCTGCTGGGCAATTTATTAATTCAGTGGGGATCGGCGAAATAGATTTATTCGCGAATGAAAAGATCACACTAAAGAACGTTTTATTTGTACCCGATCTACAAATGAATTTTATTTCAGTTAGCAGAGCTACTAGCGCTGGAAATAAAGTTGTCTTTTTAGACAAGAGTGCAGAGATAATTGATGTCTCATCTGTTAAGTTGCTATGTGCAACCAAGGTCAACAACATTTATGTTTTTAAAGAAAAACAATTTAATGCACTGGCTGCTTGCTCAGATAAGAGAATTAGAGATACAGGTGCTGGTTTAAGCTGCGATACTGGAGATGTTGTTGGTGCTGCTAAGAGTAGTTGTGTTGCTGGAACTGGTAGGCTTGTTGTTGTTGATGCATGGAATAAAGTGTTTGCACTGTGGCATCAAAGGTATGGCCATTTAAATGGACAAAGCTTACATACGTTGTTCAATAATAATATGGTTCGAGGTGTGAGCTCTCAAAAAATCAAAAAGGCTGCAATGAAATGTGAGGTTTGTCTGCAGGGCAAAATGTCATCTCTACCGTATGCATTATCAGAAAATAGGAGTAAGTCTGTACTTTCAATTATACACACCGATATTTGTGGGCCGATGAGGAATGTATCAAATGGAGGTGCCAAGTATTTTATGACTTTTATTGATGATCACTCCCGTATGATTTTTGTGTACTTTTTACGTCAAAAAAGTGAGGCTCTGTACTTTTTTAAGTCGTTTAAGGCGATGGCAGAGAAACAAACTGGTAACAAAATTAAAATTTTAAGAAGTGATAATGGGAAAGAATACGTTAATAAAGATTTTGACAATTTTTTAAAACATCATGGTATCAAACATCAATTAACTTCTCCTTATACCCCACAGCAGAACGGGTGCGCTGAGAGAGCAAACAGAACCCTTGTCGAGATGGCGCGTTGTATGCTAATCACAGCTGATGAAGCAAGGTTTTTGGGCTGAGGCAATAAACACATCTGTTTATCTCAGAAACAGATCACCAACGAAATTATTGAAATTTCAAACACCATTCGAAGTTTGGTTTGGATTTACACCAAATGTATCTCATTTAAGGATTTTCGGCTGTAAGGCATACATGCTGAATAAAAAACCAGGTAATTCCAAGTTCAGCCCAAAGGGCATTGAATGTTTCATGGTTGGTTATTCTGAGGAGGCTAAAGCCTATAGGTTATATGAACGCAAAACTGGTAAAATTCATATAAGTAGAGATGTAAAATTTATTGAGAACCCATCTAAAATATGTCTTACGGACTCTGATTATGTTCTTATCGAGTCATCGAAAGACGACGACGACGAATGCACACAAATCAATTCATTCAAAGAAGAAGATGATGAAACCGAATTCGAAGATGCTGTTGAAAAGGATCATGATGCACGAAAACTATGTGAAATTGAAATACCGGTTATAGCTAAAGCTAAACAACTTGCAGTTGTTGTTGATTCTCCACAAAATGCTGCTGTTGTTGGTGTCCCACAAGATATTGTTGCTGTTCAGGCTGTAGACGAAGATGTGGATATTGTTGAGCGTGAGCCTGATGATGAATATGAGATTTCTGAAGATTACATTCCTGTTGGAGGTGATGATGAGTTCGAGGACTGTGAGGACGATGAATTGCAAATGTGTTCCAATGCAACGAATAAATATGCACCTACTGAAAACCGAAAACAGGTTAGTCCTAGCATTTTAAGAAGTGGTAGAGTTAGAAACCTAGAAAGTAAAACTATAAAAAACAAAAATTTAAGACGAAGATCAAATTCTTTAAATTTTATGATGAATGTTGTGCAAAATTGTGAGAAAGTACCGAATACCGTGAAAGAAGCCCTTAGTGGTGAAGACTCACAATTGTGGCAGAATGCTATGAATGCTGAATACTGTTCATTATTAGATAATAAAACCTGGGTTTTAGTAGATTTACCAGCATCCCGAAAGGCTATAAAATCCAAGTGGGTTTTTAATGTCAAAAGAGATAAATCTGGGAAAATTGAGCGCTACAAGGCTAGGCTAGTAGCGAAGGGCTGTGGTCAAAAGTATGGCCAGGATTTTACTGAAACTTTCTCACCAGTTACGAGGTATTCTACTATAAGACTGGTAGTTGCCTTGGCCGTAGAGTTAGAATTGCTTGTACATCAAATTGACATTACTTCTGCATATCTCAACAGTGAGCTAGACCAATCCATATACATGGAGCAGCCTGAACATTTTGTGAGCAAAGCACATCCGACAAAAGTATGTAAGCTGGTGAAAGCATTATACGGGCTGAAGCAGTCCGGAAGGCAGTGGAATCAGAAACTAAATAGCGTCCTGTTGAAAATTGGTTTTATGAGATCATCCTACGACAATTGCGTTTATACATACTCTGATCAACATGGAATTCTTAATATTTTGGTCGTCTATGTAGACGATATTATTCTCGCTTTTAAGGACGAGGAAGACCTTAATAATATCAAGTTGAAACTTGCTGCGGAGTTTAAACTCGAAGACAAAGGACCCCTCAACTATTTTTTGGGGATGGAGTTTGAAAGAGAAGGTGATAGAGGGAAAATTACACTGGGTCAGTCAAAACTGATTACAGAGATTTTAGCCGACTTTCAAATGCAAGATTGCAAGCCAGTTAGCACACCGTTGGATCCGGGATCGAAATTGGAGAAATGCACTAAGTGTCCAAACTGTGCACAGGTTGATACAAGGACTTATCAATCATTAATAGGGTCGTTAAACTTTATTAGTCTAACAACAAGGCCTGATATTTCGCATTCTGTGATTAAATTATCACAGTTCAACACGAGCCCTCATAAAGAGCATTTTACAGCTGCAAAGCATTTGCTCAGATACTTGAACAAAACTATAAATTTAAAACTTATTTTCAGAAAGTCTTCTACTGAATTGGTTGGATACGCTGATGCTGACTGGGGTGGAGATTCGAACGATAGACGATCTTTTACTGGTTTCGTGTTCATTCTCGCTGGGTGCGCGGTTTCATGGGAGTCCCGAAAACAACCTACTGTGGCTCTCAGCAGTACTGAAGCGGAGTATATGGCACTTTCTTCGGCATCTAAGGAACTCATCTACTTGCACAACCTTCTTGATGACATTGGTTTTGGATATTTCGCCACAAATCCTATTGTATTGTATGGAGATAACTTAAGCTCTCAACAGCTGGTCCGGAATCCAGTTTACCATGCAAGGAGTAAACATATAGATATCAAAGTACATTTTGTAAGAGACATTTTTGAAAAAGGTTTTATCAATTTAAAATATATATCAACAAATAATATGATTGCCGATATTTTAACAAAAAACTTAAGAAAAGTAAAACATTGGTATTTTGTCAATAAGCTTGGATTTAATACAGAAATTTAATTTGAGAAGGTGTATTGAATATCTATGAATATATTAATGCAAATTAAATTAATACTAATCTATAATATCGTAAATACACTACTATTTAAATATAATATACTAAATGGCAACACTTAAACTATCTTACTATAATTTGCTTAACTATGTATACCTATAATAAAACTTAATCCATTCCTGAATTATACGCTGAACTAGAAACTCGTGTCTTTCACTTCTTAAACTAGAAAATTCCCAACAAGATTATTTAAACAATCTTTCTTCTTTAGATATAAATATTTTACTGCTGGGTGACTTTAATCTATCTTATATAGATTGGTCTCCTTCTATTGACTGTTCATTTCAGAAAGCTTCCTTGACATCCTCTCAACAAGAGCTTATCTTATTGGATTATCTAATTTCTACTGACTTACTACAAGTGAGCTGTATTAAAAACTTTTTAAATCGAAATCTCGATTTAGTCTTTACCTCTGACGCTGTTAGTACTGTCGTTCTTAAATCTAATTCCGGCATTACTAATGTAGATGACTATAACCCTCCTCTTGACATTTTCCTTGACCTAAGCGGTCATATTCATAGTTATAGTAATTCATATGATTGCTCGCATATATTCGACTATCGAAAGACAAACTTTCAAATGCTTTCTGATGAACTAAGTAGATCTAATATTAATAATATATTAGCGTTCACCAATATTGACGAAGCAGTTAGTTACTTTTATTTTATTCTTAACGACTGCATGAACAAAGTTATACCCCTCAAAATTTCAAAGAATGTGAGCTCTCATCACCCATGGTACACTAAGGAACTAAAAAAGCTTCGCAACAAAAGAAATAGTGCTTGGCGGACCTACATTAAGACGCGTTCTGAATCTGATCACCTTTCTTACATCTATTTTTTTGATGAATTTAAATCACTATCAAAAACTCTGTACTCAAGTTATGTTCATAGAATGGGCAACTCATTAAGGGATGATCCAAAAAGTTTCTGGAACTTTGTAAATTCAAAGAAAGATTCGGATGGATACCCAGATAACTTTACATATGGTAATGTCACTTTGACAAAAACATCCGACATTTGCAACGCTTTTGCTCACCATTTTTGTAATTCCTTCTCTGATTCTATTGTTGATATAGATCGTAATTATTTCGAGTTTCTATGTAAATGTCCTCAAGTTAATTTTAATAATGTTCCAATTAACCTAGAAAGAGTCCTTCACAATATTTCATCTTTGAACGACGATTACTCTGCTGGCCCTGATGGCATCCCTCCAATAATTTTAAAAAAGTGTGAGTCCCAAATTGCATTTCCCCTTCATTACTTGTTTTCATTATCGTTAGATTCTGGTCGATTCCCTTTACTGTGGAAAAGATCTTTTATTACACCTGTATTTAAAAAAGGTATAAGATCAGATATCCTTAATTACAGACCCATATCTAAGCTTTCGTGTATCCCCAAATTATTTGAACAGCTTGTTTGTGAAAGCTTAACTTTCGATATTAAAAATATAATTTGCAAACACCAGCATGGTTTTGTACAGAAAAGATCAACAGTAACAAACCTTGTATACTTCCTTCATAAATGTTCAAACGCGCTTGAAAGCGGGCAAGAGTTAGATTGTATATATACTGACTTTTCAAAGGCTTTCGATAAATTATCTCACGATATTATATTGTTTAAACTAAATGCATATGGATTCCCTTCGACCTTCGTCGATTGGATCAGGTCGTACCTAACTGATAGATCATATGTGGTAAAATTTAGAAGCATTCTTTCAGACTCCTTTAAGGCGCATTCAGGAGTACCACAAGGTAGTCACCTTGGCCCTATCCTCTTTATTCTAGCCATTAATGATGTTACTTTTAGCTTGTCATCGAGTGAAATTTTCGCGGATGATATGAAAATTTTCAAGAAAATAGACTGCGCAGCCGATCGTCTTATTTTACAATCTGATGTTGAAAATTTTGCCACATGGTGCGATAAAAATGGTTTGATTCTCAATCCAAGCAAATGTCAAAGTATAACTTTTTCGAAAAAACGTACACCGGCTTTGCATAATTACTCGATTTCTCATCAAATATTATGCAAGGTGTTCAGTATTAAGGACCTCGGTGTTTACTTTAGTTCTAATTTAGAATTTACAATTACATCGCATATCAATTACATTGTTAGTAAAGGAAACTCAATGCTAGGCTTTATTAAAAGATGGGCAAAGGAGTTTACGGACCCCTACGTCACTCTTTCGCTGTATAACTGCCATGTTCGACCCTATCTAGAATATGCTTCTCAAGTATGGTCTCCTTATTATGCAGTCCACAATTCAAGAATAAAAAGTATACAGCGAAGATTTATTAGATTTGCTCTCAAGGGACTTCCTTGGACTGATCCTTATGACCTTCCACCGTATGAGCATCGTATTCAGCTTTTGCATATGCAACTGCTTTGGCATCGGCGAATAAATAATGATTTAGTGTTTATTCACCAGCTCATAACAGGACAAATTGATGCTCCTGACTTGCTCGCATGCATAAGTTTTAACTACCGTATGAGCATCGTATTCAGCTTTTGCATATGCAACTGCTTTCGCATCGGCGAATAAATAATGATTTAGTCTTTATTCACCAGCTCATAACAGGACAAATTGATGCTCCTGACTTGCTCGCATGCATAAGTTTTAACTACCGGGTAGGCTCATACCAACTGCGCAACTTGGAGTTACTTCACTGTCCTTATCATAGAACTAATTATGGATTGAATGAGCCTATTACTCGCATGATAAAAGTTTTAAACTTAAACTCAAATTTAATAGATTTTCATGTTAGTAAAACTACGTTAAAGTCCTTAATTCGAACCAGAGCTCCACTCTCTTGACTATGTTTTTTTATGTTTCTTATATCTTTATAATTGTCATATTTAATAATTAATTTTACGTTTATATGTAGCTACCTTTCTAATTTGTTTTTGTATATGTTTATCAATAATTTTGTAATATTTCTTAGCTCTGTTGTCTTGAGTGTGTTAGACTTAATTTTTGCTTACTAACTACTAACACCTCGCTAAATGATGACAGTGATACATATTTCTGAGTACTTAAGGGTGAAAAAACTCTTGAAGAAATGATACATTGTTTCACAAGCTTGAAATAAGCTGTTCTGATAGTGAAAAAAAAAGACCCCCCATATCCGGCGAGCTAAGCCGTGCTTCGCGAGCGTGCCAGGCCTCTCCGAGTAGACGCATCCTTTCCCTTCCCATCGTCCCCTTCCTTCATTTTCCTTTCCCTTCCTAAATACCTACCTTCCTGTTCCCTGTGTTGGTTCTGTTTCCCTACCTTATCCTCATTCTACTTTCCATATCCTTCAACTGAATAAGTACATTCAAACTTTTTTTTGACATATTCTTAATTTTTTAAAAGCCTTGTGCGTTAATGTATCATTCGATGGTACTTAACAGAGATAAGAAATTAATTTGATGGCAAACTTCACACACACATTGAAACTGCCTACAAGCTGATTTACGCATACATTTACCGAAAATCACCTCTACTACTTTGAGTACAGCTTCCACTCCACATATGTGGATATGCGGTAAATATATGTGGTAAATATTTACTTTACACAAAATCTCACTACTACCACTTTGAGTACAGCAAATCTCACTACTACCGCTTTGAGTACAGCTTCCATGTATTCACAGACAGAGGATGTGATTACAAAAACAACAATGTAAACAAATGGTTGTTGCGGGGCAAAAGAAGTAAAGGTTTGCCATCTTATTAATTTCTTATCTCTGGTACTTAAGCTAAGTGTACACGATTGGTAGGTCTGACACTCATTGCCAGATCTGCAAACGTCTGACAATGTGTGCAAATGAGCTTGCCCCAGATTTCGAAACTCATATCACACTGCTAGAACAAGTGGCCGAATGCCTTAGGAAGGCAAACCTGACAATAAATTTGGCTAAGTCAAAGTTTTGTTTCAAAGAGTTGAAATACTTAGGATTTATTGTTGGAGGAGGCAAATTGAAAACTGACCCGGCCAAGGTTGAAGCAGTGGTTAACTTCCCATTACCTAAAAACCCGAGGCATATACGTCGGCTACTTGGTCTAGCAGGGTGGTATAGGAGGTTTATAAAAGATTTTTCGACCTTGACAGCGCCCTTGACAGATATGCTTAAAAAGAAGAATACTAAATTTGAAATGTCCAAAGAAGCGATAGTCGCTTTTGAAAACTTAAAAACAGCTTTAACGACAGCTCCGGTCTTGACGCACCCAGATTTTTCCAAACGGTTCTACATACAATGTGACGCTTCAAATTCCGGCATTGGTGCAGTCTTGTTTCAACGAAATGAGGAAAACCAAGAGAGTCCTATTTCGTATTTTTCACAAAAACTTAATTCGTGCCAAAGAAACTATAGCGTAACAGAGCAAGAGTGCATGGCAGCTGTCATGGCTATAAAAAGATTTAGGCCCTATGTAGAAGGGATGGACTTCACAGTTATCACCGACCATTCTAGCTTGAAATGGTTAATGAATATTAAGGACTTAAATGGTCGGCTCACAGGCTAGGTGGAGCCTGGCGCTACAATCATTTAATTTTGAGATAGAGCATAGAAAAGGATCACAGAATGTAGTACCAGACACTCTTTCTAGGGTGCATCTGGAAAGTTTGGAGATGGAACCAAACAGAACACACCTGGAAATTGTGGATACCTTCCGGGTTAACCAATGGGATCATTGCCATAACCCATGAACCACCACAATCGGCTCACGGGGGAACGGCAAAAACGTTACACAGAATACGGCAATATTTTTACTGGCCAAATATGACCGTACAAGTTCGTCAATATGTGTTTAACTGTTCTATTTGTAAACAGTGTAAATCGTCAAACCAAGTTCTACGTCCAGTTATATCTAACAGTTTCGTCACAGAACGTCCGTTCCAAAAATTGTATATTGACTTCATGGGACCTTACCCAAGAACCAAAAATGGTAACGCTCATGTATTTGTAGTACTTGACCACTTTTCTAAATTTGTATTTTTAAAAGCTCTTAAGGTGGCTAACGCAATAAACGTTATTAAATTTTTACAAACGGAAGTCTTCGACACCTTTGGAGTTCCACAAATTATTCATTCCGACAACGGAAAACAATTTGTAGGAAAAGAGTTCCAAAGTTTTCTTCAAAAGTACGGAGTCAGGCATTTTAAAACCGCTGTTTATTCACCCCAATCAAACGCTTCGGAAAGAGTAAACCGAACACTACTCGCGGCGATTAGGTCATACCTCAAGGATGATCAACGCGAGTGGGATGCTCCGCTTGACGAGATAGCAGTAGCGATCAGAAGTTCCGTTCACTCAGCTACCGGCGTAACACCATATTTCGCCTTATTCGGGATGAATATGATGACGCACGGCAGTAGTTACGACCTAGCCTCTAAATTGGGTGCACTGGAAGACGGTGAGGTAACAACTCTCTCCCGTCAAAGCAAGTTGCAGTGCATTCGAAAGAAAATTAGAGAGTCCATATTAAAAGCAAATGAAAAAAGCGCCAAGTCGTATAATACAAGGTCTCGTCAAGTAAGGTATCAGCCTGGACAGGAGGTTTACCGCCGAAATTTTATTTTGAGTGATGCATCAAAGTACCTCAATGCAAAACTGTGTCCCAAATTTACAAAATGCCGAATAGTAAAACCCATAGGCAAAAGTATGTATGAGCTGGAGGACCTTAAAGGTAAAATTATTGGAATCTTTCATGCGAAAGACTTGAAACAATAAATTCCCAAAAAGTCCGTGTTAGTCTTCAACGTTACGTGTAATAGTCTAACTATTTATTCACCAGGTACCTGATTCACTTATAACTTAACGAGTGGAGTAAAACTCTAAGCAATAATCGATCTGTGATATCACTGTTTGTTTAAGTATAACTGAGTAATTCAGTTAAAACTTAAAGCAATATTTCACCTGTGATATCATTGTTGGTGCACGTGTAACTTTTTAAGTCTAGATAAGACTTTAAACAATATTTCAACTGTGATATCAGTGTTTGTGAGTTATCGTTAAACCGTCTTTATGTAAAATCGATTCACTATGTACCTGATTTTAAATTATCAAAAGGTAGCTATGTCTAAACGACAAAATACGACCATGTTTTTTTTATAACGAATCTGATTTTTTTTACATGAAAGCAACAAACTGTGATATTAAAAACGTAGACACTGTGGTATAACACCAAACCACAATGATATTAAGACCTGTGATATTAGACAATAGAGAAAAACAAACTGTGATACAAATGATAAACACCGTGATACAACACCCACTCCCTAAGTTAAGTTAACCTGTGATGTTTACACTAATAGTATAAGTACATCGATACCGACCTGTGATTAACAAGAACAAACTGTGATAAAAACTCTGTGATATAACATCTAATCACTATTTCAGTAGCCAAAAACAACACCTGTGATACAAAACCCTATCGCAATAAGTTTAAAATCTGTGATAGAAGGAATAGTGCAATACGAATCTCTGCTCGAGCTTATGTGCAATGAACTCTAGCAGGTAAGCAGGTGCAATTGTGCAATCACACCCAAATGTGTCTGTTAAGTATATGTTAATTTATTGAACTAGTCCGTCCAGATTTCAATTGACATATTATATATCTAATACAATACTTCCTTAATAAAGAAAATCAACCCATTTATACAGTACATAGATAGAGAGTTGGAATAGAAAGCAGTAATTACTGATGAAGGTTGCTTTATTGTCGTTCAAATTTTTTTTGTGTCTAAGGCTAAGTAACGCGTCCTTAAAACTATTAAGAAAAAAAAGGTGATATCTACAAACTACAACTCACCACAAGAGTAGAACCGAAGATATTACTGCATTGGACTGCGTGTGCTTCAAATTGGCGTAGGTTAAAGATGAGTCTTTACTGTTGGAGATGATGCCCGGCTGATGATCTTGGGTTCTTCCCCACTGGCATCCAGGTTACCAGGTTCACCTTTTTTTGTGACCCCATGACTCACAAAACCGTGTGTTTTGTTACGGTCATCTGGAGGAAGGAAAACAAATAAAATAAGTACCTACCTACATACACAAATAAATAAAAAAAGAATAGGTAACTTCTTACAGGAGATTTTAGTTAGTAGATTGAGGGTTGTTTCATGTTCGGGGTAATATGGCAACTGCAAGAGCCGATGAGGTTTGCCTGAAGAAAAGAAGAAAAGTCAATGATGGTTCAAAAGAAAGGACAACCTGAACACTGGCTTTTCTTGCATGGTCTTGAAATCAGACGTGCAAGATACAGCGCAGTGGTTGCCAAGGTTGAGGGGGAGGCTGGGAGCAGAAATCTCTTCGCCGAGTCATCAAGCGTGACTCGTTGTAAGGGAAACCTCCTGTCGGCACCGCCTAAGAAAAATGCACACCTGGTATACTCACCTGGCTGGACCACAGACGTTTCCTGTGGGTGGAAGCGGGGCGATTTGTTGATATTTTGTGTTGTCTATTTTCCTTTCCTTAGGTTTTATTTTTGTTAGGCATTATCCCAGCCTCATGTGGATATTTTTTTATAGGGTTTTTTTTGTGAAACGACACGAATCTAACCATGAGGTCTTGCAAAACGTAAATATTTTAAATTTCGAAAACTTTTTTGACAAATGTCGAGTAGCGAACAGCCGACTGTCAAAGATGAGGGTAAGGTAGATTGATAGCGACAGACATCTGGTGGAGGTTTTTATAGGGTTCGTGTACGTGTTAGGTTTAAATTTGTGTTATACGTTGAATTTGAATGTGTTGTTTAGATTATTGTTTCATGGCCATCGAGGGTTAATGAACCAAAGAGTTGAGGAACGGTTACCACCAAAACTTGCGGTCGGCTTATGCAACCGTATGTCATCAACTCTTTGGTAACCGAATGTAGGTCAACTATTCGGGACTTAAGAAAAATTTTGTCGTGGAGTGTTGTTTAATTGTAGTTCGGAAGTAAAGCTGGTTGGTTAAAGTGTAGTAACCTTTTGCTAATTTCAACTTATATTTTTTTTTGTTTAACGAACCCATTAAAGGTACCTATGGGAATTGCATTTAGTTTTTTTGTGTGAATATTGTGTATTTAATGATTGATTTGAAATTCTGTAATGTTAGATATAAACTCCTAGTGGAAAATAAAAAGAAAAATACAACAGACACTTGATGAAAAGTGGAAGAAACTTAAATAGTGAAAACTTTGTTCCACGGGTAAGAGTCTTGAATGTTAATTATTTTGTGATGTTATTTTGTATTGAAAAGTGATTGTATGTAATGTAACGATGTGAGTGTAATGAATGTTTAAATAGTTGCAGGAATAGTGCAGGTGCAGCTATCAACAGTTGGAAATCCCACTCCAGTTACAATAGCTGAAAAATCCAAAACCAAATCCTGCTCCAGTTCCAAACGGTGAAAATAAGGAAAATTGCAAGACGGGTTCGTGGGAATCTCCGGCCCACCAAGTAAATTATACATACAAGCAAATATAAGAAAAGCACCTAAGTGTGGGGGTAGAAAATTTGCACAAAAAGCAAACAAGTCCGCAACCGTGGAAATTAAAAAGGGGTTTTTTTTTAAAAAAGTGTCTTAAATCGTAAGAGACGAAAGAAAAGGAACCGTTAAACAAGCAAGAACCAGAAAGAAGTTGCCCAAGAGGGGGCGGAGCCCTAAGTCCGGTAAACGGACGAAAACTGAGCACTGGCTGCGAACTATATAGTGTTTTTTTTTTTAAAAGATAAAGCGTGATTTTTGTTATTTATTAGTTTTGTTCTTTTTTTTTAATGTAGTTTTAGTCTAAAATTTAATTTTTTTTATACCTATATATACATAGGACTTTTGTTCATATTTTTTTTTTACTATTCATTATTCATTTTGTTTTGGGAAAATTTGAGGGGTGGTGAAAGACAACCAAAGGTGGTAACCAATTCCCTGATATGTGCAGGTTGCTTTGCGTCGTCCTATTGGACTATATCCCCTTTGTAGAGCTCTATTTAGGCAGGTTCTAAAGTAAATCGTGGCGGAAGAAAAAGCTAGTGCCACTGTACCCACGGCTCAAGGTTGGCAACCATCTTTGGGTGCAAAAACGCCCTGAAGAGTTGACTTAAACAAACTTCTATATAAGAAATCAAAAGTATTAATTTTTATAAGTATAATTGTTGATTTTATTGTTGTTTTTTTTTCCTTTTTTTTTTGTAACTTTAACCAACTCATAGATTTTTTTTATTTATTGTTCTTCCTAGTTTTTTTTTATTTCATAGTTATATTGTTTTGTGTTCTTGGTATGTTTTAAAATTCAATTCAAACAATAAAAATGTACATCACGCTTTCAAGATGAAAAATTCAGTTCTTTTGATGGGTGACGAAAATCGCCCAATGGGAAATTAAATTCTTTTTCAGGGGGGTGAAAAGCGGAAGGTGAGTCAACGGCGATGACTAGGTCCCTGATGGCCTAATCAGAATAGGGAAATCTTGGCAAAGACGGTCAACAAGATTTCAGGTTGGGTGGGAAAGGACCATGCTGCAAAAACATCAGCAGCTATCTATTGAGGTGGAACAGTTGTCACGTTCTTTTTGTGGTGGTGGTTAGTTTTTTTTGTTCAAAGGCACGATTTATGTTTTTGATACGCGGTGAGGTACGGTGTGAAGGCAAGACTCCCCCCTATTTCCGGCGAGCTTAGTCGAGCAACGCGAGCGTGCCATGTCTTCATTCTGTGCAATCTTCCCTTTCCTTTCTTGCGGTTAAGTGTCTTTCCTGTTCCTCTTCCAGTACCTCTGTGGTTTTCTTTATCCTACCTACCTTCCCGGCTACCATAGCTAACTTCCTACCCTACCTAATACCTACTGTGCGGATATCCTCATGTTGTTTTTATTTCGTTCCTTTACTTTGTCCATACCTTAGTATTTTTCATTTTTCATTTCCTTTTACAGGCACTTCCGTCTCCTTCCTTTTTCCATTTCCTATACCTTATACTCCCAAATTCCCCTCCCATTGCTCCGTATCAAATGGCGCCCAGACGTGTTGTCCAACGTGTTGTCCAAGCGTTCTGTTCCAACATGATGTCCAACGTACGAATGAAACACACTATCGTTCGATAGTGTTCAAACGTACAGTGTTGTCATAGTGTTTAATTTCCTTTCCCTAACAGCAACGTAACAACCTGTAAGTCATGTTCTGGAGAGCTCTTCAGCAAGCCAGAACATTTGCGACGGTGCGTTTCGTTGTTGGTATTCCACTTGTTTTATGTGTACAATTGTCTATGGTGTTGAGATAGGAATTCAAATATGTCTTCGAATGGAAGGTCCATGACGAACCACTCAAATCGCGATTTGAATTCGAAACTCATCAACATAGACAATTTCCCATCCCAATCTTTCCTTATAATGTTGTCGTTATAGTCCAGCACTTCGTATGTCATGAATTGGATAGCTTCTTAGCAAGCCAAATCATCTGCGACGAAGATGTTGCGACTGATGACGACAACAAAATCCTACATCCTAGTAAATTGTATTTATGTTGTCTAAATGTCATGTTTCACCTCAAAATAGATACGTCGAGTTACAAAATAAAATTCTTAAGCCATCAGGTGTTTACCGCAACGAAGAAAAGAAGTCGTCGCGAGTCACGAAAAGCCACCGCTAAATAACCCCCTTAAACATACATACTGTAACGTGCGTTTTGTTCGCAAAATAAAACTCTACCTTTCAATTTAATTCTACCACTTTATTCAGTATCTACTTTCGATATACACTTTATTCGAACTCAACTCAATTACGTTTATCCAATATTCACACTATCACTTTCTAAAATAAAACTGACTTCTGGTTGCGTCAGCTCTCTCTTTATATAGGAAAGTGAACCATCGAGAGATTTCTAGTAGTTTTTCTATGAACCATGATGTCTAGACAAGTTCCCCTCCCGGTATTTCTGCACACATACACACTCACTCACAAAAGACGTCTTCTTTTAAACCACTCCATTATAGTGCTCCCAGATGTGTTTTTCGGTGGAACGTTTTCGATTAGGAAACTGGTATTAAATGTTGCGTGTACATTACACTGCCCCCTCCTTAAGATTGTTCGTCCCGAATAATTTCATTTGCGGCCTCCCCACTATATCGATGCAGCCGGTCACAATGCACTACTTTTAACTTGCCTCTTAGTCCTCTTTGGATGCGGTAGACCACGTCGTTAATCCTCGTGACAACAGTATAAGGACCTTCCCAGTTCTGCTGAAGTTTCGGTGACAATCCCTTTTGACGATGAGGATTATAAAGCCACACACGATCTCCTGCTCGTAATCCTGCCGTTGTCGCTTTTGTGTCGTACCGTGTTTTCATCCGGTCGCTGTAGGTTTTCATCCGTTCCCTTGTTCTTTTATGGATGTCAGCGAGTCTCTCCTTGAGGTCGTCCACATACTCGTTTGTGTCCTGTGGCTCCTCGGTGGGGCATCCAAATTTAAGTTCGCTGTGCAGCCGCATGGTTTTCCCGAACAGGATGTCAGATGGTGTTTGTCCTGTCGAGCTATGTACTGCACTTCTATAGGCCATCAGGAATAGCGGTACGTGCCTATCCCAGTCTCTTTGGTAGTCGCCTACGACCTTGGTGAGGTGTTCTTTCAAGGTCCGGTTGAATCTTTCAACCATCCCATCAGATTGTGGGTGAAGCGGTGTGGTTCTTGTCTTCTTAATGCCTAGTAGTCCGCACACTCCTTGGAAGATGTTTGACTCAAAGTTCCTCCCTTGGTCGGAATGGAGTTCCATAGGCACGCTAAACCTACTTACCCAGTTAAACACAATCTGGTCGACCACCGTTTTGGCTTCTTGATTTGGGATGGCATACGCCTCAGGCCACTTACTAAAATAGTCCATCATGACCAGAATGTACTTGTTTCCAGCGTTGGTCTCTGGAAAAGGCCCAGCCACATCTACTGCAATCCTCTCAAAAGGCGATCCAACGTTGTACTGATGCATCTTACCTTGAATCTTCCTACCAGGTCCTTTGGTTGCAGCACACTTGTCACATTGACGGCACCATTTCTCCACGTCATCTCTAGCATGTAACCAGTAGAACCGATGTCGCACCTTCTCCAGTGTTTTGTTAACTCCCAGGTGGCCTCCAGAAGGTCCGTCGTGCATCTCCCGAAGAACTTCACTGACTTTCGATTGCGGTACGATCAGCTGCATCACATATGACTTACCATCAGCGGATTCCCATCTTCGCCTGAGGACCCCTTCTTGCACATATAGTGAGTCCCACTGTGCCCAATAGGCTTTGAGAACTGGACTCCTGTCAGAAATGTCTCCCCATTCCGGTTTCTCTTCATTTTCTTTCCATGCGAGAATGGGTTCGATATCTGGATCATCCTGTTGAGCAGTCCTCACTTCCTCATTGCTCCATCCGCTTATGGGGTCAGCTCTTAGTCGCTGAGCGGTAATGATTTCTTTGTCTTCTTGCCGCTTGCAATGCTTGCAATCCACTTTGCAAGGTCTTCGTGATAATGCATCGGCGTTTGAGTGCAGCTTTCCTCTGCGGTGTTGGATCTGGTAGTCATAGGTCTGCAATCTTTCTATCCACCTTGCGACTTGACCTTCTGGATTTTTGAAGTTCAACAGCCAGCTCAGAGCACCGTGGTCTGTCCGCAGAAGGAATTTCTGTCCATAGATGTACTTATGGAAGTGCTTTGTTGCCAAGATAAGAGCTAGCAGTTCCCTTCTGGTCACGCAGTAGTTCCTTTTGGGTTTCGATAGGACCTTGCTGTAGTATGCCACCACTTTCTCTTCGCCATCATGCACTTGGGATAGTACCGCCCCGATTCCAACGTTGCTTGCATCTGCGTCGACGATGAATGTTTTGCCAGGTGTTGGATGTGCCAGCACTGGAGCGTTACAGAGGCGGTATTTGAGTTCCTGGAAAGATTTCTCACACTCACCTGACCATTTAAACTGCTTCCCCTTTTCGGTGAGCTGATGCAGACTCTTTGCAACTCCAGCAAAGTTCTTAACAAAACGTCGGTAATATGTGGCAAGTCCCAGAAAACTTCGGAGTTGATGTTTGTCCTGTGGTGTTGGCCAATTTTTGACGGAGTCAACTTTTTCAGGATCAGTCTTTACTCCTTGGGATGAGATGATGTGTCCTAAATACTTGACTTCGGTTTTGAAAAGTGCGCATTTTTCTGGATTCAGTTTAAGGTTAGCCTCTCGAAGTCTCTGAAACACGGCTTTTAGGTTCTTGCAATGTTGGTCAAATGTTTTCCCGTAAACAATGACATCGTCCAAGTAGACTAGGCACGCTTTCCACGTCAGTCCTTGAAGAACGCACTCCATCAAACGCTCGAATGTTGCCGGAGCGTTGCATAGCCCAAACGGCATAACTTTGAACTGCCAGAGCCCATTACCTGTAGAAAACGCCGTCTTTTCCCGATCATCAGGGTGGATGTCAACTTGCCAATATCCACTCTTCAAGTCCAGCGTCGAAAACCACTGAGCTCCCTCCATGGCATCCAGGGTATCACTGATTCTGGGCAGGGGATAGCTGTCCTTCTTAGTCACATCATTTAGCCTTCGGTAGTCCACACAAAAACGAGTGCTTCCGTCTTTCTTTTTCACTAGCACCACTGGTGACGCCCAAGGACTTTTGGAATTTTCGATAAGACCGTCCTTTTTCATTGCTGTTATCATTTCCTCAACCTCACCTTGTTTGGCCAGTGGAAGACGCCTTGCGGGTTGACGAATCGGTCTTGCATCTCCTGTGTTGATACGATGCTGCACCAACTGTGTCCTACCATATTGTCCCTTTTTCGATGCGAAGATGTCAGTGTACTCTTGCAGGAGATTTTCAGCTATCCTTGTTTGTTGGCGATCAAGGTTGGATGAATTCAGTATTTTAGCTCTGATGGTTTTGAGCTCCTCCGGAGTTATAGTTTTTCTTGGGGCTTCGTCTGTGATCTTCGTAATTGCTGCAACCGATTCGCAACGTCCAACGACTTCTCCTTTCTTCAACCTTACATCGTACGGTCTGGTGTTTAGTAATCGTACGGGGACCATTTTGTTTTTCGGTGCTACCAGTGTTTTCCCAATGATGACGCTTTGGGAGGAACACTCTGGGTCTGGTTCCACCATGAGGTATCGAAGGCTTCCAAGCTCACCCTCCAGTTTCGTCCAAACGAACACTTCAGAAGAAGGAGGCAGAATCAGATCTTCCCTGATGACAGTTCTCAGTGTCGACTTACTTTCGTTCGAATAGGTCATTGGAAGTTCCTTATTTTGGTACTTCAAAACCTGATTACCGATGTCCAAAATAACTCCGTGCTGTTTCATAAAGTCGATTCCAATGATGCACTCGTCACATATATCTGCCACCAGGAATTGATGAGTAAACACTAGATCAGCCAGTCGGATCTTAAGACACACTTCTCCATATACTCTTGCTGCTTCTCCCGTTGCGGTTCTTAGACGGTAGCTAATGGTGTTATGAAGCCACGTCGTCTTTACCAGGTCTCGACGTACTATGGAGGCTGTGGCACCGGTGTCGATGGTAGCCAAATGTTTGTTCCCGTTAATAGTAGTCTCCACAGTCAGACTTTTGTTGTCTCGTTTGGTCTGAGAGACCTGGATGGTGGTTCTGGGGCCATCGATACAAGAAACCAGCCTCTGCCCCTCGAAGTTGGTTCTTACGGGCTGATAGGCAACGCTGGTGTTGTTGTTACCTTGCTCTGGGTTGGATCTCTTGCTTCCACAATGTTGACAACTGGCTTTGTTTGGTGGTAGACGGCATTGACGCTGTAAGTGCCCGGTCTTGTTGCAGTTCCAACATCTTGCTAGTCCGCTCCTGTTCTTTTGTATTTCAGCTCTTTGGCACGAGCATTCTTCGACTATGGCCTCTCTAAGTCGATGTACTCCCTGAGAAGCCTGTTCTGCTGCTTCAATTGTCAATGCGAATGCTAAAGTTTCGGAAAGAGTACGTGTTCTAGCAGTTCGCACAGACCTCTGAAGATGTATATCGGAAATGGCACGAACGAAGGACTCAACAGCGAGCTGGTTGATGATTTCTTCTCCAGCATCCGGGTATGCCAGGTGAACCAGTCTTTCAACGTCTGCTTGGAGCTGCTGTAGACTTTCACCCCTTTTCTGGACTCTGTTATTGAGTTGGACTCGGAAGACTTCTTTCAAGTGGCTATCTCCAAAGCGTTTATCTATAGCTGCCACGAGAGAACTGAAATCGCCGCTCTTACCAGCTTGAACTGTTTGAAGTAATTCAGCTGCTGGTCCTCTAAGAGCAAGAGTCAGTGCAATGTACTTGTCTTCGTCATCCCAGCCATTTGTTGTCGCGGCTGCCTCAAATTGTCTCTTATAGACTGGCCAAGAAGACTGTCCATCAAATGTTGGGGGTTTCATCTCCTTTTTCCTTGCAAACTCTCCAGCAGATTCTCGAATTTTTATTTTCTGGATCTGGTCTAATTCCTTGGACAGAACAGAGAACTGGTTATCGCATCGGCTTTCCAAACGATTCTCTACAACAGAAAGCTGTTTTTCCACACCTTCAACTCGTTCGTCAAGGGCACATACATTTTTCTCAATATTACCCAATTTTCCTTCTAGAATGTTTTTCTGACCTTCTAAAACATTCTGTTGCGCCTCGAGTCTTTCGAGAATATTCTGTTGTTCTTTCTTTTGTTCGTTTCGTTGTGCTTCCAGTTTTTCGAGAACATTCTGCTGTTCCTTCTTTCGCTCGTTTCGTTGCTCTTCAATCAGCTTCTTTTGCTGTACTTCGAGCCGTTCGAGAACATTTTGCTGTTCCTTCTTTTGCTCGTTTCGTTGTTCTAACAAAAGTTTCATCATACTAGAAAAATCTACATTTTCACTTACTTCCTCTTCTTCCACTTCTGTTTCGAAAACAAAAGTGTTTACGTCTTCCCCTTGCTGTTCCAAATAGTTACGGAAGCGCAGGACGAGCTCATTTTTCGATCCCGCTCTAGAAAGATTTCGCTTACCTAACTCACTTTTAAGCTCAATGCAGTTGAGCTCTTCTAACAACTTACCCATTTTCACTGTATATAATTATTATTTCTCTTTTTACTTTTTTTTTACACTTTACTAGTCAAATAAGTTTATTTACACTTCTGACACCAATGTAACGTGCGTTTTGTTCGCAAAATAAAACTCTACCTTTCAATTTAATTCTACCACTTTATTCAGTATCTACTTTCGATATACACTTTATTCGAACTCAACTCAATTACGTTTATCCAATATTCACACTATCACTTTCTAAAATAAAACTGACTTCTGGTTGCGTCAGCTCCCTCTTTATATAGGAAAGTGAACCATCGAGAGATTTCTAGTAGTTTTTCTATGAACCATGATGTCTAGACAAGTTCCCCTCCCGGTATTTCTGCACACATACACACTCACTCACAAAAGACGTCTTCTTTTAAACCACTCCATTATAGTGCTCCCAGATGTGTTTTTCGGTGGAACGTTTTCGATTAGGAAATTGGTATTAAATGTTGGGTGTACATTACAATACATACAAACATACACATACAAAGTACAAGCAAACATATAAATTAAAAAATAACCTTTTGAATTTGAATAAAAGCATAGATATTGTTTATTAATTTTTTCTGTTTTCTGTTTTTGTTTCTTGTTTTACTATACGTTTTTGTTTTTTTTGTTAGCCTATCAATATTGTTTTTTTTTTCTTATGTTTATTTTTTTTACTTTTTTTGTCTTACAGCTAAATTTACCTTACCCAATCTTAGAATTTAAACCCAAGAAGAGTAGGATTTTAGAATACTTAGGAAGGATCTTAAATTAGTTTTAGTTTAAAGTATAGGTAGCTTAAGATTAGAATACTTATATTTTGTTATAGATCATAGATTAGTTTAGAATGGATTGTTGTAAATTATATAATTCTTGTTTACTTGCATTCATTTTGAAAGATTTATCATTCCTGATCGCTGCGAAAGAACAGATTGCTTCTAATCAGCTGCTTTGTGGGTGATATGAGCACTGTAAAGAAAAATAAGAAAATTAGCAACGTGGAAAAAAGTTCAATACTTACCCGATCCGCTGCTAGAGCAAGTGAAATGCCGTTCGCTGGACATTCTCCAATCAACAAAAGTTCTGCGGCTCCGTCAGGTTCAGAAGGGAACCGTGACTTAGTCGATCTGTCCCATCCCCCTCCAAACATTCCAAGTCCAGTAAGTTCAGCTAGCCATGCTCATAGCGAAACATCTCCGCAAGGGCCACCGTATAGTATACTGAGTGGTATAGGTAGAGATGAAAACTTAAACGTGTAATATACAAAAGCAAGCTAAAAATATGAACCAGTTAGGAGAAGTAGTGGATTTAAGGGACAGATCGAACCGGGAGAGTCAGGGAGCGCAAGAATGTCGAACAGGGAGAGAGAGTGTTTCAGCGGAACTGATGGTAGCTATTAACGCTGCAGTAGTTACAGCGCAAGGTAGCTACGCTAGCTCTCTTAAAGAGGAAATAAATAGGTCGCTGGACGAAAAGCTCAATAGTTTCCTGAGTAAGCTAACACCGAATTCGTGGCCAGCTCAGCCAATTGAACCGATCCCAGATGTTAGTCACCAGCGAGTAGGTCATCAATTTCAGAGTAGGCATTCTCAACTGGATCCACAGTTCAGACCATTTGTACCAGACTCGGAGCCAGAAATGTACCAGGCACTATTTTATAACCAACAACAACACCAGTACCATCGTAACCCATCTACTTGGTCGAATCCGCAAAATAGACCTAGATACACTCCTATCAAGGTAGATAAATGGGGATTAAGGTTCGATGGGAATTTAGAGACCATTTCAGTAGAGGACTTCATTTTCAGATTAGAAACGTTACAGGCACAGTACGATTGCAGCTGGGCCGAGGTCTTAAGAGATTTCCACCTCCTTCTCTCGGGTGCCGCATACGAATGGTTTTGGCAATACCAACGATCCTATGGACGTCCAGACTGGTCAACCTTGAAAGTCGCATTAATGCGGCAATTTCGCAACTCGCGGTCAGACCTGGACATAATACTGGAAATAATGGATCGCAGGCACGGCACTCGGGAATCGAGCGAGGAATTCTTTGCCTCGATAGACAAAATGCGGTATCAGCTCAGAATACCGATTTCGGAGCTGGAATTAGTCAAAATTTTGAAGAAGAATTTGAATGAACGAGTTGGAAGGTTGGTATACCCGCAGTCGATTGGTACATTGGACCAGTTGAGAATGGCGTGTAAGGACGCTGAGACAGCATTTCCTTATAGAGAACGAGATAACCTCAAACCGGTAAGAGCAACGCCTAGGTATGCTGTCCATGAAGTAGACATGGATTCTGAAGAGATGCTGCACAGGGATGAACAATTAGCAGCGTTTCATCAGTTAGGGGCTCGTCCAAAAGGCAATAGGGTCGATAGCGACCAAAGAACCTTACAGTGCTGGAACTGTAGATTGCAGGGACATATGTATCAGAATTGCGCGGCTCAGCGAAACATATTCTGCTACAAATGCGGGCTAGAAAAAGTCATAACCCCGAACTGTCCGAACTGCAACCCGGAAAACCGGCGCCGGAACGCGACATTTTAGGGAGAGTCGCGTTCAACACAAACCCAATAGAATCCCGTCCTGATGATGAGTCCCCACAAATAAAAATATTAAGTAGGAATTGGGTGCTTGACCCACCAGAAACAGTTAAGAGGCTAGAGTTAAAACCATTGCACATAAGAGTGAGGGAGTATAATAAAGCGAGAGAGAGGATCTTCGGTAATACTACCAAAGGAGTTTCCAAGAGAATTATGAAAACAAGAACAAGATATAAACAAAGGAAAGAAATAAGAAAGAACATTGTGTCAACCATAGTCGGAACCAAAGTCGATCCCAGGCCTTATGCCAGTATTATTATTGGGGAAAAGGAAATTCTGGGGCTTCTAGACAGTGGTGCAAGCGTTAGTATTTTGGGTAAAAATTGTTTGGAATTCGTAGCGGATCAAAATATTCCCATTTTACCGCATGATTCAAAATTAAAAACGGCAGATGGTAAAGCTCAAGCTATCGTGGGCAAAATAAAAGTGCGAGTTATGTATAGAGGTCAGGAAGAAATGGTAACTTTCTATCTTGTTCCCAATTTAGACCAACAACTATACTTAGGGGTGGATTTTTGGAAAGCGTTTCATATTGCTCCAAGTGTGGTTAGTTCCATTTCTATTTTAGAAGAAGAAGCCGATTTGGCGTGTGCTCACCAGCTATCACTCGAAAATCGAGCAAAATTAGAGGCTGTCAAGCAGAAATTTCTAGATCATGAACGACATGGTCTGGGTAAAACATCGATTATAGATGTGATAGACACCGGGAACGCGGACCCTGTCAAGCAGCGTCACTATCCAGTGTCTCCAGCGGTGCAAGCCTTGCTTTATAAAGAAATCGATCGAATGTTGGAGTTGGGAGTGATCGAGGAAAGTGAAAGCCCTTGGTGCTCACCCGTCACGCTCATTAAGAAAGTAGCTGCAAATAACGTAGTTAAACATAGATTCTGTTTGGATGCTAGAAAAGTGAATGCGTTGACCAAAAAGGATGCGAATCCTCTCCCCCACATCGAAGGACTCCTAAGTCGATTGCCAGATACTTACTTTATAAGTAGTGTCGATTTGAAAGAAGCTTTTTGGCAGATACCGTTGGAGATGCAGAGTAGGGAAAAGACTAAATTTGCGGTTCCGGGGAGACCTTTATACCAGTTCACGGTCATGCCCTTTGGGTTGTGTAATGCAGCTCAAAGGATGTGCCGTTTAATGGACAAAGTTATTCCTGCACGACTCAGAGATCGCGTTTTCGTGTATCTTGACGATCTCCTTATCATTGCCCCAGATTTCGAAACTCATATCACACTGCTAGAACAAGTGGCCGAATGCCTTAGGAAGGCAAACCTGACAATAAATTTGGCTAAGTCAAAGTTTTGTTTCAAAGAGTTGAAATACTTAGGATTTATTGTTGGAGGAGGCAAATTGAAAACTGACCCGGCCAAGGTTGAAGCAGTGGCTAACTTCCCATTACCTAAAAACCCGAGGCATATACGTCGGCTACTTGGTCTAGCAGGGTGGTATAGGAGGTTTATAAAAGATTTTTCGACCTTGACAGCGCCCTTGACAGATATGCTTAAAAAGAAGAATACTAAATTTGAAATGTCCAAAGAAGCGATAGTCGCTTTTGAAAACTTAAAAACAGCTTTAACGACAGCTCCGGTCTTGACGCACCCAGATTTTTCCAAACGGTTCTACATACAATGTGACGCTTCAAATTCCGGCATTGGTGCAGTCTTGTTTCAACGAAATGAGGAAAACCAAGAGAGTCCTATTTCGTATTTTTCACAAAAACTTAATTCGTGCCAAAGAAACTATAGCGTAACAGAGCAAGAGTGCATGGCAGCTGTCATGGCTATAAAAAGATTTAGGCCCTATGTAGAAGGGATGGACTTCACAGTTATCACCGACCATTCTAGCTTGAAATGGTTAATGAATATTAAGGACTTAAATGGTCGGCTCGCTAGGTGGAGCCTGGCGCTACAATCATTTAATTTTGAGATAGAGCATAGAAAAGGATCACAGAATGTAGTACCAGACACTCTTTCTAGGGTGCATCTGGAAAGTTTGGAGATGGAACAGGTAGCCCCTTTAGTAGATCTTGACTCTGAACAATTCCTATCCGAAGAGTACACGGCACTAATAAAAACAATTAAAGAAAATCAGGACCAGTTGCCAGATTTAAAAGTAGAAGAAAATTATGTATATAAACGATCATTGCCCGTCAATAGTGATGAAGTTCCTTCAGAACACACCTGGAAATTGTGGATACCTTCCGGGTTAACCAATGGGATCATTGCCATAGCCCATGAACCACCACAATCGGCTCACGGGGGAACGGCAAAAACGTTACACAGAATACGGCAATATTTTTACTGGCCAAATATGACCGTACAAGTTCGTCAATATGTGTTTAACTGTTCTATTTGTAAACAGTGTAAATTGTCAAACCAAGTTCTACGTCCAGTTATATCTAACAGTTTCGTCACAGAACGTCCGTTCCAAAAATTGTATATTGACTTCATGGGACCTTACCCAAGAACCAAAAATGGTAACGCTCATGTATTTGTAGTACTTGACCACTTTTCTAAATTTGTATTTTTAAAAGCTCTTAAGGTGGCTAACGCAATAAACGTTGTTAAATTTTTACAAACGGAAGTCTTCGACACCTTTGGAGTTCCACAAATTATTCATTCCGACAACGGAAAACAATTTGTAGGAAAAGAGTTCCAAAGTTTTCTTCAAAAGTACGGAGTCAGGCATTTTAAAACCGCTGTTTATTCACCCCAATCAAACGCTTCGGAAAGAGTAAACCGAACACTACTCGCGGCGATTAGGTCATACCTCAAGGATGATCAACGCGAGTGGGATGCTCCGCTTGACGAGATAGCAGTAGCGATCAGAAGTTCCGTTCACTCAGCTACCGGCGTAACACCATATTTCGCCTTATTCGGGATGAATATGATGACGCACGGCAGTAGTTACGACCTAGCCTCTAAATTGGGTGCACTGGAAGACGGTGAGGTAACAACTCTCTCCCGTCAAAGCAAGTTGCAGTGCATTCGAAAGAAAATTAGAGAGTCCATATTAAAAGCAAATGAAAAAAGCGCCAAGTCGTATAATACAAGGTCTCGTCAAGTAAGGTATCAGCCTGGACAGGAGGTTTACCGCCGAAATTTTATTTTGAGTGATGCATCAAAGTACCTCAATGCAAAACTGTGTCCCAAATTTACAAAATGCCGAATAGTAAAACCCATAGGCAAAAGTATGTATGAGCTGGAGGACCTTAAAGGTAAAATTATTGGAATCTTTCATGCGAAAGACTTGAAACAATAAATTCCCAAAAAGTCCGTGTTAGTCTTCAACGTTACGTGTAATAGTCTAACTATTTATTCACCAGGTACCTGATTCACTTATAACTTAACGAGTGGAGTAAAACTCTAAGCAATAATCGATCTGTGATATCACTGTTTGTTTAAGTATAACTGAGTAATTCAGTTAAAACTTAAAGCAATATTTCACCTGTGATATCATTGTTGGTGCACGTGTAACTTTTTAAGTCTAGATAAGACTTTAAACAATATTTCAACTGTGATATCAGTGTTTGTGAGTTATCGTTAAACCGTCTTTATGTAAAATCGATTCACTATGTACCTAGTTTTAAATTATCAAAAGGTAGCTATGTCTAAACGACAAAATACGACCATGTTTTTTTTTTATAACGAATCTGATTTTTTTTACATGAAAGCAACAAACTGTGATATTAAAAACGTAGACACTGTGGTATAACACCAAACCACAATGATATTAAGACCTGTGATATTAGACAATAGAGAAAAACAAACTGTGATACAAATGATAAACACCGTGATACAACACCCACTCCCTAAGTTAAGTTAACCTGTGATGTTTACACTAATAGTATAAGTACATCGATACCGACCTGTGATTAACAAGAACAAACTGTGATAAAAACTCTGTGATATAACATCTAATCACAATTTCAGTAGCCAAAAACAACACCTGTGATACAAAACCCTATCGCAATAAGTTTAAAATCTGTGATAGAAGGAATAGTGCAATACGAATCTCTGCTCGAGCTTATGTGCAATGAACTCTAGCAGGTAAGCAGGTGCAATTGTGCAATCACACCCAAATGTGTCTGTTAAGTATATGTTAATTTATTGAACTAGTCCGTCCAGATTTCAATTGACATATATATCTAATACAATACTTCCTTAATAAAGAAAATCAACCCATTTATACAGTACATAGATAGAGAGTTGGAATAGAAAGCAGTAATTACTGATGAAGGTTGGTTTATTGTCGTTCAAATTTTTTTTGTGTCTAAGGCTAAGTAACGCGTCCTTAAAACTATTAAGAAAAAAAAGGTGATATCTACAAACTACAACTCACCACAAGAGTAGAACCGAAGATATTACTGCATTGGACTGCGTGTGCTTCAAATTGGCGTAGGTTAAAGATGAGTCTTTACTGTTGGAGATGATGCCCGGCTGATGATCTTGGGTTCTTCCCCACTGGCATCCAGGTTACCAGGTTCACCCCTTTTTGTGACCCCATGACTCACAAAACCGTGTGTTTTGTTACGGTCATCTGGAGGAAGGAAAACAAATAAAATAAGTACCTACCTACATACACAAATAAATAAAAAAAGAATAGGTAACTTCTTACAGGAGATTTTAGTTAGTAGATTGAGGGTTGTTTCATGTTCGGGGTAATATGGCAACTGCAAGAGCCGATGAGGTTTGCCTGAAGAAAAGAAGAAAAGTCAATGATGGTTCAAAAGAAAGGACAACCTGAACACTGGCTTTTCTTGCATGGTCTTGAAATCAGACGTGCAAGATACAGCGCAGTGGTTGCCAAGGTTGAGGGGGAGGCTGGGAGCAGAAATCTCTTCGTCGAGTCATCAAGCGTAACTCGTTGTAAGGGAAACCTCCTCTCGGCACCGCCTAAGAAAAATGCACACCTGGTATACTTACCTGGCTGGACCACAGACGTTTCCTGTGGGTGGAAGCGGGGCGATTTGTTGATATTTTGTGTTGTCTATTTTCCTTTCCTTAGGTTTTATTTTTGTTAGGCATTATCCCAGCCTCATGTGGATATTTTTTTATAGGGTTTTTTTTTGTGAAACGACACGAATCTAACCATGAGGTCTTGCAAAACGTAAATATTTTAAATTTCGAAAACTTTTTTGACAAATGTCGAGTAGCGAACAGCCGACTGTCAAAGATGAGGGTAAGGTAGATTGATAGCGACAGACATCTGGTGGAGGTTTTTATAGGGTTCGTGTACGTGTTAGGTTTAAATTTGTGTTATACGTTGAATTTGAATGTGTTGTTTAGATTATTGTTTCATGGCCATCGAGGGTTAATGAACCAAAGAGTTGAGGAACGGTTACCACCAAAACTTGCGGTCGGCTTATGCAACCGTATGTCATCAACTCTTTGGTAACCGAATGTAGGTCAACTATTCGGGACTTAAGAAAAATTTTGTCGTGGAGTGTTGTTTAATTGTAGTTCGGAAGTAAAGCTGGTTGGTTAAAGTGTAGTAACCTTTTGCTAATTTCAACTTATATTTTTTTTTGTTTAACGAACCCATTAAAGGTACCTATGGGAATTGCATTTAGTTTTTTTGTGTGAATATTGTGTATTTAATGATTGATTTGAAATTCTGTAATGTTAGATATAAACTCCTAGTGGAAAATAAAAAGAAAAAATACAACAGACACTTGATGAAAAGTGGAAGAAACTTAAATAGTGAAAACTTTGTTCCACGGGTAAGAGTCTTGAATGTTAATTATTTTGTGATGTTATTTTGTATTGAAAAGTGATTGTATGTAATGTAACGATGTGAGTGTAATGAATGTTTAAATAGTTGCAGGAATAGTGCAGGTGCAGCTATCAACAGTTGGAAATCCCACTCCAGTTACAATAGCTGAAAAATCCAAAACCAAATCCTGCTCCAGTTCCAAACGGTGAAAATAAGGAAAATTGCAAGACGGGTTCGTGGGAATCTCCGGCCCACCAAGTAAATTATACATACAAGCAAATATAAGAAAAGCACCTAAGTGTGGGGGTAGAAAATTTGCACAAAAAGCAAACAAGTCCGCAACCGTGGAAATTAAAAAGGGGTTTTAAATCGTAAGAGACGAAAGAAAAGGAACCGTTAAACAAGCAAGAACCAGAAAGAAGTTGCCCAAGAGGGGGCGGAGCCCTAAGTCCGGTAAACGGACGAAAACTGAGCACTGGCTGCGAACTATATAGTGTTTTTTTTTTTTTTAAGATAAAGCGTGATTTTTGTTATTTATTAGTTTTGTTCTTTTTTTTAATGTAGTTTTAGTCTAAAATTTAATTTTTTTTATACCTATATATACATAGGACTTTTGTTCATATTTTTTTTTTTACTATTCATTATTCATTTTGTTTTGGGAAAATTTGAGGGGTGGTGAAAGACAACCAAAGGTGGTAACCAATTCCCTGATATGTGCAGGTTGCTTTGCGTCGTCCTATTGGACTATATCCCCTTTGTAGAGCTCTATTTAGGCAGGTTCTAAAGTAAATCGTGGCGGAAGAAAAAGCTAGTGCCACTGTACCCACGGCTCAAGGTCGGCAACCATCTTTGGGTGCAAAAACGCCCTGAAGAGTTGACTTAAACAAACTTCTATATAAGAAATCAAAAGTATTAATTTTTATAAGTATAATTGTTGATTTTATTGTTGTTTTTTTTTCCTTTTTTTTTGTAACTTTAACCAACTCATAGATTTTTTTTATTTATTGTTCTTCCTAGTTTTTTTTTTATTTCATAGTTATATTGTTTTGTGTTCTTGGTATGTTTTAAAATTCAATTCAAACAATAAAAATGTACATCACGCTTTCAAGATGAAAAATTCAGTTCTTTTGATGGGTGACGAAAATCGCCCAATGGGAAATTAAATTCTTTTTCAGGGGGGTGAAAAGCGGAAGGTGAGTCAACGGCGATGACTAGGTCCCTGATGGCCTAATCAGAATAGGGAAATCTTGGCAAAGACGGTCAACAAGATTTCAGGTTGGGTGGGAAAGGACCATGCTGCAAAAACATCAGCAGCTATCTATTGAGGTGGAACGGTTGTCGCGTTCTTTTTGTGGTGGTGGTTAGTTTTTTTTGTTCAAAGGCACGATTTATGTTTTTGATACGCGGTGAGGTACGGTGTGAAGGCAAGACTCCCCCCTATTTCCGGCGAGCTTAGTCGAGCAACGCGAGCGTGCCATGTCTTCATTCTGTGCAATCTTCCCTTTCCTTTCTTGCGGTTAAGTGTCTTTCCTGTTCCTCTTCCAGTACCTCTGTGGTTTTCTTTATCCTACCTACCTTCCCGGCTACCATAGCTAACTTCCTACCCTACCTAATACCTACTGTTCGGATATCCTCATGTTGTTTTTATTTCGTTCCTTTACTTTGTCCATACCTTAGTATTTTTCATTTTTCATTTCCTTTTACAGGCACTTCCGTCTCCTTCCTTTTTCCATTTCCTATACCTTATACTCCCAAATTCCCCTCCCATTGCTCCGTATCATTATGTATGGAATACAATACCAGGAACCTTTTTGAAGCCGTTGATTGGCCAGTGTCAGTGGTAGCTGACCGAAAAACCAATGAAGACCGCAGTCTTAACACCTAATCCCAAGACGGAGAACATTTACATACATGTTTAGACATGATCAAACATGTCTAGACGTGATCAAACACGTTTAGACATGATTAAACATGTATAGACATGATCAAATATGTTTAGACATGATCAAACATGTTTTGACATGATAACATGTTTAGACATGATCAAACACGTTTAGACATGATCAATCATGTTTAGACATGATCAAACATTTTTGAGCCACGCTTAAATAAAAATTGCTTATATATACATGATTATGCCTCCACTATCTACTATATACTCATTACTATATTAAAATTCTAATAAAATTTTACAGTAACCACTCACCAAAAGCTCTGATTTGTATATTGTCTTCCAAATAAAATTCCGCAGTCAACATATTCGAGGGGAAAATTCACAAATGGTTTTTTGTTAGAATAATTTAATCGATTTACACATTTAGTAAGCACTTATCAACCATATGTACATATATTCAACAAATTAAAAGAAACTGCATTAAATAATTTTTATCATTTCATTGGAGAAGAAAAGAAAACACAACATTACTTTCAATGAAGCAATCGAAATTTATTTTGCAAGCCAGGCACGATTTTCACACACACGACACAAATTGAAAATTAAGAAAGAAAAAAGAGTTAAGGTGGATTTACATGCATCTGCACCCATAATTTTTCATCTGCAGCCATAATTCTTTTCGCTTCTCTTTTTAACTCTTTTGCTTTATAAATTATAATCTACATCAGGGCTTCTTAAACTATGAGTCGCGACCCCAAGTCGGGTCGCGTAGGATGATTCTGGGGTCGCGAGAGATTTTCATGTTAAATATTTAAATGGAGGTTTCCAATGACAAATTGTGCCATATGCTATATAATGTTTACCTTAGCCCCTGCACAATTCATATGTTTCAGAAAACAAATCTGCGCATAAAGTTTCTTTTCTTTTATAAAAAAGCCCTGGAATGAATTCTGGATCGGAACTAAAACTGAATTTTCTACAATCGCTGATATGAATTTAAATGTTCTCCTGCCATTCAACACCACATATTTATGTGAAGTCACTTTCTTAGCTTTTACACATATTTAATCCGAATATCGTTCATAGAGCTAAAAAGTGTTGAAGAGGTCTTACGTCCAGCAGTGTCTGCTATGCAATAAGAAACGCGCATTAAATTGGCTCCTTTTATTTAAAATTGATATTTACCATTCAACGACTGCGTTTGAATATATTCGAGCGAACTAAGACGGTCAAAACTCCCTTTTTTTAAAATGTTTCTAAATGAATTCTAAAACTATCTTTTTTCATACATATGTATGTATATCAAGATTGTTACCTTGTAAATAAATTAACAGAAAATATTTCTTTATCTTTCTATCATATTTATATGGGGTCGCCAGGATACTCGCAATCATAAATGGAGTCGTTAATGAAAAAAGTTTAAGAAGCTCTGATCTACATAAACAAAACTATACTAAATCCAGCATTAGTTCCCATAATGACGCGTCATATAACATACAACTGTTATAGCAACAAATTTATAGCAGTGCCAAAAAGTATGCAATCGATAATACGTTTAACACGGAAGTGTAAAGCTAAGTGTACACGATTGGTAGATCTGACACTCATTGTCAGATCTGCAAACGTCTGACAATTTCGGCAAATGTGCTGACAATGAGGGTGAAAATGGAATTTGTGCGTACACGGTTTGCAGAAATCTACAAATATCTGCAAGTTTATTGCCAGCTATTTGGCTGACAATGCTCGCGTTCTTCGCAACATCGAAATTTTCGAAACTACTACTGTCAGTCAAGAACGCTATTAAGCTCTGTGTCAGATGTAAAATGGTACTGTGATTCACCTCTCGATTCTACATAGTTAGTAGTAAAATTAATTGTAAAACACAGATTTTTTCTGTTTGAAATTCAACAATTTGACTTCCAAGTGTTTCCAAACTAAGCAGTATTAAAATTACATTCATTTTACTTAATTGTGATAAAAATAATGAAAATCGTGTGCCTTCAAAAATGTATTTTCTTTGTTAATAAACTCACTTTTAATATTGATTTACAAAATAGAATATCCAAACACCAATAATTATCAATTTCAATTCAACAAATAAGCGAGAACTTGTAAAACAAAAAACTAACCCAAGAATACCGAGTAAAGTTCGATTGTCATATACGTTGTTTCCTTGTTTTGACAAGTAAAATCTGAAGTTCAGATTTTCAGCCAAGATTTTCCATCTGAAAATCTTATGTTCGAAAATCTGAAAATCTAAATGTCATCTGAATTGTCATCTGAAAATCTGAAACTTTTTATATGGGAAAGTGACAGAATCTTAAGTTAAGATTTTCGAAGATAGGTGCAAAAAAACGCGAGCAATGTCGACAAACTAAATTGGGCAAATAGCTGCAATAGATTTGCAGATATTTGTAGATTTCTGCAAACCGTGTACACACAAATTCATTTGTGGATCTGCATATTCATTTTCAGTTCATTGTCACATCGCATCTGTCAAAAAAATTTTAAAGCTAAAAGTGAAAAGAACTAGATTTTGTTTTTAATCGTTTAATATTCAACTAAAAGTGAAATATCAAAAAACAATATGAATGGATAAAAACGTTGCAATCGCAACTATTTTGACGGCGTATTTGTTAGAAAGCAGCGATGATGAAACAGCCAAACAGCCGAAAAAGATGTGTCGTAAGGTATGGACGAAGGTTTGGGTGGCCCGTCGTGAGCAGGAGGGATGCTACGCAAAATTGATGGTGGAATTGCGAGCAGAGGAACCAGAACTGTATCGAAATTTATTGCGAATGGATTACAAGCAATTTGATCACCTTTTAGCTTTGGTGGCTCCACATAATATACAAAAAAAGAAACGAATATTCAATGGAAAGCAACATTATATGAAAACTACTCCAAGGTTTTTTATTATGTCGTTTTCATAGATCTACAGAAAAAATTAGTTTTCATTCGGTCCGAATGGAAAGCTAGCGTTAAGATTAGATTTCCGAGAATAGAATACAAATACGAGTATGGACAACAAAATATTTCCTTTTGTTTTATTTCGATTTTACGTTAATCGGCCAGCGGATTACATACAAATTTAGCTAAGTTTTTGATGCACCGCAGTCTGAATTCATAGCAAGACTTTTTCTCCTCTGTGAGCTCATCTGGAGCATTATAAATTTGACTACACGGTGTCATAAATACTCGTCGTCTGAGATCTTCTGCTACAGATTGCAAGTCTGAATGAAAACTACTTGCAGGTGCAGTTTCGTCTAGAAAACATTGGTATGAATATTGATTCAATACCGAAAATAAATTCACTTACCAGTGACTTCTGGTAGGTACCAAAAAAGAGTTAACAATCTTCTCTGAGTCGGAAACATTCGAGAACTTCTTTTGTTCATCTGTTTCACCAAGGAATATTTTAAGTTTGGTTTCTGCTTTTTTGGTTTGGTTGGCTTAGCATTTTGTCTTGCATTTGTTTCTCTGTGTCCAGGAAATCTATCCGCTTGGCTCGGTTTTTTATGAACAAGAAGTTTGGATATTAATCCTCAACAAACGGCTTCGTATCCTGATTAGGTTTAGTTGTTTCAGCCATCTGGAATAATCGCACTTTATTCATGTGGAAATGGTCGTTCTGCAGAAAGATCATAAGTGACATACAGAAAGGAATATAATGATGTTATGCATGTCATCCATTTCACTGTTTATCTCATCTTTTTAATATGAGTTAGCATCCATAACTAAAAAAATTTTCACGTAATTAACACATTTTCTTTAAAAACAAAAATCACCTTTAAATTTTCGATGAGTTTTGTAGTTGACAATCCAAGTGTTTTTTTTTTTTTCTGTAATCCTTCTCAGATTTGTCTGCCAATGAATAAATTTGAAAATGTTCCTCAAACTGGGTCTGCAAATTTATTTATTGCCAGACATTTGCAGAAACGTCAGAAAATGAACAAAATTTGTGTACACACGATTGCCACATCTGCAAATTAATTTCTCTTCAAAATGATTGATGAAAAAATTTTTCTGCAAACTAATTTGGTGTGTACACGGTTGTCAGCTTGCGTGTACACGATTGCCAGATATCTGCGAACCAATTAGCAGATATTTGTCTACAAATTAGCAGCCAAATGGTTTTTATGCAAATTAATTAGGTGTGTACACGATTTTCATCTTTTCGAGACAAATTTTTCACTGACAGATCTGGCAATATTTGCAGATCAGGCAATCGTGTACACTTAGCTTATGCTATGTCCGCACTTGAGAGTTAAACTTGTTTAACTCAAAACAATCCCAAACCAACATGATAACCAAGTAGTTTGCCATACAAAATGAAACCTTTTCAGTCAATGGGTTTCGTGATAACCTACTCGAAACCAAGCGCGCTGAATGCACTATTTCCCACATTCCATTGAATTTGACAATAGGGCTTTTCGCGATAGTGTCACTGTCAAAAGAGAGAGAAAAAAAAATTGACAGCTGAAGTCACTAGTATGAAAACATTGTTGGCGGTACTAGGCAAAAACGTAATATAATTTGAGAATTGTTGTTTAGTGAAGTGAATTTGTAATAAAAAGGAAGAAATAGTGTGCAAACTGAAACTTTAAACTCCTAAGAATAAAAATATATAAAAGTGTTGTGAAAATGCCGGTGAGCTGTTGCGTGAAACAGTGTTCAAACCACTCATTGAACACAGAAAACTGTGGTTTCTACCGTTTTCCTCAACTTAGGAGTAGAACTCCTAGGTTGAAAAATCTGTCGGAAGAAAGGCGCAGGCTGTGGTTAGCTGCTATCAACAGGAAACACCTGAACACTAAAGTGGCTCGTGTGTGTTCAAAGCATTTCATTACATGTATGTAAAAATGGGTTATGAAGTAGGTACGTTACTAATAAGGAGTTATTAGGCACGAACGCTAAACTTTCGGACAATCTAAATCCAGATTGGGTACCAAGCCTACATATGGGTTATGAAACATCAAAGAAATCAGAACTCAAAGCCGGAAGGTTTGCACGTCAAAGGAGGCACGACGCAAATAACGTAATTCAAGGATTACAATTTCATCTGAACAAGTTAACCAGCAGCAATAAAATGTCCCAGATAGCAAGAATATCAAATAACAAATTAGATATGTACGTTTTAATAGCATTTACATTTCATTAAAGGTAAAAATATCTATTTTTCAATTATTTTAATAAACTGAATTAACCTTGCAAAACAGGTTGTATTTGAAATACATTTATGAAGCCATTGGTTAGTAGTTCACAGATATTCAATTGTTCTTTAAGATATTAATATGTTAAAACTCTCACACTATTGTTTTTCACTGATTTTTTTCCAATAAAAACACTTTTTAATAACAATTTTACATAAATTCAATGTCACTACCGAAGAAATTTTGTTTTGTTTTCATACAAGTGACAATTTGACGTTTAAGAAATACGAGGTATAATTAGAAAGAGATAGCTTAGCGAAAAGCCCTATTAAGAGAGTGAAAGTGAGTGGAGAGAGAATGAGTTCTCTCATACGTTGTCAGACTAACCTTGTAGCTGAAATTTTTCAACTACGTTGGAGGGGAAATTTCAACTCGTTTTGTAGTCGATTCTAACCAATCATAGGGGTTCACTACGTAGTGACTAGATTTCTGAATGCCACCATTAATCCAAAAAGTAAGTAAAAAGTCAACTGAATAGACACAAATATTAAAATTGGAAAAATTGCTAATGGAATGAAGTGAAAAAAAATTTTACTTTATATAATTTTTTTATTTATTAGTCCTAGTAGTGGGTACTACCGCCTTTATTCACAATAACTTCAAAACTCGGTTCGGCATGGAATCGTACAGCCTCTTTAAGTAGTCCAGCCAATTGCCCCTAAGGCTTATTTAATGGCTGCAATAAAAAGTTTGTGCTTATTCAGTTGAAGCGAAGTGTATACAAAAACATTTGTTCTGTCAAACGTTGAATTAAAAATAATTTGATAATTTTAGATTTGTTGTGTCAGCGTTATGCTATGTCCGCACCTGAGAGTTAAACTTGGTTATCTCAAAACAATCCCAAACCAACATGATAACCAAGTGGTTTGCCATACAAAATGAAACCTTTTTAGTCACTGGGTTTCGAGATAACCTACACGAAACCAAGCGCGCTGAACGCACTATTTCCAATATTCCATTGAATTTGACATTTAAGAGAGTGGAAGTGAGTGGAGAGAATGAATTCTCTCACACGTCGTTGACTTTCTGCTCACACTTTATATCTATCTGTCTCTTTTTAACTTAAGACAAAAAGATAAACTTAAAACTTTTTGGCATATGCGGACACTACTTGGTTAACTCAAACCAAACTGGAACGAAACCCAGGTTAACTTCAGGTGCGGACATAGCATTAGGCTCAAAAAATTGTTGAAAAAAAAAAAAATTTGTAATTTGCTGGAAAGACCAAATTACAAAATGTTAAAATATGAATTCCTCAATGTGAACATCAATTTAACCTGCAATATTAGGAAAAAATTTAGAAACAAGTTTTATTGAATGGAATAGTTATCGATTTGAGAGTAAATCCGTCGAATTTTAATGTAAAACGTTATGTATAAGAAAACAAACAAAAATGTAAAGAAAAACAAGTTACTGCGTGAACACAATGAACTGCAAACGCAGACGCAGCCGCAAGAGTTAAAATCTTATGCTATGTCCGCACCTGAGAGATAAACTTGTTTAACTCAAAACAATCCCAAACCAACATGATAACCAAGTGGTTTGCCATACAAAACGAAACCTTTTTAGTCACTGGGTCTCGAGATAACTTACTCGAAACCAAGTGCGCTGAATGCACTATTTCCAATATTCCATTGAGTTTGACATTTAAAAGAATGGAACTGAGTGGAGAGAAAATGAATTCTCTCATGTCGTTTTCCAAAAACAAATTCACTCTTTCACTCCTTTTTCGTTTTATTTTGGAAATCGTTTTAACCGAAGTGACAGATTTTGAGTGATTGCATTGGTAATGGTTAGCTTGCTAAATTTTTTCTTTCACGTTAAAGCAGAAAACAACACTAAAAATCGGTCACTTTAATTTTAAAAATTATTTAATGGTCTTCTGAAGATAATTTATTAAACTATCGCGTGCTTTGTGAGCTGACAAAAAATAAATAGAAACTGCGGCTTGCTTTGACAAGCAGTCAGATGACAGTTTGTTCATGTATTGGTGTTCACTCCCTTGCACCTAAACTGAAACGGGAGTGAAAAAATCACTCCAAAAAGTGTCTCCAAATCGCATTTTGGAAAACGTTTGGGAGTGATTATCTGTCAGATCTGACAGATAATCACTCCCAATTGGTTTTTGGAAAACGACATCATACGTCGTTGACGTTCTGCTCACACTTTATATCTGTCTCTTTTCAACTTAAGACGAAAAGATAACCTCAAAACTTTTTTGCATATGCGGACGCTACTTGGTTAACTCAAACCATCCTGGAACGAAACCCAGGTTAACTTCAGATGCGGACATAGCATTAGGAATAAAGAATATTCCTTTGTGGTTAAAATGTGGTTAAAATAAAGATAAATTGTGCGGCTCTGGCTTGCGTTGTGGTTGTAATCACTTACAGCCATATGAGGATTGTTCATTGAAGCGCTAGGGTCGTCCTGGAGTCGTCACAAAGCGTTTTTTGAGAAACCGAAAGTCGCCCTGAATTGTTCGTTTTTTGAGCCCTAGGGTTGACCTAGGTGGCGAGTTGAGGGCTGTCAAATGGCATGTATTTTTTTTTTAATAACAGGGATGTTCGGTGATTTGTGGATTAGCGTTTTTTGAGGACTGGAATACTCAAGTTTTTTGACAACTCATAGGTTTGTCAACAAAACCTGGGTCAACCCTGGGGAAAGTTCAATGAACGGACCAATTATTCACTTTTTAAATTTAAACCCAATAGACGCTGTTCAGACAGGCGCAAGTCAACCGGGCAAAATTGACGTCTATATGTTTTTTCTCTTTCCCACATAGTTGTAAGGAAGAGACTTGGTTTTGCGCCGGAGTTTTTAAAAAATTTGAAGTTTTCTTGGTTGAGTTTCGACACTTCCTTGTTTTGACACTTGTGCTTTTCTCCCCCAAGTAAAGACGCTGTTGTTTGAAAAATAAATGTTCTTTTTCTTGTTTCTGAAGCAAAAATACGAAGAAAAAAACTTATTTTTTCCGTTCAGTTCAATTTCTGAGTTTTTTTCCCAAATCTGAAGGCAAATTAATCTGCAAAATAAATCCATCGCGTTCACATTTAGTTTCAGTCTGAACACGACGGGGTGGCGGAATGTCAAAGTTGCTCAGTTGACTTGCCCCAATCTAAACACCGTCAAAGAAATAAACCCAGTTGTCAAATTTTGACCCTCGGTTTAAATAAACCCTTGACAACTGAGTGAGAAACGTCAAATTGTCGAAAGTGCTGCTAGTAAATAGATTTATATTTGAAGAAATTGTAAGTAATACTTGTCATTTATATTTTGCATTGTCGATTCAATATATATACTATCTTTTTCATGGTGTTGCAGGTTCAAGAATTGGAAACTCCACCAATTGCTGCCGACTACATTTTCTGCGAGTTCCGAACGGCTAATCGAGAAAGCGCCTTTCATGACGAAGAATTTACTAACAGAAGATTTGGCAGTTCCTCGCGAATGGCGACACCCGTGAAAAATCATTTTTGCCTCTGTTGTGATTCGAACCACGAAGGTCTGGACATGCTAAACATCACGCGGGTACCACCGTCGTAACAAATACCAAATCTAGCGAAACTAAATACAGTCAAGTATACCAGTCAAGACTGCTTACATGTTTCGACCAATGGTCTAACAGGGTAGACCTTTTATGTCCTACTTGAGTGTGAAGCAAGGTAGTAGAGTTTTGTTATAGTCTTATAAAAATAATTCAAACAATGTCGTTAAAAAAATATTCTGGGTCTTTTTAATTTTAAGCTCTCCTTTCTTTCTTTCAGCACAAGACAATCAAAAAAGTTTTATTTTTCAACTAAAATAATCGACGGGGATAATGCATTGGTTGTCCCTGTTACTGTTGGTTGGACATTTGTTGCTGTTGTTGCTGTGGATGTCCGGTGTTGCCTCTGTTTTGTGGATATCCTTGTGTGATGCTGCCCCCCGGTTTGTTGTTCTGATACAAAAGAAAAGTAATCAAAATCAGCACCAAATTAATATTTCTGATTACCTGAGGTGGGTTTTCAGTCATTTGCATAACACTTGGACGGTTTGTGTTGTGATCCAACCGACACAGGCCCCAATGTCTGTGATACCGGAGACTGGTCTAGATTGATTTGGTATACCTGGGTGGGTTTTTGTGACGACTGTTGGTCGTTTTTGGAGGGACGACCTAGTTTAGTAGAACAGTGCTCCAGGAGGATTTTGATACAGTGTTGGGGGTTCTACAAACAAGAATGTAATTAAAAACATGATTTATTAGAATTAGCAGCGTTTACTTACTGTTTCTTAGCACCCGAGCAATATCTGTGCCACGACGACCATCCCAATATTCACAAACATGTCGAGTAACTCTGCTGAAACTAAAACAATATTAATGATATAATTAAAGCAAAACAACCTACGTTATAAGAAAGTATCCAGTCCAAAACTCCAAATTATATTCTTTCAATTGTTTACTTTTATTTCACAGTTTGACACTTTGAATAGTGACAACTGAAAATGGGGAAGTTCGCAGAAGCACACTTTTTAACTGCAATTGTCAAAATACATCTTCGTTTCCTTGGATTGTCTGAAAACATTTGTATTTTCCTATGGCACGTGAACGGACCCAAAATACTGTAACGTGAACCCAACACTTAATACTAATTTCCTAATCGAAAACGTTCAACCGAAAACACATCTGGGAGCACTAGTGTAAGTGTAGAGATATTGTAGGAGAGAAAATGTTTGACAGCCAAAATAGTGTAGAGTGGAGACTATGTAGAAGTTACTGGAGAGTTCTAGATGAAATGTCATTCGATATAAAAAGCCCGCCCGAGGCAACCAGAGGGCAGTTTTGATTATAGAGTGATAAAGTGAAGAGTAAATTGTCTACAAGTGATAGTCCAAAAGTCGAGTTGAGATCGAATAAAGTTGAGATACTGAATAAAAGTGGTTGAAATAAAAATAAAAAGTGAAGTGAAGAACTAAGCGCACGTAACATTGGTGTCAGAAGTGTAAATAAAACTTATTTGACTAGTAAAGTGTAAAAAAAAGTAAAAAAAAAATAATAATTATATACAGCGAAAATGGGTAAGTTGTTAGAAGAGCTCACTTGCATTGAGCTTAAAAGTGAGTTAGGTAAGCGAAATCTTTCTAGAGCGGGATCGAAAAATGAGCTCGTCCTGCGCTTGCGTAACTATTTGGAACAGCAAGGGGAAGACGTGAACACTTTTGTTTTTGAAACAGAAGTGGAAGAAGAGGAAGTAAGTGAAAATGTAGATTTTTCTAGTATGATGAAACTTTTGTTAGAACGACGAAACAAGCAAAAGAAAGAACAGCAGAATGTTCTCGAACGACTCGAAGTACAACAAAAGAAGCTGGAAGGGCAACGAAATGAGCAAAAGAAGGTACAGCAGAATGTTCTGGAACAACTTGAAGCACAACGAAACGAGCAAAAGAAGCTGATTGAAGAACAACGAAACAAGCAAAAGAAGCTGATTGAAGAACAACGAAACGAGCAAAAGAAGGAACAACAGAATATTCTCGAAAGACTTGAGGCGCAACAGAATGTTTGGAAGGTCAGAAAAACATTCTAGAAGGCAAATTGGGCAACATTGAAAAAAATGTGTTTGCCCTTGACGAACGCGTTGAAGGTATGGAAAAACAGCTTTCTGTTGTAGAGAATCGTTTTGAAATCGTAGAAAGCCGATGTGATAAACAGTTCTCTGTTCTGACCAAGGAATTGGACCCGATCCGCAAAATCAAAATTCGAGAATCTAATGGAGAGTCTGCAAAGAAAAAGGAGATGAAACCACCAACATTTGATGGACAGTCTTCTTGGTCAGTCTACAAGAGACAATTTGAGGCAGCCGCGACAACAAATGGCTGGGATGACGATGACAAGTACATTGCACTGACTCTTGCTCTTAGAGGACCAGCAACTGAATTACTTCAAACAGTTCCAGCTGGTAAGAGTGGTGATTTCAGTTCTCTCGTGGTAGCTATAGATAAACGCTTTGGAGATAGCCACTTAAAAGAAGTCTTCCGAGTCCAACTCAATAACAGAGTTCAGAAAAGGAAAGAAAGTCTACAGCAGCTCCAAGTAGACGTCGAAAGACTGGTTCACCTGGCATACCCGGATGCTGGAGAAGAAATCATCAACCATTTGGCTGTTGAGTCCTTCGTTCGTGCCATTTCTGATATACATCATCTTCAGAGGTCTGTGCGAACTGCTAGAGCACGCACTCTTTCTGAAACTTTAGCATTCGCTTTGACAATTGAAGCAGCAGAACAGGCTTCTCAGGGAGTACATCGACCTAGAGAGGCCATAGTCGAAGAATTCTCGTGCCAAAGAGCTGAAATACAAAAGAACCGGAGCGGACTAGCAAGATGTTGGAACTGCAACAAGACCGAGCACTTACAGCGTCAATGCCGACTACCACCAAACAAAGCCGGTTGTCAACATTGTGGAAGCAAGAGATCCAACCCAAAGCAAGGTAAAAACAACACCAGCGTTGCCTATCAGCCCGTTTCCCATCAGGGAAACGAGTAAGAACCAACTTCGAGGGGCAGAGGCTGGTTTCTTGTATCGATGGCCCCAAAACCACCATCCAGGTCTCCCAGACCAAACGAGACAACAAAAGTCTGACTGTGGAGACTACTTTTGATAGGAACAAACATGTGGCTACCATCGACACCGGTGCCACAGCCTCCATAGTACGTCGAGACCTGGTAAAGGTGACGTGGCTTCATAACACCAATAGCTACCGTCTAAGAACCGCAACGGGAGAAGCAGCAAGAGTATACGGAGAAGTGAGTCTTAAGATCCGACTGGCCGATCTAGTGTTTACTCATCAATTCCTGTTGGCAGATATATGTGACGAGTGCATCATTGGAATCGACTTTATGAAACAGCACGGAGTTATTTTGGACATCGGTAGTCAGGTTTTGAAGTACCAAAATAAGGAACTTCCAATGACCTATTCGAACGAAAGTACATCGACACTGAGAACTGTCATCACGGAAGATCTGATTCTGCCTCCTTCTTCTGAAGTGTTCGTTTGGACAAAACTGGAAGGTGAGTTTGGAAGCCTTCGATACCTCATGGTGGAACCAGACCCAGAGTGTTCCTCCCAAAGCGTCATCATTGGAAAAGCACTGGTAGCACCGAAAAACAAAATGGTCCACGTACGATTACTAAACAGCAGACCGTACGATGTAAGGTTGAAGAAAAGAGAAGTCGTTGGACGTTGCGAATCGGTTGCAGCAATTACGAAGATCACAGACGAAGCCCCGAGAAAAACTATAACTCCGGGGGAGCTCAAAACCATCAGAGCTAAAATACTGAATTCATCCAACCTTGATCGCCAACAAACAAGGATAGCTGAAAATCTCCTGCAAGAGTACACTGACATCTTCACATCGCAAAAGGGACAATATGGTAGGACACAGTTGGTGCAGCATCGCATCAACACAGGAGATGCAAGACCGATTCGTCAACCCGCAAGACGTCTTCCACTGGCCAAACAAGGTGAGGTTGAGAAAATGATAACAACGATGAAGAAGGACGGTCTTATCAAAAATTTCAAAAGTCCTTGGGCGTCACCAGTGGTGCTAGTGAAAAAGAAAGACGGAAGCACTCGCTTTTGTGTAGACTACAGAAGGCTGAATGATGTGACTAAGAAGGACAGCTATCCCTTGCCCAGAATCAGTGATACCCTGGATGCCATGGAGGGAGTCCAGTGGTTCTCGACGCTGGACTTGGAAAGTGGATATTGGCAAGTTGACATCCACCCAGATGATCGGGAAAAGACGGCGTTTTCTACAGGTAATGGGCTCTGGCAGTTCAAAGTTATGCCGTTTGGGCTATGCAACGCTCCGGCAACATTCGAGCGTTTGATGGAGTGCGTTCTTCAAGGACTGACGTGGAAAGCTTGCCTAGTCTACTTGGACGATGTCATTGTTTACGGGAAAACATTTGACCAACATTGCAAGAACCTAAAAGCCATGTTTCAGAGACTTCCAGAGGCTAACCTTAAACTGAATCCGGAAAAATGTGCACTTTTCAAAACCGAAGTTAAGTATTTGGGACACATCATCTTTTCCAAGAGACCAACGCTGGAAACAAGTACATTCTGGTTGTAATGGACTATTTTAGCAAGTGGCCTGAGGCGTATGCCATCCCAAATCAAGAGGCCAAAACGGTGGTCGACCAGACTGTGTTTAACTGGGTGAGTAGGTTTGGCGTGCCTATGGAACTCCATTCCGATCAAGGGAGGAACTTTGAGTCAAACATCTTCCAAGGAGTGTGCGGACTACTTGGCATTAAGAAGACGAGAACCACACCGCTTCATCCACAATCTGATGGGATGGATGGAAGATTCAACCGCACCTTGAAAGAACACCTCACCAAGGTCATAGGCGACTACCAAAGAGACTGGGATAGGCACGTACCGCTATTCCTGATGGCCTATAGAAGTGCAGTACATAGCTCGACAGGACAAACACCATCTGACATCCTATTCGGGAAAACCATGCGGCTGCCCAGCGAACTTATATTTGGATGCCCCACAGAGGAGCCACAGGACACGAACGAGTATGTGGATGACCTCAAGGAGAGGCTCGCTGACATCCATAAAAGAACAAGGGAACGGATGAAAACCTACAGCGACCGAATGAAGACACGGTACGACACAAAAGCGACAACGTCAGGTTTCCAACAGGAGATCGTGTGTGGCTTTATAATCCTCATCGTCAAAAGGGATTGTCACCGAAACTTCAGCAAAACTGGGAAGGTCCTTATACTGTTGTCACGAGGATTAACGACGTGGTTTACCGCATCCAAAGAGGACAAAGAGGCAAGTTAAAAGTAGTTCATTGTGACCGGCTGCATCGATATAGTGGCGAGGCTGCAGATGGAATTATTCGAGACGAACAATCATAAGGAGGGGGCAGTGTAACGTGAACCCAACATTAAATACCAATTTCCTAATCGAAAACGTTCAACCGAAAACACATCTGGGAGCACTAGTGATATTGTAGGAGAGAAAATGTTTGACAGCCAGACTATGTAGAAGTTACTGGAGAGTTCTAGATGAAATGTCATTCGATATAAATAGCCCGCCCGAGGCAACCAGAGGGCAGTTTTGATTATAGAGTGATAAAGTGAAGAGTAAATTGTCTACAAGTGATAGTCCAAAAGTCGAGTTGAGATCGAATAAAGTTGATATACTGAATAAAAGTGGTTGAAATAAAAATAAAAAGTGAAGTTTTATTTTGCGAACTAAGCGCACGTTACAATACATTCGGATGTTTATCGGTGCGGTTTAAATCCAATGGGTATATTAGGTACGAAAAATATGGAACTGCGTTTGACAATTGGGTTTATGCTACTTTACATCCGGATGTAAATTTAAACCCGGGGTTATTGAGTGAATAATATTGCCGTTGTACTCAATATTTTGATATTTCTTGTGGCTGCGGCTCTGCATTCATTTTATTCACGCAGTAAAGCTTGTCTGTTTTAACCACTGAGAAACCAATATAAGAGAATTTCCTTATGATTTTGAAATATGATATTGTAATGCACACCCAACATTTAATACCAATTTCCTAATCGAAAAAGTTCAACCGAAAACATAATCGGCAACACTAGTGTAAGTGTAGAAATATAACAAGAGGAAAAATTTTTGACCGGAGTGGAGAGTGGAAACCATGTAGAAATTGCTGGAGAATCCTAGATGAAATTTCATTCGATATAAATAGCCCGAGGAACAGCAGAATGTTCCCGAAAGACTCGAAGTACAACAAAAGAAGCTAGAAGAGCAACGAGATGAGCAAAAGAAGGAACAGCAGATTGTTCTCGAACAACTGGAAGCACAACGAAACGAGCAAAAGAAGCTGATTGAAGAACAACGAAACGAGCAAAAGAAGGAACAGCAGAATGTTCTCGAACAACTTGAAGTAGAACGAAACGAGCAAAAGAAGCTGATTGAAGAACAACGAAACGAACAAAAGGAAAAAAAACAGAATATTTTCGAAAGGCTTGAGGCGCAACGGACTGTTTTGGAAGGTCAGAAAAACATTCTAGAAAGCAAATTGGGTAACATTGAGAAAAATGTATGTGGCCTAGAAAAACGCACTGACTGTGTTGAGAAACGATTTTCCAAGCTTGAGAGTCAATGCGAAAGTCAGCTTGCCACTTTGGAGAAACGAATCGAAAACATGGCTAAGGAACTAGACCAGATGCGGAAAATGGAGTTACGAAAAACTTGTGGAGATTATCTAAAGCAGTGATTCACAAAGTGGTCCAGGTGGACCCCCAGGGGTTCACGGGAGACTTGCTGGGGGTGTACGTAGGCGTGAACAAAAAATGGGGGTCCATAAGATGTTAATGGGGGTCCACGAAAATTTATCTGCTTTTGATAGTAAAGAGCAAAAAATTTAAGCATAGTTTTTATAAGGGCCTACTACCTACATTGTTTTAAGTACCTAACTAATCAGATAATATTTCAATAAGGCAAGCGACTGTTACTTGTCCAAACTTGCGTATTCGATATTACGTACAATTTCGTGTACAGACTTGCAAAGCGCTATCCGCCCGACAATGCTTAGTGCTCGTTCAGACATGAACTTGATCACCACTATAAATACTTGATGCCAAAGGCGAACTCATTCATTCGTTTCCGGAATTTCGAAAAAAGGTGTAAGAAAATTTATATCATCAGTGTTTGCAAGTGCCGGAGAAAAGTAGGTACCTACCTTTTTTTTGATATAGTAGTTAAGTATTTTTTTTACGTGTACTAATCGTTTGATTACAACTGCTCGTATAGATAGGTAACTTAGTAACTTACAGATATTTTGATTGTCCTCTTTCGATTTGAAAACAAACACAGCACGTTTTATTCAATTGTTTTTTTTTCACGAGAGAAGCACTGCCTCTAAAAGGCCGAATAAGCAATATTTCAGAGCAATTAATTTTGTAATTTTTCTTGCAAATAACTACTAATTTTATAAAACAGTAATTCCACAATCATTTTAAATTGATTTTGAAGTAACTATTTTATCGAATTTCCTTTTCGGAAGAGCGGGGCTTGAGCTTCGATGCCAGTTTGTCACGTTGAACAATGAAGCCGCAGACAAAAAATACGCAAATACACGGAACGCGTAAACTCATTGATTTGATGAGATGTTAGCTATCGTTTTTATGGACAATTTTGCGACTTCGACTTTTATTTTTTCCTACACAAATATGATCAGTATTCGATACTGAGTACAAGATTGGTCTTAGCGGTTTATTAGTTGGTTCCTTTACAAGTCGTAATTCTATTTCCGCGTGTTGACAAAGGCTGCCGTGTGATACCTATAATAATAGAATGTATTGATGAGGATAACCATACCTACAATCAACATTTAAATGCCCTGCATGATGACTTCAAAACCAGGTTTGAAGATATGCTGACGATAGATATAACACCATAGATCACAAATCCAATTAATGAAACGGAAGTGACCAATGTTGTGTTGTATTTTTCCCACATGTTGTATTTTTCCCAACAAGTCAGAACTCATGAGCCAAACATAACGGGACAAAACCCTCGAACTTTGAACAACTAAACAATGATCTAATAGTTGGTAGGGTGCTCATACTAAAAGCACCTACTACATTAAATCTAGTTTATTAGAAAGGGATGGGAGTGGGGTATGAGGAACAACATATTCTTCGCAGCCTGTTGTGAGGCTAAAATGTAAGGCCCTCAAAAGGCCGATTTGTTTTTATACTTACTTGGTCGTAATAAACACTCCAAACTTCAAACATAAGATAATGGTACAAATTGTTCCTTTTTAAAATGTTATTTATTCTCTGAGTTCTCATGAACTAGTTTACTGACACCTTTTTATTAATTGACTTACTTTCCTAACATGATCTCTTTTATATCTTATTCTACTTAGCTTATGGAACTATGTTTGGCCTCATAACCGCCAGCTGGTGTCGTCATTTGCCAGTCATCATTTTGTTTGCAAACCACTGTTCCAATTGCATTTTGCTTGCGTTTATGGGCTGCAGGTGTTTCTTTTAACCCAATGTGTATTTGGGTCATAGTCGACTGGTTGTTTACTTTTTGTGTATTCCCACAATGTCTTTTGATTGACATGTGGGTAAGTCAATCAATCAATCGAACTATGACTATACAACAGTTGTATTACAAGAGGAGCTGCTCGAGCTAAGCACCAATGAGGAGCTGAAGGTGAAATTTAGAAAAGGCTACCAAACATTGTGGCTGCAAGCAGAAATACCGGAAAAATATCCTGGACTGTGGGAAATCGCAAGAAAATTTTGAATAGCTTTTCCCTCGTTATACCTTGCGAAAGGAGTTTTAGTGTCGTTGAAAACCTCTGAACAAAAAATAGAAGCAAATTAAACATCACAGAGCGCGGGGATTTGCGGTAACTGCTCACAAAAATAAAGCCAAACATTGATCGTTTGCAGACACTCTATCAAATACACCTGAACTCCATCAAATGACCTGTGCCCCTGTTCGGTAACTATCGCCTTGGCGATAAACGGTGGAAAATGGAACGAAATTCTATGAATTTAGTAGGATTTCGTTCCATTTTCCACCGTTTATCGCCTGCTTTTATCGAGGCGATAGTTACAGAACAGGGGCACTCGATCGATAAAAGTTCCTTCACTGAGGGGGGATTTCTGTCAAACTGTCGAAAATACCGAAATAAAATACTGTAGAAATATCTTGATCTTAAAATAAAAATTGGCAATCGGGAATGGCTGTGTGAAAGTTCGATTTCGGCGCCGACTAATGATAGTTGACCATATTGTAACGTGCGCTTAGTTCGCAAAAATAAAACTCTACCTTTCAATTTAATTCTACCACTTTATTCAGTATCTACTTTCGAAATACACTTTATTCGAACTCAACTCAATTACGTTTATTCAATATTCACACTATCACTTTCTAAATAAAACTGACTTCTGGTTGCGTCAGCTCCCTCTTTATATAGGAGTGTGAAACATCGAGAGATTTCTAGTAGTTTTTCTATGAACCATGATGTCTAGACAAGTTCCCCTCCCGGTATTTCTGCACACATACACACTCACTCACAAAAGACGTCTGCCATTATAGCACTCCATTATAGCGTTGCCAGCACTTGTGTTTTCGGTTTAACGTTTTCAATTAGGAAATCAGCATGAAATGTTGGGTGCACATTACACTGCCCCCTCCTTAAGATTGTTCGTCCCGAATAATTCCATTTGCAGCCTCCCCACTATATCGATGCAGCCGGTCACAATGAACTTCTTTTAACTTGCCTCTTAGTCCTCTTTGGATGCGGTAGACCACGTCGTTAATCCTCGTGACAACAGTATAAGGACCTTCCCAGTTTTGCTGAAGTTTCGGTGACAATCCCTTTTGACGATGAGGATTATAAAGCCACACACGATCACCTGCTTGGAATCCTGTCGTTTTCGCTTTTGTGTCATACCGTGTCTTTATCCGGTCGCCATACACTGTGGCCCATGTCCCTGTTCTATTAAATCTATCTGTAAGCCTACCCACCGCTATGTTTGAATCACAGACATAACAATTTCGGAACCACTTCTCCACGTCACCTCTAACATGCAGCCAGTAAAAGCGTTTTCGCACGTTCTCCAGCGTCTTGTTGACTCCCAGGTGGCTTCCTGTAGGGCTTCTATGCATCTTTTGTAAAACCTCTTTGATTTTCGATTGGGGAACAATAAGCTGCATTACAAAAGATTTACCGTCAGGAGATTCCCATTTGCGCTGGAGTACGCCTTCTTGCACGCGAAGCGAGTCCTACTGTGCCCAATAGGCTTTGACAACAGGCCTTTGGTCAGAAATGTCGTTCCAGTCAGGTTTTGTGTTGTTCTCTTTCCATTTGAGAATCGGTCTGATGTCTCGATCAATCTTTTGAGCAGACCTCAATTCTTCCTTGTTCCATCCGAATATGGGTTCCATTCTCATTCGCTGAGTCTTGGTCTCTACTTTCCGCCAGCAATTCCATTGGGGGTTTTCTACCTGATGTCCAATTCGGTATGGATAAGTCTGCGGTCTTACTCTACAGCTCGCGGATTGATTTTCTTGGACTTCACAACGTCGACAAGCAGTTTCAGTTTTAATTGGTGGCAACCGGCATTGTTGCTGTAAGTACCCCGTCTTATTACAATTCCAACATCTGGCAAGTCCGTTCCGCTGGTTCCTTTGTAGCTTAACTCCTGGGCATGATCCAGCCTCGAATATGGCTTCTCTTTGACAATGTACCATTTGAGAAGCTTGCTCAGATGCTTCCATCATTAATGCAAACTCTAGAGTTTCAGAAAGAGTTCGTGTTCTAGCAGTTCGCACAGATCTCTGAAGATGTTTGTCAGAAATGGCACGAACGAAGGACTCAACAGCCAAATGGTTGATGATTTTTCTCCAGCATCCGGGTACGCCAGGTGAACCAGTCATTCGACGTCTGCTTGGAGCTGCTGTAGACTTTCACCCCTTTTCTGGACTCTGTTATTGAGTTGGACTCGGAAGACTTCTTTCAAGTGGCTCAAAGCGTTTCTCTATAGCTGCCACGAGAGAACTGAAATCGTTGCTCTTATCAGCTGGAACAATTTGAAGTCATTCAGCTGCTGGTCCTCTAAGAGCAAGAGTCAGTGCTATGTATTTGTCTTCGTCATCCCAGCCATTTGCTGTCGCAGCTGCCTCGAATTGTCTCCTGTAAACTGACCAAGACGACTGTCCGTCGAATGTTGGTGGTTGTACTTCTCTTTGCTTTAGACAATCTCCACAAGTTTTTCGTAGCTCCATTTTCCGCATCTGGTCTAGTTCCTTAGCCATGTTTTCGATTCGTTTCTCCAAAGTGGCAAGCTGACTTTCGCGTTGACTCTCAAGATTGAAAAATCGTTTCTCAACACATTCAATGCGTTTTTCTAGGCCACAAACATTTTTCTCAATGTTACCCAATTTGCTTTCTAGAATGTTTTTCTGGCCTTCCAAAACATTCTGTTGCGCCTCAAGTCTTTCGAGAATATTCTGTTGTTCCTTCTTTTGTTCGCTTCGTTGTTCTTCAATCAGCTTCTTTTGCTCGTTTCGTTGTTCTTCAATCAGCTTCTTTTGTTCGTTTCGCTGTGTTTCAAGTTGTTCGAGAACATTCTGTTGTTCCATCTTTTGATCGTTTCGTTGCTCTTCCAGACGTCCGAGAACCTTCTGCTGTTCCGTCTTTTGTTCTAGTAAAAGCTTCATTATACTAAAATCTACACTTTCACTTGCTTCCTCTTCCTCCACTTCTGTTTCAAAAACAAAAGTGTTCGCGTCTTCCCCTTGCTGTTTCAAATAGTTACGCAAGCGCAGGACGAGCTCATTTTTCGATCCCGCTCTAGAAAGATTTCGCTTACCTAACTCACTTTTAAGCTCAATGCAGTTGAGCTCTTCTAACAACTTACCCATTTTCACTGTGTATTGTTTTTATTTTTCTTTTTTTTTTTACTTTTTTTACGCTTTACTAATCAACCCGTTTTTTTTTCAAATAAGTTTTATTTACACTTCTGACACCAATGTAACGTGCGCCTAGTTCGCAAAAATAAAACTCTACCTTTCAATTTAATTCTACCACTTTATTCAGTATCTACTTTCGAAATACACTTTATTCGAACTCAACTCAATTACGTTTATTCAATATTCACACTATCACTTTCTAAATAAAACTGACTTCTGGTTGCGTCAGCTCCCTCTTTATATAGGAGTGTGAAACATCGAGAGATTTCTAGTAGTTTTTCTATGAACCATGATGTCTAGACAAGTTCCCCTCCCGGTATTTCTGTAATCCAATAATGAGTTATCCAGAATTGTACACAGCTACAAATTCCACATCTGGGATGCGGCACTATAAAAATTTTAATTATGACTGGAACGAAAAAAGGAAAAAACGTTTTGATTCCCCGTTTTCCTAATTCCTACTGATTGGTCATTATAAATAAGGCTCAGACGCTTTTAGTTGCAGGTGTTCGTTTAGAAAAAAATCCCATGGCAGCTTTATGTGGCAGAATCATGTGTATCAGTCCCGCAAAACCTTTTTATTTCGCAAAAGATGGAAAAAATAAGAATGTCTTGTGCAAACATATACTTAAATAAAATAATATAACAATAGTTTATTAAAACGCATGAATGTGTCTTACAGCTAGGTTCCACATTTCACATGAAATTGAAATCCAAAATTTGTTTATTTTACAAGAAATTTGTTTTAAACAAGGGAAAGCTAGAAAATACTGCACAGGAGAAAATATTCATGAACTTTATGAGCCAACATAAAAATTTTGCCCAAGGATTCATTAAAGGAGATCGTGTTCTCGCAGATTCTTTGTGGGAAAGTAAGAAAGACACAACTGGATGGAAAAAAAAGTCAGTAATAATAAAGAGAATCATTTGAAACAAATTTATCAATAAAAATATGAAAATACTTCAATTTTGCTTGCTACATATCAATACACATGTTGCATTTGCAATTTCTTATGGATAAGAAATGTCTCTCAATCTACTTTCTTTTTATTTACTCTGTCGCATACCTATCTTTTCTTTTTGATTTCCAAAAACCGAAGCAATAAGAACAGCACTCATATTTAACTCTCTGAAACTATTGACTATTGAGTTTAAGATAAGATAACAGGGGGTCAATTCCCGATCTGTGAAGCTGTGAAGTGAAAACATTTATCACAGCTTCACCGAAAATTCGATTCTCCATTAGTGAAAATCCAACCTCAAATGTCAATTTTTTTTCATATGATAAATTTCTTTTCATTGCCGTATGAGTCGGTGAAAAATTCAATTATGAAAAATGGCCGCAAAACTCAAACGATGAAAAATCCAATTGGAATCCAATTGAAATGAGAGACAAAATCATTGTATATATATTTAATATATATTATATATTTAATATATATACAATGACAAAATGAGAGAATACTGTCAGAATTTATCGTTTAGAACATTTTAGTACTTTTTAGATCCGGAATCGCTTAATCGGGTTCGTGAAGTGATAAAATGAAAAAACTGTATGAAAACTGAAATGATATATTTTTTTTCACTTCACAGCTTCACAGATCGGGAATTGACCCCCAGGTATCAGCTGTTTTCAATTTCACTTAAAGTGATTTCGAAGAGTTTTCGAACTGATGAAATCGATCGAAATGCAGAACACTGTAAATAAATTGGCCGGGTTCAAGACTAATTTCGAAAGTTCGAAGAGATCTGTCAGTCCATGAACAACTATCTGAACTTTTTTTTGTCGAAAGTGGTAATGTGATTCACCTCTCAATTCTACATAGTTAGTAGTAAAATTAATTGTAAAAACACAGATTTTTCAGTTTAAAGTTCAACAATTTGACCTCCAAGTATTTCCAAGTTGAGGAGCTCTAAAATTAAAATTGATTAACTAACTATTGAAATTAATTTACAAAATAGAATATTCAAACACGTATAATTATCAATTTCAATTCAACAAATAAGCGAAAACTTGTAGAACAAAAAAATAACCCAAGAATGCGTAGTAAAGTTCGATTGTCATATATGTTGTTTCCTTGTTTTGACAAGTAAAATCTGAAGTTCATATTTTCAGCCAAGATTTTCCATCTGAAAATCTATGTTCGAAAATATGAAAATCTAAATGTCATCTGAATTGTCATCTGAAAATCTGAAACTTTTTACAAGGGAAAAGTGACAGAATCTTAAGTCAAGATTTTCGAACAAAGGTGCCAGGAACGCGGCCATTCACTCGATTTGCGATTTCGGTTTCGGTTTCATTTCACTTGATTTCTGGAACCTAAGTCACTATTCCACGCGGACGAAGTCGCGGGCACAGCTAGTACCTATTAAAGGTCAAAAAAGCATACTATGACGGAATATTAGGCACGAGTACGATAACTTTGGCGACAAAAAATAATAACGGTTTTTGATGGAGGGGTTCAATACAAGCATTTTTTTACCATGGGAGGGGGGAGTCTATCCCCCCCGTGTAGGCGGTGGGGGCAATTTTATAAAAATTGACTTCAAATCTGAAAAAAATATTGTAAGAGAAAAACTTACAGATACAATTTATACCTTTTATGAAAGCCAGAAATCTGCACTTTATAACAAATTTTAAATGAAGTGGTTTCAATTCATTGTTTTTGAAATAACTGACATCAAAGTCAAAATTTACGAAAAAAAATTTATAAAAATCACCTTGAGTATTATGTTTGTCATGATTTCAAATGCTAATAAAAAAATTAATGATGTAGTTAGTTGCTTTAATAAATTATTTATGAAACGCTGTAAACTACTTTTTCCTTTGTCTTATAGTTTTTGAGATAATTGAAAAATCCCTCCCAGTATTTTTCTGCACACACACACACTCACTCACAAACAACGTCTTCCATTATAGCACTCCATTATAGCGTTGCCAGCACTTGTGTTTCCGGTTTAACGTTTTCAACTAGGAAATTAGCATGAAATGTTGGGTGCACATTACACTGCCCCCTCCTTAAGATTGTTCGTCCCGAATAATTCCATTTGCAGCCTCCCCACTATATCGATGCAGCCGGACACAATGCACTACTTTTGACTTGCCTCTTAGTCCTCTTTGGATGCGGTAAACCACGTCGTTAATCCTTGTGACAACAGTATAAGGACCTTCCCAGTTCTGCTGAAGTTTCGTAGACAATCCCTTTTGACGATGAGGATTATAAAGCCACACACGATCTCCTGCTTGGAATCCTGCCGTTGTAGCTTTTGTGTCATACCGGGTCTTCATCCGGTCGCCATACACTGTGGCCCATGTCCCTGTTGTAATAATTTGTAAGAGACATGTGACTTTATTCAGTGATGGTTACAAAGGAACTAAAGAACTAAAGAAAAGAGAAGTAAGTATAAGCGCACAATACCTATGCAATGGTGATTGGTGGTGGTATGATAGTATACATGTATTACTTATACTTAAACAATAGCCACTACATTATTACACGCTATTTTTTTTTTTTTTTTTTTTTTTTTTTTTTTTTAAATTAGTACGTAATTATTATTTCTTAAATTATTTATGTACATCAATATCTTAGAGTTTAGTGCGTACCTAATTTCTTAAATTATCAATACATAAAAATCTTACAGTTTAAAATTCAATCAAACCCATATCGGTTAGGGGGAGCACTTACTCGACCACTTCTTGTACGATATGGACTAGATATTACATTTTCTGGAGTATTAACCCTTCGGGGTTCTTCATAGTCAGCACTACCAGCATCACACAAAACACTAGTATCAGATGTTGGTTGAAAATTATTATTGTTCAAGAATGTATTAGACAACGCTTTTTCTAATCCTGAATCCAACTGTGGTATCTCATTAGGAGTGCTTGGGGTGATGCTGATAGGCTCTAACTGGCTTGAGTTTTCTGTTCCAAAAGTTTTGGAATGATCTTCATAAAGCAATTCACTTGGATTATATAAATTATTTTTCGTTTTTACAATGAACCGTCTATTTCTCCTAAAATAGTTTTCGTAGTTATCTTTAATAATATATGATCTTCCATTAATATTTTCTACTATAATTCCATAATTCCAATCTTCTCCGGTTTTCTTAAAAATAACTTTATCTCTAATTTCTAATACAGGTAGGTTTCTTGCATTCCTATTAAAATAGAACTTTTGATCTTCTTTTTTCTTTTCTATTTTTTTAACAATAGTTTCTTCTTTAATATTACATCTATGTAAAAGTTGCTCTGTTATAGGTAATTTAGATTTGATAAGTCGACCAAAAAACAAATGTGCTGGTGTAAGACGCATAGAGGCGACTGGAGTTGTGTTGTATTCTAGTATCCTGTATTGATATTCATTTGCTTTACCGTTTTCCACACATCTTTTAAGTAAGTTCTTAGCGATTGCCACGCCTTTTTCAGCAAGACCATTGCTTTGAGGGTATCTAGGACTCGAGAATATAACTCTAGCGTTGCATTCTTCCGCAAATTTCTCAAATGCAATTGAACCAAATGGACTGTTGTCACATCTGATAACTGAAGGATAGCCTAAACGATCAAATAAATGCCTTAAACGTTCTACAATGTGTTCTGTTGTTTTCGATTTTAAGTTTTCTACCATCAAGAAACCGGAATAAGAATCAATAACAGATAGGAAATATTTGCCTGTATATTCAAATATGTCCATTGCAATTTTTTGAAATGGGAAAGTAGGTGACTTGTCTTGCTTCAAGGTTTCCTTACAATTATTCCTTCTGAACATTTCACATGTTGAGCACTTTTCGATTACATCTTTGATTTGCTCTGTCATTTTTGGCCAAAAATAAAGCATCCGTGCTCTAGCTAGGGTTTTTTCTATACCTAGGTGGGGTGCATGCAACCACTTGATAATAATTTGCTGTAAATCTACAGGAATAATAAGCCTATGATTTTTGAAAAGAAGCCCATTTTCAAAGTGTAATTCCGACTTATATTTGTGAAACGTTCTTTCCAGTTCACTCAATCGTTTATATTGCGGCCATTCTTGTTCTACATAATAACAAATTTGCCTCAGCGCTTTGTCCTTTTCTATCATTTGCCTATACAAATCAAAATTATCTTTTGATAGACAGACGTTTCTGGAGACATTGTGAATAATTCCAGTAAGATTAACAATTTCCTCTTGTTCCGGGAGCTGTGCACGGGAAAGACAATCAGCAATTAATATCTCTTTTCCGGGCTTATATTCAATTTTCATGTAGGGATATTTCAGCAAAAACATAAACATTCTCTGAAGTCTAGGAGTTACATCGTCAATATCTCTTTTAAATAAGCTTTCTAACGGTTTATGATCACTGTGAACGGTAAACTCACGGCCGTATAAAAATAAATGGAAACGGGTACACGCAAAGACAATAGCTAATAGTTCCTTTTCTATTTGTGCCCATTTTTGTTCGTTAGATGCCAACGTACGTGATGCGTAGGCAACCGGATGTCCGTCTTGCAACAATACACAACCTAATCCATCTTTGGAGGCATCAGTTTGAATTAATATTTCCCCTTTCGGATCATAAGGCTTCAGTACCGGCTCAGATGAGATAACTTTAAGAAGTGAAGACAATTCGCTTTCATGATTTTTACCCCAACAGAAGACTGTTTCATTTTTTGTCAAGTCTCTAAGACAGGCCGTCTTTTTCGATAAGTTGGGTATGAACCTTGCCAAATATTTAAAAAGGCCAAGAAGTCTCATAACATCCCCTTTGTTTTGTGGGCTAGGCATTTTAAGAATTGCATCACAATGTTTGTGACAAGGCTTAATTTGATTAGCGGATATAATGTGACCCATAAAACTAACTTCTTTCCGTCGATATTGTATTTTCTTTGAATTAAACCTAACATTATGAACTCGTGCACGATTTATGACAGCTAACAATATTTCATCATGTTCTTTTTCATCACTAGCAGCTATGCAAATGTCATCAAAATAAATTATTAATCCGGGTATATCACCAAAATGTTTCACCATCTCCCTTTGAAATATTTCAGGAGCACAATTCAATCCAAATGGGACGCGATGGAATTTGTATCGCCCGAAGGGCGTCATAAAAGTTGTTAGATCAGAACTTGGTTTATCAAGCTCCATTTGCCAAAATCCGCTTTTCAAATCAAGAACCGTAAACAAATTTTTATTAGAGATTTTGCTGAATAAATCTTCAGAGGTAGGAATTAGAAAATGCTCCCTTTTTATGCACTCGTTAAGAGGCTTCGGGTCCAAACAGATTCGTAGTCTTTTATCGGATTTTTCTACTATTTGTATATTATTTACCCAATCCGTAGGGTATTCTACTAATGAAATTATACCATCAGATACCATTTTGTCAAGTTCTAATTTAAGACGATCAACTAAACTGTGCGGGATTCGTTTTTTTGGCGTTTTCTTTTAAGTGTATAGATACCGTCGTCAAATGCCCTAACCCCTCAAAAATATCGCTAAAAAGACTTAGAAACTCACGTTCAGTGTTCGGAAGTTTTTTAACATTTTGAACATCCAGTCGCTTAATAAGTCCAAAATCAACACAGGTCTTTAAACCAAGCAACGGTGTGAAACAATTATCAACAACTAGAAATTCAGCTTTATTTTTAATTCCAGAGATAGTATCAATACAAATTAGTTCAATAATTCCATGAATGTTTATCTTGTTATTGCTGTAATCAAAAACAGAGAAATTAATACCGGCATTTTGAACTTGTTTCTTGATTTTCTTTATAATATTAATAGGAATGCAGTTTACATCTGATCCGGAGTCTATCTTAAATTTTACTGCTTCTGAATCAACTAAGTATGTTTTTGACCATGACTTATTAATTGTATTTATTCTAAAAAAAGGAGAACTTAATAAACCAACCATTTCACCATTACATTGACCTATATTACCTGAACTATCCCATCTTAAATTATTAATTTCTTTGTTTCTTCCAGTTCTCTTCTTCTCTTGACGTTCGGTTTTGCTGGCATCTTCCTTTCCTTCAGGTTGCGTTTTCCGATTTCCTCTACAGAACTTTGAGAAATGTCCAACTTTGGCGCATTTGTTACAGGTGACACTCTTTGCACGACATTCCTCCATGTGACCGTACTTATATGGTCGTCCACAGTTGAAGCATGCGCGATAAACTGCACATGCTTGCCCATCATACTCGGTTTTCTCTGTCATCACTTCATTGACTGCTTTTACACTTTTGTCGAGTATATTCTTGTTTGCTGTTGCAGCTTCGAATGTTTTGCATTTTTCAACGACGTTTTTTAGTGGATCATTTTTCCCATCCAACAACTTGAGTTGCAAATTTTTGTCAGAAACACCGATGATAATGCGATCTCTGAGCATGCGGTCTTCATAGGAAACACCACACTTGCAAGTGAATTCACAATAACTAATTTGTTTGCGAAGCTCAGTTTCAAATTCAGAGAAACTTTGTTTATCCATTTGCACTATTTTATTGAACTTAAACGTTTCCATAGTGGTGTTCTTTCGGGGTAAACAGTACTCATCAAACTTTTTTAAAACTATTTCCAATGTTAACTGTCCGCTCTCGTTGATTACCGTCGTTACGCTGTTTGTATCATCATTTTCTTCTTCCTCTCCATTTTCGTTTTGCTCGAGCTCTTCATGTTCAGCCTGTTGATTGGCATGGTGATTGCCAAGCATTGATTCCAGAGTCGTATCATTGGGGAACAATGTGTTAAAAATATCCGATGCTTTTGGACCAACAAGCCATAGGAATGTTGCTATTTTCCTTGCTTCTGTTTCCGCGATTTTGTTGGTGGCTATTATGTACATTAAGAAATTCCTTTTCCAATTTTTCCACTCTGAGGCCAGGTTGCTGCAGTCCAACTCACATGGTAGACGATCGTTTGACATTTCCACTATTTTTTTTTTTTATTAATTCCGTTTTGGTTTGCAAAAATATTGTTCCTCTTTTGTGGTATATATAATTGTTGCACTTATTTTGTTTTTAATTTGCTCCGATGGTTAATATTTATTTCCGATTTTTTCGATTAGAATTCTACTAATGGACAGAACTTTTTGCACTATTTTCAATTTACTTCTGACACCATGTAATAATTTGTAAGAGACATGTGACTTTATTCAGTGATGGTTACAAAGGAACTAAAGAACTAAAGAAAAGAGAAGTAAGTATAAGCGCACAATACCTATGCAATGGTGATTGGTGGTGGTATGATAGTATACATGTATTACTTATACTTAAACAATAGCCACTACATTATTACACCTGTTCTATTAGGTCTATCTGTAAGCCTACCCACCATCATCACAGACATAGCAATTTCGGAACCACTTCTCCACGTCACCTCTAACATGCAGCCAGTAAAAGTGTTTTCGAACGTTCTCCAGCGTCTTGTTGACTCCCAGGTGGCTTGCTGTAGGGCTTCTATGCATCTTTTGTAAAACCTCCTTGATTTTCGATTGAGGAACAATAAGCTGCATTACAAAAGATTTACCGTCAGGAGATTCCCATTTGCGCTGGAGTACGCCTTCTTGCTCGCGAAGCGAATCCCACTGTGCCCAATAGTCTTTGACAACAGAGTTATTTGATCAAATTGAAAAAAACTATCGTACTCTCCTCCCCCGCGATTTTTTTTTTTTTTGATTATTTCGAAAATCTTGAAATGCACCAGTAGATTTCAAAATAAACTAAACTTGGTTGACAAAGATGAACTTATCATTAAAATTGATGCTGAAAGTAAATGAGTCATGCATATAGAAAAAAGAAACGCTTAATAACCGAATAAACTGTATTAAAATCACAAAATTATACATGAGATTTACGATGCAAGCAGTGAGATGCCTGCAGAGGGTTGCTCCTCATAAGCTTTGGGGTGCAAATTTTTTAAATGAAAAGTTTCTTTTAAAATTAGAAAATTTTTTCGATTTTAAAGAAGAAATATAGTTTTACTATTTTTCAATTATCTCAAAATCTATAAGACACTAGCTGACCCGCCCGGCGTAGCTCAGGCTCTACGTTCATGAAATTAAAAGTTAAGTAAAGTCGTTTCAAAGTTTCTATTCTAGTGGTAGAGTGAAGATGAAATATATTTTATGTCACTCAGGGATAATTAAGCACTCTAACGATGACAGAATTTGTGGGATCGGTATAGCATTTTCCAAGTTCCCGAATATGTCCCAGTTCCTGTTCCATTCTCATATGGGGATGAAACATAGTCTACTAGCTGACCCGGCCACGCGTTGCTGTGGCTAGTGTTTTTGTCATACGATATTGTTATAAAGTATTTAAAGGGAATGGTAGGAGAACATCAGACCTGGGGACTACAAAGCTTTTTTACATAGATGCTACTTGTAAAAAAATCATGGCGACCTTCATTACTGATTCTCTACTACCGTTACCCCTTACTGAAATGAAATTATTATTTATAAAAGAATACAGAAACGTTAAAGCTGGAATAAAAATTTACTGGTTTAGGATTTGAAGGGGAAGAAATTTGAACACAATTGATCAAAATTTTGATATAAAGCAATAATCAAAACAAAAGAATTGAATTTAAAATTGTTTATTTTTTTCAAGTTTGTAATAAATGAGTATATATTACATAAATAACATGTGATAATTAAACTTATAAATGAGGTTGGTAGGGTGGATAATTTAAAATCTTCAAACAATAATAAATCCTTTTAATTTCAATTTAATTTAGCACTGATCGGTGCACAATATTTTTGGTTAACCTGTCTTTTGCTATCACAAATAGGTTCGATGGCGTTCCTACACGTAAGCATATAACATACAGCTGCCCATAAGAAAAAGATTGATTTTCCAAATCTAACCCATAAAGGTTTGGCCTTGAGACTTATTTATAGTCATGGCAAAAGCTAAACGAATTGGAAACTATAACCTACTGAAGGGGATGGTAGAATCTGACGGAATCATTAGGTCTGTTGGTTGAACTTTCCCCAGGGTTGACCCAGGTTTTCTCGACAACCCCATGAGTTGTCAAAAAATAACTGGGTTTTTCAGTCTTCAAAAAACGCTAAACCACAAATCACCACACATCCCTGTCATTTAAATAAAAATACATACCATTTGACAGCCCTCAAATCGCCACAGCAAAAAGCTAGGGCGAGTTTGGGTAAAACCTATGGCAAACCTATGGCTCAAAAAACACTCAATTTGACATTCAGGGCGAATTTAGGTTTCTCAAAAAACGCTTTGTGGCGACCCTAGGGCAACCACAGGGCTTCAACGAACAAACCTATTGAAATACGTGGAAACAGGACCACTTTTCCTTTAAACTTTCTAATTAAAATGGGCGCGTTCATTGCAATTCAGATTTTAAGATTAACTGAAAAACTTATTCAGTTTTGCGTTGAACGGTTATCTAAGAAGATATGTCAGGTGCGACGGTTTTGATTTGCATATGTAAAAACAATTCATTAACTTGTTGTGTTTACTGCGATAAACATTTCATAATTAATTAATTGTACATATTTTTTCAATAAAAATCACGCACAAAAAATCACCATCACTTGGAAGTATAATTTTTTGTTGTCACTTATCGCATCTGACAGCTTAATAAACTGAATCTAGATTTTCAGCCTCCTTTTCTTGACTGAAAAACTGAATCGGTAACAGAACAACAGCTGATGAGTTGTCAACTGAAAAACTTAACGTCTGGCCAATCAGAGGCCGAGAATAGTTAGTTAATCTGAAAATCTAACTTGTGGTGAACGCGCCCAATGATTTCTTCAAGAATTTTTCCGGTTATCTTTTTAATGACCAAACGTGTACCGTTGCATAATTGAGGTGGATTTAAATTACGCAGGAGAATAATAATTGAACCAATCTTGAATCAATTTACTTACACTTAGCCGGTTATACTTACTCCAAAAATAAAAAAGTAAAATTCACTGTATTTCGTTTACTTTAAAATAAATTTAAATTATACTTTTGTCTCAACAGTGTAAAGTTAAATAAAACAATACGTTTGTAATTATAATAAAGAATGCGGATTGGTTTATTTGTACTTTATAACATTGCGATGTAAAGTCGATGGATAACCTCTCCGAACTGTCTGACGCCTCGTGGTCGTTGAGCCGTTGACATATGCGAAACGTCAGACACTTATCAGTCACTTGTCAGTGACATATACTGATGGTAGGATTACATCCAACTCTCATCTCTCTTCTTCAAACCAATAAGCAAGCCGCTCTGGTGGTTTTACCAGCCTCCCATACCTTGTTGTAGTGGGAGCTGTTAAGCCACTCGACGAACCTTGCTGCAATTGTGGTGGGTGATATAGTCGCTTTAGGTGGGGTCATCTCTGGTACGCTGTTTTGTGGTTGTTGCGGTGACGATCTTTGATCTGTAGTCATTGCTGTGGGATCTGATGTACTACCCTGGACGGATGGAACCGAGGAACGCCTCTTAATATTTGCATTGGTCGGTTTAATGTTTGCTGTATTACGACGAATGATGCGTCCGTTATCGTCTCTCAGTTTATACGACCTCGGATGTAGCTTTTGTTCCACAAATGCTGGTTCCCATTCTTGGTTGTGGATTCTTGTCAGTACTCGGCTTCCTACCTCTAATGGACGGTGACTGCTAGCTCCCCTATCTGCATAGACAGCTTGACGATTTCTCAACTCGGCCATTAGTTTTGGAACATTGTGTTGAGGTGTACCTGTGGGTAAAAGAGATGTTACAGTTGTTGGTATACCTTGTTACGACCACTGTAGGTCCGACCAAATGCACGGCACCCTTGAGGTGATTCCGGCTTCCTGGTAGTGAAGACTGCCCTTAAAAACAAAAACAAAAAGATAAGGTAGGCTGAAAGAAATTAGGCAAAAAGGAAACATATTAAACATTAGTACAAAACACACCGAAGTGCTAGGCTACAATTCTCATTTGTTGAAACTTGAAATATAGAAATTAGGTCTGGAAAAAAGTAAAACGTGTGTCGTTGTCGAACACATTTAGGAAAATGAAAAATGATTGGCGAATTGCGAGTTGTGGCCGCTGGAGTTGACAGAACACAGCTGATGGGAAGTGTCATATTCGAAACACAAAAGGTACAAACAGGTTGTGAACTTGGATAAGTAGAACGATGTACACATTTACTCTTACGGTGAGCCTAGAAGTATGTGATAGTTCTAAACGCCATCTAAAATCCGATTGGTGGGAAATGACGAGATGGTATTGATGGTAAACGGTCGTAAACGGCAATCAAAGCTATGAAACAGCAACAGCTTTGGAAAATAACGTACGAAGAGGGTACGTTAATGTGCAAGCATAAGAAGTTTCATTAGTTAGTTAGCAGCAGTTCATTACCTTAAACACCTGTCTAAAGCAGAAAAAAAAAATTATGTTAAAAGTGTGCCATAGTGTGTTCATGTGCTAGTTATAAAGTGATAAATATTAATTATAAAGACACATAGAAGTGCTAGACACTAAAGACAATTGATAAAAGTGCAAAAAGATATCCAGATAAAAACATTAAAAGACACTTTAAAACGTGAAGAAAGAAGAACAGGAAAGAATATTTGAAGCGGTGCCGAAGGTGATTTACATCATAGAGAAAAAAGTCGAAAACCAAAGGTCGTCGGCTAAATTAAGAGCCTGTGGGAGTCCCAGGCAACCAAGGATTGAAAATTCTTTTTGGTGCCTGGGGGAAATAAAAAGTGCCGGAACACAAAAAAATACCGGACGACACTAAAACAGTACTTGAGGGTACGATTGGAACCCGTAACAACGTTTTAGATTTAAGTGCTTTTGGCGCGATTTTTTTTTCTGGTTGTTTTTTTTTTTTGTTAATTTCGTTTTTTTTAATTTTGCTAAATTTTTCGTGGCTTTATTTTTTTGAAGTGAATTTGTTTCAAAACTTTTATTGATCGAAAGGGAGGAACCTGTGGTCGAACTAAGCCGAACCAAAATATATATTTAAATAGAGTGCACCACTTGTGAGAAACGAAATTTCTCGAGACATTGCCTGACCTTGATGTTGTTTGAGGGTCAAAGATATTGTGAAGGCCCACTACGTAAAGAGAGCTCTTTTTAGGTAGAGTAGTAGAATAGAGGGCGTGAAATTAAATACGCCAAAGGTAAAGTGCGAATCGAGGGATTTTCTGTTTTTTTTGCCGGGGTGGGTTGCAATTAATTAAACTTTTTTGTGTTTGAGTTTTGGCGGTGTCATTGAGGGCCATATTTTCCTCGTTTTCGTTGATTTCTTTTTGTTATATATTTTTAGTATTAAGTCAACTTTTTATATTGCTATTTATTTTGTCATTTATTTATTTATTTTCGTAGTTTTTTTTTATAATTTTTATTTGAGTGTTGTGATACTCACCCACTTATTACATTTTTAAACCTTTGCCGTATCCATTTTTTTTGTAATATATTTCTTTTGTTTAAATTTTTAATGAGCCACCAACTTTAATATGATTTTTATTCGTTAATTCCTTTTTTTTAATTGCAATAAATATGTGCTCACGCCAAATCTATATGAAAAATTTTGCGTTTTGAATGAGCTAACCGGCTCAATGGAAGCTTAATTTGAAATTTTCAGGGGGAAGCGAGAGGATGGCGAAGTGACTAGGTAAGTGGTGTTAGCAGCGGAATGGCGTCAGGGGAATCCTACCACATTGGCCGAAAGGGTTCCAGGTAGGGTGGGTTAGCGGCCACACTGCGTCACCATCTGCAGTGCCTGGAATGTGGAGTGTGTGGTAGTCGGTTTTGGCACGATATGTGTTTTGATTGAGGCGAGGGGTAGCAGCGGGGACAAGACCCCCCCTAAATCCGACGAGCTGAGCCGTGCGTCGCTAGCGTGCCAGGTCTTCGCTGTTCCCATTCAATATCCCTTTCCCGTCGGCTTCCTTTTCTTTTCTATCTCCGTTTCCTTTGCTTTTATTTTCTATTTCAATTCCATTTCCTTATCCTCTTCCTCTATCTCTTACCTTCCTTCTTTCGTTTTTCTTTTCCTTTCTATACCTACTTTTCTATTCTTTTCCTTCTGCCGGCATATTCCTTACCTTATCCACATCCTGTTCAGTCCTTCCGTTTCCTTTCCAAAAATCCAACTTCCCAAATCCTCTCCTATTGCCTTCATATCAAATGGCGCCCAGACGTGTTGTCCAGACGTGTTGTCAAATGTGTTGTCCTACCTACCTATCCTTCACAACCTTGGAACAAGTCGTAAGTCATGTTTTGGATAGCTCGTGAGAATGCCGAAACATTTGCGACGACTAGTTTCTTGGTAATCCTTTCCCATTGTTGTTTTGTCTACAGTTGTAATGGTTGTTGAGTTACATAAAGGCGTGTATGTCTTCTACTGGAAGGTTTCAGACGTACCAGTCGGATTGCGACACAAATTTTAAAAACTTAACAACCAGAACAACTCAACCTTTCCCAAATACCTCTCCGTTGTTGTTGATGGTTCAAGAAACTTCGTATGTCATGATCAGGATAGCTTTTAGCAAGCCTGAACATTTGCGACGAGTGGATTGATACCAACAACAACAATTAGTGTTCGTAAATTTCCTCTGTCGTTTTTTTTTTTGTGCACCACATTCCAGGGTACATCGAGAAAATAAAAACGCCATATACCGCTGCTAATAATACCTCAACGAAGAACAAATACCAGAAGTCACTGAAGTACCACCTCAAGCAACCCCCGTATTACAAACAGAAACAAACAAATAAACAGCAAATCACAAAAGCAAAAAAAAAAAAAAAAATATAAACATATAAATCACAAAACAATCAAAAATTACAAAGCAAAGAAAAAAAAATTTCATTTGAATTGTTTTTTGTTTTTTTTTACTATTTTATTGTTTGAAATTCGTTTTCTTAGTTTCATAGTTTCATTTCATAGAGTTTAGTTTCATTTTATATTTTTTTTTAGTTTCAGTTCATAATTTCTTAGTTTTTATTTCAGTTTATAGTTTCTCAGTTTCTTTTTGTAGGTTTTTAGTTTCATTTTATAGTTTCTTAGTTTAATCGTTTTGATAATTGTACGTTTAGGTTTCAATAAAAATATTATAATCTATAGGTAGTGTTACATATTTAGATAGGTTTGTTTTAGTAATAAAGAAAAAAAAAAAAAAAAAAAATAGTATTAGTTACCTGGAGTTACTTTTAAATAATTTTAGTTTCCCAGCTTTTTCTACTGTTGTTGTTGTTTTTCTTAAGCTGTTGTTGTCGCGTTTTCGTGGCCAACACCTCTCGTTTGCACTCGTCATTTTTAGGGTATGAAACCTGTAACGGAAAAGGGAAATATCAACATAGTTTCTAGTAAAGGTAAGAGTACGATAGTTACACGTTCCAAAGCGAAAGTTCCTGTCAACCAACCAACCAAAGCAATGGCATTCGCAGGTCACTCACCAGTGAAAAATAAGGGTAACCAACCAAGTTCTTTAGTTCCAGCCAACATGCAGTCCCAATATCAGTTTCCACCGCCACCTCTAAATGAAAGAGCTGGGGTCAGAACTGACAGTGTAGATACTGTAGAGCAACCTCTATACAGCCCCTTGAGTGGACTTGCTGGACAGCAAGGAGGCGAGCTAGAAATAAATTTATTAACAAATAATGATGTTTCTAGACCTGCTGGCAGTAAAGATATTTCTAGGGAACAAAATTTAGTGGATAGGGAAGATGTTACAAACGCAAGTCAGGGTAACGATTTTATTTCGGCAGAGCTTAAGACGCTTATCAATCTAGCGGTGGTGAATGCGTATGATTCATACACCAAATCGCTGGAAGAAAAAATTTCAGAATCCGTTAAAGAACAGGTGAAGAATAGCTTCATGGATTTCATGAAGGACATAAATCATGCCATTCGTCCTACTCCACCACAGGAAGAAAGGATTCCACGTCCTACTAATCCTAGGTCAAACGAGCAAGAGCAGGCGACCGCGAGTAGATATCCTCAGCTGGACCACACAGGTAGACCGGGTGTGGCTGAATCGAATCCAAACCCGAACGCTAACGTTTACCGGGAAAACAGGTCAGATCCAAGGGGGTATCAAGCCAATTATTTTCAGGAAATGCGTCAGTTCGACAGAGAACCTCAGAGTACTGGCATTGCGTATAGCATGCCATACTATTCGTCTCACTCAAGTAGCAGACCTATAAAAGTAGACAAGTGGGGGTTAAAATTTAATGGGAAAATAGAACAACTTACCGTTGAAGATTTTATATTTAGGTTGGAGACATTGCAATGCCAGTACGATTGTACCTGGGCGGAGATCCTAAGAGATTTCCATCTATTACTCTCAGGTGCGGCACATGATTGGTATTGGCAATTTCATAGGTCAAACTATAATCCGGATTGGCCGATGTTAAGAGATGCGCTCATGAGGCACTTTCGGAATTCTCGGTCCGATTTTGACATCATGAGAGATATCATGGACCGTCGTCATGGCACCTGGGAGTCCTGTGATGATTATTTTGCAGCCATATCAAAATTTCGATCTCAGCTCAGGATACAAATTCCGGAGGGAGAATTGGTTCGGATAATGAAGAAGAACCTGAACGAAAAAATTGGACGTCTTGTGTACCCTCAGCCGATTTTTACCTTGGACCAGCTGAGGATGGCTTGTAAGGAAGCTGAATATGCTTTTCCCAATCGCGAGCGGGAAGCAACGAAGCCAGCTAGACCACCTAGATATGGAGTTAGTGAACTAGAGATAGAGACGGAAGAATTTCGGTTTCCGGTAGCAGCATTCCAGTACTCCGGCGCTAGGCCTAAAGCAGGTCGAGGTCAGGGTGACCCTAAGGCTATAAAATGCTGGAACTGCCAACTACCAGGTCATTTATACCAAGATTGCTCAGCAGCCAGAAATATTTTCTGCTATAGATGCGGTAAGGAAGGGGTGACCACACCGAAATGCTCCAACTGCAACCCGGAAAACCGGGGCGGGAATGCGATCCAAGCGGGGGAGTCGCGTTCGATGCAAACCCCGCAATGAAAGCACCTCTGACAGATAGTAGTAGTGAAAAAAAGGTAACAGTGTTACAAAGAGAGTCTGGAGAGAAAGGAGAAAATATTAAGAAAAAGTTTGAAATTATACCTTTACATGTTAGGTTAAGAAATTATTATGCAGTTAGAGATAGAATTTTTAGTAATAGAGTAAGTGTAGTGTCTAATAGAATTGTTAAAACTAGGAAAAGGTACAAGTTGAGGAAGGAAGAAAAAAAGAATATATTAGCGACCGTCATCGGTGATAATAATGACCCTAGGCCATACGCTAAAGTCAATATAGCAGGCCGAGAAATACTAAGGTTATTGGATAGCGGGGCTAGTATAAGCATTTTGGGAAAAGGATGTGAAAAATTCGTAAATGATTTAGAGATTCCAGTTTTGTCTCACAAATCCGGCGTTAAAACCGCCGATGGTAAAACGCAAAGTATTGTCGGAAAAATATGTGTAGATGTCATTTTTAAAGATCATAAAGAACAAATAACATTTTTCTTAGTTCCAAATCTAGACCAGAAACTATATTTAGGTATAGATTTTTGGAGATTGTTCCACATAGCACCAAGCGTCGTTAGTGGAGTTTCAATTTTAGAAGAACCGGCTGATATGATAAATGCTCATGTCTTATCCTTAGAACAGCGTGCAAAGTTGGATGCTGTCAAGCAAAAATTCCTAGACTATGAACGGCATGGTCTGGGTAAAACATCAATAATGGAGCATGTCATAGATACAGGAGACGCGGAGCCTGTCAAGCAGCGTCACTACCCTGTCTCACCAGCGGTACAAGCATTACTCTACCAGGAGATAGATAGGATGTTAAAAATTGGAGTCATAGAAGAAAGCGAGAGTCCTTGGTGTTCACCAGTGGCACTTGTAAAGAAAGTAGGTGCGAATAACGCCATAAAGTATAGGTTTTGCTTAGACGCTCGGAAAATGAACGCGGTTACGAAAAAAGACGCCAACCCTCTACCGCACATCGAAGGACTACTCAGCAGATTGCCTGACACCTATTTTATAAGCAGCGTAGACTTAAAAGAAGCATTCTGGCAAATACCGCTGGAAAAGCAGAGTAAGGAGAAAACTGCGTTTGCGCTTCCGGGGAGACCTTTATACCAATTCACGGTCATGCCCTTCGGACTGTGTAATGCAGCGCAAAGGTTGTGCCGTTTGATGGATAAAGTTATTCCTGCACGACTCAGGGATCGGGTTTTCGTGTATCTCGACGACCTGCTCATTATTGCTCCTGATTTTGAGACACATATCGCACTGCTGGAACAAGTAGCCGACTGTCTCAGAAAAGCCAACCTGACGATCAACTTAGTGAAGTCAAAGTTTTGCTTCAAAGAGTTAAAATATTTGGGTTTTATCGTCGGGGGAGGGAAGTTAAAGACTGATCCGGCCAAGGTCGAAGCGATCGTCGATTTTCCTTTGCCTAATAACCCAAGACAAGTTCGCCGGCTACTTGGTCTAGCAGGGTGGTATAGACGTTTTATTAAGGATTTTTCGAGCTTGACAGCACCACTAACCGACATGCTCAAAAAGGGAAATGTGAAATTTAAGATGAGTGAGGAAGCAATTGCTGCGTTCGAAAAGTTGAAAACTGCACTAACGACTGCACCGGTTCTCACCCATCCAGACTTCAGCAAAAGATTTTTCATTCAGTGTGACGCGTCCGACTCTGGTATCGGAGCTGTTCTTTTCCAAAGAAAAGATGAAGATCACGAATGTCCGATTTCGTACTTCTCCCAAAAACTGAATTCCTGCCAAAGGAATTACAGTGTGACCGAGAAGGAGTGCATGGCTGCGGTCATGGCTATTAAAAAGTTTAGGCCCTATGTTGAAGGTATGGATTTCACCGTCATCACCGACCATTCCAGTTTGAAATGGTTGATGAACATGAAAGACCTTAACGGTAGATTAGCTAGGTGGAGCTTAGACCTGCAGTCATACAACTTCAACATAGAGCACCGAAAGGGAGCTTTAAACGTCCTGCCGGACACTCTTTCTCGGGCACATTTGGAGAGTTTGGAAATGGAAGAAGTAGCTCCATGGGTAGATTTGGAATCGGAACAATTCTTGTCTGAAGAATATACGAGTCTGATAAAAACGATAAAGGAACACCCAGAAGAATTGCCAGACCTTAACCCTAGAAAGATAATCTTATTTTTTATGACGTTAAAGATAAACATACGTCTCAGAGACGTTTGTAACATTTTTAGTGTATTAAATGAAACCCATGACCTTTTTCTTTAATGTTAATGTTTCCCTTTATTTATGTACTTTATATTAAAAGAAAGTAAGCATCATTTCAAAAAAATTAATATGTATTCAAACAATAGAAACCAAAAACTTAAACACTAATATAAATAAAAAATAAATTTTTAAAGGAACACAAAAGTTGATTTTCATGCTTAAAGACTGCCTTATAACCATTTTTTGATTGAAAATAAGTCTACTAATAAGTCTTAGTAGGTTGGAATCGCATACGATTACATTAAGTGCAAAAATGAAAAACGTCATTTTTTGTACGCCGCAAACGACTTTTTTCCATACAAAAATATCGCACAAAAGTTACATAAAAGATAATCATACGTCTCACAGACGTATGACATAGCTGTAACTTGTAACAATATGTTCTTACCGTCGCGCCACGACCGTTATACGCGAGCTACGACCACCGGCTGTCCATATTTAAACAGTCAACCCGATGCGGCTTAAAGTTAAAAGAATATTGCATTTTTTTTGCGCGCGATACGTCTGTGAGACGTAGACTATCTTTCTAGGGTTAAGGTAATAGAAAATTTCGTGTATAAGAAGTCTATTCCAAATGGGGGAAATGAGCTCACATCTGAACACTCTTGGAGACTCTGGATTCCATCGAGCTTAACTGAAAGCATAATAGCAAATGCCCATGAGCCACCTGAATCTGCTCATGGTGGAGTCGCCAAGACGTTGCATAGAATTCGACAATATTTCTACTGGCCAAACATGACCATTCAAATTCGAAACTATGTAAGTAAGTGTGATATCTGTAAACAGTGTAAACCGTCTAACCAGATTCAGCGTCCACCCATTTCAAATAGTTTTTGTACCGATCGTCCTTTTCAGAAGTTGTATGTTGATTTTTTGGGTCCTTACCCAAGATCAAAGAGTGGAAACACTATTATTTTTGTCGTGTTAGACCATTTTTCAAAATATGTGTTTTTAAAACCTTTAAAGTCCGCTATTTCTAGTAGCGTTATTCGATTTTTAAGCCATGAAGTTTTTAATGCTTTTGGAGTGCCCGAAATTATCCATTCGGATAATGGAAAACAGTTTGTTTCGAAAGATTTTCAAAACTTTCTCCAAAAGTACGGAATTCGTCATTTCCGAACAGCCAACTACGCTCCTCAATCAAACGCCTCTGAGAGAGTTAACAGAACGCTCTTAGCAGCTATTCGTTCCTACTTGAAAGACGATCAACGTAATTGGGATACCCATCTTAGCGAAATCGCAGCTTCATTGAGAAGTTCGGTACATTCAGCTACTGGGGTATCACCATATTTCGCACTGTTCGGTATGAATATGATAACCCACGGTAGTAATTATGAGCTGTCTCGAAAACTGAACGTAGCCGAAGATGGTGAGTTGATGACTATTCCAAAGCATAGTAAACTTCAATGCATACGCGAACAAATAAAAAAATCGATTCTTAATGCGAACGATAAAAGCGCAAAAACGTATAACATTAGAGCACGAAAGGTTAACTATCTACCAGGACAGGAGGTTTTCAGAAGAAATTTTGTTTTGAGCGATTCTTCGAAATACCTCAGCTCAAAACTTTGTCCTAAATACGTTAAATGTAGAGTAGTTAGACCAGTGGGTAAAAATTTATACGAAATCGAAAATTTGAATGGCAAGACATTGGGTATATTCCACGGCAAGGACCTTAAGCAATAGACAACTGTGATAACCAATCCCATTACCCGAAATCCCACCAATCCCATTACCCGAAATCCCACCAACCCAAAAACCCAATAATTCCATAACCCAACAATCCCAACAATCCAACTGACCCAACTAACCAATATCTCACCAACCCAACTAATCAAAATCCCGACAACCCAACTAACCAAAATTCCAACAACCCAACAACCCAACTAACCAGCAATCCCAACAACTTACCAACCCATTAACACAATAACCAACCAATTCCATTCAACTAACGCTGACCCAAACCCAACACCCAAAGATTCCGATAACATCCAACCGTACATACGTTCTTCTACCTCATACTTAGTGCAATATTTACATATATAGACCTATATTATAATTTATTTATTATTATTCATAGTTTATTTATTTATTTTATAGTTATTTAATATATAGAGTTATTCATAGTTTATTTATTTACTTTATTGTTCCTAAGTTTCTTAGTTTATTTATCATATTGTTATTAATTTATAGAGTATTTATAGCTTATTTATTTATTTACTTATTGTTATTTATTAATATTGTTGTATATCTACCATATTCATATGTTATTTATTCCTTTTACGTTCAAAGTCTAGTTATCAACTATATGTATGTTTGTGGAAAATCTAGTATCTTATTAACGCTTTACTTTGCCTATTTATTTTGTTAATGTTAGCTACGTATCTATACTAATCGTTGTTCAACTATATGGAATGTGTTGTTCAACTAGGTTAGATATTCTTTCTTATAATTCTTGTTTCTTATAAATCTTGTTTCTTCATCCTATGAACAGCAACCAATCAGAACATGAGATACGAGTGTTATGTTACGTATCATATCGAATATGAAAAATTGCTTTCAGAGCAAAAGTATTATTGTTTTCATATATGTACGTATGTATCCTGTAACTATATGTATATATGTATGCACGTTAACTTATAGTTTTCGTTCCCTTATATACCTTACCAACCCTGAAGCTATTCCCTACTCCTACGCAGAGAGTCTTAAAATTGTTCTAAGTACTATGAATAAGTAAATGTAAACACTCACCACTTACGATTGTTGGCAAGTTTACGATGCAATTCTAAATGATGGTGTCTAAAGATGAAAATCGTAAGTTAAAGATGCAGGTAGGTTGATATGGATACTCGAACTCAAGGTAGGCCTCGATCACCTGAAACAAAAAGGAAACATTGGTAAAAACGAAAAAGAACAGGATGTTTGATACATAATTTGATTTGATTAGGTAGACCAGCAGAATGTAGAAATCGCTTAAGTAGCATGCCCGGCTTTAGTACGTGGGTTCTTCCCCATCTGAGCTTATATAGTCGTGTCCACCGAATTTGGCGAGTCCAGGTACACACCAAATCCGGTGTTTTGTTACGACCACTGTAGGTCCGACCAAATGCACGGCACCCTTAAGGTGATTCCGGCTTCCTGGTAGTGAAGACTGCCCTTAAAAACAAAAACAAAAAGATAAGGTAGGCTGAAAGAAATTAGGCAAAAAGGAAACATATTAAACATTAGTACAAAACACACCGAAGAGCTAGGCTACAATTCTCATTTGTTGAAACTTGAAATATAGAAATTAGGTCTGGAAAAAAGTAAAACGTGTGTCGTTGTCGAACACATTTAGGAAAATGAAAAATGATTGGCGAATTGCGAGTTGTGGCCGCTGGAGTTGACAGAACACAGCTGATGGGAAGTGTCATATTCGAAACACAAAAGGTACAAACAGGTTGTGAACTTGGATAAGTAGAACGATGTACACATTTACTCTTACGGTGAGCCTAGAAGTATGTGATAGTTCTAAACGCCATCTAAAATCCGATTGGTGGGAAATGACGAGATGGTATTGATGGTAAACGGTCGTAAACGGCAATCAAAGCTATGAAACAGCAACAGCTTTGGAAAATAACGTACGAAGAGGGTACGTTAATGTGCAAGCATAAGAAGTTTCATTAGTTAGTTAGCAGCAGTTCATTACCTTAAACACCTAAGAGTTAGGTTCATAGAGAGCTTGTCTAAAGCAGAAAAAAAAATTATGTTAAAAGTGTGCCATAGTGTGTTCATGTGCTAGTTATAAAGTGATAAATATTAATTATAAAGACACATAGAAGTGCTAGACACTAAAGACAATTGATAAAAGTGCAAAAAGATATCCAGATAAAAACATTAAAAGACACTTTAAAACGTGAAGAAAGAAGAACAGGAAAGAATATTTGAAGCGGTGCCGAAGGTGATTTACATCATAGAGAAAAAAGTCGAAAACTACACAGACAGAAAAAAACCCTATCGTACCTTAGAGAGGTCACGGACCAAAGGTCGTCGGCTAAATTAAGAGCCTGTGGGAGTCCCAGGCAACCAAGGATTGAAAATTCTTTTTGGTGCCTGGGGGAAATAAAAAGTGCCGGAACACAAAAAAATACCGGACGACACTAAAACAGTACTTGAGGGTACGATTGGAACCCGTAACAACGTTTTAGATTTAAGTGCTTTTGGCGCGATTTTTTTTTCTGGTTGTTTTTTTTTTTGTTAATTTCGTTTTTTTTTAATTTTGCTAAATTTTTCGTGGCTTTATTTTTTTGAAGTGAATTTGTTTCAAAACTTTTATTGATCGAAAGGGAGGAACCTGTGGTCGAACTAAGCCGAACCAAAATATATATTTAAATAGAGTGCACCACTTGTGAGAAACGAAATTTCTCGAGACATTGCCTGACCTTGATGTTGTTTGAGGGTCAAAGATATTGTGAAGGCCCACTACGTAAAGAGAGCTCTTTTTAGGTAGAGTAGTAGAATAGAGGGCGTGAAATTAAATACGCCAAAGGTAAAGTGCGAATCGAGGGATTTTCTGTTTTTTTTGCCGGGGTGGGTTGCAATTAATTAAACTTTTTTGTGTTTGAGTTTTGGCGGTGTCATTGAGGGCCATATTTTCCTCGTTTTCGTTGATTTCTTTTTGTTATATATTTTTAGTATTAAGTCAACTTTTTATATTGCTATTTATTTTGTCATTTATTTATTTATTTTCGTAGTTTTTTTTTATAATTTTTATTTGAGTGTTGTGATACTCACCCACTTATTACATTTTTAAACCTTTGCCGTATCCATTTTTTTGTAATATATTTCTTTTGTTTAAATTTTTAATGAGCCACCAACTTTAATATGATTTTTATTCGTTAATTCCTTTTTTTTAATTGCAATAAATATGTGCTCACGCCAAATCTATATGAAAAATTTTGCGTTTTGAATGAGCTAACCGGCTCAATGGAAGCTTAATTTGAAATTTTCAGGGGGAAGCGAGAGGATGGTGAAGTGACTAGGTAAGTGGTGTTAGCAGCGGAATGGCGTCAGGGGAATCCTACCACATTGGCCGAAAGGGTTCCAGGTAGGGTGGGTTAGCGGCCACACTGCGTCACCATCTGCAGTGCCTGGAATGTGGAGTGTGTGGTAGTCGGTTTTGGCACGATATGTGTTTTGATTGAGGCGAGGGGTAGCAGCGGGGACAAGACCCCCCCTAAATCCGACGAGCTGAGCCGTGCGTCGCTAGCGTGCCAGGTCTTCGCTGTTCCCATTCAATATCCCTTTCCCGTCGGCTTCCTTTTCTTTTCTATCTCCGTTTCCTTTGCTTTTATTTTCTATTTCAATTCCATTTCCTTATCCTCTTCCTCTATCTCTTACCTTCCTTCTTTCGTTTTTCTTTTCCTTTCTATACCTACTTTTCTATTCTTTTCCTTCTGCCGGCATATTCCTTACCTTATCCACATCCTGTTCAGTCCTTCCGTTTCCTTTCCAAAAATCCAACTTCCCAAATCCTCTCCTATTGCCTTCATATCAAATGGCGCCCAGACGTGTTGTCCAGACGTGTTGTCAAATGTGTTGTCCTACCTACCTATCCTTCACAACCTTGGAACAAGTCGTAAGTCATGTTTTGGATAGCTCGTGAGAATGCCGAAACATTTGCGACGACTAGTTTCTTGGTAATCCTTTCCCATTGTTGTTTTGTCTACAGTTGTAATGGTTGTTGAGTTACATAAAGGCGTGTATGTCTTCTACTGGAAGGTTTCAGACGTACCAGTCGGATTGCGACACAAATTTTAAAAACTTAACAACCAGAACAACTCAACCTTTCCCAAATACCTCTCCGTTGTTGTTGATGGTTCAAGAAACTTCGTATGTCATGATCAGGATAGCTTTTAGCAAGCCTGAACATTTGCGACGAGTGGATTGATACCAACAACAACAATTAGTGTTCGTAAATTTCCTCTGTCGTTTTTTTTTTTGTGCACCACATTCCAGGGTACATCGAGAAAATAAAAACGCCATATACCGCTGCTAATAATACCTCAACGAAGAACAAATACCAGAAGTCACTGAAGTACCACCTCAAGCAACCCCCGTATTACAAACAGAAACAAACAAATAAACAGCAAATCACAAAAGCAAAAAAAAAAAAAAAAAAAATATAAACATATAAATCACAAAACAATCAAAAATTACAAAGCAAAGAAAAAAAAATTTCATTTGAATTGTTTTTTGTTTTTTTTTACTATTTTATTGTTTGAAATTCGTTTTCTTAGTTTCATAGTTTCATTTCATAGAGTTTAGTTTCATTTTATATTTTTTTTTAGTTTCAGTTCATAATTTCTTAGTTTTTATTTCAGTTTATAGTTTCTCAGTTTCTTTTTGTAGGTTTTTAGTTTCATTTTATAGTTTCTTAGTTTAATCGTTTTGATAATTGTACGTTTAGGTTTCAATAAAAATATTATAATCTATAGGTAGTGTTACATATTTAGATAGGTTTGTTTTAGTAATAAAGAAAAAAAAAAAAAAAAAAATAGTATTAGTTACCTGGAGTTACTTTTAAATAATTTTAGTTTCCCAGCTTTTTCTACTGTTGTTGTTGTTTTTCTTAAGCTGTTGTTGTCGCGTTTTCGTGGCCAACACCTCTCGTTTGCACTCGTCATTTTTAGGGTATGAAACCTGTAACGGAAAAGGGAAATATCAACATAGTTTCTAGTAAAGGTAAGAGTACGATAGTTACACGTTCCAAAGCGAAAGTTCCTGTCAACCAACCAACCAAAGCAATGGCATTCGCAGGTCACTCACCAGTGAAAAATAAGGGTAACCAACCAAGTTCTTTAGTTCCAGCCAACATGCAGTCCCAATATCAGTTTCCACCGCCACCTCTAAATGAAAGAGCTGGGGTCAGAACTGACAGTGTAGATACTGTAGAGCAACCTCTATACAGCCCCTTGAGTGGACTTGCTGGACAGCAAGGAGGCGAGCTAGAAATAAATTTATTAACAAATAATGATGTTTCTAGACCTGCTGGCAGTAAAGATATTTCTAGGGAACAAAATTTAGTGGATAGGGAAGATGTTACAAACGCAAGTCAGGGTAACGATTTTATTTCGGCAGAGCTTAAGACGCTTATCAATCTAGCGGTGGTGAATGCGTATGATTCATACACCAAATCGCTGGAAGAAAAAATTTCAGAATCCGTTAAAGAACAGGTGAAGAATAGCTTCATGGATTTCATGAAGGACATAAATCATGCCATTCGTCCTACTCCACCACAGGAAGAAAGGATTCCACGTCCTACTAATCCTAGGTCAAACGAGCAAGAGCAGGCGACCGCGAGTAGATATCCTCAGCTGGACCACACAGGTAGACCGGGTGTGGCTGAATCGAATCCAAACCCGAACGCTAACGTTTACCGGGAAAACAGGTCAGATCCAAGGGGGTATCAAGCCAATTATTTTCAGGAAATGCGTCAGTTCGACAGAGAACCTCAGAGTACTGGCATTGCGTATAGCATGCCATACTATTCGTCTCACTCAAGTAGCAGACCTATAAAAGTAGACAAGTGGGGGTTAAAATTTAATGGGAAAATAGAACAACTTACCGTTGAAGATTTTATATTTAGGTTGGAGACATTGCAATGCCAGTACGATTGTACCTGGGCGGAGATCCTAAGAGATTTCCATCTATTACTCTCAGGTGCGGCACATGATTGGTATTGGCAATTTCATAGGTCAAACTATAATCCGGATTGGCCGATGTTAAGAGATGCGCTCATGAGGCACTTTCGGAATTCTCGGTCCGATTTTGACATCATGAGAGATATCATGGACCGTCGTCATGGCACCTGGGAGTCCTGTGATGATTATTTTGCAGCCATATCAAAATTTCGATCTCAGCTCAGGATACAAATTCCGGAGGGAGAATTGGTTCGGATAATGAAGAAGAACCTGAACGAAAAAATTGGACGTCTTGTGTACCCTCAGCCGATTTTTACCTTGGACCAGCTGAGGATGGCTTGTAAGGAAGCTGAATATGCTTTTCCCAATCGCGAGCGGGAAGCAACGAAGCCAGCTAGACCACCTAGATATGGAGTTAGTGAACTAGAGATAGAGACGGAAGAATTTCGGTTTCCGGTAGCAGCATTCCAGTACTCCGGCGCTAGGCCTAAAGCAGGTCGAGGTCAGGGTGACCCTAAGGCTATAAAATGCTGGAACTGCCAACTACCAGGTCATTTATACCAAGATTGCTCAGCAGCCAGAAATATTTTCTGCTATAGATGCGGTAAGGAAGGGGTGACCACACCGAAATGCTCCAACTGCAACCCGGAAAACCGGGGCGGGAATGCGATCCAAGCGGGGAGTCGCGTTCGATGCAAACCCCGCAATGAAAGCACCTCTGACAGATAGTAGTAGTGAAAAAAAGGTAACAGTGTTACAAAGAGAGTCTGGAGAGAAAGGAGAAAATATTAAGAAAAAGTTTGAAATTATACCTTTACATGTTAGGTTAAGAATTATTATGCAGTTAGAGATAGAATTTTTAGTAATAGAGTAAGTGTAGTGTCTAATAGAATTGTTAAAACTAGGAAAAGGTACAAGTTGAGGAAGGAAGAAAAAAAGAATATATTAGCGACCGTCATCGGTGATAATAATGACCCTAGGCCATACGCTAAAGTCAATATAGCAGGCCGAGAAATACTCGGGTTATTGGATAGCGGGGCTAGTATAAGCATTTTGGGAAAAGGATGTGAAAAATTCGTAAATGATTTAGAGATTCCAGTTTTGTCTCACAAATCCGGCGTTAAAACCGCCGATGGTAAAACGCAAAGTATTGTCGGAAAAATATGTGTAGATGTCATTTTTAAAGATCATAAAGAACAAATAACATTTTTCTTAGTTCCAAATCTAGACCAGAAACTATATTTAGGTATAGATTTTTGGAGATTGTTCCACATAGCACCAAGCGTCGTTAGTGGAGTTTCAATTTTAGAAGAACCGGCTGATATGATAAATGCTCATGTCTTATCCTTAGAACAGCGTGCAAAGTTGGATGCTGTCAAGCAAAAATTCCTAGACTATGAACGGCATGGTCTGGGTAAAACATCAATAATGGAGCATGTCATAGATACAGGAGACGCGGAGCCTGTCAAGCAGCGTCACTACCCTGTCTCACCAGCGGTACAAGCATTACTCTACCAGGAGATAGATAGGATGTTAAAAATTGGAGTCATAGAAGAAAGCGAGAGTCCTTGGTGTTCACCAGTGGCACTTGTAAAGAAAGTAGGTGCGAATAACGCCATAAAGTATAGGTTTTGCTTAGACGCTCGGAAAATGAACGCGGTTACGAAAAAAGACGCCAACCCTCTACCGCACATCGAAGGACTACTCAGCAGATTGCCTGACACCTATTTTATAAGCAGCGTAGACTTAAAAGAAGCATTCTGGCAAATACCGCTGGAAAAGCAGAGTAAGGAGAAAACTGCGTTTGCGCTTCCGGGGAGACCTTTATACCAATTCACGGTCATGCCCTTCGGACTGTGTAATGCAGCGCAAAGGTTGTGCCGTTTGATGGATAAAGTTATTCCTGCACGACTCAGGGATCGGGTTTTCGTGTATCTCGACGACCTGCTCATTATTGCTCCTGATTTTGAGACACATATCGCACTGCTGGAACAAGTAGCCGACTGTCTCAGAAAAGCCAACCTGACGATCAACTTAGTGAAGTCAAAGTTTTGCTTCAAAGAGTTAAAATATTTGGGTTTTATCGTCGGGGGAGGGAAGTTAAAGACTGATCCGGCCAAGGTCGAAGCGATCGTCGATTTTCCTTTGCCTAATAACCCAAGACAAGTTCGCCGGCTACTTGGTCTAGCAGGGTGGTATAGACGTTTTATTAAGGATTTTTCGAGCTTGACAGCACCACTAACCGACATGCTCAAAAAGGGAAATGTGAAATTTAAGATGAGTGAGGAAGCAATTGCTGCGTTCGAAAAGTTGAAAACTGCACTAACGACTGCACCGGTTCTCACCCATCCAGACTTCAGCAAAAGATTTTTCATTCAGTGTGACGCGTCCGACTCTGGTATCGGAGCTGTTCTTTTCCAAAGAAAAGATGAAGATCACGAATGTCCGATTTCGTACTTCTCCCAAAAACTGAATTCCTGCCAAAGGAATTACAGTGTGACCGAGAAGGAGTGCATGGCTGCGGTCATGGCTATTAAAAAGTTTAGGCCCTATGTTGAAGGTATGGATTTCACCGTCATCACCGACCATTCCAGTTTGAAATGGTTGATGAACATGAAAGACCTTAACGGTAGATTAGCTAGGTGGAGCTTAGACCTGCAGTCATACAACTTCAACATAGAGCACCGAAAGGGAGCTTTAAACGTCGTGCCGGACACTCTTTCTCGGGCACATTTGGAGAGTTTGGAAATGGAAGAAGTAGCTCCATGGGTAGATTTGGAATCGGAACAATTCTTGTCTGAAGAATATACGAGTCTGATAAAAACGATAAAGGAACACCCAGAAGAATTGCCAGACCTTAAGGTAATAGAAAATTTCGTGTATAAGAAGTCTATTCCAAATGGGGGAAATGAGCTCACATCTGAACACTCTTGGAGACTCTGGATTCCATCGAGCTTAACTGAAAGCATAATAGCAAATGCCCATGAGCCACCTGAATCTGCTCATGGTGGAGTCGCCAAGACGTTGCATAGAATTCGACAATATTTCTACTGGCCAAACATGACCATTCAAATTCGAAACTATGTAAGTAAGTGTGATATCTGTAAACAGTGTAAACCGTCTAACCAGATTCAGCGTCCACCCATTTCAAATAGTTTTTGTACCGATCGTCCTTTTCAGAAGTTGTATGTTGATTTTTTGGGTCCTTACCCAAGATCAAAGAGTGGAAACACTATTATTTTTGTCGTGTTAGACCATTTTTCAAAATATGTGTTTTTAAAACCTTTAAAGTCCGCTATTTCTAGTAGCGTTATTCGATTTTTAAGCCATGAAGTTTTTAATGCTTTTGGAGTGCCCGAAATTATCCATTCGGATAATGGAAAACAGTTTGTTTCGAAAGATTTTCAAAACTTTCTCCAAAAGTACGGAATTCGTCATTTCCGAACAGCCAACTACGCTCCTCAATCAAACGCCTCTGAGAGAGTTAACAGAACGCTCTTAGCAGCTATTCGTTCCTACTTGAAAGACGATCAACGTAATTGGGATACCCATCTTAGCGAAATCGCAGCTTCATTGAGAAGTTCGGTACATTCAGCTACTGGGGTATCACCATATTTCGCACTGTTCGGTATGAATATGATAACCCACGGTAGTAATTATGAGCTGTCTCGAAAACTGAACGTAGCCGAAGATGGTGAGTTGATGACTATTCCAAAGCATAGTAAACTTCAATGCATACGCGAACAAATAAAAAAATCGATTCTTAATGCGAACGATAAAAGCGCAAAAACGTATAACATTAGAGCACGAAAGGTTAACTATCTACCAGGACAGGAGGTTTTCAGAAGAAATTTTGTTTTGAGCGATTCTTCGAAATACCTCAGCTCAAAACTTTGTCCTAAATACGTTAAATGTAGAGTAGTTAGACCAGTGGGTAAAAATTTATACGAAATCGAAAATTTGAATGGCAAGACATTGGGTATATTCCACGGCAAGGACCTTAAGCAATAGACAACTGTGATAACCAATCCCATTACCCGAAATCCCACCAATCCCATTACCCGAAATCCCACCAACCCAAAAACCCAATAATTCCATAACCCAACAATCCCAACAATCCAACTGACCCAACTAACCAATATCTCACCAACCCAACTAATCAAAATCCCGACAACCCAACTAACCAAAATTCCAACAACCCAACAACCCAACTAACCAGCAATCCCAACAACTTACCAACCCATTAACACAATAACCAACCAATTCCATTCAACTAACGCTGACCCAAACCCAACACCCAAAGATTCCGATAACATCCAACCGTACATACGTTCTTCTACCTCATACTTAGTGCAATATTTACATATATAGACCTATATTATAATTTATTTATTATTATTCATAGTTTATTTATTTATTTTATAGTTATTTAATATATAGAGTTATTCATAGTTTATTTATTTACTTTATTGTTCCTAAGTTTCTTAGTTTATTTATCATATTGTTATTAATTTATAGAGTATTTATAGCTTATTTATTTATTTACTTATTGTTATTTATTAATATTGTTGTATATCTACCATATTCATATGTTATTTATTCCTTTTACGTTCAAAGTCTAGTTATCAACTATATGTATGTTTGTGGAAAATCTAGTATCTTATTAACGCTTTACTTTGCCTATTTATTTTGTTAATGTTAGCTACGTATCTATACTAATCGTTGTTCAACTATATGGAATGTGTTGTTCAACTAGGTTAGATATTCTTTCTTATAATTCTTGTTTCTTATAAATCTTGTTTCTTCATCCTATGAACAGCAACCAATCAGAACATGAGATACGAGTGTTATGTTACGTATCATATCGAATATGAAAAATTGCTTTCAGAGCAAAAGTATTATTGTTTTCATATATGTACGTATGTATCCTGTAACTATATGTATATATGTATGCACGTTAACTTATAGTTTTCGTTCCCTTATATACCTTACCAACCCTGAAGCTATTCCCTACTCCTACGCAGAGAGTCTTAAAATTGTTCTAAGTACTATGAATAAGTAAATGTAAACACTCACCACTTACGATTGTTGGCAAGTTTACGATGCAATTCTAAATGATGGTGTCTAAAGATGAAAATCGTAAGTTAAAGATGCAGGTAGGTTGATATGGATACTCGAACTCAAGGTAGGCCTCGATCACCTGAAACAAAAAGGAAACATTGGTAAAAACGAAAAAGAACAGGATGTTTGATACATAATTTGATTTGATTAGGTAGACCAGCAGAATGTAGAAATCGCTTAAGTAGCATGCCCGGCTTTAGTACGTGGGTTCTTCCCCACCTGAGCTTATATAGTCGTGTCCACCGAATTTGGCGAGTCCAGGTACACACCAAATCCGGTGTTTTGTTACGACCACTGTAGGTCCGACCAAATGCACGGCACCCTTAAGGTGATTCCGGCTTCCTGGTAGTGAAGACTGCCCTTAAAAACAAAAACAAAAAGATAAGGTAGGCTGAAAGAAATTAGGCAAAAAGGAAACATATTAAACATTAGTACAAAACACACCGAAGAGCTAGGCTACAATTCTCATTTGTTGAAACTTGAAATATAGAAATTAGGTCTGGAAAAAAGTAAAACGTGTGTCGTTGTCGAACACATTTAGAAAAATGAAAAATGATTGGCGAATTGCGAGTTGTGGCCGCTGGAGTTGACAGAACACAGCTGATGGGAAGTGTCATATTCGAAACACAAAAGGTACAAACAGGTTGTGAACTTGGATAAGTAGAACGATGTACACATTTACTCTTACGGTGAGCCTAGAAGTATGTGATAGTTCTAAACGCCATCTAAAATCCGATTGGTGGGAAATGACGAGATGGTATTGATGGTAAACGGTCGTAAACGGCAATCAAAGCTATGAAACAGCAACAGCTTTGGAAAATAACGTACGAAGAGGGTACGTTAATGTGCAAGCATAAGAAGTTTCATTAGTTAGTTAGCAGCAGTTCATTACCTTAAACACCTAAGAGTTAGGTTCATAGAGAGCTTGTCTAAAGCAGAAAAAAAAATTATGTTGTGTGCCATAGTGTGTTCATGTGCTAGTTATGAAGTGATAAATATTAATTATAAAGACACATAGAAGTGCTAGACACTAAAGACAATTGATAAAAGTGCAAAAAGATATCCAGATAAAAACATTAAAAGACACTTTAAAACGTGAAGAAAGAAGAACAGGAAAGAATATTTGAAGCGGTGCCGAAGGTGATTTACATCATAGAGAAAAAAGTCGAAAACTACACAGACAGAAAAAAACCCTATCGTACCTTAGAGAGGTCACGGACCAAAGGTCGTCGGCTAAATTAAGAGCCTGTGGGAGTCCCAGGCAACCAAGGATTGAAAATTCTTTTTGGTGCCTGGGGGAAATAAAAAGTGCCGGAGCACAAAAAAATACCGGACGACACTAAAACAGTACTTGAGGGTACGATTGGAACCCGTAACAACGTTTTAGATTTAAGTGCTTTTGGCGCGATTTTTTTTTCTGGTTGTTTTTTTTTTTGTTAATTTCGTTTTTTTTTAATTTTGCTAAAATTTTTCGTGGCTTTATTTTTTTGAAGTGAATTTGTTTCAAAACTTTTATTGATCGAAAGGGAGGAACCTGTGGTCGAACTAAGCCGAACCAAAATATATATTTAAATAGAGTGCACCACTTGTGAGAAACGAAATTTCTCGAGACATTGCCTGACCTTGATGTTGTTTGAGGGTCAAAGATATTGTGAAGGCCCACTACGTAAAGAGAGCTCTTTTTAGGTAGAGTAGTAGAATAGAGGGCGTGAAATTAAATACGCCAAAGGTAAAGTGCGAATCGAGGGATTTTCTGTTTTTTTTGCCGGGGTGGGTTGCAATTAATTAAACTTTTTTGTGTTTGAGTTTTGGCGGTGTCATTGAGGGCCATATTTTCCTCGTTTTCGTTGATTTCTTTTTGTTATATATTTTTAGTATTAAGTCAACTTTTTATATTGCTATTTATTTTGTCATTTATTTATTTATTTTCGTAGTTTTTTTTTATAATTTTTATTTGAGTGTTGTGATACTCACCCACTTATTACATTTTTAAACCTTTGCCGTATCCATTTTTTTTGTAATATATTTCTTTTGTTTAAATTTTTAATGAGCCACCAACTTTAATATGATTTTTATTCGTTAATTCCTTTTTTTTAATTGCAATAAATATGTGCTCACGCCAAATCTATATGAAAAATTTTGCGTTTTGAATGAGCTAACCGGCTCAATGGAAGCTTAATTTGAAATTTTCAGGGGGAAGCGAGAGGATGGTGAAGTGACTAGGTAAGTGGTGTTAGCAGCGGAATGGCGTCAGGGGAATCCTACCACATTGGCCGAAAGGGTTCCAGGTAGGGTGGGTTAGCGGCCACACTGCGTCACCATCTGCAGTGCCTGGAATGTGGAGTGTGTGGTAGTCGGTTTTGGCACGATATGTGTTTTGATTGAGGCGAGGGGTAGCAGCGGGGACAAGACCCCCCCCTAAATCCGACGAGCTGAGCCGTGCGTCGCTAGCGTGCCAGGTCTTCGCTGTTCCCATTCAATATCCCTTTCCCGTCGGCTTCCTTTTCTTTTCTATCTCCGTTTCCTTTGCTTTTATTTTCTATTTCAATTCCATTTCCTTATCCTCTTCCTCTATCTCTTACCTTCCTTCTTTCGTTTTTCTTTTCCTTTCTATACCTACTTTTCTATTCTTTTCCTTCTGCCGGCATATTCCTTACCTTATCCACATCCTGTTCAGTCCTTCCGTTTCCTTTCCAAAAATCCAACTTCCCAAATCCTCTCCTATTGCCTTCATATCAAATGGCGCCCAGACGTGTTGTCCAGACGTGTTGTCAAATGTGTTGTCCTACCTACCTATCCTTCACAACCTTGGAACAAGTCGTAAGTCATGTTTTGGATAGCTCGTGAGAATGCCGAAACATTTGCGACGACTAGTTTCTTGGTAATCCTTTCCCATTGTTGTTTTGTCTACAGTTGTAATGGTTGTTGAGTTACATAAAGGCGTGTATGTCTTCTACTGGAAGGTTTCAGACGTACCAGTCGGATTGCGACACAAATTTTAAAAACTTAACAACCAGAACAACTCAACCTTTCCCAAATACCTCTCCGTTGTTGTTGATGGTTCAAGAAACTTCGTATGTCATGATCAGGATAGCTTTTAGCAAGCCTGAACATTTGCGACGAGTGGATTGATACCAACAACAACAATTAGTGTTCGTAAATTTCCTCTGTCGTTTTTTTTTTTGTGCACCACATTCCAGGGTACATCGAGAAAATAAAAACGCCATATACCGCTGCTAATAATACCTCAACGAAGAACAAATACCTGAAGTCACTGAAGTACCACCTCAAGCAACCCCCGTATTACAAACAGAAACAAACAAATAAACAGCAAATCACAAAAGCAAAAAAAAAAAAAAAAAAAATATAAACATATAAATCACAAAACAATCAAAAGTTACAAAGCAAAGAAAAAAAAATTTCATTTGAATTGTTTTTTGTTTTTTTTTTACTATTTTATTGTTTGAAATTCGTTTTCGTAGTTTCATAGTTTCATTTCATAGAGTTTAGTTTCATTTTATATTTTTTTTTAGTTTCAGTTCATAATTTCTTAGTTTTTATTTCAGTTTATAGTTTCTCAGTTTCTTTTTGTAGGTTTTTAGTTTCATTTTATAGTTTCTTAGTTTAATCGTTTTGATAATTGTACGTTTAGGTTTCAATAAAAATATTATAATCTATAGGTAGTGTTACATATTTAGATAGGTTTGTTTTAGTAATAAAGAAAAAAAAAAAAAAATAGTATTAGTTACCTGGAGTTACTTTTAAATAATTTTAGTTTCCCAGCTTTTTCTACTGTTGTTGTTGTTTTTCTTAAGCTGTTGTTGTCGCGTTTTCGTGGCCAACACCTCTCGTTTACACTCGTCATTTTTAGGGTATGAAACCTGTAACGGAAAAGTGAAATATCAACATAGTTTCTAGTAAAGGTAAGAGTACGATAGTTACACGTTCCAAAGCGAAAGTTCCTGTCAACCAACCAACCAAAGCAATGGCATTCGCAGGTCACTCACCAGTGAAAAATAAGGGTAACCAACCAAGTTCTTTAGTTCCAGCCAACATGCAGTCCCAATATCAGTTTCCACCGCCACCTCTAAATGAAAGAGCTGGGGTCAGAACTGACAGTGTAGATACTGTAGAGCAACCTCTATACAGCCCCTTGAGTGGACTTGCTGGACAGCAAGGAGGCGAGCTAGAAATAAATTTATTAACAAATAATGATGTTTCTAGACCTGCTGGCAGTAAAGATATTTCTAGGGAACAAAATTTAGTGGATAGGGAAGATGTTACAAACGCAAGTCAGGGTAACGATTTTATTTCGGCAGAGCTTAAGACGCTTATCAATCTAGCGGTGGTGAATGCGTATGATTCATACACCAAATCGCTGGAAGAAAAAATTTCAGAATCCGTTAAAGAACAGGTGAAGAATAGCTTCATGGATTTCATGAAGGACATAAATCATGCCATTCGTCCTACTCCACCACAGGAAGAAAGGATTCCACGTCCTACTAATCCTAGGTCAAACGAGCAAGAGCAGGCGACCGCGAGTAGATATCCTCAGCTGGACCACACAGGTAGACCGGGTGTGGCTGGATCGAATCCAAACCCGAACGCTAACGTTTACCGGGAAAACAGGTCAGATCCAAGGGGGTATCAAGCCAATTATTTTCAGGAAATGCGTCAGTTCGACAGAGAACCTCCGAGTACTGGCATTGCGTATAGCATGCCATACTATTCGTCTCACTCAAGTAGCAGACCTATAAAAGTAGACAAGTGGGGGTTAAAATTTAATGGGAAAATAGAACAACTTACCGTTGAAGATTTTATATTTAGGTTGGAGACATTGCAATGCCAGTACGATTGTACCTGGGCGGAGATCCTAAGAGATTTCCATCTATTACTCTCAGGTGCGGCACATGATTGGTATTGGCAATTTCATAAGTCAAACTATAATCCGGATTGGCCGATGTTAAGAGATGCGCTCATGAGGCACTTTCGGAATTCTCGGTCCGATTTTGACATCATGAGAGATATCATGGACCGTCGTCATGGCACCTGGGAGTCCTGTGATGATTATTTTGCAGCCATATCAAAATTTCGATCTCAGCTCAGGATACAAATTCCGGAGGGAGAATTGGTTCGGATAATGAAGAAGAACCTGAACGAAAAAATTGGACGTCTTGTGTACCCTCAGCCGATTTTTACCTTGGACCAGCTGAGGATGGCTTGTAAGGAAGCTGAATATGCTTTTCCCAATCGCGAGCGGGAAGCAACGAAGCCAGCCAGACCACCTAGATATGGAGTTAGTGAACTAGAGATAGAGACGGAAGAATTTCGGTTTCCGGATGATCAGGTAGCAGCATTCCAGTACTCCGGCGCTAGGCCTAAAGCAGGTCGAGGTCAGGGTGACCCTAAGGCTATAAAATGCTGGAACTGCCAACTACCAGGTCATTTATACCAAGATTGCTCAGCAGCCAGAAATATTTTCTGCTATAGATGCGGTAAGGAAGGGGTGACCACACCGAAATGCTCCAACTGCAACCCGGAAAACCGGGGCGGGAATGCGATCCAAGCGGGGGAGTCGCGTTCGATGCAAACCTCGCAATGAAAGCACCTCTGACAGATAGTAGTAGTGAAAAAAAGGTAACAGTGTTACAAAGAGAGTCTGGAGAGAAAGGAGAAAATATTAAGAAAAAGTTTGAAATTATACCTTTACATGTTAGGTTAAGAAATTATTATGCAGTTAGAGATAGAATTTTTAGTAATAGAGTAAGTGTAGTGTCTAATAGAATTGTTAAAACTATGAAAAGGTACAAGTTGAGGAAGGAAGAAAAAAAGAATATATTAGCGACCGTCATCGGTGATAATAATGACCCTAGGCCATACGCTAAAGTCAATATAGCAGGCCGAGAAATACTCGGGTTATTGGATAGCGGGGCTAGTATAAGCATTTTGGGAAAAGGATGTGAAAAATTCGTAAATGATTTAGAGATTCCAGTTTTGTCTCACAAATCCGGCGTTAAAACCGCCGATGGTAAAACGCAAAGTATTGTCGGAAAAATATGTGTAGATGTCATTTTTAAAGATCATAAAGAACAAATAACATTTTTCTTAGTTCCAAATCTAGACCAGGAACTATATTTAGGTATAGATTTTTGGAGATTGTTCCACATAGCACCAAGCGTCGTTAGTGGAGTTTCAATTTTAGAAGAACCGGCTGATATGATAAATGCTTATGTCTTATCCTTAGAACAGCGTGCAAAGTTGGATGCTGTCAAGCAAAAATTCCTAGACTATGAACGGCATGGTCTGGGTAAAACATCAATAATGGAGCATGTCATAGATACAGGAGACGCAGAGCCTGTCAAGCAGCGTCATTACCCTGTCTCACCAGCGGTACAAGCATTACTCTACCAGGAGATAGATAGGATGTTAAAAATTGGAGTCATAGAAGAAAGCGAGAGTCCTTGGTGTTCACCAGTGGCACTTGTAAAGAAAGTAGGTGCGAATAACGCCATAAAGTATAGGTTTTGCTTAGACGCTCGGAAAATGAACGCGGTTACGAAAAAAGACGCCAACCCTCTACCGCACATCGAAGGACTACTCAGCAGATTGCCTGACACCTATTTTATAAGCAGCGTAGACTTAAAAGAAGCATTCTGGCAAATACCGCTGGAAAAGCAGAGTAAGGAGAAAACTGCGTTTGCGGTTCCGGGGAGACCTTTATACCAATTCACGGTCATGCCCTTCGGACTGTGTAATGCAGCGCAAAGGTTGTGCCGTTTGATGGATAAAGTTATTCCTGCACGACTCAGGGATCGGGTTTTCGTGTATCTCGACGACCTGCTCATTATTGCTCCTGATTTTGAGACACATATCGCACTGCTGGAACAAGTAGCCGACTGTCTCAGAAAAGCCAACCTGACGATCAACTTAGTGAAGTCAAAGTTTTGCTTCAAAGAGTTAAAATATTTGGGTTTTATCGTCGGGGGAGGGAAGTTAAAGACTGATCCGGCCAAGGTCGAAGCGATCGTCGATTTTCCTTTGCCTAATAACCCAAGACAAGTTCGCCGGCTACTTGGTCTAGCAGGGTGGTATAGACGTTTTATTAAGGATTTTTCGAGCTTGACAGCACCACTAACCGACATGCTCAAAAAGGGAAATGTGAAATTTAAGATGAGTGAGGAAGCCTTATAACCTTGTTTAGTTATGTTTCACTAGTTTAGTTTGTTCTCTTAATGTTAATTTAATTTAAGTTTTACTTTGTTATATTATTGTAATGTTTTTTTTTATTTTCTTCCTCGTATACGTTCTCTTTGTGCTTGTGTTGGCGTTATTTACTAACCACTAACACTTGCATTAATGATGAAGAGCGTAGATAAGTGTGTACAGACGAGCTTGCTCTAAGTTCAGTACCACTTAAGTCTCTGAGATGCAAAAAAAAAAAAAAAAAAAAGAAGCAATTGCTGCGTTCGAAAAGTTGAAAACTGCACTAACGACTGCACCGGTTCTCACCCATCCAGACTTCAGCAAAAGATTTTTCATTCAGTGTGACGCGTCCGACTCTGGTATCGGAGCTGTTCTTTTCCAAAGAAAAGATGAAGATCACGAATGTCCGATTTCGTACTTCTCCCAAAAACTGAATTCCTGCCAAAGGAATTACAGTGTGACCGAGAAGGAGTGCATGGCTGCGGTCATGGCTATTAAAAAGTTTAGGCCCTATGTTGAAGGTATGGATTTCACCGTCATCACCGACCATTCCAGTTTGAAATGGTTGATGAACATGAAAGACCTTAACGGTAGATTAGCTAGGTGGAGCTTAGACCTGCAGTCATACAACTTCAACATAGAGCACCGAAAGGGAGCTTTAAACGTCGTGCCGGACACTCTTTCTCGGGCACATTTGGAGAGTTTGGAAATGGAAGAAGTAGCTCCATGGGTAGATTTGGAATCGGAACAATTCTTGTCTGAAGAATATACGAGTCTGATAAAAACGATAAAGGAACACCCAGAAGAATTGCCAGACCTTAAGGTAATAGAAAATTTCGTGTATAAGAAGTCTATTCCAAATGGGGGAAATGAGCTCACATCTGAACACTCTTGGAGACTCTGGATTCCATCGAGCTTAACTGAAAGCATAATAGCAAATGCCCATGAGCCACCTGAATCTGCTCATGGTGGAGTCGCCAAGACGTTGCATAGAATTCGACAATATTTCTACTGGCCAAACATGACCATTCAAATTCGAAACTATGTAAGTAAGTGTGATATCTGTAAACAGTGTAAACCGTCTAACCAGATTCAGCGTCCACCCATTTCAAATAGTTTTTGTACCGATCGTCCTTTTCAGAAGTTGTATGTTGATTTTTTGGGTCCTTACCCAAGATCAAAGAGTGGAAACACTATTATTTTTGTCGTGTTAGACCATTTTTCAAAATATGTGTTTTTAAAACCTTTAAAGTCCGCTATTTCTAGTAGCGTTATTCGATTTTTAAGCCATGAAGTTTTTAATGCTTTTGGAGTGCCCGAAATTATCCGTTCGGATAATGGAAAACAGTTTGTTTCGAAAGATTTTCAAAACTTTCTCCAAAAGTACGGAATTCGTCATTTCCGAACAGCCAACTACGCTCCTCAATCAAACGCCTCTGAGAGAGTTAACAGAACGCTCTTAGCAGCTATTCGTTCCTACTTGAAAGACGATCAACGTAATTGGGATACCCATCTTAGCGAAATCGCAGCTTCATTGAGAAGTTCGGTACATTCAGCTACTGGGGTATCACCATATTTCGCACTGTTCGGTATGAATATGATAACCCACGGTAGTAATTATGAGCTGTCTCGAAAACTGAACGTAGCCGAAGATGGTGAGTTGATGACTATTCCAAAGCATAGTAAACTTCAATGCATACGCGAACAAATAAAAAAATCGATTCTTAATGCGAACGATAAAAGCGCAAAAACGTATAACATTAGAGCACGAAAGGTTAACTATCTACCAGGACAGGAGGTTTTCAGAAGAAATTTTGTTTTGAGCGATTCTTCGAAATACCTCAGCTCAAAACTTTGTCCTAAATACGTTAAATGTAGAGTAGTTAGACCAGTGGGTAAAAATTTATACGAAATCGAAAATTTGAATGGCAAGACATTGGGTATATTCCACGGCAAGGACCTTAAGCAATAGACAACTGTGATAACCAATCCCATTACCCGAAATCCCACCAATCCCATTACCCGAAATCCCACCAACCCAAAAACCCAATAATTCCATAACCCAACAATCCCAACAATCCAACTGACCCAACTAACCAATATCTCACCAACCCAACTAATCAAAATCCCGACAACCCAACTAACCAAAATTCCAACAACCCAACAACCCAACTAACCAGCAATCCCAACAACTTACCAACCCATTAACACAATAACCAACCAATTCCATTCAACTAACGCTGACCCAAACCCAACACCCAAAGATTCCGATAACATCCAACCGTACATACGTTCTTCTACCTCATACTTAGTGCAATATTTACATATATAGACCTATATTATAATTTATTTATTATTATTCATAGTTTATTTATTTATTTTATAGTTATTTAATATATAGAGTTATTCATAGTTTATTTATTTACTTTATTGTTCCTAAGTTTCTTAGTTTATTTATCATATTGTTCTTAATTTATAGAGTATTTATAGCTTATTTATTTATTTACTTATTGTTATTTATTAATATTGTTGTATATCTACCATATTCATATGTTATTTATTCCTTTTACGTTCAAAGTCTAGTTATCAACTATATGTATGTTTGTGGAAAATCTAGTATCTTATTAACGCTTTACTTTGCCTATTTATTTTGTTAATGTTAGCTACGTATCTATACTAATCGTTGTTCAACTATATGGAATGTGTTGTTCAACTAGGTTAGATATTCTTTCTTATAATTCTTGTTTCTTATAAATCTTGTTTCTTCATCCTATGAACAGCAACCAATCAGAACATGAGATACGAGTGTTATGTTACGTATCATATCGAATATGAAAAATTGCTTTCAGAGCAAAAGTATTATTGTTTTCATATATGTAGGTACGTATGTATCCTGTAACTATATGTATATATGTATGCACGTTAACTTATAGTTTTCGTTCCCTTATATACCTTACCAACCCTGAAGCTATTCCCTACTCCTACGCAGAGAGTCTTAAAATTGTTCTAAGTACTATGAATAAGTAAATGTAAACACTCACCACTTACGATTGTTGGCAAGTTTACGATGCAATTCTAAATGATGGTGTCTAAAGATGAAAATCGTAAGTTAAAGATGCAGGTAGGTTGATATGGATACTCGAACTCAAGGTAGGCCTCGATCACCTGAAACAAAAAGGAAACATTGGTAAAAACGAAAAAGAACAGGATGTTTGATACATAATTTGATTTGATTAGGTAGACCAGCAGAATGTAGAAATCGCTTAAGTAGCATGCCCGGCTTTAGTACGTGGGTTCTTCCCCACCTGAGCTTATATAGTCGTGTCCACCGAATTTGGCGAGTCCAGGTACACACCAAATCCGGTGTTTTGTTACGACCACTGTAGGTCCGACCAAATGCACGGCACCCTTAAGGTGATTCCGGCTTCCTGGTAGTGAAGACTGCCCTTAAAAACAAAAAGATAAGGTAGGCTGAAAGAAATTAGGCAAAAAGGAAACATATTAAACATTAGTACAAAACACACCGAAGAGCTAGGCTACAATTCTCATTTGTTGAAACTTGAAATATAGAAATTAGGTCTGGAAAAAAGTAAAACGTGTGTCGTTGTCGAACACATTTAGGAAAATGAAAAATGATTGGCGAATTGCGAGTTGTGGCCGCTGGAGTTGACAGAACACAGCTGATGGGAAGTGTCATATTCGAAACACAAAAGGTACAAACAGGTTGTGAACTTGGATAAGTAGAACGATGTACACATTTACTCTTACGGTGAGCCTAGAAGTATGTGATAGTTCTAAACGCCATCTAAAATCCGATTGGTGGGAAATGACGAGATGGTATTGATGGTAAACGGTCGTAAACGGCAATCAAAGCTATGAAACAGCAACAGCTTTGGAAAATAACGTACGAAGAGGGTACGTTAATGTGCAAGCATAAGAAGTTTCATTAGTTAGTTAGCAGCAGTTCATTACCTTAAACACCTAAGAGTTAGGTTCATAGAGAGCTTGTCTAAAGCAGAAAAAAAAAATATGTTAAAAGTGTGCCATAGTGTGTTCATGTGCTAGTTATAAAGTGATAAATATTAATTATAAAGACACATAGAAGTGCTAGACACTAAAGACAATTGATAAAAGTGCAAAAAGATATCCAGATAAAAACATTAAAAGACACTTTAAAACGTGAAGAAAGAAGAACAGGAAAGAATATTTGAAGCGGTGCCGAAGGTGATTTACATCATAGAGAAAAAAGTCGAAAACTACACAGACAGAAAAAAACCCTATCGTACCTTAGAGAGGTCACGGACCAAAGGTCGTCGGCTAAATTAAGAGCCTGTGGGAGTCCCAGGCAACCAAGGATTGAAAATTCTTTTTGGTGCCTGGGGGAAATAAAAAGTGCCGGAACACAAAAAAATACCGGACGACACTAAAACAGTACTTGAGGGTACGATTGGAACCCGTAACAACGTTTTAGATTTAAGTGCTTTTGGCGTGATTTTTTTTTCTGGTTGTTTTTTTTTTTGTTAATTTCGTTTTTTTTTAATTTTGCTAAAATTTTTCGTGGCTTTATTTTTTTGAAGTGAATTTGTTTCAAAACTTTTATTGATCGAAAGGGAGGAACCTGTGGTCGAACTAAGCCGAACCAAAATATATATTTAAATAGAGTGCACCACTTGTGAGAAACGAAATTTCTCGAGACATTGCCTGACCTTGATGTTGTTTGAGGGTCAAAGATATTGTGAAGGCCCACTACGTAAAGAGAGCTCTTTTTAGGTAGAGTAGTAGAATAGAGGGCGTGAAATTAAATACTCCAAAGGTAAAGTGCGAATCGAGGGATTTTCTGTTTTTTTTGCCGGGGTGGGTTGCAATTAATTAAACTTTTTTGTGTTTGAGTTTTGGCGGTGTCATTGACGGCCATATTTTCCTCGTTTTCGTTGATTTCTTTTTGTTATATATTTTTAGTATTAAGTCAACTTTTTATATTGCTATTTATTTTGTCATTTATTTATTTATTTTCGTAGTTTTTTTTTATAATTTTTATTTGAGTGTTGTGATACTCACCCACTTATTACATTTTTAAACCTTTGCCGTATCCATTTTTTTTGTAATATATTTCTTTTGTTTAAATTTTTAATGAGCCACCAACTTTAATATGATTTTTATTCGTTAATTCCTTTTTTTTAATTGCAATAAATATGTGCTCACGCCAAATCTATATGAAAAATTTTGCGTTTTGAATGAGCTAACCGGCTCAATGGAAGCTTAATTTGAAATTTTCAGGGGGAAGCGAGAGGATGGTGAAGTGACTAGGTAAGTGGTGTTAGCAGCGGAATGGCGTCAGGGGAATCCTACCACATTGGCCGAAAGGGTTCCAGGTAGGGTGGGTTAGCGGCCACACTGCGTCACCATCTGCAGTGCCTGGAATGTGGAGTGTGTGGTGGTCGGTTTTGGCACTATATGTGTTTTGATTGAGGCGAGGGGTAGCAGCGGGGACAAGACCCCCCCTAAATCCGACGAGCTGAGCCGTGCGTCGCTAGCGTGCCAGGTCTTCGCTGTTCCCATTCAATATCCCTTTCCCGTCGGCTTCCTTTTCTTTTCTATCTCCGTTTCCTTTGCTTTTATTTTCTATTTCAATTCCATTTCCTTATCCTCTTCCTCTATCTCTTACCTTCCTTCTTTCGTTTTTCTTTTCCTTTCTATACCTACTTTTCTATTCTTTTCCTTCTGCCGGCATATTCCTTACCTTATCCACATCCTGTTCAGTCCTTCCGTTTCCTTTCCAAAAATCCAACTTCCCAAATCCTCTCCTATTGCCTTCATATCAACCTGACCTAAGATTTCTAGAGTATAGTCTCTGTGCGGGTGAGCCCAAGGAACCTCTTGGCGTGTTCATAAAGTTTAACAATCCCAGCTGAGGGTCGGTGTTGTTGTAGTCGCATTTCTAAGGATGTTTTTGGCCTTGTGTGATTTGTCAGCACTTGAAAACTGCGGGCCATATTGTCACTCTCCACGACCATGGGAACTCCATTAGTAGCAAAAATATTTTTCAGGAATTTTATGACGTTGGACGCGGTTGCCTCTCGTAATTTTGCAAATTTAAGAAAGCCCGAATAACTATCGGTTAGTATTATGTAATCATTACCTTTGTAATAGAACAGATCTGTGGCTACGATTTCAAACGGGAATTTTGCAACTTCTTTGACTCCCATCTCCACTTTGTTATTGTTTCTCTGGTGTACTTGGCATGCTGCGCACTTTTCTATGTAGCTATATATGTCTTTATTCATTTGGGGCCAGAATAAGTTATTTTTTGCTCTGCGTACGCATTTTTCATAGCAGAAATGTCCCTGATGAATATAGTTTAACATATCGGCTCTCAATTGAATAGGTATAACAACCTTGTGTGATTTGTAAACTGACAACTCATCCTTGAATGTCCAGTAAGGTCTTACACTTACCGGAAGGCATTCTCTTTTGGTCGGCCATCCGTTGATGATGTAGTGTATGATTTTACTGGAGGTTTCATCATCTTTTGTTAGTTTTTTCAAACGTTCATGCTCTTTCTCCGTTACAGCGAGTGTCAATTGAACTTCTAACTCGGAGCCTTCTTCTGATGTTGGTTGGTTCACGCAGTCTCTACTCAAAGGATCTGCCAAAACCATTTTTTCGCCTTTTTTGTAGACTACTTTTGGGTTGTAGTTTAGTAGACTTAAGCGAATACGTAAAAGCCTAGCTGGTGATGAACGAAGGGGTTTCGTAAATATTGTTTCAAGAGGCTTGTGGTCCGATTCAACTACTAGCTCTTTTCCCTACACGTATTGATGGAATTTCTCGCAACCAAACTTTATAGCCAGCGCTTCTTTCTCCAGTTGCGAGTAACGTTGCTGACATTCGGTAAGAGACTTTGACGTGTAAGCAACTGGCTGATCTGATTGTAGCAGCACAGCGCCGAGTGCCACTGAGCTGGCGTCAACTTGCAACTTAACATCCTCATTGACATAATATAGCTTGAGTACTGGAGGCTTGGTGATTAAATTTTTAATTTTTTCAAACGCGACTTCTTGTGGTGTATCCCATAGCCACGGTCACAGAATAAGGAATATACAGAAGGTCATCTTCATCCAAAAAGTTCATTTTGCCTACAAGCTAAAACTTAGCGGAAGCCCCCGGGCCGGAAGCCCCCGGGCAGGAAACTGAGGTCAGTGGAAAAAGACGGTTGAGGTGAGATCAATTCCGAAAATTTAACGTTTTTTATTTTGTTGCAAAAAAGTTGGTATTTTTAAGCTTTCTTACAGTCTAGAATGTAGAAAAACTCATTTAAGTATCAGATATAAACTTTGTTTTCAATTTTTCCCAATATTTCACTCAAAAATTGAAAAAAATTTACAAAAATTGCATACTGATGCAGACACTTCTTAAACTTAACAGTGCACACATGGCCTTAAGCTCACCACTCGAAAAAAAACTGTGGTGAAGTAAGAAAATGACATTTCGACATAACCTATTTCGTTGCCAAAGTTAAAATAATATTTTTCCATCCTTCTTGCCTTTGCTGCTCCAACTTTACTTACTTAAAAATATCAACTGCATTTGTATATTGTGAAGGAGGATTGGATTGGCCGAGCTGTTTCTATAAAATGCGAAGGTGAGTGTTTTTATTATTGAATTTTGTTTTTGCAATTTTTATGTCTTGCAAAACGCCAACTTCAGATGGGTTTCCCAAGGCTCCCGCCGTCTCCTCAAATAATATAAATGCCTTGCATCTTTTGCATACTCAGCGTCAATGGGAACTGCTGCCACCGGCAACAAATCACCACCAACAAGCAATAGTGTAGCAGAATTCTTTGGCAACTTAGTACCACCGAAAGTAGAAGTACGCATGGGTGCATCTTTCGCTACTACTCCAGAGACCTCAAAAAATTTACATACGGAGTGTGATTGCATTCTAATTGCTATACTGCTATGCTATGCTCAACATAAATTGGACTCAGTTGCACATTGCTTTACTGCACAAAACTGCAGAACTCTTGCCGGGAAGCCCAAGCTGTTCTTCATTCAAACTTGTCAAGGGGACCGGCTTGACTCGGGTTTTACACTTGAAAAGACAAAGACAGAGGGGGAATCATCGATGAGCTACATAATTCCAGTACAAGCTGACTTTTTGATTGCCTATTCAACAATTCCAGGTAAAAACATTACAAACAATTCATTTCAATAGTTTTAATATATAAATTTTTATTAGGTTTTCTATTCTTGGCGCAACACCACTAAAGAATCTTGGTTCATGCAATCGTTACGCAAGGAACTTGACGACAATAGCAAAACCTACGATATCTTGACTTGACTTACCTTTGTTTGCAAGCGAGTGGCATTTGATTTCGAATCATGCACTCCAGACTTGCCAATAATGCACCAGCAAAAACAAATTCCTTGTACAACCACCATGTTGAGGCGGATACTATTTTTTGCTGATAAGAAATAATGGACGAAGATAACTTCTATCATTGTATAGCTTTTTTCAAAAATATTAACGTTGAGTCTACTTACTGGTAGCATTTTTGATACTTTAATAAATTAGAGAAAAATGAATTTGAAAGTAATTGCGTTTTCGTGTTTTGCCATTTTATCAGGTACCCTAGTGAAAAATACTTTTGATTGGGATTTTTTTGAAGTTTTTTTTTTATTCAAAATCTAATGATGCAGGTTTGTTGTCAATACAATGACTAATCAGAAAATATATATTTTGTAGCTGTATGTCTATTTTTGTAGAAGTGACACCAATAAATGTGATAAGAATTTCTTACAAAATCAAAAACTGAAAAATTCTTGGTGTATTTAGTGGAGTCACTTCTATATGAACAGACATACAGCTATGTTATATTATTTACTGATTAGTAATTGCATTTACAACAAAGCTGCATCATTACATTTTCAATCAAACCAAAATTTGAAAAAATTCACAGTCAAAAGTGATTTCACTTGCCATATAATAAGGTAGCATAGTAAAAATCACTTTTGACTTTGTTTTCGTAAACCTAAAGTTTGAAACATTTTGGGGAAAAGAGGAGCCGTCTTGAGCAATTTTTTCAATTGAATTTTATTTTATAAATAAATTATTACTGAGGCAGTGAAATTATTAAAAGAAAAATAGATAATTTGTTGTGTTGTAGAAGAAATTTCTTCTACAGAAACCATGCAATCGGTCGATGCTTGGGATTTATTTTCACTGGATTCCGTTGGGTCGGCTGCGTGGTTGGGGCTGATTGTTATCAGGACAATGCTGCTGTTGCACTTCATAGTATCCTTTTGATTTCTCGACGTCCGTCAGTTCGATTTTTTCCTCAAAGCTTTCCTGCTCCTCTATTCAATTTAATGAAAATGTTTGCGGATTCTGTGAAAAAAAAAAAATTGTATGCTTGTACAATTACAGAGTTATGATAAACTTACCATATGATTCATCGTATTGAATAACATCACCTTCACTGCTCTTCACCAACTTCAATAGTTTCATCCTCGTCATCGTCATATTGGCATTCCGAATGCGATTGTTGTGAATCTCTTTTGCTCCGAGAGTTTGTCTACTTTTGGTGGTGTATCTGGAATTTCAGTTCATTTGGTCAGGTCAATTGTTTCTGTGGGCTTGAGAGACTGAGGGCCTATACTGTCAACGTCCACAATGATCGGAGTTGTAATAATGTCCACCGGGGTGTCTTCAGTGATCATATTACTTCGGTTGTTAAATCCTTGTATATATCTTTTGGCAAAGTCTGTGGCATGCTTGGAACCGTGTCAATAACTATTACATTGTTCTTCGGAGTCGTTGAGGTAGTTTTTTTAGCTATCTTCGTTGGAATTATTGTAGGCAACTTGCTGGTTCTTACAATAGGCATCCCCTTAACTGAACGCGTTGGCATAAAAATCCTGTTTGACTTCGAGATTGATATCGGCTTAGGCTAGGTGTAACCTTTTTGTACAGTCCACGAAATCCTTCTTGACAAAATGAAACTATTCAAAGCAGCACCTGAAAAAGCTGTTTATTAAATTATAAATTACAATTAAGTAAGATATTATAAGCATTCTAACAACGAATAAAAAAGACTTGCCTTTTGGTTCTTGCGATGTCCTCAGTAAATTTATTTACTTTTTGCTGTCTGTCAAATGTCAAACTCTTATTTTTTTTTCTGAGAGTTTCACCTCAGCAATGAACTTTTCAAATGAACTATTTCCTGTTCACTCAAGTTCATTTTTGTGAAATTTGCGGGTTTTGCGGGTGGAGATGGTGGAAGATGACCTTCTGTATATTCCCTATTCTGTGGCCACGGTGTTTCTTTTGCTAATAATGTCCGCAGCGGAGCTGTAATTGTAGAAAAAATTTTAATAAATTTGCTCAGATACGTAAATTTACCGAGTATTCGTTGAAGTTCCTTGCGGTTTGATGGTGGTTTTAGTCTAGCAATTGCAGATGTTTTTTCTGGGTCAGCTGTCATACCTTTTTGGCCAATAACGTGGCCGAGAAATTTTACCTCTTTTTGCTCGTACGCACATTTTGATTTGTTTAGAACTAGACCATTTTGTTTGATGATGTCCAGAACTTCAGTAGTGGTTTGGCGCAGCTTTTCGATGGTTTTAGCATGAATTAGAATATCGTCCACTGAAATTTTGACGTTGGGAACTTTAGCTAGCATTGATTCGATTTTGTGTTGAAAGACTTCGGGAGCTGAAGAAATTCCTAGCGGAAGTCGTTTACAGCTATACCTGCCCCATGGTGTTACAAATGTTAAAATCTTCTTTGTACGTTCTGAAAGCTGTACTTGCCAAAACCCTTTTTTACAGTCTAGAATTGTGAAGTACTTTGCGCCTTTTAGCTGGGCCGCAATTTCTTCTAACGACTGCATCGGGTGGTGTCGGCGAAGAATGTTTTTATTTATAGACGTAGGATCTAAACATCAAACATCATCGGTGAAACCGCTGGAGTTGTTTCGCGAGTTCGTTCTATCACCTTAAGTTGTTCCATTCTGTCCAGTTCCTGCTTCACTTGGTCTCTAATTTTGTATGGGATTCGCCGAGGAGGGCTTATAATGAATTGAGGATTAGGCACTAAATCAATATCATACACAAAGTTTTTGATGCACCCAAGACCTTCGTATATATCATTTTCGATATTAATCTTATTTATTCGACTGATGAGACCAAGCTTCTCGCAAGCAATCGCACCTAGGATTGGTTGAATGTTTGCGTCTCCTACCTTAAATGCGATTTGATGTTTTTTCATGGAAATAACGCATGGTATAACGGCTTCTCCTAGAACGATTAAGCGGTGGTTAGAAAACGAAATAAGGTTTTTTACCTGGCAGGGTCGTATCACTGCTTTCGATTGATCGACTATCTTCTTAGGCAAAACATTGGACTGAGCTCCAGTATCTAATTTGATCTGGTAACTTTTATCTGCTATTGTGATGGTTTCCGAAAATTTGTCGGGGACTCGTATCTTTTGCTTGCTTCTCATGACGCAGCCGATTATAAGAGAACTATCGTCGCTATCAAATTCTTAGAAGAGATCTACCTTTTTAGTGGATTGGGCGTGTTTGTAGGTAGAAGCTTGGGCATGCTTAGAGCTAGAAGCAGAAGGGGCACTACACATGCTCTCGAAATGGTGTCTATTCTTACACTTCTTGCACGTGTGGTTGAATGCGGGACAATCGCGATATGCGTGCTTAGTTCCACACTTGCGACAGTCAAATGTTTTTTTTTCTTTCTTACCTGTTGACTTGTTCACGTAGTTTACTTTTTCTTCGTTGGTCGATCATAAATTGAGATGCAAGCTATCCTATCTACCAAGTTGGATCAAACTGCACACGGTGTACAAATTTGATTACAATCGGTTAAGCAGTTTAGTAGTCCATCGCAGACAAACATTGTGACACGTGATTTATATATATTTAGAAGAAGATGTAGCACCGTATTGTTATGGCGAAAACCGTACTGAAATCGGTACAGTGGTTTTTGAATTCCAGTTCCCGTTCCTGTGGGTAAATGTTGATGAACTATAGTCTATATTACTCAGGGACATTGAAGCACTCTTACCATGAAAGAATTTTTGGAATTAGTTAAGTACTTTCCAGGTTATTGATTATGTCACCATTCCCGCTTCCGTTCCCGAAAGAATATGTAAAGAAAATAATTATAGTCTTTATTACTCAGGAGCACTTTACACTCTAACGTTGAAAATTTTTTGGAATTGGTCCAGTATTTTCCAAGTTCCTGCTTATGTTCTTGTTCCCGTCCCATTCTCGTGGGAATATGGGGATGACATCGTACTGTAATAGCTACAAAAATTACAAATCGTTCTAATGGTTTTTGAATTTCCGATCCCGTTCCCATTGCCGTTCCTGGGAGAATTTGAGGATGAATCTTAATATTCCCCCATTACCATTATCCATGAATGGTACCTGCATCCAAGGAACCAAAAAGCTGTCAGTACTTGGTATGTGTGTAAACGATGATCTTCGTTAGAATGACCACATATTTGAAGTCGCCAAAGACGCTGCTAAATGCTTAGGTTTCTCAAGACAATGCAGGAAGTTTTTCACCCCTTCTGATCTGGCTACAATTTATAAGGCTTTCATCCGCCTTAAACTGAAGTATAACTCCCATATCTGGTCAGGTGCTTCTAAAACGTCTTTGCGCCTACTTGATAGGGTACAAAATATAGCGTTGATGATGGGTGATAGTTCAATCGTAGAATCGATTGATTCTCTTGAACCTCGTCGAAACTTTACTTGTCTCACTCTTTATTATCGCTTTTTTCACAAACAGTGCTCTAGTGAAATAGTCAGTTGCATTCTGAAACAATTTAGCCGCAACACCCGTCTTGCTAAGAATGCACATCAGTTTTACCTTGAGCCCAACTTCGGGCGTACAGTCAAGTATAGAGGTTCTTATTTAAGTCGCACCAACCGTATGTGGAATGCTTTACCTGGCTCTGTATTTCAACTACATTACGATTTACAAAGGTTCAAAAGCAAGGTGTATCGGTGTATCCTATTAAATCCTCTCCTATTTTCCTAAATGCTCGCACTGTACTCTATAACATTATAAGGGTAGTCATAACCCATTGATGTGTGGCTTATTATAAAACAAACAAAAATGTGTTTATGGTACCTTTAAGTTTGTATACATAGAGGAACCATGCTAGCTTGCGTTAAGACATCGATAGATGTCACCAAGTAAATAAATCGACATTTGAAATTTCAAAGCAACAGTTTTCTTTCTCCATTCCCATGACGTTTTCCCTGTTTCCCTTTTCTGCTGCCTTTTTTTTAGTCAAATTTCTGTGGAGAGCATTCCCCCAAAAATTTCAAATGCCGATTTTATTCACTTGGTGACATCTACCGACGTCTTAACGCAAGCTAGCGTGGTTCCTCTATGTATACAAACTCAATGATGGTACTCAGGTGCAATAAATTAAAAAATTTTAATCTTTATTCTTATCACATCAGTCAAAAAATTAAAAGAATTTTTCAAAACAAACCTTATTATTTGTTATTTATTATTTTAATTTTTTGTTGTCAAAAAAAAAAATCATTGTTTGAATCTAATTTTTAATTCATTACAGTTAAGAATAATGAAATTGTCAATTTTACTATATTCCAATTCCATCTGTCGGGCTGATTTGTGAATCTAAACCCTCCAGGGCGCCACTCAAACGCATACAGAAAAATTAATTTAAATCGGTCAAGCCGTTTAGGAGGAGTTCAATTACATACATACGTACAGCAGAATTATATATATAAAGAAGAAAGAAGAAGATAGGAAAAAGTAGTTTACAGCGTTTGATAAATTTATTTAAATTTTAAATTTATTAAAGCAACTAACTACATCAATAATTTTTTTATTAGAATTTGTAATTATGGGAAACATAATAGGTACTCAAAGTGATTTCTTAAAAATTTTTTTCGTAAATTTTGACTTGGAAGTCAGTTATTTCAAAAACAATGAATTGAAACCACTTCATTTAAAATTTATTATAAAGTGCAGATTTCTGGCTTTCATAAGGTATAATTTGTATCTGTTAGTCTTCCCGTTCTCTTACAATATTTTTTTTAGATTTGAAGTCAATTTTTATAAAATTGCCCCTACCGCCTACACGGGGGGGATAGACCCCCCTCCCATAGTAAAAAAAAAAAATGCTCGTATTGAACCCCTCCATCAAAAACCGTTATTATTTTTGGTCGCCAAAGTTATCGTACTCTCCCTGAATATTACATAATTTTAGCGTGTAGGAGGTGGCACAATGGCACACAAAAACATGCAAAAAGAAAAAAACAGCAATGAAAAAGAAAATCGCGAAAACCAAAAACAATCATTAAACACAAAACCCCCCAAAAAATTGGACTATAAAATCTAATGAGGCTGCTCTAGTTTCATGTAGATTTAAGTAATTTTAATTAGATTAAGTTAGTTATTATATGAATTTGTTTTAGACAATAATATTAAAGTTTGTCTGTCCGAAGACGAAGGTTTGATTTCACAGTTAATTGATGTACATACTGAAAACTTAATAATGGAGCGTGTGAAGGGACTCGCGGAAAAAGTCATGGAATGATGGTATCCATGCATAATTGGTGGCATACGTCGGAATCGGATACAAATATGAATTAGGTTAAATTTTGGCAAAATGCGTTAAGCAAATCAAGGCCGCCTTATGTCGGCTGTACTACTGCCGCCCTTAGCCAGAGAACCTATTTTTACTTAATAAAATAAGGACAGTAGTCAGGTAATTTCTTACTGTACTCTGCACGCCATCGATCACAGATTAACATGAAAATGAAAAAAAAAACATGTAATGTATATGTATCTTTTATTGAAAAATTATTTTTATTTTGGTAAAACAGTTTCACATTCTTTTTGAATATTAGAACAAGAATAGCAGAGGTCAGAAATGTCTTTTCTTTCTAGTTCTTCGTTTGATATCGCTTGATGCATATAGCCACTAAGTGCTAATCGAGAAAACTCAATTGCTTCTAGTGTTTTTGACGCTGAAATTTTTAAGCAAGAATTACACAATGTGCACTTTCGCCTTTCGTTTATCGAGTAAGTTGTAAAATTGGGTGCAATTTTATCTCCAACTCGAAACACAGTCGAAATTGTTGATGAAAAATTTGATTGTAGATCATTCACAAAACGTTTGGTCAAATTTTGAATACTAGCGTTTGGACCAAAAGTCTCGCCGTACTCGTCAACTTTAAATGATTGTAAGTTCTTGACTTTCAAATACAATTGTATTTCGTCATTGTTAAGATTTCTTAAAGGTCGCAGCAACTTCAAGTCATCCAACCTATTGTCTAATAGTGAAACATCTTTGGCAGCAGAATCACCCCTTCCTAGTGCAATGCTATTGATAAGATCCGCTGCTAGTTTATTGCTTATATCAGGCAGAAATACAAAGTTACATTTCAATCTCTTCGCAACTGTTGCAATCAACTTGGTCTTCCACACTTTGAGGAAATTCTGGCGAGATGTTAGGGTTTTTATTTGCTTCATAGGGAACTCGTCATCAGTAGATTCGTTTTTACTCCAGTTAAAATTAGAGTAAGAATCTAAATCTTCAAGTTTGCAAAGCGATTTTTCGTTTGAGCAGGAAACCACATAGGATTGAAATTTATATTGAGATAGAAAGTATCTAACAGTATTTGTATTTACAGAACAATCATCGATAAAGAGCACTTTTGTGTCTACATGTAACCTTTTAAATGCGTTTTGTGCCTGTGCGAAATCCATCATATCTAAAAGTACTATACTTTCATCAGTTCCATCGAAAACTAGTATAACTTCTGCTCCTTTGGGTAAAATCTTCGACGAGCCAAGTGTAGCGCGGAACTTATGTCGGGCAAACGCTAAAAAACAGTTGAAACATTCTGGGCTACGTAATGTTAATTTGACCAGGGTTCCATTCACTCCGCAGCTAGAACAATCTCCCAAAAACATATTGGATCTTACAGACGGTTTGTCACTATCCATTGCGTGAAGTCCTCCGACGTCACCAAAATCTTCTTCACCAATACTGCACATTACTCTTGTATTTTTTAAATTTATAGCGTGGTTAAACTACAATGATCCAATAATGAAGAATTCGGTGCTTATTGTTTTTTACAAGCAAATTTATTATTAAACTGATGAAAAGACCTTTCCCTTTTCCCATCTCAAATTGACATGCTAATATAATACATACTGTCATTGGTGGCATTCAGAAATCTAGTCACTTGGTCACTACGTAGTGAGCTCTTCTGATTGGTTAGAATTGACTACAAATCGAGTTGAAATTTCCCCTTCAACGTAGTTGAAAAATGGTGGCATTCAAAAACCTAGCCACTACGTATTGGAAAGTCGACTAGCTTTGTGAATGCAAAATGAACTAAAAATGTAGTGAACCCTGAATTGTCAAATTAAGTACACAAAAACACGAAACAATTGAATTTAGAGAACTTTAAATAATCTTATCTTTTAAATTAAGTAACTTTAATTACATATTATCTCTTCACTGCTTTCAATTTGATAAAAATTGTCGGAAAAATTTCATTTTGCGCTTTGTAATTTTTTGTGTGTTTACCCAACAGCTGATTCTCAAACGTCAGACTAACTTTGTAGCTGAAATTTTTCAACTACGTTGAAGGGGAAATTTCAACTCGTTTTGTAGTCGATTTCGACCAATCAGAAGAGTTCACTACGTAGTCACTAGAAAACTGAATGGGCCCAATTTCAGCTACAAAGTTGGTCTGACGTTTGAGAATCAGCTGTCGGGTAAACACACGAAAAATTACAAAGTGCAAATTAAAATTTTTTCGACAATTTTTATCAAATTGAAAACAGTGAAGAGATATGTACTTAAAGTTACTTAATTTAAAAGATAAGACTATTTAAAGTTCCCAAAACGCAAATGTTTCGTGTTTTTGTGTGCTTATTTTGACAGTTCAGGGTTGACTACATTTTCCACGACTTTCCACTACGTAGTGTATATGGGGGCATTCAGGAATCTAGTCAGCCATCTATGTATACGCTGAAGCTCTAAAAATTACAGGGGAATGTTATGTCGTTTTCCATTGGTAATCCGGAAAAACCGGAAAACCGATCCGGGACGCCAAAGTAACATGTTCATCTGCAACCATAATTTTTCATCTGCAACCATAATCCTATTCGGCTCTCTTTTCAACTTTTGTGTTTTATAATCTTCATCCGTCTCGCTTTACTTTTCTGCACTTCCGCAGTTGTAGACAGAGATGCCAGATTGGGCGCTTTATCGTATTTTGGGCTACTTTTTTTCTAAAAAAACGATAGAAATTTTTTCCAGAGCGCCCAATGGAGTTTTGGGCTACATATCGTTGAATTTTCTGTTTTGTAATTTTTGATTGTTTTATTCTCTCACATAACTAAAAAAAATATTTTTCCACGAACGAACTCAAATTTTTTAATTTGGCAGCATTTTTTGCCTTCATGTGACCACCACAGAGTGGATAATACAGAGTATCCACTTCCACCCCTTCAACCCGAAACACCCGCAAAAAATTTTTCAATATGGCGTCCTATTTCTGAGTTTGAGGCTCTGTGCTCACTAGTATGAACTGTAAAAACTTAACTAAACGCCTGCATCGGTATGAAATTTTTTACTAATTTTTGTCTTTTTCAGTGAAATACTGGTCAAAATGTAAAAAAAAGTTAATTTCTGCAACTTAAATTCATTTTTCTAAGTTCTAGGCTGTATGAAAATTAAAAATTATCGATTTTTTTTGCAACCAAAAAAAAATTTTTTACTTTTCAAACTCAACTGACTTTGATCTGTGGGAAGTGAAGGCCAGTGCGGTTTTCCGGGTGCGGTTTTCCGGTTTGATTTAGCTTGTAGGCAAAACGCACTGTGGTGACCACAGAGTAGAACCAGAGAGTCCACTTCAGCAAGGTAGTGCGTTTTGCCTACAAGCTAAACTAAACCGGAAAACCGCACCCGGAAAACCGCACTGGCCATCACTTCCCACAAATCAAAGTCAGTTGAGTTTGAAAAGTAAAAAAAATTTTTTTGGTTGCAAAAAAAATCGATAATTTTTAATTTTCATGCAGCCTAGAATTTAGAAAAATGAATTTAAGTTGCAGAAATTAACTTTTTTTTACATTTTGACCAGTATTTCACTGAAAAAGACAAAAATTAGTAAAAAATTTCATACCGATGCAGGCGTTTAGTTAAGTTTTTACAGTTCATACTAGTGAGCACAGAGCCTCAAACTCAGAAATAGACCCCATATTGAAAAATTTTTTGCGGGTGTTTCGGGTTGAAAGGGTGGAAGTGGATACTCTGTATTATCCACCCTGTGGTGGTGACCACAGAGTATAACCAGAGAGTCAACTCCGGCAAGGTAGTTTCATTTTGCCTACAAGCTAAATCTAGACCGGGAACCCGCGTTTACCACGACCGGGAACCCACGTTTACCACAGCCGCCATTGGCCGCCATTGATTTTTCAGAGAATAAAAATCAGTTGAGTTTGAAAAGTAAAAAATATTTTTTTGGTTGCAAAAAAATCGATAATTTTTAATTTTCATACAGCCTAGAACTTAGAAAAATTAATTTAAGTTACAGGAATTAACTTTTTTTTCCATTTTGACCAGTATTTCACTGAAAAAGACAAAAACTAGTAAAAAAAAATTCATACCGATGTAGGCGGTTTGTTAACTTTCACAGAATATACCAGTTTGCACATAGCCTTAAACTCCCCACTCGATAGCACCTGGTGTGGTAAGTCAAATGTCAAATAACAGATAGCAAATAAAAGTTTAGAAATAATTTGTATCTGCAACAAAGAATAAAGTGAAAGTGAAAAATACCAAACAATTCTTTGATTACTAAATAATAATGGAGCCCTATACACACACGGTTTTGATATATATATAATTTCCCTGTAATTTATATTGTATGAAACACCCAATCCAAATCTAAAACACCCTACTTCCAATAAATATTCACATTCCCAACCTCATACTATGTCTCTCACGAAAAAATGCAATACTTGCACTTCTTTCTCGATATTGTTTATTTCTTTTCGTTGCAATATAATCCACGATCCTATTACAATTCTTTTCCCGCAAAACTAAATTATTGATGAATTGCATTTATGTAAATTAGTATAAATACTCATAATAAGTTAAGAATAAAGTCACTTATCATTCACAAGTCAAAAGGTTGTTTTCTATTGTTACCCCGCACCAGTCGTAAGGAGCAATTAGTAAGAACCATCTCAACAAGGTTTGCTTGTTATTGTTACCCCGCACCAGTCGTAAGGAACAATAACTAAGTAAGAACCAACCAGTCGATATCAAAAGAGGTTTCGACTTTAAACATTGGTGACCCCGACGTGATTATTGCTTCCCTCACCAGCAGTAAGAAGCAATTTTCATAAACATAAGCGTTGCCAGGGCTGAAACACTGGCAAACTTGCAAATCCTAAAATCGGCTCAACTCGTTGAACTCATACTAGACGTGATCTTTTGCTTCCCCTCATCAGCAGTAAGGAGCAATTGTCACTACCAAACGCGTTGCCAAGGCGATAACATTGGCATCTACATTGAACGTATCTTAAAGCGTTGCCAAGGCTATAACATTGGCATCAATAAAACATAACGATTTATATCATCTTTAAAATCTATAAACACACCGGATTTTTTTTGGACACCATGGAAGAAATAGAAGTATATAAAGTTGTGGCCAGGCAAAAGGCCATCACGGATGAGCTACTACGGTTGCAGAGCAACATTTCTAAAGATGGACCTGAACGGAAGACAGCAGAATACGCGAAGAAGCGGCTGGATTTGATTGAAAATCTTTGGAGGGAGTTCGAAAAGAATCACAAAGACATCGAGGACGTCGTAAAACCCGATACACCGTATATCCAGGGCAACACAGCTGGGAAGATCAAGCGAATCTACCAATCGCTAACACAATACCTTCTGTCCGTGATGAAGGGGACATCGGAAAGACAAGCTGAAAAAGAATCAGCAAAGGAAAACGTGATGACGGCTGGGACATCGAAAAGACAAGCTGAAAAAGAATCAGCAAAAGAAAATTGTGAAGCTACTTCTCATTCGCTAACCTCAACACCGAACCAGGACACAGACACAACAAAAGTGTTTCGAAGGCAAAAGGCAATCGTGCAGTCATTGAAGCGATTGCTGGAAAACATAGAGGAGAGCTCAGAAGATTATTCAGGCACATGTTGCCGCCTAAAGATCGACCGAATAAAAAGCGTTTGGTCACAGATGGAGGAGGTTCATCAAAAAATTGCTGAACTCCTAGAAGACCCAGAGAATGCAGAATGGTTATGACGTCGAAGAGTACTTCGCATTGGAGGACAGAGTCCAGAAAAATCTCCTCATGTTGTCAATCAAACTTGAAGGAGGCCATCCTGAACCCCGTCAATCTGACACATTGAGGCAAACGGCAAAATTACCTAAAATAACCCTACCAAAATTTGATGGGAACTACACTAAGTGGAAGGAGTACAGTGACTTATTCGTTGAGCTGGTGGACAAGCAAGAGATAGCAAACTGCCAGAAGCTGTTTTATTTAAAAACAACGCTAACCGGTGAAGCTGAAAGCTTGATAAGTCACTTTACCACATCCGACAGCAACTATAAGGCAGCATGGCAAGTAGTCAGGGATCGTTATGATAACCCTCGTCTCCTTGTCACAGCGCATGTCCAGATGCATGCATGCTTATGCAGCCCGTTATAACACTTGAGAGCTCAAAGGCTATCAAAACTTTGCATGACACAACACAAGAGTGCATGTTAAGCTTAAAAGGTCTTAACATCGACACAACAAACTGGGATCCCCTTCTTATGTGCATTCTGATTAAGAAGTTGGATCGAAACACGTTGACACTGTGGGAGCAATCTCTTCAACAGCCGAAGGCCTTACCGGCGTTGAATGATTTTTTGTCATTCCTGGAGATGCGGTTTCAATCATTAGAAGCCATAGGACTCAAAGGAATGAAAATGGGCTTAGATGACAACAGTAAACGGAGCAGAGTAACTCTCGCTTCTACAACAGAAACTAACAAATGTCAGATTTGTGGACATAAAAACCATGCCATATATCTTTGTCCAAAGTTTCTAAAACTCTCACTCCAAGAGAGGCACAAAACTACGGTTTCAAACAATCGATGCATAAACTGCTTGCGTTTTAGTCACCAAGCTCCATCATGTCGAGCAAGGCATTGCACCAAATGCAACAGCTATCATCACACTCTGCTTCATGTGACAGCAAAGAATCAACATCAACAAGTTCCAGCAATAGATAACAGGACAACTTTATTAGCTATATCTAACAACGCAAAGTCATCTAAATATGTGATGTTGGGAACAGCCAGAGTTAACATACTGAATCATACGAACAGTCCTATCAAAGCAAGAGCATTGCTTGACTCTGGCTCTCAAATGAGCTTCATTACTGAGAAACTAGCTTCAAAACTGCACCTCATTCCAAAACAAGAACCTCTGGAGGTCTCAGGAATGGGAGACAAGCGGATGAAAATAAGCAAGCGGTTCGATATATGCCTTCAATCCCTTGTTACTGGTTATAGTAAACAACTTCAGGTGTTTGTTCTCAATACTATAACAACACAACAACCTAGTGAATTCATCGATACGAGTCATTGGAAAATACCCCGGAACATTAAATTGGCTGACGAGGACTTCAACAAACCAATGGATATTGATCTTCTCATTGGTGCGGAGCTCTATCCCGAACTACTTTCTGTTGGTCAGATTCAAATCAAAAATAGTGGCCCAACCTTACAAAACACTATGCTAGGGTGGATAGTCATGGGAAAAGTTGTCATACATCTGCCATCAACACTGTTCTGCGGTATAGGGGTAGACACTTCATCTACTAACCTAGACAATCTGGTCGAACGCTTCTGGAACCTGGAAGAAAATTTAGCTTCTCCGTCCCAAGCCATCGCAAAACCACTCACAAGGGAAGAACGTGACTGTGAAGAAAATTTCTTAAAAACTACAAGAAGATCGGAGTCAGGTCGGTATAAGCCTTGCGCAAACCAATGCGGTGAGTGCGTGCGATGCGATTGCGATAAGTCAAATCCCTATGTTATCTTATGGACGTTTGACTTAAGGCATAGGGATTTGACTTAACGCAATCGCATCGCACGATCTCACCGCATTGGTTTGGGCAAGCCTATATTGTAACTCTACCCTTTGCAAATGACCCAAAAAGTCTAGGGTACTCCAGGGAAATTGCTGTTCGAAGATTCCTCAATCTAGAAAAAAGGTTAGAAAAGAACCCAGAAGTTCATAAGCAATATATCGACTTCATGAGAGACTTTATTGCCTTAAAGCATATGGAAGAGGTGAAACCAAATGATGGTTTTTATAAAATACCACAATATTTTCTTCCACATCATTGCGTTTTACGGCCAGAAAGCAGTTCAACTAAACTGAGGGTCGTATTTGACGGATCATCAAAGACATCTACAAATCTATCCTTGAATGAAATCTTGCACACTGGACCAGCTTTACAAAACGATCTCGTTTCCATTTTGTTACGATTTAGAACTCACAAATATGTGTTTACTGCCGATATTACCAAAATGTATCGTCAAATCCTTGTAGACAACTTCAGTAAACGGTTCCAACATATAGTCTGGCGAGAATCTACTAAGGAACCCCTCAAAACTTATCAGTTAAATACTGTCACTTATGGAACTAAGCCAGCACCTTATCTAGCTATAAGATGCCTTCATGATCTGGCAGATACGGCAAATCATCAGCATTTACTTGGCGCAAATATCATTCGTCGAGATATTTACATGGATGATATATTAACCGGCAGCGATGACCTTAAAACCGCTACCCAGATGCAGTCAGAACTAATAAAACTTCTGGCTCAAGGCGAATTTCATCTAAAAAAATGTTGTTCCAACATTCCTGTACTCTTAAAAGGAATCCCAAAAGAAGACTGCGAAACTGAGACGCATCTCCACGACCAAGAAGAAGGAGCTATTAAAACTTTGGGACTAACTTGGCTGCCAAAATCAGACCAATTCATTATTAAAACCAATTGGAACGAAGTGACGAAGATAACCAAAAGGACTATTTTATCTGATACAGCTCATATTTTTGATCCACTAGGAATAGTTAGTCCAATTGTCGTTCTAGCTAAAATCTATTTACAAGAAATTTGGCAATTAAAACTTGACTGGGACGCATCTTTGCCAATGGAAATGAATAGCAAATGGAAAAACTTTAGAGAAAACGTTCTCAAACTAAACAATTTTAAATTTCCTCGACATATTATAATAAACGATGCAGCATCTATCGAACTTCATGGATTTTCAGATGCCTCTTAACGAGCATATGGAGCTGTAGTTTATCTCAAATCAACTAACTCCAAGGGAGACGTCAGTGTTCAGTTGGTATGCTCTAAAACACGAGTTGCACCACTTAAACAACAAACAATTCCTCGCCTGGAACTCTGCGCTGCCAAATTATTGGTACAACTAGTTAAAATTGTTAAGGAAAGCCTGCTGATAAATCTTAAACAAATCACATATTGGACCGATTCCCAAATAGTGTTGTCATGGATTAACACTACAGCACCTCTGAAGACTTTCGTGGCTAATCGAATATCAAGCATTCATGACGAAACCACGAAATGCCAATGGATGTTTGTTCCCACTGAAGTGAATCCAGCTGATTTTCTATCCCGAGGAATGCTTCCGGATCAACTCCTAAAATCGACAATTTGGTTCCAAGGTCCAGCATTCCTGAAGAAATCGAAATCAGAATGGCCAGAACAACCAACAAGAAAAGAAGAGGAGAAAGTCTTTGAAATAAAAACGATAAAGACTATACTCTTGGCAAATTCACACATAGTTTCCCACTTTATTGAAAGAATAAATCACAAAAACTCTTTCAAATTCCTGCAACGGGTTACATCTTATACCATACGTTTTATCAGTAACCTACAGCGAGCTAAAAACTACCGACTTGTGGACACTGTTCATTCTCCACAGGAGCTAAAATCAGCAATCATCCACATTGTGAAGTACCTTCAAGAAACTGCCTTACAAGAAGATTTAAAGGCCCTTATTAAATATGATTGTGTGTCCCAAAGCAGCCGGCTAAGCTCGCTTGCACCGTTTCTTGATCACAGAAATATAATAAGAGTGGGAGGAAGACTAGACGCTTCTCATCTTCCATATGAAGCAAAACATCAAATGATCCTTCCGAGTTCACACCCAATCACAAAATTATTGATGTCTGCACTTCATACGGAAAATATGCACGCTGGCCCTCAAGCTTTATTATCTATTGCAAGGCAAAATTACTGGATACTAGGAGGTAAACGATTAGCCCAATCAATCGTTAACAACTGCATGAAATGTTTTAAAGCGAAACCCAAAACTATTGAGTAGTTAATGGGAAATTTACCTCCCGAACGAGTCCAACCATTCAGGCCATTCATGAATGTAGGAGTAGACTTCTTCGGTCCAGTATACATTCATTACAGAATTCGTGGTAAACAGTCAACAAAGGCATATGTTTCCGTTTTCGTATGTTTCTCAACAAAGGCGGTACAACTAGAACTCGTGACGGATTTAACAACTCAAGCGTTTCTTGGAGCTTTGAAAAGATTTGTGGCAAGAAGAGGATGTCCAGCAAAAATCTTCTCCGACAATGCTACCAACTTTATGGGTGCTCGAAACGAACTGAGCGAGCTTAACTCCAAGGTATTTACTGAAGAAGGTCAAGAATCCATACAAAATTATTGTAGCGGAAGAGCTATCGTTTGGAAACCTATACCTCCACGTTCTCCTCACTTTGGAGGTTTGTGGGAGGCAGCAGTAAAATCATCGAAACATCATATGAAACGCATCTTTTCAAGCGCTTCATTGACTCAGGAAGAATTTACAACAGTCCTGGCACAGATAGAAGCAATCCTTAACTCTAGACCATTAACTGCAATTTCGAATGACCCTAATGATCTTGAGGCCTTAACTCCTGGAAATTTTTTGATTGGAGCCCCTTTAACAGCAATAATAGACCCAGAAGCAGCTAGAGCACCTAACCTTACTCATGTTGCTAGATGGAATTTGGTAACATCTATTCATAGGGAGTTCTGGCGCAGATGGGCACACGAGTACCTACAAGAAATACAACAAAGGTATAAATGGAAACATCCTCAAGCCGACATCAAGCCGGGTACACTAGTACTTATTAAAGAAGATAACTTACCTAATCTTAAATGGCTTAAGGGAAGGGTTTTAAGAACTATCCTAGGACCCGATAAATTAGCAAGAGTTGTCGACATTAAAACCACTGCTGGAGAACTAAGACGATCCATTGCCAAAATTTGCGCTCTTCCAACTGAAGTTCAACCAAAGGAAACCACAGAAGATCCAATCAATGCAGACCACATTAACAACCCAATGAAAACTCATGATAAAGAACCTCCACTTACAGTACATGTGGCAACAAACACAAAGACTAACAATCGACATCAGCTTCTAAGAATCAAAACTGATGTAAAAAAAACAACTTAAAGGTCGCTTCCTCCCCATACAGGAACGTCTTCACCGAAAACGCGAAAACTCAGAACCGTCATGTGTGCCAACTCAAAAAATCAAACTGAGTCCAATAAAAACACTATTGGTTTGTCTGTTTCTAATAGGCACGGCATTCGGGCAGAATACTAAACCAAACGCAATCGATATTCAAAATTTCAAAACCAACCCTGGTTTATATTTCGAAGACATTGGGCAATTGAAGCTTATAACAGACGAATGGAATCTTTTCGTTTATTTCAATATGACCAGTTATTGGCAAGAGTTCCAAGGAATCCAAAGGAGCATCAACCAACTAAGAGCTAGATGTGAGGCACAACTGATCCCTAATCCAAACAATCTTTGCAAACCCATCATTGATCATCTAGAATTGCGCCTTCAGGAATCAGAAAACTTAAATGAAATACTAAAGTACAGGAACGGAATGGCAATAAGAAAAAGAAGATCACCATTCGACTTTGTTGGCACTGTCGCAAATAAGCTATTCGGAGTTCTAGATCAAGACTACGCGCAGTATATAGAAGACAACATTCAAATGGCCCAAATAAACGAGAAGCATCTTCTTGAACTGAGCAAAAATCAAACCTCAATTATTGAATCTACCACAAATATCCTCAACAAATCATTGACTTCTATAAACGAACAGTTCACGACCATCAAACTACATTTGACAAACATTGACGATTCAATAGAGAATTTGAATAAAACCATACAAAGAAACGAAATTCTTAACTACATTACAATTTTCGTTACTCAAATAATGGACAGCTTTCAACGAACTCAAATAGCAATTCTGGAATCTGTGTCCGATACTCATCATGGAAGAATAAACGCTTTACTACTTTCTCCCACTCAATTGTTGAATCAACTGGAGAGAATTAGGTTGACGATACCAAGTTCACTAACATTACCTGGATACGACGAGCATAATCTTCCCAAACTGTATGAACTTCTTAGAGGAAAAGCACGTGTTACATCCTCAGCAATCGTATTTCTTGTCAAATTACCTCTATTGAATACACAGGTGTTTCAACTGTATAAACTTATACCATTACCAGTTCAGCATAACAAATACTTCATCTTCATACAACCATCAACAGCATTCTTAGCTGTAACTCCATTCAGGGATCAACACTTTTCACTATCACAAACTGAATATCTGGGTTGCATCCATATCAGCGAGAGAAATTATCTATGTAAGCAGCTACATCCAGTTTTCAACGCAAATAATGGTAGTAAATAAACCTGTTGTAATCGATAATGGTTCTGGTGTTATCAAGGCTGGCTTTGCCGGTGAGCATATCCCAAAATGCCGATTTCCCAACTATATTGGATGACCAAAACACGTCCGGGTTATGGCCGGTGCATTGGAAGGTGATTTATTTGTCGGCCAAAAGCGGCGGAACATCGAGGTCTGCTGAGCATAAGATACCCAATGGAGCATGGAATTGTGACAGATTGGAATGATATTATTTGGAGCTATATTTACAGTAAAGAACAACTGGCCACAATCACAGAAGATCATCCTGTTTTGCTGACAGAAGCACCATTAAACCCTCGAACAAATCGAGAAAAAGCGGGCGAGTTCTTTTTTGAGGGTATTAATGCTCCAGCCCTTTTTGTTTCCATGCAAGCAGTGCTCAGTTTGTACGCAACTGGACGAGTAACTGGCGTTGTTTTGGACTCGGGCGATGGTGTGACACATGCCGTTCCTATCTACGAAGGATTCGCAATGCCCCACAGTATTATGAGGGTAGATATCGCTGGTCGAGATACACAGAACACTCATACGAAAAAAAGCAACTTACACATTACCCGATGGAAAGACACTTGAGGTAAGCTACCGTTTCCTTTTTATTAAGTTGAAATTTAATTCTTGTAACCTTTAGATTGGTCCAGCACGATTTAGAGCTTTAAGAAGTTGAAATGAATTTGAATTCCGACCCAGTACCGTGCCACAGGACTTGCACAATCTCGAGAAACTTGACCTATCTTATGCCGAAGTTTTGCGACGAGTAGATGCATGTAAACGACCCTACCATCGAGGGAAATAAAGACAGTGAAGAGACACCTTTTACTTGCATATATTGAAATGCACAATTTACCATTTAATTAAAGAGAGAGATTGAGAAGTGATGAAGTTTGCTGTAACAGATTTGATAGTTTTAAATATGTATATCGAACGCGTCTTAGCGATAGAATTGCTTATTAATATAGTTAATACATTTCATCAATATTGTTCGGATGATAAAACAATAAAAATGTGATAACTGATAAGACCTATGCGTTATTTGTATGGCGGAATAACAGTGGCAAGAGGGGTTGGTTTCTCTTCAACGACGAGAGACAGCTTTGGTTTTTGGAAGCATTAAATACTACTGCGGTTTGTTATTGTAATTCCAAAACAAAAGTGATTTTTACTATGCTACCATATTTAAATGGCAAGTGAAATCACTTTTGATCGGGAATTTTTTCAAATTTTGTTTAAATTGAAAATGTGATGATGCAGGTTTGTAGTCAATGCAATACCTGATTAGGAAATATATAATTTGTAGCTGTATGTCTATTCATATACAAGTGACGCCACCAAATACACGAAGAGTGTTTCAATTTCTGATTTTGATAGAAATTCTTGGTACATTTTTTGGAGTTACATCTATATTAATAGACATAGAGCTATAAAGTATATATTTTCCGATTAGAAATTATATTTATCACAAAGCTGTATAATTTTTTTTTAATAAAATTTTTTTTTGAAGAAATTCCTTATCTAAAGCCGTTTCCATTGCTTTTAGTCAAAAAAAGTAGAAAATGATAGCTTTTGAACTAAACTTTTTTGAAATATAGCTCGCATTGAAAATCTCATGATGGAGCCTTGTAGCTAATACAATAGAGACTCCGAAAATGTTAGTTCGTAACCGTAAGTGTAGCCATTCATCACCAAATGTTTTTGATTTTTCAGATAAAGTTAGCTGATTGGAAGTCGACATTGAACCATGACGACAATTTTTGAAAAACTTATCACAATGAAAATCTTAAAATGCCAAAATACTGTCTACGTTATGCTGAGCTCAAAAAGCCTTCATTTGTCTCTGTAGCACAATTATTAACCAATTGTCAACAGTTTAAGTTTCCACTTTTTCTTGACACAAACAAAAGTGGAAACTTAAACTGTTGGCAATTGGTTAATAATTGTGCTACAGAGACAAATGAAGGCTTTACAGATTTTCATTGAGACAAGATTTTTAAAAATTGTCTACATGGTTTGATGTATGCTTGTAGCAAAAAAAAATTGTATACAAATTTTGAAAGTAAAATACTTTAATACGAAACCAATAAGATATTGTAACGAAGTTACAAATATACACCCTACCACCAGCCAATATGCATACCATGGTTTTCATATGATATTTTTCATTCGCGCCATAGAGCTTACATTCACTGATTGCAGAAAACTTTATAAGGCACCCTGGAAAAATACGAGAAGACGAAGAAGCCAGCCCGTGTTGAAAAGTACCAATCTTGTGTACAGGCCACTTCCACTAGAGGAAAACCAGGGGTACGTAGTGTGCCCAGAGATTCCCAATTTTACGCAAGGTCTCCTTGGAGTTCCTAGCATAAATCCCCCCACTAGCCTCTTAAGGACTTTTGGGTTTTATTTTGCCGGTTATAAACCGTTGATGCCGGACTTTGTCCGTTGATGCCAGATTGTGTCTGTTGATGCCAGTATATTACTGTTGATGCCAGGATATTCCTGTTGATGCCGGACTTTGTCCGTTGATGCCAGATTGTGTCTGTTGATGCCAGTATATTACTGTTGATGCCAGGATATTCCTGTTGATGCCAGACTTTGTCTGTTGATGCCAGATTGTGTCTGTTGATGCCAGTATATTACTGTTGATGCCAGGATATTCCTGTTGATGCCGGACTTTGTCCGTTGATGCCAGATTGTGTCTGTTGATGCCAGTATATTACTGTTGATGCCAGGATATTCCTGTTGATGCCGGACTCTGTCCGTTGATGCCAGATTGTGTCTGTTGATGCCAGTATATTACTGTTGATGCCAGGATATTCCTGTTGATGCCGGACTTTGTCCGTTGATGCCAGATTGTGTCTGTTGATGCCAGACTTTGTCTGTTGATGTCAATATCTTACCGTGATGCCAGAATTTTCCTGTCAATTGAGGACCCATGCTTGATGACCGTGATGCCAACCTAGGAGTAAGGAACTACCAGCGTTGGAACCACCACCAGAATTAATTCAAGAATATTATATTAAATTGTTTTGATAATAAGAATTAATAAATATTATATTAAGTTAACTGTAAGACCAATAAAAGGATTGGACCTTCTTCATAAACCGAAGTTTTACGTGTTTTCTTTGGTCTACCCTGGACCCGACGAGCATACCCCAGCTCTAGAGAAAAAAGCACATCACAAATTGGCGCCCGAGCAGGGACTACATTAAGAAGTCCATTCCAGTAACCAGATTCCGAAATACCAGATTGAACAACCTTTACCAGTACGATTAACCGATTACCGAACACATCACCAAACCGAAAAAAGGAAAAAATGAGTTCCAGTGAAGATGATACTCCTAAGGATCAAACTGGTGTTCCAAACGTAGAGCCAAGTTTCAGTCAGCAACCTTTCCTGACAGCACCGACACATGCTCCAAAGCTCAACCTTAGCTTCGAAGCAGAGGTTATGAACGTAGTCCGAAAATGGGGACTTAAGTTCGATGGATCCGGCAACCCATTGGAATTTATGGAACGCATAGAAGAGCTCACAGACTGTTACGCTATACCGCGGAACCATATGATTAAAACCCTACCTGAAATTTTCCGAGGAACCGCGTTAGAGTGGTTACGCATTTATCGAGACCGTTTCCAGACGTGGTCACGATTCCGTGACACGTTCCTGCATTATTTCTTACCAGCACGGTACATTTACAAGCTAGAGGACGAAATTTTGCGGAAGAAGCAAGGTCCTCGAGAAAAGGTAAAGGACTATATAAGATCCACGCAATACCTGATTCGGCAACACCCCACCATAAGCATTGACGGAAGCATAGAACGAATATACGAAGGCCTGCGTTCTGAATATAAATATTATATCAGGCGAGGAGACTTCAAGTCTATAGAAGAGTTATTAGACCTAGGAGAGGAATTTGAGGCAATACAGAATGATGATCGAAACTCGCGACTACTTATTGCTCCGACGCACAAAACCTCTGCAATGTTGTCAAAAAGACAACCCAAGACTGTGACTGACTCAAGCATGAAAGAGCCATCACAGTGCCAAAACAATCCTAATGCCGACATTCCGACCTACCCCGAAACGATCCAAGATGACCGCCGAGAATCACTGAATGAATCGGAAAAGGATCCGAGAATTTTCCTGCCTATCTCAATAGGAGGAAAACCGTTTGAAGCACTCGTTGACACTGGAGCAACGAAATCATTTATCAACTCCAAGACAAGAGAAATCCTACGCCGACAGACACCAGTTCGATTGCAAGAGCATACTGTTCAAATGGCAAGTGGAAGCCCAGTAACAGCGCAAGAGATTTACCACGTTGAGGTGGAACTCGTAAACCTACCAGTATCCGGGGAAGTCACATATTTACCGCAGTTGACCGAAGATGTAATTCTTGGTATGGACTTTCTACGAAAGATCAAGTTCCAGATAACTATTGGTGATATACCACTCCTACCGTCCGTAGCCGAAACCGAATACGAGAACTCTGGTAAAGAGTACAAGCTAGAGTCCCTCAATTCACAGAAGGATGAAAGTAGAAAGATAACAAAAAGCACTTTAAAAGAAAACAGAACTTTCCGAGTGCATATTAAAGATCTAAAGGGATCTACCGAAAATCAACAAAATTTCGAGCACAGTAATGCGACAACCATGGAAGAGGCAACAGCTTCCAAAATTAAATCTGCCATAGTAAAGGCGAGCAAAGACCCCTGCCGTAGGCAACCGACCAAACCGAAACCGATCAACCGCAAGCGACCGCCAGTCGACATCACGGAGGTCATTACAATTAAGTCTGGCGATAGCCCAAGAACAAAGATAGCAGCCACCCGAGGACAGAGGAAAGCCGCAGCCCAGAAGCTCAGAGAAGACCAGTATACCAGAATACCCATAATCCAGCAAAACCAACAGCCGAGACCAATAAAGCAACCGAGCACCTCACGCCAAGTGAGATTGGCCAAACCCCGCACTGAGGTGATAACAATGACAGCAGTTCCAACTCAGACCGCCGGGAGAAGGATAGAACCAGTGGCTGAAGACCTCTTCAAGAACATAGATGTGACCACCCACCGAAACTATAACCCAAAGTTCAGGAGGCAAAAGTTTGTGTTTCAGCGCTCCTATGGGCGGGTGACAGTCACAATCCGTAAACCAGGACGGGCAACCTTGAAATTTGGCAACCTGACCAAAGAGGTGGTTTTAAATTAATGAATTTTTTTTTAATAACGAGAAAATTTTTTTTTTATGAAAAACAAAAAAAAAAGAAAGAAGAAAAAGAAACACACAAACAAACGAACAAGCCATATATATATATTTCGACGAGTAAGTTACTCGTCTACCGAAGAAAGGGGGGAATGTAACGAAGTTACAAATATACACCCTACCACCAGCCAATATGCATACCATGGTTTTCATATGATATTTTTCATTCGCGCCATAGAGCTTACATTCACTGATTGCAGAAAACTTTATAAGGCACCCTGGAAAAATACGAGAAGACGAAGAAGCCAGCCCGTGTTGAAAAGTACCAATCTTGTGTACAGGCCACTTCCACTAGAGGAAAACCAGGGGTACGTAGTGTGCCCAGAGATTCCCAATTTTACGCAAGGTCTCCTTGGAGTTCCTAGCATAAATCCCCCCACTAGCCTCTTAAGGACTTTTGGGTTTTATTTTGCCGGTTATAAACCGTTGATGCCGGACTTTGTCCGTTGATGCCAGATTGTGTCTGTTGATGCCAGTATATTACTGTTGATGCCAGGATATTCCTGTTGATGCCAGACTTTGTCTGTTGATGCCAGATTGTGTCTGTTGATGCCAGTATATTACTGTTGATGCCAGGATATTCCTGTTGATGCCGGACTTTGTCCGTTGATGCCAGATTGTGTCTGTTGATGCCAGTATATTACTGTTGATGCCAGGATATTCCTGTTGATGCCGGACTCTGTCCGTTGATGCCAGATTGTGTCTGTTGATGCCAGTATATTACTGTTGATGCCAGGATATTCCTGTTGATGCCGGACTTTGTCCGTTGATGCCAGATTGTGTCTGTTGATGCCAGACTTTGTCTGTTGATGTCAATATCTTACCGTGATGCCAGAATTTTCCTGTCAATTGAGGACCCATGCTTGATGACCGTGATGCCAACCTAGGAGTAAGGAACTACCAGCGTTGGAACCACCACCAGAATTATTTCAAGAATATTATATTAAATTGTTTTGATAATAAGAATTAATAAATATTATATTAAGTTAACTGTAAGACCAATAAAAGGATTGGACCTTCTTCATAAACCGAAGTCTTACGTGTTTTCTTTGGTCTACCCTGGACCCGACGAGCATACCCCAGCTCTAGAGAAAAAAGCACATCACAATATAAAACATAAATACGCATATAAAGAAGGATACAAATTTAACTCTACAACCTGCAACTCATGCAGGCATCTTTGTTCTCCAGGGAACACAGCATCTCTGCGATCTTTCGTTCACGTTCTGTTTTCTCAGGTGTGGAAGAAACACTACTTTGACCAGTTTGGTTATTTAGTGTCGTTGGTGAGCTACCGTTTTGGATTACAGTTCCTGCCAGACGTGTCTTGTCTATGATAAATTGTATTGTCTTGTAGAGTTCACGCAGCTAGATTGGAATCCTCTCGATGTGCTGGATTGATCCACGACTAGCTATGATTTCGTTCTTCATGTCTTCGTCCCACAAGTCACCAGCTCAGTTAAAGTCTTTCAGAAGATGCTGATTGACGATCTGGAATTCACCGGACAGGACTCGTCTGTTGTAGATGCTTGAAGTGTAGGACTCGAAGGACTCATTGTTGTGGTTGATGCAGTTGGCATTGAAGTAACAAGTAGAGAGTTCCCAACGCCATGTTTGGCAATTTTTTCTTTAAGAGCAGCCCAATTCCAGTGGTCGGTTGTAGCAGGTTGTAGTTTTGTTCCACATGTCATATTGCAAAATACCTTTGCTGACTGGACTTCCTTCGTACGTTTCATATATGGGCCTTCCTTCTCAGCCAGCTCACAACTGGCTTCCAGAGCCCCGTAGTAGATTGTCTGGAAAATCTGCTGGTTGATCAATTTAAAAATTAATTTAGTTAGAAATACTTACAAGAAATAAAACATTACAAAATTTTGCAATATTTTGGAACTGTCAAAGATAAATGTCATCTTGTTTTTTTTTTTATTCATTGAAGTTTGGAACTTCACCACGACTCCATTTTTAATCAAGAAGTAGGTCGCCATTTTGAATTCGTGTTGAAAAATTTTTTGAGGGTGTTTCAGGCAAGGGGGGTACGAGTTGGCACTCTGTATTATCTACTCTGTGCATGTGACCCTCTGACTTTTAAAGTGGGATAATGACATCGTACCATAGAGGTATAATATGAAAGAACAAAAGACCAAACCTCACACACATAGTTGCATCCGTTCACAAACAGCAACCATTATCTGCCTTTACAGACACCACTTTATTTTCAGATTTCAAAAATCAAAACCAGTGTGAAAAGAAAGTAAAGTGGTGTTTGTTGTTTCTCTACAATGTAATCTAGCTAATGGAAGTTGCGGCGCGGGGCAAGAGAAACAATGGTTTTTTAGTGATGATGATGTGGGTGAATATTAGGTCTGTTCGTTGAACTTTCCCCAGGGTTGACCCAGGTTTTCTTGACAACCCTATGAGTTGTCAAAAAAATCTGGGTTTTCCACTCCTCAAAAAACGCTAAACCACAAATCACCACACATCCCTGTCATTTTAAAAAAAATACATGCCATTTGACAGCCCTCAAATCGCCACAGCAAAAAGCTAGGGCGAGTTTGGGGAAAACCTGTGGCAAACCTGTGGCTCAAAAAACACTTAATTTGACATTCAGGGTGAATTTAGGTTTCTCAAAAAACGCTTTGTGGCGACCCTAGTGCAACCCCAGGGCTTCAACGAACAGACCTATTAACTGAAGATAGAAAGATATGATATTATCTTTGTGATTATTTTTTGTGATTTTTTTATTTAAGTTCTTTCTGCAATATGTAGGTATACCTGCAAAATGTCCTTTAGTTTAAATGAACTTTAACTTATGAGCAAGTCATAAGTCATTGTGATATCTTGTTTTTTTCTTTATATAAAAATATCTGTTTCATTATAAAAAATAAGAATCGACTTTTATTTTCAACGATATTTGGGCTACTTTTAGGGCAACGATATTGGGCTACTTTTTTTCAAGATTTGGGCGCCTAAAGCCAAAAGGCTTCTGGCAACCCTGGTTGTAGATGCATGTAAATCCAGCATTATTTGCTTTGAAGTTTCGTTGCTTGTATTGTGCACAGAATAGGGAAAATATTTCTTATTCTGTGGTATTGTGTATCGGTGTGAAACGTCGAGCGCTATTTTTTTTCATTCACCTTTTTCATTTTTTTCACAATTCATTTAAAATGACAGGAATATGTCTTAAAATCTTTTTAGAACACATCTCACAAAATTAATTAATTAATAATTGTTTTCAGGTCACTTTTTTTCAATTTTTAGAGGTGGCAAATCACATTTGTCAATTTTGACGTCAGCAAAGTTTCAGTGTGTGAGTGCTTCTGGTTTCGCTTCCTTCTTCAAATCAAGAATCAAATTTCTCTTCTTTCGAGGAGAGGAACTGTCATTTGATGCCAATGGAATGATTTGAGAAGCGTTCAGAATCAGAAGGCTTCCGAACGACCAATGGAAAACGACATTAGTACGCCGGCGGATACTTAAGGCGTGTTTTTTTCACAGGACTCTAATGTACATAACATCATTTTACACGCAAAGCAAAAACAACATCCCCGACATAAGGCGTGTTTTTTTCACAAGGATGTTATGTACATAACATGATATCCAAAAAAAAACGCTTCGTTTTTTTTATTTGTGGGTTGGTGTTCTCGATCAGTTGTCAAACCAATAAAAGGCAACAAATGATTTTTTTTTTGCCAAATTCGCACAAAAACGCAAGAACTGTTTGTTAAAAACCTAAAGCAATTGTATAGAGTGGAAAATAAAAATGTTCCGTAGTGAAATTAATGCAGGTAAACAATTTTTTTTTGTCTGTTTTTTGTTAGTTTAGAAACGTCAAAAATAGGTCCGTTCACAAAGATAACAAAGAATTTCTCTTGACTCTGTTTACACGCTGGGGTTGAATTCATATGAAACTTGTGATTTATGTCTGAGTTGGAAAAATTATTTTGTTACTTGTTTTAAACGAATTAAACTATTTATAATAAAATAATAAAACCAATTTTATGGATTACTTAACAATTACTTTTGAAAAAATGTCAACATTCACAGAAAAATGTGAAAAAAAATATGCAAAAAGTGCTTTCAATCACAAAACAGACCTTTTTTAATTGCTATTACGCTCTTTTATGTATCTTTATATAAATATACTGTAACGTGCGCTTAGTTCGCAAAAAAATAAAACTCTACCTTTCAATTTAATTCCACCACTTTATTCAGTATCTACTTTCGATATACACTTTATTTGAACTCAACTCGACTTTTGGACTATCACTTGTATTTACTCTTAACTTTATCACTCTATAAACAAGACTGCCCTCTGGTTGCCTCGGGCGGGCTATTTATATCGAATGACATGCCATCTAGAACTCTCCAGTAACTTCTACATTGTCTCCACATTTGCTGTCTACTCTCTGTCTGTCTGTCTCTCTATACACTCACACACACTGGCTTACAAGCAACGCCTGTCATTTATACCATTCCATTAAAGTGTTGCCAGTTGTGTTTTCGGTTGAACGTTTTTCGATTAGGAAATTGGTATAAATGTTGGGTTCACGTTACACTGCCCCCTCCTTAAGATTGTTCGTCCCGAATAATTCCATCTGCAGCCTCGCCACTATATCGATGCAGCCGGTCACAATGAACTACTTTTAACTTGCCTCTTAGCCCTCTTTGGATGCGGTAAACCACGTCGTTAATCCTCGTGACAACAGTATAAGGACCTTCCCAGTTCTGCTGAAGTTTCGGTGACAATCCCTTTTGACGATGAGGATTATAAAGCCACACACGATCTCCTGCTTGGAATACTGCCGTTGTCGCTTTTGTGTCGTACCGTGTCTTCATCCGGTCGCTGTAGGTTTTCATCCGTTCCCTTGTTCTTTTATGGATGTCAGCGAGTCTCTCCTTGAGGTCGTCCACATACTCGTTCGTGTCCTGTGGCTCCTCTGTGGGGCATCCAAATTTAAGTTCGCTGGGCAGCCACATGGTTTTCCCGAACAGGATGTCAGATGGTGTTTGTCCTGTCGAGCTATGTACTGCACTTCTATAGGCCATCAGGAATAGCGGTACGTGCCTATCCCAGTCTCTTTGGTAGTCGCCTACGACCTTGGTGAGGTGTTCTTTCAAGGTCCGGTTGAATCTTTCAACCATCCCATCAGATTGTGGATGAAGCGGTGTGGTTCTCGTCTTCTTAATGCCAAGTAGTCCGCACACTCCTTGGAAGATGTTTGACTCAAAGTTCCTCCCTTGGTCGGAATGGAGTTCCATAGGCACGCCAAACCTACTCACCCAGTTAAACACAATCTGGTCGACCACCGTTTTGGCTTCTTGATTTGGGATGGCATACGCCTCAGGCCACTTGCTAAAATAGTCCATTACAACCAGAATGTATTTGTTTCCAGCGTTGGTCTCTGGAAAAGGCCCAGCCACATCTACTGCAATCCTCTCAAAAGGCGATCCAACGTTGTACTGATGCATCTTACCTTGAATCTTCCTACCACGTCCTTTGGTTGCAGCACACTTGTCACATGTTCGGCACCACTTCTCCACGTCATCTCTAGCATGTAACCAGTAGAACCGATGTCGCACCTTCTCCAGTGTTTTGTTTACCCCCAGGTGGCCTCCAGAAGGTCCGTCGTGCATCTCCTGAAGAACTTCACTGACTTTCGATTGCGGTACGATCAGCTGCATCACATATGACTTACCGTCAGCGGATTCCCATCTTCGCCTGAGGACACCTTCTTGCACATATAGTGAGTCCCACTGTGCCCAATAGGCTTTGAGAACTGGACTCCTGTCAGAAATATCTCCCCATTCCGGTTTCTCTTCATTTTCTTTCCATGCGAGAATGGGTTCGATATCTGAATCTTCCTGTTGAGCAGTCCTCACTTCCTCATTGCTCCATCCGCTTATTGGATCAGCTCTTAGTCGCTGAGCGGTAATGATTTCTTTGTCTTCTTGCCGCTTGCAATGCTTGCAATCCACTTTGCAAGGTCTTCGTGATAATGCATCGGCGTTTGAGTGCAGCTTTCCTCTGCGGTGTTGGATCTGGTAGTCATAGGTCTGCAATCTTTCTATCCACCTTGCGACTTGACCTTCTGGATTTTTGAAGTTCAACAGCCAGCTCAGAGCACCGTGGTCTGTCCGCAGAAGGAATTTCTGTCCATAGATGTACTTATGGAAGTGCTTTGTTGCCAAGATAAGAGCTAGCAGTTCCCTTCTGGTCACGCAGTAGTTCCTTTCGGGTTTCGATAGGACCTTGCTGTAGTATGCCACCACTTTCTCTTCGCCATCATGTACTTGGGATAGTACCGCCCCGATTCCAACGTTGCTTGCATCTGCGTCGACGATGAATGTTTTGCCAGGTGTTGGATGTGCCAGCACTGGAGCGTTACAGAGGCGGTATTTGAGTTCCTGGAAAGATTTCTCACACTCACCTGACCATTTAAACTGCTTCCCCTTTTCGGTGAGCTGATGCAAACTCTTTGCAACTCCAGCGAAGTTCTTAACGAAACGTCGGTAATATGTGGCAAGTCCCAGAAAGCTTCGGAGTTGATGTTTGTCCTGTGGTGTTGGCCAATTTTTGACGGAGTCAACTTTTTCAGGATCAGTCTTTACTCCTTGGGATGAGATGATGTGTCCCAAATACTTGACTTCGGTTTTGAAAAGTGCACATTTTTCTGGATTCAGTTTAAGGTTAGCCTCTCGAAGTCTCTGAAACACGGCTTTAAGGTTCTTACAATGTTGGTCAAAGGTTTTCCCGTAAACAATGACATCGTCCAAGTAGACTAGGCAAGCTTTCCACGTCAGTCCTTGAAGAACGCACTCCATCAAACGCTCGAATGTTGCCGGAGCGTTACATAACCCAAACGGCATAACTTTAAACTGCCAGAGCCCATTACCTGTAGAAAACGCCGTCTTTTCCCGATCATCAGGGTGGATGTCAACTTGCCAATATCCGCTCTTCAAGTCCAGCGTCGAGAACCACTGCGCTCCCTCCATGGCATCCAGGGTATCACTGATTCTGGGCAGGGGATAGCTGTCCTTCTTAGTTACATCATTCAGCCTTCGGTAGTCCACACAAAAACGAGTGCTTCCGTCTTTCTTTTTCACTAGCACCACTGGTGACGCCCAAGGACTTTTGGAATTTTCGATAAGACCGTCCTTTTTCATTGCTGTTATCATTTCCTCAACCTCACCTTGTTTGGCCAGTGGAAGACGTCTTGCGGGTTGACGAATCGGTCTTGCATCTCCTGTGTTGATGCGATGCTGCACCAACTGTGTCCTACCATATTGCCCCTTTTGCGATGCGAAGATATCAGTGTACTCTTTTAGGAGACTTTCAGCCATCCTTGTTTGTTGGTGATCAAGGTTGGATGAATTCAGTATTTTAGCTCTGATGGTTTCGAGCTCCTCCGGAGTTATAGGTTTTCTCGGAGCTTCGTCTGTGATCTTCGTAATTGCTGCAACCGATTCGCAACGTCCAACGACTTCTCCTTTCTTCAACCTTACATCGTACGGTCTGGTGTTTAGTAATCGTACGGGGACCATTTTATTCTTCGGTGCTACCAGTGTTTTCCCAATGATGACGCTTTGGGAGGAACACTCTGGGTCTGCTTCCACCATGAGGTATCGAAGGCTTCCAAACTCACCTTCCAGTTTTGTCCAAACGAACACTTCAGAAGAAGGAGGCAGAATAAGATCTTCCCTGATGACAGTTCTCAGTGTCGACGTACTTTCGTTCGAATAAGTCATTGGAAGTTCCTTATTTTGGTACTTCAAAACCTGATTACCGATGTCCAAAATAACTCCGTGCTGTTTCATAAAGTCGATTCCAATGATGCACTCGTCACATATATCTGCCACCAGGAATTGATGAGTAAACACTAGGTCGGCCAGTCGGATCTTAAGACACACTTCTCCATATACTCTTGCTGCTTCTCCCGTTGCGGTTCTTAGACGGTAGCTATTGGTGTTATGAAGCCACGTCGTCTTTACCAGGTCTCGACGTACTATGGAGGCTGTGGCACCGGTGTCGATGGTAGCCACATGTTTGTTCCCGTTAATAGTAGTCTCCACAGTCAGACTTTTGTTGTCTCGTTTGGTCTGAGAGACCTGGATGGTGGTTCTGGGGCCATCGATACAAGAAACCAGTCTCTGCCCCTCGAAGTTGGTTCTTACGGGCTGATAGGCAACGCTGGTGTTGTAGCTACCTTGCTCTGGGTTGAATCTCTTGGTTCCACAATGTTGACAACCTGCTTTATTTGATGGTAGTCGGCATTGACGCTGTAAGTGCCCGGTCTTGTTGCAGTTCCAACATCTTGCTAGTCCGCTCCGCTGGTTCTTTTGTATTTCAGCTCTTTGACACGAGCATTCTTCGACTATGGCTTCTCTAAGTCGATGTACTCCATGAGAAGCCTTTTCTGCTGCTTCAATTGTCAATGCGAATGCTAAAGTTTCGGAAAGAGTACGTGTTCTAGCAGTTCGCACAGACCTCTGAAGATGTATATCGGAAATGGCACGAACGAAGGACTCAACAGCAAGCTGGTTGATGATTTCTTCTCCAGCATCCGGGTATGCCAGGTGAACCAGTCTTTCGACGTCTGCCTGGAGCTGCTGTAGACTTTCACCCCTTTTCTGGACTCTGTTATTGAGTTGGACTCGGAAGACTTCTTTCAAGTGGCTATCTCCAAAGCGTTTATCTATAGCTGCCACGAGAGAACTGAAATCGCCGCTCTTACCAGCTGGAACTGTTTGAAGTAATTCAGCTGCTGGTCCTCTAAGAGCAAGAGTCAGTGCAATGTACTTGTCTTCGTCATCCCAGCCATTTGTTGTCGCGGCTGCCTCAAATTGTCTCTTGTAGACTGGCCAAGAAGACTGTCCATCAAATGTTGGGGGTTTCATCTCCTTTTTCCTTGCAAACTCTCCAGCAGATTCTCGAATTTTTATTTTCCGGATCTGGTCTAATTCCTTGGACAGAAGAGAGAACTGGTTATCGCATCGGCTTTCCAAACGATTCTCTACAACAGAAAGCTGTTTTTCCACACCTTCAACTCGTTCGTCAAGGGCACATACATTTTTCTCAATGTTGCCCAATTTGCCTTCTAGAATGTTTTTCTGGCCTTCCAAAACATTCTGTTGCGCCTCGAGTCTTTCGAGAATGTTCTGTTGTTCTTTCTTTTGTTCGTTTCGTTGTGCTTCAAGTTGTACGAGAACATTCTGCTGTTCCTTCTTTTGCTCGTTTCGTTGTGCTTCAAGTTGTTCGAGAACATTCTGCTGTTCCTTCTTTTGCTCGTTTCGTTGTTCTAACAAAAGTTTCATCATACTAGCAAAATCTACATTTTCACTTACTTCCTCTTCTTCCACTTCTGTTTCAAAAACAAAAGTGTTCACGTCTTCCTCTTGCTGTTCCAAATAGTTACGTAAGCGCAGGACGAGCTCATTTTTCGATCCCGCTCTAGAAAGATTTCGCTTACCTAACTCACTTTTGAGCTCAATGCAAGTGAGCTCTTCTAACAACTTACCCATTTTCACTGTATATAATTATTATTTTCTTTTTACTTTTTTTTTTTTTTTTACACTTTACTAGTCAAATAAGTTTTATTTACACTTCTGACACCAATGTAACGTGCGCTTAGTTCGCAAAAAAATAAAACTCTACCTTTCAATTTAATTCCACCACTTTATTCAGTATCTTCTTTCGATATACACTTTATTTGAACTCAACTCGACTTTTGGACTATCACTTGTATTTACTCTTAACTTTATCACTCTATAAACAAGACTGCCCTCTGGTTGCCTCGGGCGGGCTATTTATATCGAATGACATGCCATCTAGAACTCTCCAGTAACTTCTACATTGTCTCCACATTTGCTGTCTACTCTCTGTCTGTCTGTCTCTCTATACACTCACACACACTGGCTTACAAGCAACGCCTGTCATTTATACCATTCCATTAAAGTGTTGCCAGTTGTGTTTTCGGTTGAACGTTTTTCGATTAGGAAATTGGTATAAATGTTGGGTTCACGTTACAATACAAATCTAAAGCTAAGTGTACACGATTGCCTGATCTGCAAATATTGCCAGATTTGTCAGTGAAAAATTTGTCTTGAATGGCTGACAATCGTGTACACACCAAATGAATTTGCAGAAAAACAATTTGGCTGCTAATTTGTAGACAAATATCTGCTAATTAATTTGCAGATATCTGGCAATCGTGTACACGCAAGCTGACAACCGTGTACACACCAAATTTTTTTGCAGAAAAATTTGTTCATCAATCATTTTGAAAAGAAATTAATTTGCAAATGTGGCAATCGCGTGTACACAAATTTTGTTCATTTTCTGTCGCTTCTGCAAATGTCTGGCAATAAATAAATTTGCAGACCCAGTTTGAGGAACATTTTCAAATTTATTCATTGGCAGACAAATCTGAGAAGGATTACAGGAAAAAAAAAACACTTGGATTGTCAACTACAAAACTCATCGAAAATTTAAAGGTGATTTTTGTTTTTATAGAAAATGAGTTAATTACGTAAAAATTTTTTAGTTATGGATGCTAACTCATATTAAAAAGATGAGATAACCACTGAAATGGATGACATAACATCATTATATTCCTTTCTGTGTGTCACTTATGATCTTTCTGCAGAACGACCATTTCCACATGAATATAGTGCGATTATTCCAGATGGCTGAAACAACTAAACCTAATCAGGATACGAAGCCGTTTGTTGAAGATTAATATCCAAACTTCTTGTTCATAAAACACACACACAGAGAAACAAATGCAAGACAAAATGCTAAGCCAACGAAACCAAAAAAGCAGAAACCAAACTTAAAATATTCCTTGGTGAACAAAAGAAGTTCTCGAATGTTTCCGACTCAGAGAAGATTGTTAATTCTTTTTTGGTACCAGAAGTCACTGGTAAGTGAATTTATTTTCGGTATTGAATCAATATTCATACCAATGTTTTCTAGACGAAGCTGCAAGTAGTTTTCATTCAGATTTGCAATCTGTAGCAGAAGATCTCAGACGACGAGTATTTATGACACCGCGGAGAAAAAGTGTTGCTATGAATTCAGACTGCGGTGCATCAAAAAATTTGCTAAATTTGTATGTAAACCGCTGGCCGGTTAACGTAAAATCGAAATAAAACAAAGGGAAATATTTTGTTGTACATATTCGTATTTGTATTCTATTCTCGGAAATCTAATCTTAACGCTAGCTTTCCATTCGGACCGAATGAAAACTAATTTCTTCTGTAGATCTATGAAAACGACATAAGAAAAAACCTTGGAGTAGTTCTCAAATAATGTTGCTTTCCATTGCATATTCGTATCTTTTTTTTGTATATTATGTGGAGCCACCAAAGCTTAAAGGTCATCAAATTGCTTGTAATCCATTCGCAATAAATTTTGGTATAGTTCTGGTTCCTCTGCTCGCAATTCCACCATCAACTTTGCGGAGCATCCCTCCTGCTCAAGACGGGCCACCCAATCCTTCGTCCATACCTTACGACACATCTTTTTCGGCTGTTTGGCTGTTTCATCATCGCTGCTTTCTAACAAATGCGCCGTTAAAATAGTTGCGATTGCAACGTAGTAGTAGTAGTAGTAGTAAAAAGTGATTTTATTGATATATAAACAAATACAGCCGTATTTATTAGATTTTCTTAAGACGTCTCTTAGACGTTGATAAGTTAAGTTTCAATTAAAATTTAATTGGAACTTAAGAGAGGTTGATTAAATTCTTATCGATAATCGATTCTGCGCGGATGCTAAACTAATTGATAGTTGTGTCAAAATAAAGTAGTAAAAACAGAAATCTAGTCCAATTTAAACTGCGTTTTGACAACCATTCGTTTTTAACACGGCACGGGGTCTTGCCGATTAAAATTATTTATTCATTTGATTTACCGCGTACTACAGCTACCTTTACTCCGACTGCAGTCAGGAAAAATTACGGTGCGAATTCCTCAACACAATCTTGCCAAAGTGTACAATCTGAAAAACATTCAACAAAGGAAAATAGAAATAGGTATTTGGAGTTCATAACAAGTTGGTAGAAACCGAAGAGGGTTTCTGTGAAGTCCTGACAAGAAGTGCTTTTGCAATCGAGGGGAAGAACTTTGCAAGCTCAGATGAAGACGCCCAGGTAAGAAAACAAAAAGCTTGAGGCAGAATCAAATTTATTCCTATGTTTTTTGCTAGCTTCTACCTCGTAACGCAATCCAAAGAATCTCGAAGAGCTTCTAACTTTGATTCAAAGAACTCGCCTTGGACATCAGCTGTTAACTCTATACTGACGACAAATTGCCGTCAGATCGCCTTATCCGAGAAAAAGAACTTTGTGCAAAAGTTACCGAATACATGGAGAAATTCACAGAGATTGGCCAAGTTCCCCCAAACAGATATTGGATTAAAAGTTTAATTTTTCTTAAGTTAAGTTGGTTGGCTGCTTAACCACTCCCGTCAGGACTTCCGATGCCTTGAAGAATCAGTTTTTGATCTGCTTACTGACCCTGCACCATGCTTTGGCTCGGCAGCCACACACCGATCCAGTGCTTTGTTTTGTTGTTCTTTGGTGCCGTGTACCAATTCCAATTTATAAAAGGAAAGGATTCCAGCGTCACGCCCTAGAATTACAACTCAAATTGTTCAATACAATCACAAAATTTGTTTTTATGCCCAAAGATAAAATACAGTTTTAGTTCAGGAGCTGACTTTCCTGCAGCGTTACATATATATGTGTATATATACATTTTTTTTATTAAAAAAGTCTCTAAACCTATAAGCACATAAGCTTTTGAAATCTAAAATCTACTTTACAGCAGCTTTACATTTTTTCTGCCGCCGGGTTTTTTGTTTATTTTGCCGGCTTGGCTTTCCGCCGGCAAACTGTTTGTTTGGCGGTGGATTTGTTTTTTTTGGTGGAAAGATCTTTTTGCTCTTGATTCCTTGCTTTTGTTGCTTTTGATTCAGTTCGCTAATGAGCAGCTGTTTCTTCTCCATCTGATTCAGCTTCAACTTCATCATCGGAATCATTTGCAGCGATGTCACCGTCCACTGATTCAACATCTTCATCGGAGGATGCCTCCTCGGTTCTTAGATCTTCACCCTCAGATGAAGACATACTAAATAAAGAAGAACCTACGTTGTAAGTTTTCACAAATTTACGTAACATAAAGTTCAATTTGTACCTGTTCTAGTTTATATATTCTTTGATAAAAAGAAATTCATTTTGAACCATGGGTTTATGTATTTGCAGCGTCTTTTGGTCGCTTTTCCTGCTCTTAAATCTGACCTTCCATCATTCTACGTGAACTTAGCACATTGAAAACATTTAAATCGCGAAGAAAATCTTTCATATTTTTGTTTTAAGAAAAGTTTAAAATTAAAAAGTTGAAATTATATTACCTAAACAACAGAGCGAAATTGACACCGATTTTCCCGAAACGTCAGAATGAATTTTTAATTTGGATTTAAGAGACCTTTAAACGTCATTATTGGCATTTAAGTTAAGAGGGCTCTTAGCAAGGTTACTTAAATGTGAAATTTGATTATCGATACGGATTCGTTACTTAAGTGTTACTTAAAAGGCAATTAAATCTAATCGATGATTAAAAGTTCCTTATAGATACGGCTGATATAGTTTTAAAGTTATACATAGTTCTTTGTTAACAATTTTCACAAAAAGACATTGGCATATGCCGTCAGCCGATTGCAACGTTTTTATCCATTTATATTCATGCCCATTATGGAATTCGCAGGATTTTACTCCCGGGGAGTTGACAGGATTCGCGGTAGATTCGTATTCTCCTTATTTGGTATTAGTGAATTCGACGAATGAGCTGTATTATCAATACAAGAACTACCTTATTGCTTTTCACTACTGCTGTCCTCTGTGGTTCTACTCTGTGCTGCTGTCATTTATTTCGACAAAACGAAAAAATTCATTTAACTTATTGATACGCAAACAAATTTGAAATTAAAATAAAGAAAGTTTCAGTTTTAAGTTAAAAGTGATATTTATGGTGGATTCAATTGCATATTATTTTGACGTAAGAGAAAACTCATCGAGATATATTCGAATAGAATTACGATACCAAATTAAGGGTGGTATTCACCAAACAATCTTAAGAGCGCTCTTAAGCTAAGAGGCTCTTAGTTTTAAATTTGGATGTGCTATTCACCAAGCAATAATAGGGTCTAGTCTAAGCTAATTCGAATATTCGAAAAATAAGGGTGTTGAGCCTCTGAACGCACACTTTTCGAACTACTTCGAAAATTTCAGAGTCAATTGTCAAAATCAGCCAAAAGCAGAAAAATTTTTCGGAAATTTAAGAAAAGGTAGAACGTAAAATTAATTCATTTTAATTAATAAATAATTAATAATTAATAAATTCATAGTTTTCTTCCTCGTACCTCGCTCCATTTTGATTTTTGAATAACAACCACAAATGACGCTGTCAGTAAATTTCGAATTTTCGAAGTTATTTGAAACAACAACCGCTCATAACTTAAGAGTGGTAGCGACCGCTCTTAAGTGTTATGAGCGCTCATAAATCTGCACTAATAGTGGTCGGTGAATAGGTTTACGAGGCACTTAGTTTAAGATTTCTTGGTGAATACCACCCTAAAAGTATTTTGGATGTTTCGGATGAGAGCCTACATTCAAATAAAAAACTCATTAGATTGCATACACATCATAATTTTTCTATAAACTTTTTTCCATTTGAAAATCTCCATAAATGGTGGACCCATGCCATTAAGTGATGTTTGCAGCCTTTCCAAAATTGTTGCTGCTCCAAATACTTTTTGTGAAGTTTTTTGCAACATCGGCCTCAGTTTTCATCAGCTCAACTATTTTACGAAATTTTTTCCCTATTTGTGGTGCGCTTTCTTAAAAAGAAGTAAAATAAATACCTGAACATTCCATATCATAAATTTTAAGTAACATATTTGCACTTTTCATGTTTTGTTTGCTGTTTTCTAGTAAGTTTTTGTCTTTACGAATTTCGCAATAGACGCACCAACATTTAGAAATGAAAAGTCGAAAAACTCATTCGAGACTCGACTAAACGTCAAAACTCTATCCCCGACCAAATCTTAACCATCCTTTTTTCATAAATAATAAGCGTGTTTTTTTCACAGCACTGTTATATACATAACATCATTTAACATGCAAAGCAAAAACAACATCCCCGACAACCGATGTTATGGATAAAAGGATGGTTAAGATTTGGAATTGAATTGAATTGAATTTTATTGAGTCTTTAGTTTCTTTTACAATAGGCCTGTTTTTTTGGGAGGCTGTCCGGTACCTTGTATGGTAAATACATGTAAAGCAACAACAACAAAAGATACAGGGGATAAAAGGATGAGTAAAACTTACAAGGGATAGATTATTCGAGTTCGAATGAGTTTTTCGATGTTTCATTTTTAAATGTTGGTGCGACTAGAGGCTCGAACAACAGAAAAAGGACGTGTTCACAAGTGAATGGAAATGAATTTTGTACAAGAATAGAATAGAAAAGAATTTTGGTAACGATTTTTGAATTGTAGAAATTTATTGATTTTGATTATTTAATTTGCAGGTTCATAGGTATATAATAATATATCGTAAAAGAAACGAAAAAAACTCTGTTAAACTATTTTTTTGTTCTTTTTTGCATAGTTCCTTAACACATTTTTCGGTGAATGTTGACATTTTTTCCAATAGTATTTACTACGTCTTATCTTAAAATAGATTTATTTATTGATTACTAGCAGACGCGGCCACGCGTTGCTGTAGGTCGCCATCTGTGAGGTGCAAGGGACAATGTTTTACAGTTCTCTGTAAAGAAATTCGCTTAAGGCGCCATCTGTTCTAGATTTATGCAATCTATTGTAACGTGCGCTTAGTTCGCAAAAATAAAACTCTACTTTTCAATTTAATTCTACCACTTTATTTACTTTCGATATACACTTTATTGAACTCAACTCGACTTTTGGACTATCACTTGTATTTACTCTTAACTTTATCACTCTATAAACAAAACTGACTCCTGGTTGCCTCGGGCGGGCTATTTATATCGAATGACACGCCATCTAGAACTCTCCAGTAACTTCTACATTGTCTCTTCATTTGCTGTCTACTCTCTGTCTGTCTGTCTCTCTACACTCACACACACTGGCTTACAAGCAGCGCCTGTCATTTATACCATTCCATTAAAGTGTTGCCAGTTGTGTTTTCGGTTGAACGTTTTTCGATTAGGAAATTGGTATAAAATGTTGGGTTCACGTTACACTGCCCCCTCCTTAGGATTGTTCGTCCCGAATAATTCCATCTGCAGCCTCGCCACTATATCGATGCAGCCTGTCACAATGAACTACTTTTAACTTGCCTCTTAGTCCTCTTTGGATGCGGTAAACCACGTCGTTAATCCTCGTGACTACAGTATAAGGACCTTCCCAGTTTTGCTGAAGTTTCGGTGACAATCCCTTTTGACGATGAGGATTATAAAGCCACACACGATCTCCTGCTTGGAATCCTGACGTTGTCGCTTTTGTGTCGTACCGTGTCTTCATCCGGTCGCTGTAGGCTTTCATCCGTTCCCTTGTTCTTTTATGGATGTCAGCGAGTCTCTCCTTGAGGTCGTCCACATACTCGTTTGTGTCCTGTGGCTCCTCTGTGGGGCATCCAAATTTAAGTTCGCTGGGCAGCCGCATGGTTTTCCCGAACAGGATGTCAGATGGTGTTTGTCCTGTCGAGCTATGTACTGCACTTCTATAGGCCATCAGGAATAGCGGTACGTGCCTATCCCAGTCTCTTTGGTAGTCGCCTACGACCTTGGTGAGGTGTTCTTTCAAGGTCCGGTTGAATCTTTCAACCATCCCATCAGATTGTGGATGAAGTGGTGTGGTTCTCGTCTTCTTAATGCCAAGTAGTCCGCACACTCCTTGGAAGATGTTTGACTCAAAGTTCCTCCCTTGGTCGGAATGGAGTTCCATAGGCACGCCAAACCTACTAACCCAGTTAAACACAATCTGGTCGACCACCGTTTTGGCTTCTTGATTTGGGATGGCATACGCCTCAGGCCACTTGCTAAAATAGTCCATTACAACCAGAATGTATTTGTTTCCAGCGTTGGTCTCTGGAAAAGGCCCAGCCACATCTACTGCAATCCTCTCAAAAGGCGATCCAACGTTGTACTGATGCATCTTACCTTGAATCTTCCTACCAGGTCCTTTGGTTGCAGCACACTTGTCACAAGTTCGGCACCACTTCTCCACGTCATCTCTAGCATGTAACCAGTAGAACCGATGTCGCACCTTCTCCAGTGTTTTGTTTACCCCCAGGTGGCCTCCAGAAGGTCCGTCGTGCATCTCCTGAAGAACTTCACTGACTTTCGATTGCGGTACGATCAGCTGCATCACATATGACTTACCGTCAGCGGATTCCCATCTTCGCCTGAGGACACCTTCTTGCACATATAGTGAGTCCCACTGTGCCCAATAGGCTTTGAGAACTGGACTCCTGTCAGAAATGTCTCCCCATTCCGGTTTCTCTTCATTTTCTTTCCATGCGAGAATGGGTTCGATATCTGGATCTTCCTGTTGAGCAGTCCTCACTTCCTCATTGCTCCATCCGCTTATGGGGTCAGCTCTTAGTCGCTGAGCGGTAATGATTTCTTTGTCTTCTTGCCGCTTGCAATGCTTGCAATCCACTTTGCAAGGTCTTCGTGATAATGCATCGGCGTTTGAGTGCAGCTTTCCTCTGCGGTGTTGGATCTGGTAGTCATAGGTCTGCAATCTTTCTATCCACCTTGCGACTTGACCTTCTGGATTTTTGAAGTTCAACAGCCAGCTCAGAGCACCGTGGTCTGTCCGCAGAAGGAATTTCTGTCCATAGATGTACTTATGGAAGTGCTTTGTTGCCAAGATAAGAGCTAGCAGCTCCCTTCTGGTCACGCAGTAGTTCCTTTCGGGTTTCGATAGGACCTTGCTGTAGTATGCCACCACTTTCTCTTCGCCATCATGCACTTGGGATAGTACCGCCCCGATTCCAACGTTGCTTGCATCTGCGTCGACGATGAATGTTTTGCCAGGTGTTGGATGTGCCAGCACTGGAGCGTTACAGAGGCGGTATTTGAGTTCCTGGAAAGATTTCTCACACTCACCTGACCATTTAAACTGCTTCCCCTTTTCGGTGAGCTGATGCAAACTCTTTGCAACTCCAGCGAAGTTCTTAACGAAACGTCGGTAATATGTGGCAAGTCCCAGAAAGCTTCGGAGTTGATGTTTGTCCTGTGGTGTTGGCCAATTTTTGACGGAGTCAACTTTTTCAGGATCAGTCTTTACTCCTTGGGATGAGATGATGTGTCCCAAATACTTGACTTCGGTTTTGAAAAGTGCACATTTTTCTGGATTCAGTTTAAGGTTAGCCTCTCGAAGTCTCTGAAACACGGCTTTAAGGTTCTTACAATGTTGGTCAAATGTTTTCCCGTAAACAATGACATCGTCCAAGTAGACTAGGCAAGCTTTCCACGTCAGTCCTTGAAGAACACACTCCATCAAACGCTCGAATGTTGCCGGAGCGTTGCATAGCCCAAACGGCATAACTTTAAACTGCCAGAGCCCATTACCTGTAGAAAACGCCGTCTTTTCCCGATCATCAGGGTGGATGTCAACTTGCCAATATCCGCTCTTCAAGTCCAGCGTCGAGAACCACTGCGCTCCCTCCATGGCATCCAGGGTATCACTGATTCTCGGCAGGGGATAGCTGTCCTTCTTAGTTACATCATTCAGCCTTCGGTAGTCCACACAAAAACGAGTGCTTCCGTCTTTCTTTTTCACTAGCACCACTGGTGACGCCCAAGGACTTTTGGAATTTTCGATAAGACCGTCCTTTTTCATTGCTGTTATCATTTCCTCAACCTCACCTTGTTTGGCCAGTGGAAGACGTCTTGCAGGTTGACGAATCGGTCTTGCATCTCCTGTGTTGATGCGATGCTGCACCAACTGTGTCCTACCATATTGCCCCTTTTGCGATGCGAAGATATCAGTGTACTCTTGTAGGAGACTTTCAGCCATCCTTGTTTGTTGGTGATCAAGGTTGGATGAATTCAGTATTTTTGCTCTGATGGTTTCGAGCTCCTCCGGAGTTATAGGTTTTCTCGGAGCTTCGTCTGTGATCTTCGTAATTGCTGCAACCGATTCGCAACGTCCAACGACTTCTCCTTTCTTCAACCTTACATCGTACGGTCTGGTGTTTAGTAATCGTACGGGGACCATTTTGTTCTTCGGTGCTACCAGTGTTTTCCCAATGATGACGCTTTGGGAGGAACACTCTGGGTCTGGTTCCACCATGAGGTATCGAAGGCTTCCAAACTCACCTTCCAGTTTTGTCCAAACGAACACTTCAGAAGAAGGAGGCAGAATAAGATCTTCCCTGATGACAGTTCTCAGTGTCGACGTACTTTCGTTCGAATAAGTCATTGGAAGTTCCTTATTTTGGTACTTCAAAACCTGATTACCGATGTCCAAAATAACTCCGTGCTGTTTCATAAAGTCGATTCCAATGATGCACTCGTCACATATATCTGCCACCAGGAATTGATGAGTAAACACTAGGTCGGCCAGTCGGATCTTAAGACACACTTCTCCATATACTCTTGCTGCTTCTCCCGTTGCGGTTCTTAGACGGTAGCTATTGGTGTTATGGAGCCACGTCATCTTTACCAGGTCTCGACGTACTATGGATGCTGTGGCACCGGTGTCAATGGTAGCCACATGTTTGTTCCCGTTAATAGTAGTCTCCACAGTCAGACTTTTGTTGTCGCGTTTGGTCTGGGAGACCTGGATGGTGGTTTTGGGGCCATCGATACAAGAAACCAGCCTCTGCCCCTCGAAGTTGGTTCTTACTCGTTTCCCTGATGGGAAACGGGCTGATAGGCAACGCTGGTGTTGTTGTTACCTTGCTCTGGGTTGGATCTCTTGCTTCCACAATGTTGACAACTGGCTTTGTTTGGTGGTAGTCGGCATTGACGCTGTAAGCGCCCGGTCTTGTTGCAGTTCCAACATCTTGCTAGTCCGCTCCGGTTCTTTTGTATTTCAGCTCTTTGGCACGAGCATTCTTCGACTATGGCCTCTCTAAGTCGATGTACTCCCTGAGAAGCCTGTTCTGCTGCTTCAATTGTCAACGCGAATGCTAAAGTTTCGGAAAGAGTACGTGTTCTAGCAGTTCGCACAGACCTCTGAAGATGTATATCGGAAATGGCACGAGCGAAGGACTCAACAGCAAGCTGGTTGATGATTTCTTCTCCAGCATCCGGATATGCCAGGTGAACCAGTCTTTCGACGTCTGCTTGGAGCTGCTGTAGACTTTCACCCCTTTTCTGGACTCTGTTATTGAGTTGGACTCGGAAGACTTCTTTCAAGTGGCTATCTCCAAAGCGTTTATCTATAGCTGCCACGAGAGAACTGAAATCGCCGCTCTTACCAGCTGGAACTGTTTGAAGTAATTCAGCTGCTGGTCCTCTAAGAGCAAGAGTCAGTGCAATGTACTTGTCTTCGTCATCCCAGCCATTTGTTGTCGCGGCTGCCTCAAATTGTCTCTTGTAGACTGGCCAAGAAGACTGTCCATCAAATGTTGGGGGTTTCATCTCCTTTTTCCTTGCAAATTCTCCAGCAGATTCTCGAATTTTTATTTTCCGGATCTGGTCCAATTCCTTGGACAGAACAGAGAACTGGTTATCGCATCGACTTTCCAAACGATTCTCTACAACAGAAAGCTGTTTTTCCACACCTTCAACTCGTTCGTCAAGGGCACATACATTTTTCTCAATGTTACCCAATTTTCCTTCTAGAATGTTTTTCTGACCTTCTAAAACATTCTGTTGCGCCTCAAGTCTTTCGAGAATATTCTGTTGTTCTTTCTTTTGCTCGTTTCGTTGCTCTTCCAGATTCTTTTGTTGTACTTCGAGTCGTTCAAGAACATTCTGCTGTTCCTTCTTTTGCTCATTTCGTTGTTCTTCCAGATTCTTTTGTTGTGCTTCGAGTCGTTCGAGAACATTCTGCTGTTCCTTCTTTTGATCGTTTCGTTGCTCTTCCAGACGTCCAAGAATATTCTGCTGTTGCTTGTTTTGTTCTAATAAAATCTTCATTATACTAGAAAAATCTACACTTTCATTTCCTTCCTCTTCTTCCACTTCTGCTTCAAATACAAAAGTGTTAACGTCTTCACCTTGCTGTTCCAAATAGTTACGCAAGCGCAGGACGAGCTCATTTTTCGATCCCGCTCTAGAAAGATTTCGCTTACCTAACTCACTTTTAAGCTCAATGCAGTTGAGCTCTTCTAACAACTTACCCATTTTCACTGTATATAACTATTATTTTTCTTTTTCCTTTTTTTTTACACTTTACTAGTCAAATAAGTTTTATTTACACTTCTGACACCAATGTAACGTGCGCTTAGTTCGCAAAAATAAAACTCTACTTTTCAATTTAATTCTACCACTTTATTTACTTTCGATATACACTTTATTGAACTCAACTCGACTTTTGGACTATCACTTGTATTTACTCTTAACTTTATCACTCTATAAACAAAACTGACTCCTGGTTGCCTCGGGCGGGCTATTTATATCGAATGACACGCCATCTAGAACTCTCCAGTAACTTCTACATTGTCTCTTCATTTGCTGTCTACTCTCTGTCTGTCTGTCTCTCTACACTCACACACACTGGCTTACAAGCAGCGCCTGTCATTTATACCATTCCATTAAAGTGTTGCCAGTTGTGTTTTCGGTTGAACGTTTTTCGATTAGGAAATTGGTATAAAATGTTGGGTTCACGTTACACTATGATTAATAACAACAAAAGCGCCATCTGTTCCAGACTTATTTAATCTACAATTAATAACCATTAAGGAATAGTAAACTCGATTTCGTTATTCGTTACATATATACCATGAAGCGGAAGTTGATTCTTATACAGATAAGTATCCGCTTGTGTCTTATTTCTTAAGACACTTTTAAAATATAAGTATTGAACTTTTAAACTTCTAAGAAATGTGTTTTAGCGGATTACCGACATTTAAAAGTTTTTCGCACTTGTTCTCATTCACTCTCAAGTGAACTGAACCCATGAATGAAAGAATAATAAGATTACGACACGCGCATGTCTTGCTTTTTTGACATTTAGCTGTGACGTATGAAGAGACAATAAAAGCGGGAATTCAATAGGAAGATACGGGCAATATTTGTAATTCAAAAGTTTAAATTTAAAAATTCAATATGCGTTGTGCTGTGTGCGGGTGTAATAACAATAATAACAAAAACGATCCAAACAATAAGGATAATGTATCATTCTTTACGTTTCCAAAAGATTTGGTTTTACTTAAGAAGTGGATTCATTTCTGTAAGCGGAAAGACGGATTTAACCCGAAGACAGGTAGGATGTGCAGTGAGCATTTTGAACCAGATGACTTCGAAAGGAACCTCCAGTATGAAATGGGTAACTACACAGAAACACGCATAGTTTTTAGAGGTGCTAACATTTTTTTAGGGTTTGCGAGTTATAGACGGCTCATACTGAAACCTTGTTCTTTTCCCTCCATTTACACCACTGGAAACATGGATGTAGATTCCACTCTGGGAAACAGAAAAAAAAGGATTGAAGGAAGAGAAGATAAGAAGATTGTAGAAGCCTTGTTACAGGAAGAGGAAGTTCCGCCATGTATATCTGGAGCCATGAATGAAGACTGCTGCAATGATATACAAATCAGTTCTTGTCAGAACTGCGATGTTCTACAAATTCAGGTTGCAGAGCATGTAGCAAAAATGTATGTAGGAATTGCAACTATATTGCATCTTTATTGATTTGTTTGTTTATAGACAAAAATTGGAAGAGGAAATCAAACTGTTAACGAAAAATCAAGAGAAGCTCCGAACATCTTTGGCCAAAAGTAGGTTTGAAAACAAAAATGTGGAGAAAAAATTGAGTTCTATTTTCACCTACGGCCAAATTCGAAAACTGAAAAATGGTTCTAAGTTGACACATTGGTCAGAAGCAGACGTTGCGAGGTCTATAACCTTATACTCAGCGAGTGCAAAGGCATATAGGCTCCTACAAAAAAACAAGTTTCCACTTCCTTCGATACGGACACTTCAACGCTGGGCTCAAAAAATCGACATCTCACCTGGTATTTTAAAGCCAGTTGTAAGGATCTTAAAAGCAGCAACACAGCTTACGATAAGCCAAAAAGTTTGCATTCTTAGCTTTGATGAGATGAAAATTAAAAGAGCATACTGCTACGAAAAGCCAACAGATACCACGCTCCAGCAAATTACGTGCAGGTAGCGATGCTGCGTGGTATGATAATAATTCTTTTGAAAGTACCTAACTAATGTCATTTTTTTTTTTTCTCAAGGACTAATGAGCAATTGGAAGCAGCCGATTTTCTACTCTTTCGACTGTAAAATGACGACTGGTATCTTAACAGATATCTTAAGTGCCACTGAAGACTGTGGCTATACTGTTGTTGGCATGGTTAGTGACTTGGGAGGAGGGAATAGAGGGCTATACAGTGAACTGAATATAACACTGGAGAAGCCATGGTAGTAATTTTTAACCTGTAAGACCATACCTCACCTTTTATTTCTTTGTATAGGTTTTTGCATGGAAAACATAAAATTTTTGTTTTTGCCGATGTTCCCCATCTCATAAAACTTCTCCGGAATCACTACATAGATAGTGGTTTCCTAATAAACGGAAATGAAGTAAAAAAGGACACCATAGCCAAGCTTTTGTCTTGTACCGCTACAGAGCTTACAATAACACATAAGATAAGCGAATACCACCTCAGCGTCAAGGGTGCAGAAAGGCAAAAAGTGAAACTGGCAACTAAGCTTTTTTCGCACACCATTGCCAAAGCCATCGAAAGAGCAGCTTCCTTTAATCTTCTTGGGGATAACTGGAGAGAATGTTATAATCTCTTTAAGCTAGTAAGAACCTGTTGAAATAGTTCTATAACACAGAAAAATATTTTTTGATTTGATTTCATTAAGGTCGATGAATGGTTCGATGTAATGAACGTACGAGTACCCAAAGCTGATTCCAGGGAAAGAGTTCACGCTTTTGGACTGGCAATTGAACTCCAAAATGAGATTCTCGACACAATGTCCGCTACAATGTCGAACATGAGAGTCATAGGAAAAAACTCACTATTGCCTTTTCAAAGAGGTTAAAACTTGATATATGAAAAGTTGTATGAATAATAATAGATTCAACTAATTTTTAAGGTATTATTCAGTCTAACACTGCTGTTCAAATGTTATTCGAGGAGCTAAAGGATCGCTTTGGGTTTAAGTACATTCTTACTTACCGACTAAACCAAGATGTTTTGGAAAACACTTTTGGGCTACTGAGAGCCAAAGGTGGACTTCATGACCATCCTGATCGACAGGAATTCAAATACAGGCTGCGGTCACATATATTAGGGCATAACGAAGGTGTTATTTCTGATAATGCTAATGTTAGCCCGGATGACACTCCAGACTTGGTAGCACCAATTACTAGTAAGAACATTGTTTTCGATTGTGTATGTACATAATATTCATGTAATGTCGTTTTACTTTTAAGGTACTATTTTAAAATGCATCGCTTGGGAGCCCGAGGAGGAAGAAACTTCTCAGGAGCAAGAGGAGCTGAAAAGCTTGGCGTGTGATGGGCTAGAGAATCTGGCTGGCTATATTTGCCACAAGTTGCCCGTTGAGACATTAGCCCAGCGTACAAACGATCCAGATGTTTGCTCCAATTCGTGGGTGAGCCACGTTAGTGAAGGTGGACTGATGAAGCCATCCGAAGAATTGATGACACGCATGAACGAATTGGAAGCTGTATTTACATCTTTCAACGGTGAAGATTTGGTCACATGCACGAATTATCTGCAAATATTAAAAGATTTGGCCGAAGATGTTGCGCTGGACCCAAAAATAAAATCACTTTTTTTCCGAGCACGAATGTTCTTTCGCATACGAACACTAAACCGGGCAATAGTAGAAAACTTAAAACCATAAAAAAGGAAGTTAGTTAAAATAACAACATAAACACACAAATAACAAAGTACAGTAAGTATTTATTCAGATTTATCATTTAATCTATAATAATATTATTCTCTATTTTATTTTTCACAGAAGTCCACTCAAAAAGACCACTACAAAAATAACAAAATAAACAAATGAATGTCTCTTGTGACGTATGTGCGCAGAAAAATCAAAAATGAAACACGAACTGTCGTAATCTTGTCTTCTTTCATTCATGAACTGAACCTAAGCGTGTAAACAGAGAAAAAAAACCACAAGAAAATACTTGTATACTTTTGTGAACACGGCTATTTCGTCACGGATACCAACCATCAAACATAAAAACGCGAACCGTTTTTTTGGATTTACAAGGTACCGGACAGCCTCCCAAAATAACAGCCCTGCTGTCGATTTCATGGCTACTGAAACTGCTTCTCAGGTGGCTTTCAATATCCCATACCTTGGGTTTTAATTTCGAAAAGTTTGGTTGTGTATGTGAAAAAGTTTAAATGTATTGTAAATGGCTTACCATATCTTGATCGTGTAGCCCCAGGGTAAGTAGCTGAGATAAGTTTCCAAAAGACAAGATTTAAGATTGACGCTTTTATTAATTTCTAGTAAATCTTACATAGTTCCATGAGAAACAATATATTGTTATTTGAATTCATCTCATTTACATTTGATCATTTTATGGGATCATGATTAAGAATTGAATCTCGAGATGAAATGACAATGTAATTTTGCTATTTCCTTTCTTCACTGCTAGCTGGTACATGTCTTGTACATTGTTTTTTTTTTTTTTTGTAAATGATCACATCAAAGTATAGATAATTTGTTTGGGTTCCTACACTTACTTTAACAACATAATCCATTATGTTAATAATCAATTAAATAATATAACTTAGAAACTTATTTTAATTTTGAACTGGTAATGGAGGTGGAGGGAATGCAAACATTCCAGGCGGGCCCGTTGTAAAATTTGTGGGAACGGCATATTGATTCACAGGAGCCGGTTGAGGGCGCGAATTATAGTTTTGAGCTGGTGGCATAGCATAGTTTGAACTTGGTGCATAGTGAGCCGCTGTGCCTGTGGCTGGTTGTGGCAAAATAGGGGGTCGCACGCTAAATCTAGACGCATTTCCACTTTCTGCAGATGTTGGAGGAGCAGAGGAGAATCGAGAAACATGGCCATTCGATCTCTGCACGCTACTGGGCATTGTGTTTCGTGAATCCATAGCCGGTTCTTGCGCCGAAGATTTATTAAAATCACGTTGGACTTGCTGTTGATGAGCATACGAATGACGAAAGCCCCCACCATTGCGATCATCACCAACATTTCTCTGCTGGTGTCCGCCACCATTCATGTAACCACCGCGACTTCCATCACGACCACGCCCTCCACCGTATGACATACCACCAGAGTGAGATTGATTACGACCTTGGTAGCCACCACGGCCCCGTTTGTTCGACCCACCACCATATTGTGCCATTTCCATCAAACGAGGATTGATAACCTGACAGAAGCAAATAAAATTTAAAAATTAATAATTATTCAAATCAATATTTGTGTTTTTAATGTTAACTAGCTTCCATGGCACTGGTTGAATTCCCTAATGCAGTACTGCTACGTGAAAATTTGAAAAATTGCAAACCAGGTCATAACGAAATGAACCAAGAAAATCTACAATTCACTTTTTACCTTTAATCAGTTGTGAGCGAAATTTCTTTTTCAAGCAAGAAATTAGAACCAAGCTCACAGTAGGGCTGAATAAATATGATACAGTATAATCAATTGTTCGACATTTAGGAATTCAGTCATTTTTATGGAAACATATAACAATTCTGAATTACCTGATTTGCTTCGCGCAGCACTTGTATCAAATCATTTGCTTTGTTTGAGTTTGAATTAGTGAAAAGGGTGTATGCCGTTCCCGTGTTATTTGACCGACCGGTACGTCCAATACGATGAACGTAATCTTCTGAGTTTGAGGGGTAATCATAGTTGATTACGAATTTCACATCTTCGACATCTTTGTTTTTGACATGATGAAAGTGATATGGAGGGAAAATAAATATCATTCAAAGAAAACTTGCAGCATAATGCAATCATTTTTTTTTAATTATTTGAAAAAAAATCTTCAAGTTACTGGACCTCGACTTCTTTATGTCATCTCCACAAAAAAAATGTAGCTCTTAATTATTGTACTTACCCAAATGAGGACCTGTAAAAAATTAGCCTAAGGTTTTCTTTGATCCAATTAAAAACGCAAATTAAATAAATTTCGAAAAGTTACTTTTAAATAAAAACTGACAGTCCAATCATTGAGAAATAAACGCGTGCAATATTTTTCATAAAAATCGAAGTCCATTTTTGTTTTTGTTCTCACATTTCTCATAAGCAAAATATTTTTAAATCAATAAAATTTTTTCACAATAATAATTTGTCAGTCAAAAAGTTGGCCGAGAGTCTGAATAGTGTCATCCTCCATCTGCGACAGTTGCGTATACATTTGTTACTAGTTTGCATCACGTATCATATTCAAAGGCACTATATATTTTGGTGTTTGTATATTGAGAGTTTAGATTACTCCAGTTAATAAATCCAATGTAGTTGGCTTAGAACTAAAACTACTTTACTTTTAAACATGCATTAGAATTTAAAATAAAAATAAATTTTGACATTCCGGCTAGAAATATCACAACCCCTATCATTTTTTATCAATATTTATCAATCAAATACAAATATCGAAAGTTGAAATAATTATTTGAAAAGGTTTTGTTTACCAGTGTTTTACCTGTTAAGTTCACCAGCTGCAGCCACATTTGCTAAGTTATTGTTTTTTTTTTTTTCTTATGAAAAATATTAAGATGAATTTATGAATTGTAAAAAATCCACAAGATCCGTAGAAAATTTTAAAACTAGCTTGTACTTTGGCTGGCTGTTGATGTATTTATTTAAGGCAATGGTAAACACCAGAACTAAGATGAAAAAAAACAAACAAAACATGATTTTTTTTAATTAGCAATTTTGTAACGGATAAGATTATTTTGTAAGGCTCCAGTGGTTCCTTACCTCGTGTTGATGTTTACTATCTTCTCCTCTTACATTGTAGAGTTGAAGGAAGGACAACAATGGCAGAACAACACAGTCGAAAATATGTACTCTGCTTTTTAACGAAGACTTTTGTTAAATTATTACTATTAGTTTAAATGTTATACACACCGCTTTTAATAATGCCTTTCTTAAGATGTGATAAAAATTTAAATATATTATATAATTCAAGCCTAGATACGTAACGTATTATTATACGTAACGTATTATTTAAACAAAAAAGACCCAAAATGTTTAAAAATTTAAGAGTTTAGTAAGTTGGCTTTTTTTAAGTCCTGTCTATCTTAGTAAAATTGACGCTCAACATTCATTTGAGTTGGAGACTGTGGAATCAAACGTACTAGGTGACAGTAATTTGGGTAAGTTTTTTCTAGCAGAATGGGATTTACAACAATCAATTCAAACAATATTTAGAGAACTAAAATTTAGTTACACTTTATATTCACAATACGTTCACGTACATGAATCTCTAATGAGATAGGAGACCATCTAACTAGAAATAATACTTACTTACAGACAAAAAAAAACATACAAAAAATAAATGTTCAATGGAATTGTGACTTGAAACCTTGGCTTTGGAAACAGTTCTTCACTGTAAACATACTTTTGGTTAAAGGTTAGAGGTTAAAACTGAAACATTAAACACTGTTTAAGATCCGTCACAAACTTTTTTTTCTAGGGAGGGCAGCAACTTGCATTTTTAGAAGTTAGAAAAAAAAAAAAATACATAGAAAAATAATAAATACCTACAAAAATAATAAATACATATAAAAATAATAAATACATATAAAAATAATAAATACATATTTGGCAACAACAGGCTCGGGATGGGTCAAGGCATCGTGTATTTCTCTCAACCAGTTTTACGATGTTTGAAGAAGACGGGCCTACAATGTTCTATCTGTTTCAAATGGCTAAAACGAAATGCAAGAACCTATTTCTCAAAATTAATATCACGAAAGTAATTGAAAATATTAAATCATCTAGTATGAAAAACATAAATATAACACGAAAACAATTACATACATATCACAAAAAAATGATTTGAGAATTTTCAGTTCCATAACTAAAATTTAGAGGCTTAAGATCAGTTTCAAAGTGAGAGTTTAAACTAAAATTCAGTTGAACCTGAACTTTCGTTTAAATATAAAGTCCTATTATTGTATCCGATCGGAAGAAAATTTTGACCGATTTCTACGAGTTCTTTATGATTTTTGTAACCCTCTTGACTGTTAAATCCGACGTAGGGGCGTTGAAAATCTGAAAGGTATTCAAATCTTATGCCATGAATTGTCAAAGCATATGTTGTTTTCGAGCTTTTTTCCGATTTGTTACAAGAAATCAAAAGTGAAAAATTTCCAGAAAAGTGTTACGTATGAAAATTTTGGAAGCACAATAAAATGTCACGGGTTGTTATCGGGCTTTCCGATTTGTTACAAGAAATCAAAAGTGAAAAATTTCCAGAAAAGTGCTACGTACGAAAATTTTGGAAGCACAATAAATTAAATTATTTAAAAACTGAAAAATTAGTTCTCCAGTTTTGATTTTTCTTCTTACTATTCCCAAAAACTATTTTTGCAAATTGGTAGATGTCTAATGAGTGCGTTGTTTGACGTCAATTTTTCTTTTCTAAAAATTCTAAACATAAATTGAAGATTAAACGGCATAATATCGTCGAGTTATACAAACTCTGTTCAACTATTATTGATTGATGCGAACGCTGTAAAACCGAATTGATTGTTGAATTTAAGGTAAACCAAGAGTACAGTTTGAACTCCCACTGTGAAACTGGATAGTATCGTTAGAGAATAAAATTTAACTTATATAGTAAATGTTTACTCATATGTAAATATAATTTACAAAGCGTGCATAAATTTTAGTAGAAATCTTGCAACAAGCTCTAAAAAATAATTAATATCTTTTCTTCTTATTGCAACCTAAAACAGAAACTAAAATACATCTATACTCGGTTGTCTTCCCTTATAAGCAAGTATTAAAGAAAGTGCCAGGCATTTACAATGGGCCCACTTTACAATAACTTAAAAGCAGTATACCCATTAAGTGAAAATTTTGTGATTGATTGAGTAGTAAGAATTCTATTGTATTACAACTCTCGAAACACCTAGTATTTGCTAAGATTTACAACTTAACCCATTAACACCCAAGGGTACCAAAAGTAGAAAAGTTTATATTTTCATAGTATTTTCCTCTTATTGAGGTAAAATAACACACTTTTGCAAAAAAACAAATTAGAAAAAAAAATTATGTTGTTAGTAATGGACCCGTACTTTATAAAGTACAACGGGATCATACATACTTTTTTATTTTGAATTGACATGACAATTTTTGAAACAGTCTCTATGAATACACAATAGGTTTGTTCGTTGGAGCCCTAGGGTCGCCCTTGGGTCGCCACACAGGGTTTTTTGAGAAACCTTAAGTCGCACTTAATGTCAAATTGAGTTATTTTTTAGCTCTAGGATTGACCTAGGTTTTCCCTGAACTCGACCTAGGTTTTTGCTGTGGCGAGTGTTGAGCACTGCCAAATAGTACGTGTTTTTTTATGACAGGGATGTGTGGTGATTTGTGATTTCAACGAAAGAACCTAATGTAACATCGCACATTTCACAGCACCATGGGGATCGTAGATGGCACTGACGGGATCTCAACTGATTGGGTAGTTTTTTGGGAAAGTGGTATCCTGCGCTCTCCACAATGCTTCTTTTGACGGTAAGCGTAGGTTGTCCTGGATTCAGAGTATGAAGAATGAGATAGTGAAGCGATATTGCCCTGATGAAGATCACTATTGTTGTTATATGCTAGCTTGTGGAGCTTCCAGGCATTTCATACAGTTGAAGAGAGCATAGAGGTGAAGATATTCCACCACCACTTCTTGCGTCGTATTTCAATGGAGTACGTGTCTATAAACTGGTCGTGTAGGTCCACACCGCCCATATAATAATTTTTGACCTGAGGTATATGTTTACCTTTTTTGTTGCTGCTTGCTTCACCTTTTCACATGTAACGATGTTATTGTCTTTGGTTCTTTTGCCCTGCATATAACATGGTTTGATTTACAATAAGTTGTCTGACTTCAGGGTCAAACAACTTTTCAAAAATAGTTTTCTGTTCGTTAAAACTCGGTTGATGAAATTGATTTTGTCCATAACGGTGAGGCAGTCAATTTATGCAAAAAATTTTAGTAGGGACAGTTTTAAAATCTATTTAGACTTCTAGAAAAATAATGTATGCATGAACCCAATGTACTTTTTAAAGTACATACAACTTTGGCATTGCCTAATTCTTTATATAAAAACAAAAATATGAAAAAACTTTAATTCTCGTAAGCTTTATGATTGTTTAGAATAGAAAACTAGAAAATAATTTAAAATATTTTGCTTATTGAAGTTTATAGACCACAAATGTCTTGGAAGGAGACAAAACTAGAAATAATTCCAAATGCATTCTAAGAAAAGACGGTTGGACAGTAGTTTACTTGACCAAAAAACAAAAAAAGGACTTGAAAAATTCAGATAATATTGTATATTTAGAAAACAAATTCAAACAGATGATTTTTATTTGGAAGCATACTCTTAAATGGCCATTTGCTAAAAGCATTTTACTGTACTTTTAAAAGTACAATGGGAGAGAATGGGTTAAGGTTCCCACAAAGAAGAAATGAGTTTGAACCGACTTAAAGTTCAAATCAGAGTTCCTTTAAAACTATTTAGTGTTGCCAACATCTACTAAATTATAAACTATGATCATATTATTTTTGTCTTTTTTGAAGTGATAAGAGTAACAAAGCTTCCGGTTCTATATCCTAGGCTTTAAATATTAAGTATCAACAATTATTTTGTATTTTACAACAGATATCACGGCCATTTTTTTTATCGACTGATTCAAATTCTTTTTGTGGAACTTTTAAAACATGTAAAAGAATATATAATTGGCAAAAATCCTTTCGTCATCATTCCCACACCTCCTTCCTTTTGGATACTTATTTTTTCACCGATCAGATTCCTTTTTTGGCACTCATTCAAGGCGGTGGGTGGTACCAAAATAATGAAAGCATTTTTTACTAGTTCTAATTAAGATTTTCTTACCTAGTCCACGAGCTGCAACGTCCGTTGCAACTAGAATCGACTGTCTGCCATTGCGAAACGAAGCTAGAACATAATCGCGTTCCTGTTGAGATTTGTCACCGTGAATAGCACATGCGCGCCATCCTTGGCGTGAAATTGTTCGGGTGATTTCGTCAACACGCTTCTTTGTCTCAACAAAAATAATTGTTTTAGTTTCATTCTCAGATGATATTTCTGTCAACAATTTAATGAGTTTTGTATCTTTCTCTTGCTCTTCGCATACATCGACAATTTGAAGAATATTATGATTTGCTGATAGGGTAAGCGATCCAATGTTAATTTGAATGTAATTGTCGAGGAATTCTTCGGCCAAGTTGCGTACTTCCTTTGGCCATGTCGCAGACCACATTAAAACTTGACGGTCTGGCCTAATTTGTTCCATTATTTTACGAATTTGTGGTTCAAAGCCCATGTCAAGCATGCGATCAGCTTCATCCAAGACCAAGTACGTGCAGCGTTGAAGGTTAGTCACACCACGTTCAAGGAAATCGATCAATCTTCCAGGAGTAGCAATAACGATTTCGACTCCCCGCTCTAGGTCACGGGCCTGCGAATGCTTGGGAGCGCCACCAAAAATGCACGTATTACGAACGCGGGTTTGGGAGCCGAAATCGTTTGCCACTTGCTGAATTTGTTGGGCTAGCTCACGAGTGGGTGCAAGTATCAAAGCTATCGGACCTTCGCCATGCTGTAGTCTCGGTTGGTTATTAATGTGAACAACCGCCGGGAGAACATAGGCTAGAGTTTTTCCCGATCCGGTTTGAGCTATACCCACCATGTCTCGACCACTAAGAGCGATTGGCCAGCCTTGAGCCTGGATAGCAGTTGGCTTGTTGAAGCCTTGTTTTTTAATTACGTCAAGCACGTAATCAGGAAAGCCACCTTCTTGAAATTCAAAACTTGGGGTGGGAATGCTTTTGCCCTTAAGAGTAATTTCATTACTACTTAAGAATGAATCAACATCACCTTGTGCACGATTCATAACCGAATCGCATGGTTTATAAAAATTCTTTTCAAAAGGAGTTAATGTGACATCAGACCAATGTATGCGACGCAAACGATCACCAGGCTTAGAATCATTTCGACGATCATTTGGTGGCCCTCTGTTATAAGGCGTTCCTCTGCTATGGATGGGTCCGTTACCACGCATTGGACCTCCACCACCACCGCGATTATCACGGAATCCACCTCTACCGGCTCCATTTGAACGATCACCAGAACGGTTGTACCTTAATAAAAAATTAAAGAAATAGCTAATTAGTTTTTATTTCAAACAATGAATACTTTTTTTAATTAAAATCTTAAAATTATTTCTAAAAATTTAACTTATCTTTATTTTCTGCCCAACATCAATCTACATCTTCTTTTAATATAATAATATAGTACGCTTGTCACACAACATGCCATTTGAATTTTTTTTCTGAATAGTGCTCTAGGTCGTTATAATTAATTTCTCACACAGAAAATTCTGATTTCGAATTGTGTTGGGTGTTTTCCATAAAACCAAAGAAATCTTCCCAAAAAATATTTTCGAAGATAAGAAATGCTTTATCATTCGATTAAAATAGTTTTTGAAAATGAAATTTAGAATCATAGACAAAAAATAATGTTAAGGAACTTTCAAACTAATTAAATTCAAAATTGAAAGTGGATATATACGCCCACGGTGCCGGTGTGGGTCGTGTTAGGTTGTGTAGCACGATTGTTAAAAATCGTTTTTATTTCTGCAATACTCTATGAGACTTTCAACTCAAAATGCAGTAAGCTCATTTTTGATTGACCAATAGGAAACCATTTTCAACAGAGATGAGACAAGGTCGTGTTACACAACCTTAAACGACTCACACCGAGGGTGCATATTAGGGTGTCCCAGATTTTTGACTTTGCTGAGCTGCTGCTCTGATTCTATTTCATGTGAAAATAGTAGTTATTTCTAAAAAGAAACCTGTTTGAGGTTATTCAAACAAAACCTTACAACTTTCCGGTTTTTGTTAGAAATGTGACAAGTTGCACATCTACCGACAAAAGTACAAAATAAGGGGTTTTCCAATAAGAGTGATATGATTTCTTATTTAAAAAAAACACACTTTTTGTAAAGGAAATTCAAATATTTTTTATTTAATGTGCACTTCGATCAATACATTTAAGTTTTAAATCAAAACGTCATTCAAATGGCCACCACGACTTCTTCTGTAGCATCAAACTCGATGAACCCAATTTTCGAGCACTTTTTCCAGTAAATCAAGTCGTATATCATGAATGGCACACTCAATATTGACTTGTAAAGCTTGAAGAGAATCTGGTTTATTTTGAAAGACCAATGACTTCCAATTTGTTTAAATGGTAGACACGTGCACCCAAGAGGACCCTAGCGTTCATAGGTTTTTCTTAAAACCCACTTCTGTCTATCAACTCCTACTCTCACCTCCACGTGGTGAACATCGGGTGCCTAGTACCTCAACTAGAGATTGGGTCTCAACCCTAGTGGAAGGTTGTTGGTGGCAGCAAACGAGAGAGGGGGGAGAGGTGTTCCCACTAAGGCACCTCTTCTTTCATCCAGACGGCACACAGAGGAGTATTCGACCTCAAAATCCGGTCAAAAGTGAAAAAAATAAAAATTTCATTCGGCCCGTTAACTTTTGCTTTTTTGATTCCTAAATACCCTAGCTAACTAAAACCGGTTTCAAATAAAATTTGCACGCCCCCCGCTCGCGATGATCGTTGTCAAAATTTAGCCGTCTCTATTTTATTTAGTTTTCTTATCTGTTATTCTTCAGTCTAATGGTTGTTGTAATTAGTGATGGTTGTGAAAAAATGTTAATGGAGATCGAAAGTCAAAGTATGTACTTTATGTTAACAAAAAAAAAATTTTCTATTGATATTTGGTTTAAAATTGATGTGACAAAAGTGCAAAGTTAAACATAAGAAATATTGCGGTGTTTTTGTTATAGTGTCGGGGCTGTTCGGGTAAAAAAATTTTTTTTACAGTTAACTGTACATTTTTGCCATGCCATTCACAAAAAAATATGTTACCCATCTTGTCACACTTTTTTTTAATGGCTTTTTATATTGTTGAAGTGTTTTTTCTGAATTTTTTACTATAGTTTAAAAAAATTTAAATATTTATTTTAGATTTCGTGTCAGATCACATTCAAGAGTCTAGAAGATCATTATACACTATTTTTACTTTGTGTTTTTAGTTTAAAAAAAATTTAATTAAAAATAAAAATGAAATATTTAAATTTCAAAAATAAATTTACTACTTGATTTTCAATTTTCGGTTTATTTTGAATTTTTATATTTAAATACAATATGTGGTCTTAAAATAATATTGAAAGCCATTTCCAACAAGAAAAACACAAAAAATATTTTTGACCTAATTTTGAGGTCGAATACTCCTCTGTGCGGCAGCGGAGGAATTCCCTAGATGGAATCAACGGTGGCGTATACAGTTCCAGTCAGGTTGAACTACTTAGTGAACACCTTATAGGGCTACTACAACATATTTGGAGCTCAGGCCTATAAGGAACGGTTTATCCGGCTCCCCATCTTTGGAGACATACAAGGATCTGGTCCTCCAGGTTGGGGGTCGTGCTGTCGGGGTGACTTCCCGGCCACGTAAAGCAATTGTTAGTTGCGCAGCACCAACAAGCCTCGGATACGGACGGATTTACTGATGACGAACCTTGCAAACGAAAAATAGACAACGAACTTCGGATCTGTACGTGGAATGTTAGGTCCCTTAATAGACCACGTGCAGCCGAACAATTAGCGGAAGCCCTAAACTGCTACAAAGCAGATATTACCGCTATCCAAGAAATGCGATGTAATGGACCAGGTAGACGCAGATTAAAAGACTGCGATATCTACTACGGCGATTGCTACCGGGAACAGAAGCAGCGACTGTTTGGATGTGGATTCGTTGTTGGAACTAGACTCAGGCAAAAAGTCTTGAGAGATTAGATTAGAGATTAGATGAATCTTTATTGGTACTAAAAAATAACATCGGTACAATTTTAATACAGATTTTTAAGCATGGCTTATAAGCCGTCTGCCGGTGAACTTAGAGATAACAATTTTAGTTTAATTTTGTGAACTTTGAAGTCGAATCAACAAAGGATTTCGCAAAAAATTGAGACCACATTGTATTGATTGCCACTTTAGCAGCTGCCAGTTTTTCTTTTATGTGAGCCTTAATACTCAGATTGTGTGAGATTACGAAACCGAGATATTTAAATTGATCCACAACTTCAAGATTCCTACCGTCTAGTGTCCAGGTCCTTAAATTTCTATCGGAACGACTTTGAGATCTAAAAACCATAACCTTTGATTTGGTAGAGTTAATTTTGAGGTCCCATAGATCACAATATTTTTTTAGCTTATTTATTTGCAGTTGAAGTGTCACCGGGTCATCAGCAAAAATAACCAAATCATCAGCATATAAAAGCAATTTCACAAATACATCTCCAAAAAATACTCCCCCTGGTAGATTATTCTCAATGTCGTTGATAAATAAAGCGAACATTAAGGGGCTTAAGACACATCCTTGTGGGACGCCCGATTCGGAACTAAATTCTCTTGATTGGTTTTCACCACAGCATACTGTTGCAGACATATTAAGTAGGAGATGTTCGTAGACCCTTATGAATTTAGTTGACACCCCAATTACTGACAGTTTATAAAGCAGTGACCTTCTATTAATGGTGTCAAATGCCGCTTTAAAATCTACAAAAAATGTATATAAAGGTTTTTTTTATCAATAAAGCGCCTGGCTATGGTAGTAAGTGCAAAAATGTGGTCTATAGTTGAGAGATTAGCTTGAAAGCCAGCTTGGAAAGGACTTATTAGACTATTAGAGTGCACCCATCTCGACAGTCTTAGGTAAAGCATTTGAGTAAAAAGCTTTCTCAAGGAGCATAGTACCGAAATTCCTCTGTAATTTTCAGGTTGATTTGGGTCACCTTTTTTAAAAATAGCAGAAATTTTAGCCAAGCGAAAACAACTGGGAAAGGATTCCTCATGAAACATTCTATTCAAAATATTTAAAATGAGTTCTAAGAATTCAGGCGTGGAGTTCTTGTAAAATTCTATTGGGATACCATCTGGTCCTGGCGCTTTGTTATTTTTCATTTTGTTGAGTGATTCAAGTAACTCAGGCATTGTAAAAGTCGAATCTAACTCAGGGATGCTTGTGTATGGCAGAGCAAAACTAACAGTATTCTGGGTTGGGTCTAGAAGCAGAAGGTTTTCAAAATGTGAGGCGAGTTGATCCACATTGATGTTATGAGAGACCGGCTTACTACGCCCTCCAAAAACACGCACATTACACCAGAACTTTTTAGAGTCTCTACAATTGATAAGGTCTTCAGCCGCTTTCTTAAGGTACAATTGTTTTTTATTATTGCATAAGTCCTTATAAATTTTGTTATGCTGCAAATAAAGGTGTTTGAAAGCATCATTATTTGAGTCTCTAAAAAGTTTTAAGAAACGAAAAGATTTAGTTCTGGCTTTCCTGCATTCCTCATCATACCATTTCGACTTTGACCACGGTGAGGCGAGACGTGTACTACTTGCAGTTGCAGATTTACGTATCAACTCAAACGCACCACATGTCGCATTTTCGACTGAGGCAGATACTTGGACATCGTTCGAAGTCATTTGGTGCCTTAAGTTTGCTTTATACTTAACGGCCATATGATTGATCCATTTAAGTTTACTACAAGTTGGTGTATTTTCTAGAATGTGGGCTGGACTATCTTGAGAGGAGTATTCACAAGAAACTAAAATTGGCAGGTGAGATGAATAGTTAGTGGGGTATACCTCAAAGTTCTTAATAACATCCAGCCAGTCCCCTTTTACTAAGCAATAATCTATCGTTGAACATCCCTGGGGCGACATAAAGGTGTAATTACCTTTAGCATCTCCTGTTGAAACCCCGTTCAAAACAAAAAGACCAAAATCCTCATCATTTCTATTAAATGCCTTCCGTTTGTGTTCAGATTTTCATCTAATGAGCTTCTTTCGTAGGAAAAGTTTCCATCATTCAAAATCGAAGAATTTTGAAAGTTGCTTATACGACCATTAAAGTCACCAATTAACATTATATTTTCGTGATTATTATTTAAAAGGAAATTTTGCAATTCTTCATAGTCTTGGTTCCATCGGCTAAAGTTAAGATAAATGGGAACTATTTGAAAATGTTTTGAACCACACAAGACATCAATTATAATTTTGCTTTCACTATTTTTAAAACTTATCTGATCAATTGAATTATTTTTGATTTTGTAACCAATCAAGATCCCACCACTTGCTCTACCAAGCCTATTATTTCTAACAGCTGGGATAAATTTGACTCTGAATTGTTCTAGATATTTATGATATTGCATTTCTTTTCCTTCTTCCACAAAAGTTTCTAATAAAATAATAATATCAAATTTTGAAATAAGCTTAAAAAAGTCGGGCATAATTAGTTTGTTTTTTAAACCCGTAATATTGTAAGAAAAAATTTTTAATTTAAAATAATTATTTTGGCAGACGGCAACTCTATCCTACATATTGTTATGGCGACTGGTTCTTGAACCAGTGATGTTGACCTGCGAATAGATGTCGCTGCATCTGTTTGATAGTTCATGTTGCTGCTGTCAAAAAAACACATTGCACTTTCTCCAAACGTCGCTTTGACAAATGCTAATTCCTCGTTTGTTTTTACTTTTAACCCGTGGAGTGACTCGAAGTAGAAAGTAAATCTTTCGATTTGCATTTTATTTCCTTTAATGATGATTTTTGTGTTCGGATTAAGCGCTAAAAGTTTGCCTTTAATATCATTCAGTGTTGTCCGTTTTTTCCGATACATAAAAGATTGCTCTCTGTGTACAAACACTCCCGTATTTTTCAGCTTCGGTGCGGCGACGGTAATTTTATTTGCAGTGTCCTTGTTTTTGAAGTTTAGTACCATTGTTGTTTTATTATTGTGGCGGTTGTTGAATTCGTGAGTGCTATCCAGAGATAAATCAGCATTTTCGTTTAGTTCAAGGAGGCCTAGACAAGTTTGTTTCGCAAATTCCAGCTTGTCTACCTTGTTGTCTGAAGGAAAATGCATCACAACAGTTTTTTCGTGCGATTTTTGGTATAAAACTTCAAGCTGCCTCTCAAGTGTTTCGCAGTAATTCTCCATAACGGCCAGGCGCTCCGAGAGCTGGTTATTTTCAGACCGTAATAGCTGTATGTCGATTAATATGGTCGAGACGTCATCTTTCGTAGCAATATTTTTTAAGTGTTCGTTTAAACAATCATTTATTATTGCCTTGATCTCGTTGGCTTCTAACGACTTTGAACTCATTTTAAGGTTACTGCCTGAGATAGTTTTTTTCGTAGTTGGTGAATTAACCGGGGATAAATCGGCTGCTTTTCTTTTTGGTTGCATATAGTTGTAACGGCAATGGCAGTCTTTGTGATTCGGAAATTTTAAAACTTAGTTTCTACTACCTTCTTTAATGATGTTCAGGATTCTTCTATTTGTTTGATGAACAGCTGTTCTTACACTCAATTTGGACTATAGATTACTTTTTATTTTTAACTTTAACAAGAATTATAGATAAATAAACGCAATCACTTCACTAAGTCAACTTTTTGTTCTCTCTCTCTCTCTCTTGAGTTTCAACTATGTGAACAAGCGCATAGCAACACAATCCGCATCAAGGCTAAATTCGTCAACATAAGCCTCGTTTGCGCACACGCTCCCACAGAGGAAAAGGATGAAGACACCAAAGACGTATTCTACGAGCTCCTGGACAAAACATATGAGCAGTGCCCTGGCTATGACATTAAGATTGTTCTAGGAGATTTTAATGCCAAGCTAGGAAGAGAGGATATCTTTGGTGGAATAATCGGAAGATACAGCCTACACGACAAAACCTCCGATAACGGATTCAGGCTGATCGATTTCGCTGCGGGGCGAGATGTTCTGGTAGCTAGTACGCGGTTCCAGCACCTCAATATCCACAAAGGGACATGGAAATCTCCTGATCAATCAACCGTCAACCAGATTGACCACATTGCGATCAACGCACGACACTTCTCCAGTATAGAGGATGTCCGAACAATCCGAGGGGCCAACATTGACTCGGACCACTACCTTGTTGTAGCCAAGGTACGACTGCGGATATCCCGATCCAAGCCAACACAAGGAAATACTGTGAGACAATTCGACGTTGGACGACTACAATCGCAAGAGATCGCCAAGTCCTTTTCCGATCGAGTCTCTTACAACCTCTTACGGAGTCCTATGCCGCCAGCATCAAGTATAGAGAACCAGTGGCAGCACTGCCAATCAGCCATCAGAGATGCCGCCTCTGAAGTGCTGGGTTTCACACGGCCACCACAACGAAACCCCTGGTTTGACGACGAATGCCGGCAAGCACATGCAGCTAAACAGGAAGCATACAAAGCGGCGCTGCACAAAAAGACTAGAACTTCTTATGAGCTCTACAAGCAGAAGAGGAGAGACGAACACCGGCCTCTCAGACGGAAAAAGATAGAGCATGAGAAGCGCGCGATCGGGGAGATAGAAGGGTGCCACAGCAGGAATGAGGTTCGGAAGTTTTACCAGAAGGTAAAAACAACAGCCTCGGGCTACAAGCCCCGAGCCGAAGCCTGCAAAGACGATCAAGGGAACATCGTGGTGGAACCACAGTCAATGCTGAGGATATGGAAAGACCACTTCTCCAAGCTCTATAACGGCGATGATGAACCCAATTCCGCTGTTAGAGAGATAGATCCATTCGATTTAGGCGAAGTAGACCAACATTTCCGCCAACCCGACCTGAACCAAGTGAAGACACCAGTATCCAAGCTAAAGTCCAACAAAGCTGCTGGAACTGATGGCCCCACTGCCGAACTGTTTAAATCGGCAGGCGATGACCTGGTCAGGAGTATGCACCAGCTCATTTGCAAAATATGGTCGGAAGAAAGCATGCCCGATGAATGGAACCTCAGCATTGTTTCCCCGGTCCTCAAGAGAGGAGACCCTCTAACTGCGCCAACCAGAGAGGTATCAGTCTTCTTAACATCGCATATAAGATCCTCTCTGCCGTATTGTGTGAGCGTCTGAAGCCATTCGTCAACAACCTGATAGGTCCTTATCAGTGCTGCTTTAGACCAGGAAAGTCCACCATAGACCAAATCTTCACACTACGGCAGATCTTGGAAAAAACCCAGGAGCTTCAAATCGATACCCCCCACCTTTTTATCGATTTTAAGGCCGCATATGACAGCATCTATAGAGAGGAGTTATATAGAGCCATGTCTAGTTTTGGCATCCCTACTTGTCCGATTGTGTAGGATGACGATGGAGAACGCACGCTGCTCCATCAGGGTCGGAAAAGATCTCACCGATACATTCGATGTCAAAAAAGGTTTTAGGCAAGGCGATGCACTATCATGCGACTTCTTCAACATCGTTCTTGAAAGAATAGTGCAAAACTCCCACGTCAACACAAGAGGCACAATCTTTCAAAGGTCCGTTCAATTGCTCGGATATGCCGACGATATTGATATAATTGGAAGAACGCAGCGTGATGTCAATGGCGCGTTTATGAGCATTGAGACGGAAGCGAAGAAGATGGGTTTAGTGGTAAATGAGGGCAAGACCAAGTATATGCTGTCATCAAGAAAGGACACCCACCCAACACCAAGGTCTTGGACAGAACGTCACGATTGACAGCTATAACTTTGATGTAGTTAAGGACTTTGTCTACCTAGGCGCCGCTATTAATTCAGACAACGACACCAGCGCTGAAATCAAACGAAGAATAACTCTTGCCAGTCGCTGTTTCTTCGGACTAAGAACGCAATTGAGTAGTAAAGTCCTCTCTCGAGCAACTAAAGTGTTTCTGTATAAGACACTTATCATCCCGGTTCTTATATATGGCGCAGAGGCATGGACCTTGTCAAAGGCAGACGAGAACGCTTTAGGATGCTTCGAGAGAAAAATTCTTCGGGTGATTTTTGGTCCCGTCTGCATAGATGGAGAATGGAGAAGAAGATTCAACGACGAATTGTACGGGCTGTACAGCGACACTGACCCTGTCAAACGAGTCAAGGTCCAGCGACTTAGATGGCTGGGTCATGTAGAGCGAATGGACACCAACGCTCCGGCCCGGAAAGTCTTCGAATCCAATCCCGAGGGACGGCGCAGTAGAGGAAGACCGCGACTCAGGTGGCGCACGCAAGTAGGAGAGGACCTCAACCAACTTGGCGTGCAAAACTGGAGGCAGCTAGCTAGGGACCGAGCTGGCTGGAGAAGCATGTTGGTTGAGGCCCTAGTCCGACCCGAACTGTAGCGCCACCTTAAGTAAGTAAGTAATGACTTCCAATAATCCTACAAGAAATAGTCTAATGGTGTTAAATCACGACTTCTTTGAGGCGATTCAATATCACCATTTCCTGAAATAATCGAATCTCTAATTTTTCTCGCAATAATTCAATTTCTTGCTTTTGATGTGTGACACCTAGCCCCGTCGTGTTGAAACCAAATGTCAAAATCGATTTCTTCCAATTTCGCCCATAAAAAGTTGGTTATCATCGATATATACCGCTCTCCATTGACAGTAGTGGTGTTACCAGCTTCATTTTGAAAAAAAGAACGGACCGATGATTCCATCAGCCCAAGAACCACATCAAACTGTCAATTTAGGTGAATGTAATGGTTTTTCATGAATATTTTGTGGATTTTCATCGTCAGCTTTGTTTATTTGACGCCCTAGTCAAATAAAAGTAAACCTCTTCGGAAAAGATGATTTTCTTAAAAAAATCGTAATCGATTTCAAGCTGTTCCAAGGCAAAATCAGGAAGTTCACGACGTTTACGACGATTTTGGCATACTACAAATGGCCGAAACCCCACTGCAAAATCATATCATACCTATTGGAAAACCCTTTATTTATTCGAAACGAAGTCAGCACGGGTTGCCATCATCGTAGTAATGTGAAATTTACTAAACAAGTAGGAGCAAGGAGTTTTTTTTTTATGAAATAAGAGGGTATGCGTTTCAATATCTTAGTTTGTATGTTCAATAAACACCTAGAAGGTACTAGTATGACAAAAGTGTCACCGAGGAAAATTTTTTTACAAGAGATTAAAATTTACTCCTGTTTAAAGATCAATGGTAACAATTTCGGACTACGATGTCCGGCGTACCGGCATATGTGGCAAAGTATTTCACTCAAAAAAAAAGAAAAAAACATGTAGTGGTCTCGACCGAAGGTACAACATTAGTGTTTTGGATACAAGTCCAAAGATCAAGTTTGTTACTAGCGACTCGCCCCGGCTTCGCACGGGTACAATACTGGTATACACTACAGAAGCACTCTGAACATATAAATTTGGAGTAAAACAATTCCCCTTTCCCTATACCATGAAGATTTCCTGGAATATTCATACACAACATTTTTACTTATTTACTTTTTACATTTTTACCTCGCAATTTTTAAATCAGTAATATCTTCGAAAATATTCATTTAAATAACATTTACAATTGAAAATAATTAATGTGAAAAATCTTCAAAATGGGGCGGGTATAATCGGAGAAGATGAAGCCTCAGTCAAAAATATAAAAAGAATCTAAAGAAAAACACATTGAAAACAATCAACTGAAAATATCACAGTCACCGACTATCCCCCAAGCCGACAGCAACGTTTTCATTTCGTGTTCACCTCGCTTATCTTCAATTGGTACTTATCCCGCTATCTTCTGTATTTCTTATCTCTTTTATATCTTTTGGAATTGAGCTAGCTGTGTGTACAGACACAGACAGTGAAAACAAAATCCTATATGGACTCAGTGCCACATGTGCTTTGGGGCAACAGGTTTGGCGATCTAGATGTAGATCAAACCGAGCACTCGAATAAAAAATGGGCACGACTGGGTCGCCTGAACTTGCGATTGTGTGCTAAGAAGTACAATACCAGAATCTTAAGTCTGAGTAAAAGGTTTTAGTATTAGCTCTTAATAAATTTGGTGGTACAGTGTTGCCAACTACACATTAACTATGAAAATTGAACTAAATCACGCAAAATATTGAATTACATTTTCCAAAGGTTTCAAGCGAAAATCTAAAAAAGTCATTCTTTCGCACTTGCTAATACATATATAGTGGAGTGCCGTTAGACATAAAAATGACCATGGAATTTCATGAAATTTTTGAAAATATGTTATTTAGAACGTATAGAAAAAAATTTTAAAAAAAATTTCATCACTTTCAAATTTTTAATTATTTTAATTTTATAATTATTAACTTTTAGAATTTTATTTTATTTATATAGGGGGTTTTAGATACAGTTTGCCAAAGGCTCAAGAGAGGTAGATTGGGTCAAGACAAAAAAGAAATTATATTGGAGGCGGTCTATATCCCTTCGTGTAAGCGGGAAGGGCAATTTTATAAAAAAATTTTTTTTAAAGTTTATTAAAATACTATAATATTTTTAAAAACTAATGCTTTGATAGGTGGATGGCGTTGTACTATTCGTTGTTCTATTGACAAAAATTACAAAAGAAAAAAAAACATTTTGAAGAACTATTTTATTTAAATTAAATTTTAAAAAGAAAAAATATTACTACCCTGAACTTTGGTCTCAAAGGACTGCACATAAACTGATTTGTGCCCCAAATACTGATTCCGGTCAAACTAGTTGCTGAGACCAAAAAATTGTGTTTTTTTGTCAAGTTGACAATTTTTAGTCAATCAAAGATTGTACATAGTTAAATTAGTGGTTTTTGTTAGGTGGAGAGCATGCTGATGTGATTTTTTTTTTCTTAATAAGAATTATTGCATTCCTTATTGATACTCTTTTGTCTGCATACTGAATGCACGCAGAAAAATTCGCGTGAATTTATTTTGCAAAAAAAAATGAATGAGCTTGAGTGTGTAATAAAATATAATTACTGGGTGTGATCATTGACAATAACCTGAAAATCGACGTTCATATTGCAAAGTTGTGTTCTAAAATATCACAAAAGATTGGGTTCCTCTCAAGGATAAGAACAAATATAACGAAGAGCTGTGAATTGACAATATTTAATATCTGTCAGTTTTGTGAGAAAGTTGAAGTTTTTTTTGGCGCTGTTGATATTTTATTAAAATTTAAGAAAGTTAAGCCTCATTAATTGAATTTTATAGTGACACATATGACATATCTTTCGAATCATTGTTCATCCGTAAAGTATTTATTTTGATCAACCACAATTACAAGGTACGATTTCTGTAATTATAATTTTTGGGGGATATACAATATACATATCAACCAACAACACATCGACTTTGAACGTACTGCACATGCAATCAAAACGAAATTTGCAAGACACTTCACCGGACCAGTTGCAAAGTAGTAAGAAAATTCAATTTGATTACCCCAGCGAGATGGCAGTGGGAAATATGTCAATCGAACAACTTAAAATTCTTTTGGACGAATGTCTAACCCCGAAATTGAAAGACATCGCAACGAAGAAAGAAGTCTTAGCGGTTTCAAATGACCTCCAGTCTCTACGGTCACAAAATGTCTACCTGTTGAACCGAATTGCTAACATGGAAAATTATTGCCAATTGTTGGAGAGCCAGCTAGAAACACTTTCGCAATAAAGTTGAGTAAAGGTCTTCTCCAACTCCAAGAAAATGCGGATTTGCCTATTAAACAAACGCAAGAATTCACAAATCACAACACTAACAAAACCACAGTAATTATCAATTTTCTTTCCGGTGGCGACACTGCAAATAAACTAATAGAAACTGCTCCCAAATTGAGAAACACAGGAATTGTAATTCATCGCGAGCAATCAATCATAACACGGAAAAAAAGAAGTGCACTTTACCAAATCAAAACTAAGTTATTAGATATGGCACCTGCAACAAAGATTGTTATAAGAGGTGTAAAGTTAAACATAAACAATCTTTCATTTGCATACAGCTTTTCGCGAGGTTTAGTTGTAAACAATGCGGATGAATTGACGTTTATAAAAAACACGTTTGGAGAAGGTGGATTGCAGTTCTTTGACATTGATAACATCAACAGCAACAACCGTCATAATATGCAGAACTATGCGATGAGAGCGCCAGTTTCTCCACGAGGTGAAGGCAGCATGCAATACAGTCAACATCGAAATCAAAGTTAGGATAGGGTTGCCGTCTGCCATTTAAATCTAAAAATTTTATGTTATAATGTGTCTGGGCTAAAAAACAAATTATTAATCCCAGATTTTTTTAAATTTATTCTTACTTTTGACATTATTATTTTAATAGAAACATTTCTTGAAGAGAGTTGTAAAACACAATTTATAAAATATTTTAAAGAATTCTCAGTTAAATTTATTCCAGCTACTAGAGTTAATGTTTTTGGTAGAGCTAGCGGTGGCATTTTAATCGCATACAAATGTAATCTAAATACTTACTTACTTACTTACTTAAGGTGGCGCTACAGTCCGGGTCGGACTAGGGCCTCAACCAACATGCTTCTCCAGCCAACTCGGTCCCTAGCTAGCTGCCTCCAGTTTTGCACGCCAAGTTGGTTGAGGTCCTCTCCTACTTGCGTGCGCCACCTGAGTCGCGGTCTTCCTCTACTGCGCCGTCCCTCGGGATTGGATTCGAAGACTTTCCGGGCCGGAGCGTTGGTGTCCATTCGCTCTACATGACCCAGCCATCTAAGCCGCTGGACCTTGACTCGTTTGACAAGGTCAGTGTCGCTGTACAGCCCGTACAATTCGTCGTTGAATCTTCTTCTCCATTCTCCATCTATGCAGACGGGACCAAATATCACCCGAAGAATTTTTCTCTCGAAGCATCCTAAAGCGTTCTCGTCTGCCTTTGACAAGGTCCATGCCTCTGCGCCATATATAAGAACCGGGATGATAAGTGTCTTATACAGGGACACTTTAGTTGCTCGAGAGAGGACTTTACTACTCAATTGCCTTCTTAGTCCGAAGAAACAGCGATTGGCAAGAGTTATTCTTCGTTTGATTTCAGCGCTGGTGTCGTTGTCTGAATTAATAGCGGCGCCTAGGTAGACAAAGTCCTTAACTACCTCAAAGTTATAGCTGTCAATCGTGACGTTCTGTCCAAGACGTCGGTGTTGGGTGGGTGTCCTTTCTTGATGACAGCATATACTTGGTCTTGCCCTCATTTACCACTAAACCCATCTTCTTCGCTTCCGTCTCAATGCTCATAAACGCGCCATTGACATCACGCTGCGTTCTTCCAATTATATCAATATCGTCGGCATATCCGAGCAATTGAACGGACCTTTGAAAGATTGTGCCTCTTGTGTTGACGTGGGAGTTTTGCACTATTCTTTCAAGAACGATGTTGAAGAAGTCGCATGATAGTGCATCGCCTTGCCTAAAACCTTTTTTGACATCGAATGTATCGGTGAGATCTTTTCCGACCCTGATGGAGCAGCGTGCGTTCTCCATCGTCATCCTACACAATCGGACAAGTAGGGATGCCAAAACTAGACATGGCTCTATATAACTCCTCTCTATAGATGCTGTCATATGCGGCCTTAAAATCGATAAAAAGGTGGTGGGTATCGATTTGAAGCTCCTGGGTTTTTTCCAAGATCTGCCGTAGTGTGAAGATTTGGTCTATGGTGGACTTTCCTGGTCTAAAGCCGCACTGATAAGGACCTATCAGGTTGTTGACGAATGGCTTCAGACGCTCACACAATACGGCAGAGAGGATCTTGTACGCGATGTTAAGAAGACTGATACCTCTGTAGTTGGCGCAGTTCAGAGGGTCTCCTTTCTTGAGGACCGGGGAAACGATGCTGAGGTTCCATTCATCGGGCATGCTTTCTTCCGACCATATTTTGCAAATGAGCTGGTGCATACTCCTGACCAGGTCATCGCCGGCCGATTTAAACAATTCGGCAGTGAGGCCATCAGCTCCAGCAGCTTTGTAATTCTATAAGAATTCAACACCGAGTTTTTTGGAATTAATTAACTCTTTTTTTAACAATCTTCTTGAAGGGGAAACAATCCCAAAATCGTTTTTAAAAGCTTGGATTTGCGCTATTTTTAAAAAAGGTAATGTAAGCCTTCCCAGTAATTATAGGGGCAGGACTATCAACGGTTGATCATATATATGCGCTAACAAGTGTAGTCAAAATGTTTTTGGACAAAAAGAAGAAAGTGTATGCTTTTTTTGTCGATTTTAGGGCAGCTTTTGACACTGTAAATAGAGCTTCTTTGATTTATAAGCTATCAACCTTAGGTTTATCGACAAAGTTCCTCAATGTATATAAGCTACTTATAACCGATACTTCTGCGGTTATTTGGAATGGAATATCAATGTCCGATTTTTTTAATACTAAAGCCGGTGTTCCTCAAGGTTGTGGGTTAAGTCCGATTATGTTTGCTTTGTTTATTGATGATGTATCAAAAGATTTCCCGGGAGGAATTAAGTGTGGTGAAACTGTTATAAAGATGCTTCTATGTGCGGACGATATAGTCATATTGGCAGATAATCCTATAACTCTACAACTTCAAATAAACAAACTGAAGCGATTTTGCGACTTATGGGAGCTTTCAATTAATGTCACAAAGTCCAAAATAATGATATTTGAAAGCTCTCAGCGTAGAAGACTTCCCCAAGAAAAGTGGTTTCTAGAGGGTGAAGCATTAGAAATTGTCAGCGAGTATAGATACTTAGGTTTCCTTATAACCTTATAACGTGATAAATCATTGAAATATGAGCAATTTAGATTTGGTTCACAAGAATCGCAATGGAAAAAGTATATTTGCGCTAGAAATGTTTACAAAAAAGAGCTTCAAATCGCGAAAAACAATTTTATTCAAAAAAAGATTGATTCATCTTCAAACCCTCAAAAAATTTGGAGTAATATTAAGAAATTTGTGTTAAATACGAATCATTGTGAGATTAAAAACGTTTCATTTAGTGGACATGTGTGTTACTCTAGTAAAGAAATTGCGGGTGAATTTAATAAGTATTTTATAAAGAGTGTTGATGACATTATTGCTGAGATTCCTTTGAGAATTTATCATGACAGTTTAAATAATGCAAGTACCGTATTTAGTTTTAAACCTGTTTGTTGCAAAGATATAGTTGAAATTTTAAAATCGATGGGAAAAAAGAAGGATTATAACTATATGAGTGCTGAAGTGTTTTTAGACGGGTTTGAGATTCTTGGTCCATTATTAAAAACTATTTTCAATAAGTCAATGATGACGGGTTATTTTCCAAGTAAATGGAAAGAATCAAGGGTAGTACCTATTCAAAAAGTTCAAGGTACAAAATTGTGTGAAGAATACAGACCTGTTAACATGCTTCCAACGTATGAGAAAGTGTTTGAAAAAGTTGTCGAAAAACAGTTTAGAAGTTATATGAAAGAGAATAATTTGATAATGCAACAACAATCGGGTTTTAGAAAAGGATATTCGTGTGAGACAGCATTGAATTGGGTTTTAGAGAGCTGGAAAAATGAAATGGATTGTAAAAATGTGATTGTAGCTGTGTTCTTGGATTTTAAGAGAGCGTTTGAGACTGTTGATTGTGAAATACTTGTAAAAAAGCTTGAAAGATATGGTATGCGAAATAATGAACTCAAATGGTTTGATTCATATTTGAAGTGTCGTACTCAACGTACGGTGGTTAATAATAATGTTTCGGAGGAAAATGTAGTTAACACCGGTGTTCCTCAAGGTTCTGTGTTGGGTGTTTTCTTATTTTTACTCTATATAAATGATATTAATCTATGTGTACAGTATTCCAAATTGTGTATGTTTGCGGATGATGCATTGCTGTTTATATCTGGTAAAGATATTGGAGAGTGTACACGAAGATTGAATGTTGACCTTCAGTCAATAAGTGAGTGGCTGCGAGTGAATAAACTTAAATTGAATGTAAAGAAAACCAAATATGTATATGTGTATTAATAGTTCGAAGGATAATAATATTGTGCAAATTGATGGGGATAGCATTGAGCGAGTGAATGAATTCAAATATTTGGGAGTTGTAATTGACAACAAATTGAACTTTAAAGCCAATATAGATTTTGTTTGCAAAAAAGTGTCTAAGAAAATAGGTTTTCTTGCGCGAATAAGGAGAAAAATATCGCTTGCGACCGCTTTAAAAATTTATAATGCTGTTGTTAAACCTCACTTTCAATACTGTTCGACTGTTCTTTTTTTGTCCTCACAGGGTGATATAAACCGGCTTCAGAGGCTTCAAAATAAAGCAATGCGGATTATACTTAAATGTGCGCGATTAACTCATATTGATCATATGCTTAAAAGATTAAACTGGTTGAACATTACGCAGCAAATAAGATTAAATGTGTTGTTATTCATTTTCAAAATCAAAAATAATATGCTACCAAAATACCTCTGTAACAACTTGAAATATATTAGTGATTCGCAACCATATAATCTTAGAAGTGGTCAAAATTTTAAATTAGAGCATAAAAACACAACTCGAGCTCAGAACACTGTGATGTTTAGAGGTCTCCAACTATACAATAATCGTCCTAACAATATAAAACTTTTGAATAACCTTCGGAAGTTTAAAGTCGAATTGATTAAACATTTGAAAGCGGATTATCGATAATTTGATCTAATTATAAGTATTTAAAACATTTATTACAACTAAATGGCTTTTTAGCCAAATCGCATCGCTCTTTAACTCTTTGTCCTAGTTAATTAATTTTCTAATATAAACATTAATAAATAAACAATACATCATCTAATTTCTCAAACTATAACTAAAAACAACCTTACTATAATACAAAAAATTAATTAATGGAACTCCCCGCGCGTCGGTTGGGAGGGGAAAGGAGGCGGGGCATAATAATAATAATATAACATACAATCTTGATCTTCAACCACATGTTAAAGATCAATGTGTTGCAGCAAAAACAGCAATTAATCTTATGTGGAAAAAGTTTTTTTGCAATAAATATGTTGATGGATCTACCAAGTTTAGAGTGTTTGAGGCAACCATAAGTACATGCCTTTGCTATGCAAATCAGGTATTTTGCTATCAAAATATTGAGGGTTTTGAAGTTATTCAACGTTTTTTTTTTAAACGCATTTTTAAGCTTGCCAGTACTACACCCAACTATGCTATCTACGTTGAATCCGGAATACCTCAAATATTCTTAAAGAATTTAAAATCAAATGCGGACTATCTAATAAGAGTAATGAATAGACACGGCACAAACCTTCACAAACAAATTATGCAATACGCTCACCGGAAACAGTTATCACCTTTCAAAGAATGGCAAGAGTTGGCGAATCGCCACTGCCTGAATCTTGATCTCTTGAATACACCCCTGACCAATTGGCAAGACGCATTCTATAGATGTATAGCTAAGGTGGATGACTCACTTTATCTTGAATGTTTGAATAGAGCTCAAACATCTACAACAAGATTAATTTACAAAGATTTAAACCACGTACTGTACCAAAATAATTATTTTAATGATAAGCTTTCATTTAACCAAATAAGTATCATTTCCAAAGCAAGAACTGAGATGCTCAATCTAAATTATAAACCACACAGAAGTGACCTTCACCCGTTATGTACTTTGTGCAACCTTAATGAAACTGAAAATACGTTCCACTTTATAGCTGTATGCCCAATATTACAAGAAATCCGCAGGCTTTATTTTTCGAAGAGCTTTCTTACACTTGAAGATACAAAACAGATTTTGAACGGGGATTTTGGTTGGAAAATTCCTTGTTTTTATATTAGATAATCATGACTTAGGGTATCGTAGCAGTTTTTTAGACTGATTAATGAGATCGTAAGTGTAGGCTCTGTATATTATGAAATTAAATTTTTAAATTTTATATATTTTTATTGTTTAAATGAATTCACGCAACAATCTATTTTTTATTCTAATTTTTCTAAAACTATGTTTTCTTTAACTTTAACTTTTTCCATTTTGTAACAAATCTCGAAATAAGTCAATCGAGGCAGACGGCAAATTTTGCCATGCAATCATTCTTAGAAAAATATAAAATCTTGTAAAATATCGAGAACTTTAATAAAGAATTTATAATAATAATAATAATAATAACTCCCCCACTTCAAACTATTGTTCGTCCATCTTATACATGTGCTCTATCCAGAACCAAACCAAGGTACAAACCCTCCAAAACCGTGCAATGAGGGTTATTTTAAGGTGTGATAAACTAACCCCAATAGTTGTTATGTTGCAATCCCTGGGGTGGCTAAATGTTGGACAACGTCTTAAATATAACGCTCTTATTATGATTTTTAAAACCAAAACTTAATCTATCCTGCCTATTTACAGAATAATGTTCAGTACATCCGCTTGGAAGACGGATGGGTCTGTGAAGATTCGTCAACAACCCTTTCGTGTCTCAGATTCTAGAGTAGAGTCCTGAACCGAAGGAAAGTTGCCTGTATTTTTGACGCAGTTTGAACATAGGGATCATCGTGTCGGGCGGCATATCCATTAGACGCGAGTCAAAAGATATGCTGCTTCTTTGAAGTTTGGCGAACGACGCACTTATGCATTTACGCGACAGCTTGTTCCACCAAACAATTGACGCATGCTTAGTCTTTAACTCGACATGTTTGGTGTAAAACAAGCTTTGAGTGTAAGTTGGGTCAGACCAGTCAATTTTCTGCGACTCGTCTGATGGAGAGACCATTCCAGCCACGCCAAGTGTCAATAAGATTTAGCGCGGCTTGTGCTGAGCAGACAGCTTGCAGGCTGGTAATACCCGGGAGCATGGCCACGTCGTCTGCATTTATGTTTGGGCCAGTACGTTTGATCCAATATAATTCCGACGGCAGGTAATTTTGCTTTACAGCCTGCACCTAAGTCGGATCTACAAAACAGGCTGACAGCTCCCAAACTAATTTGCTGACAGTCAGGCAGCAATAAAGGCCTTGTCCCCAATCTTATGCAAAATCTTATATTTACTGAAACTCCTAGAAAAATTAGATTTTAGGATGTAATGTAATTTTTAAATTTTCATTTTTTTTCTGAATCAATTGCCATCGAGCCAAATAAATTCATAAATAAAATCACTCTTTCTTGAGTGCCTGGACATGAAGGTGTGCATGGCAACCGAGAGGCTGACTGCCAATTCAAAGGCCTGGAACCCTACTGCGGTCTCCCAATCAGTAGCAATAAAAATGAACTGGTTACTTAGGAACTGCAGAACATGATCCAAACCTAGACAAACCTTGGCCACCTCCAATCAAAACTATTCATCGACATTGAAATGAGCAAACGTGACGCAAAGTTATTTTCAGACTTCTTCACTGGTCACTGCTCTCTCAAATATCAGCTTAAAAATAGGGACATCAGCCAATAGCTTTTATCATTTACACAAAGAGTTACTCTTTTTGTGAAAAGATTTACTCCTTTTTCCATTGAAAATAAGAGTAAATCCGGAGTTAATCTAAACCCCAAAGATCTACTCCCATTTGGTTGGGAGATCTACTCTGAATTCACGCTCACATGCAAAAATATTTGTTCTGTCAAACGTTAAATGGAAAATAATTTGATTATTTTAAATTTGTTGTGCCAGCGTTAGCGTTATACGAATAAATAAGTTAGAGTTCACTTATTTGCTGAAAAAAAGACAAATTACGAAACATGAATATATGAATTCCTAATTGCGAACTTCAGTTTAGCCAACAACCCGAGTATGTTTCCGGAAATAAACAAAATCTTTAGGAGAAAAGATCAAAATGACCTTCAGAGTATTAAACTCCAAAGGACGACAGAGAACAAAGAATTACTATTTTCTCCGTTCCAACTTAGCAGTCTCCGTTCCAAGCAATTTGTTTTACCATTGTGTGTAGAGAAACGTATGCTGCGCCACCATGCTCCTCCGGTCCAAAGCACTGTTAAATCGATTCATGAACTTACTATAGTTTCTATATACAATGGTACTGCGAAACCTCCCTTCGGAAGCGGTGGACATATACACCAAGTTGTTCAACAATGCGCTGAATAATGCATATTATCCAGTGCGTTGGAAGACGGCAGTGGTCCATCCTATCTTTAAAAAAGGTAAAGATGGTTCCAATCCAGCAATTAGTCTTCTTCCGAGTATCAGCAAGGTATTCAAGAAGGTTCTCAATAGAGCTCTGTCCACATGGGCTGAGGACAAACATATTATTCCAGAAAATCAGTTCGGTTTTAAGGCGGGTCATGATACCATACATGCCGCGTCTAAACTCGTATATGATATTCAATGGAACAAAGCTAAAAAGCAGTGTACGGGTGCATGTCTGGTTGACTTGGAGAAGGCATTCGATACCGTTTGGTTAGACGGTCTTTTCTATAAGCTGATCAGGTATGGCATGAGTAAACCACTGCTTTATATTCGAGGAGCTGATTTAGGATAGGTTGGCGGTTCCTTTAATCTACCACGTGGAGACGTTGAAGAGCTCCTTCGGTTCAGTAGGGCGGTCTCAGATCGCGATCGTTGTGACGTTGTTAAAAAGTCAAATATGTACTGGTGGTTGTCTGAGCACGAAACTCAAAATGATATCGATATCGAGTCGCGGGGGTGGGCACAGTGGCATTACAAAAAAAACGAAAAACAAAAAAAAAAAATTTAAAACCACAAAACAAAAAAAAAAAATACAAAAATCAAAAAAAAAAAAATCATACAACATAAAAATAAAAAAATACGAAACATTAAACAAAAAAAAAAAAAGCTACTGATGCTGCTCTAGGTCTAAGTAGTTTTAAATAGAGTTAAGCCTTGCGCAAACCAATGCGGTGAGTGCGTGCGATGCGATTGCGATAAGTCAAATCCCTATGTAATCTTATGGACGTTTGACTTAATGCATAGGGATTTGACTTATCGCAATCGCATCGCACGCACTCACCGCATTGGTTTGAGCAAGGCTTTAAGTAGTTTTAAGTAGTTTTAGGGTGGTATTCACCAAACAATCTTAAGAGCGCTCTTAAAGCTAAGAGGCTCTTAGTTTTAAATTTGGATGTGCTATTCACCAAGCAATAATAGGGTCTAGTCTAAGCTAATTCGAATATTCGAAAAACAAGGGTTTTGAGCCTGTGAACGCACACTTTTCGAACTACTTCGAGAATTTCAGTGTCAATTGTCAAAATCAGCTGTTAAGCAAACCAAAAACAGAAAAAATTATCGGAAATTTAAGAAATGGTAGAACGTAAAATTAATTCATTCTCTGTATTGCAAACCATAATTCGAATTTCTTATTTTTTTCAACAGTTATTTATGATTTTTGAATAACAACCACAAATGACGCTGTCAGTAAATTTCGAATTTTCGAAGCTATTTAAAACAACAACCGCTCATAACTTAAGAGTGGTAGCGACCACTCTTAAGTGTTATGAGTGCTCATAAATCTGCACTAATATTGGTCGGTGAATAGGTTTATGAGGCACTTAGTTTAAGATTTCTTGGTGAATACCACCCTTAATAAATTAAAAAAAAATATGATCCAGCAAACTAAGTTTTTTGTTTTTAAATTTTCTTAGTTTTAAACCATAGTTCTAGTTTGTAAATCCATAAGTTATCTTTAGAATTAAGATATTGAGTAATTTAGAGTACCCGCTTAGGGTCAGTAAGTTAGTTACGTTGTTAGACAGGGTTTTCCATTGGGGGCTCTCAATTTTGTTTCTTTAATGTAAACGCGCCCTTAAGGTCTTTTGACATTCTGTAAACGTCAGATTGCTCACTAAGGTCTACCATTTCATCATGGTGAGTTACACGAATCAACAACGTTTCCAAATTATTAAAGCGTACTATCAAAATTTTGAGTCAGTCGCTAACTCCGATTTTTGGTCGTTATAATCGTCCCACCCGTGCCGCAATTCTTAGTTTAGTGCACAAATTTGAATCCACGTTTTCGCTGCACAATGTTCCCGTGCCAGTGAGACAAAGATTAGGACGGAGTGCTGAAAATATCGCGGCCGTAAGTGCATCCGGTTAGAACGACCCAAATCAGTCAATTCCACGTCGTTCACATGAATTGGGCATCGCACAAACCACATTGTGGCGTTTTTTTGGCGTCAGTTGCGTGGAATGGATATTAGTGACATGTGGTTCCAGCAGGATGGAGCTACAGCCCATACAGCTCATGCAACCATCAACATTTTGAAGAGGAAATTTGGTCAACGTGTTATCTCAAGAAATGGACCGATCAATTGGCCGCCGCGCTCGTGTGATTTGACACCTTTGGATTTCTTTCTTTGGGGCTATGTCAAGTTGTTGGTCTACGCCAACAGGCCAGAGACTTTGGAGGAGCTTCAAGCCAATATTGAACGCGAAATTGCCGCAATACCGGTCGATATCTGCGAGATAGAGTGGTGAAAATTGGGTTCAACGAATAAATTTGTGTTCTTTCCTCTTTTTTCTTGAAAAGCGCTAGAAACCTCTCTGTTCAATAAATGCTTTCTTATGGAAAAAAAATAACACGGTGTTCTAGCGTCATATTTTTTTGGTAAATCTGTTTGTCTCTTATTCCTTGCGCTCTGAGCGGATGAATCGAACTTCCTACGTATTGTGCAGGGCGCAGTAGGCAGTATCCCAGTGCTCATTTGCAGCATTGCTTCTGCGCACTTCGGCGTTTGCTTTAATGTATATTGCAGGTTGCAGCTTGAGGTAGGCCTCTGCTTGAAGAACAAGAAAATAACACGCTGCTCTCCGACTTATTTCATGAATTTGTATGTCTCTGCACTAGACTCATGTGTCAAAGCTCAAAGGTTGCCATTTTGATAACAAATATGCGTGGATATTAGATCTCATAGCATAAAGCATATTTTTTTGAGAAAATGCAAAAAATAATTGGAATTTTTCTGGCTCAAATGAATTCAGTTCACAATGAGCCTTCTTATTTGAAAAATTCAGTTTACCAGCAGATAGCAGAACGCAGTGCAATACTTACTTAAATTGATTTAGTGCTTGAAAAATAAGTTATGTGCAAAAAGTCTGAAAAGTTTTCCGATAGTATGTTTCAGTGGTTTGACTATGGCCTTAATATATGTAGACTGTTGCTTAACTGATTTTCTCTTAGAGGAAACAAATAATTTTAATCAGCTTAGTTTTATGAAGAAAAAAAAGTTTTATAGATTTAGGACGCTCTACCTAATAGCAAGGTTGGTTTGAAATACTGACTTTTTGGCTTGTTGAGAGGATATACATTGCACGAAAAAAATTTCAGGTAAGCTTTTAAAATTTACTTTGTTGGTGACTAAAATTTTTTCGAGTTACCATTTGGAATTATTCACGCTTCGCCACTGGTTTGTATACTTAAATGTTAAGTGATTTAAGGGCCAAGACCCAATTGTTCACATCTGAAAAAATATACAACAGTTAAACCTACATCACACAAAAGATGCCTTTACAAAACGTACCGAAAAGTAAGGATTGAAAATTGGTATACATTCAAGCAACTTAGTATTTTCCAATGCCCGAATATTATTTTTCATCCGACCAAAAAAAAAAAAAACTTGCTGGCTGCTATCACCTATCCGATTTTACTTTAGAAGTTAGATCAGAAAATGAAAGTCGAAAAAGAAAATGTCACTTTGGTTTTTCCCCGTTACCATAATGCAAATTTAACCGAAGAAATTTACAGGCGATATTTTGTATGTACTGAACACTACTCTTAAGGGTACTTTACTTAATTAAATCAATTTCTCTAATTGCCCACAGCTATCAAAGGGCAGTATGTCTGCACTATGATGTGCATGTATACTAGGTATGCGAACGCAACAGTCGTTTGAGACAAAAATATAGAAAATCAGTTTAGTTTTTCACAGAAATTTCAATAGAAAAAGTTAAATATAATACAATTAAAACAATCTTGGTTTCACATTATCTAATGAAAAAACTTTCAACTATTATTTTTTTCACGACTGAAGATTAATTGAATAGAAAAATCAATATTCCGCCATCTTGAAAACGAAAAATTACCAGAGACAACTTTGATTTCTTCTCACTAAATAATTATTTCCAATAAAGATTCGTTAAGAACAAAACACTTTTACTTACATTTCAAATTGTTTTTCGAAGGATTGTATGAGTTTTTAAAACTTTTTCTGAAATCGTATTTTCTGGAACACGATTATGACAAATCCTCTGTAAAGTCCTATCTCAATTGATTATTACACGAGAATGACATAGACGCTGACACGATGAGTGATGAAACATGAGAGAGACAACCAAAAATGAAAATAGCAGAGTTCACACTGTACAGTTAGTTGGACACACTTCGTTTGATGAATAGCCCTGTTCAAACTGAGCAGTTAGTTCGATAGACTTATAGGCTTAAGCCCAGTTCACACTTACCTCGTTTCCACTTAGGATCGGGTGATCGAATCGGATTGTGATTCAGATTTCGATGCAGGTATCTACTTACCCACTGAATCGGGTAATCGACTTCAAATGGAATCGAAGTGACACACTGCATATAATATTTTGCAAAACAACAAACACGAAAAGCAAAACAATTCTTTTACGACGCTGCAATTTCCACTATCCACTCGTTCACTAAAATAATAAGAAAAAAAACACACACACACATCAACACACTCGACAAACCGATTACTCGATCTAGGTATACACACGCCATTTTCAATCGATCCAGCTCGGAGAGGTGTATCGGATCGGGTAATCCTATTTCAATTCGATGTAGGTATACACTGGCACTAATCCGAATTGAAGTGGGATTCAATTCTAAGTGGAAACGAGGTAACTGTACAATTAGTTGGACAGACTTCGTTTGATGGAAGTTGGATGGTCTGATGTAGTTTTCGTTCACACTTATCAAGCTTGTCGTCCAACTTTATGTCACATACCCTTCCACTCCATCCAACTTCTACGGCCATATTATTCACTCTTTAAATTTAAACCCAATAGAAATAAACCCAGTTGTCAAAATTTGATCCCAGGTTTAAATTTTGATCCCAGATTTAAAATAAACCCAGTTGTCAAAGTGAGAAACGTCAGATTGTTGAAAGTGCTGCTGGTAAATAGATTTATGTTTGAAGAAATTGTAAGCAATACTTTTCATTCATATTTTGCATTGTCGATTTAATTTATATACTATCTTTTCCATGGTGTTGCAGGTTCAAGAAATGGGAACTCCACCAATTGCTGCTTCAAAAGGCAAGGGCCAAGAAATTCTCCACAAAAAAAAATTAATATTTCCAGCAAAATGTTTCTGCATTGCGGAGGAACAAAATAACAATTTTTATTGACAAAACTATCCAGTCATAAATTTTTGTGTTCATGTATAAAACAATCATTAATAAATAAGTATTTCGACAAGTATAACTACGTCTTTTAGTTTTTTTTGTGTTTATAGATCTCCTATACCAGGTATTGGGAATGTTGCGGGTACAGTGTTTTATTACAGGTAATGGCGACTTCTTCAAGGATGTATTCGCCACGAGCACCTGTCAAACCAACATTGCAAAGATCAAGGACAATCAAATGTACGTCCGTGCCATCAGTGACAACAACGTATCCATTCTTTTGCAGGGCTTCAGAAAGACAAACTTGCATTCAGAAAAACTTGCTTTTGATAAGCAGCGAACTCTGGCGTTTGCGCTTGCTTCATTGCTGTAGCAATACCTGCGATGGTATTAGCCCTGTTCACACTGTACAATTAGTTGGACAAACCATTGACATAATAGATATGGACTGCTAGTTAAATGTCATTTCAATGCAAACCTTGCAGAACTTTTGTCGACAGCGACGGTGCTGCTTTAGTTTGTTGTGCCAAAAAAATATAATACCAGTTCTACTGAAACCAGTGAAAAGCAAAAAGTTCTTCTCATTGCAGTACTTCAATGGTTATTCTGCTGCTATAGTGGTAGCTTCATAAAAATACCACCCAAAACTAAAGCGCTGCTCTTAAATGGACCCCTCGTAAAGTTGGTTACTAGCAGTCCATATCTATTAGGTCAATGGGACAAACATAGGTTTGACAAACCAATGTTTGACAGTGTGAACTCTTCATACGACCGCTTGTCCAATTTGTTGGATGGTATTCAAAAATTTTTGAAAATCCAGAAGTTGGAGGGAGTTGATAGGTATGTGACATAAAGTAAGACGACAAGTTGGATAAGTGTGAACGCAAAGCTCATCAGACCATCCAACTTCCATCAAACGAAGTCTGTCCAACTAATTGTATAGTGTGTACAGGGCTATTGTTGTGTGGGCCTCCTTGGAGTCCTGGGAAAACAGCTGAATTGACACGTTCCTTCAAATCGTACATAACTTTTTCCCCATTTGGTTTAACTTGTCGAACACCCTTTCGGAAGAAGGTCACACCTGCACGAGGACCACGAAGCGTTTTATGGGTTGTTGTGCTTACAATAACCTGTTTTCGGGAAAGTATGGCATACTTTCAAGTGGCAGATATTTTTTTGTTTGCAGTCATGAATCCGTGAGTTAAATGTCCACCATCAGGTAAGTCAAGGCCCATGATTCTATCGTGAGGTTGCAATAAAGCCGTGTACACTGCCATATTTGCTGAAGAACCTGAGTAGCGCTGCACGTTCACACCCCATTCTTCAGGATTCAAATCGAAGGCTGCTAGTGCACGTTTTTGAGCGTGAACCTCAATCTGTTCAATGAATTGATTGCCACCATAATACCTTGAATTCAAACATACAACACAAATACGTTTACTAAATTTTTTCAACTGATTGCATTTTGTTTGTCCTACCTTTTACCAGGAAGCCCCTCCGAGTACTTATTGTGTGCACAGGTACTTAAAGTTTGCAATACTCTCGCTTGCAATCATTTCTAGGCCACATTGTTGACGTACTTTCTCCTGTTTGATTAACGCTGTGAGCTCAGGATCGCTTTCTTCGAGTCCATCGAAAAGAATCTTTGAATATCCAGCCCATTTTCTGAGAACAAAATACAACAAATAATTTCTTTTACTTCACCTTTTACTTTTGACAGATTGGGTTGGGTTTGTTCGCGCAACATATACAAAGCACACTTTTTATGGCAAAATCTAGGTAAGTTTGCTTGATTTGGCTGCAATATTTGTAATTTCCCTATAGTATGCGAACGAACCCAAAATACATCCGGATGTAAAAATTTAAGCCCGACATCGGGCTTATTTGGAGTGAATAATATGGATTTGCGTTTGACAACTGGGTTTATGCGATTTTACATCCGGATGTAAATTTACACCCGGGTTTTTTGAGTGAATAATATGGCCGCTAGATTTTCAAAAATGTTTGAAAACCATCCAACAAATTGGACAAGCGGTCGTATGAAGAGTTCACACTATCAAACATTGGTTTGTCAAACCTAGGTTTGTCCAACTAATTGTACAGTGTGAACGGGGCTTTAGAGAAATAAAGAACAAAAGGGAAAACCATTACCTCTCTTTCTCCGCAACGACCATTTCATTACATTGTTGTTTTTGTAACACGAGATCCTTCTGTGATACACGTTTAATGTCGATTTCCTTTGCAAAAACAAAAGCACTCTAAAAAAGTGCTTTTTTTCGGGCTCACTGGAACAGAAAAGACAAAATTCTTTTTTATCATTGTATGTGTGCTATTTTTGACAGCCAACTCTTCCCTTTTGTTTTGTTCTGCAATTTATATAGAAAGAATGTTTTCGAAACTTTATTAATAAATGCACTAGGAAGAAACCTCCTCATCCGAATAATTGTACACAACACTTTGAACAAAATTATTCACAGAATGCCTTTCGTTTTGTGTAAGGAATTTCAGAATTTCAAACACTTCTTCGTTGGTATCAGAACTAGATGACGACTCATAAATATTTTGATAATTTCAGCTAAAATTGAGAGATCCATTTTCACAAAATAGTTTATTGTTTATTTTTATTATCTCTCTTTCACAGTCCTTTAACCAAAAATGCAAAATAATCAAACTGCAAACTGGTAAACGTCAAATGTTTTGTGTTGGTGTACGTGAAAGTGCGTGTAAATCTTGCCTCTGAATCGAGATTTGTAAAAGTGCTTTTTCGGGGCAAAAAAAAAGTGATCTAGTGCCTCAATGTAACATATTTCGAGCAAAAAAGCACTTTTAAAAGTGCTTTTGTGTACCACTGGAAATCGACATTATCATGACTGTTCTGATTTTCGTACGGATTCAAAACGGAAACCGAAATTGAATCCGTACGGATTTAAAAAGTGTGTTCTTATTTCCGAACGGATTCACTACTGATTTTTTGTCACAAAAACGTGTTGGAAAATAAATGTTTGTGTTCATTGGAACTATTTACAGCTTTATTGCATTGTTAGTTATATAGTTTATTATTTTTCATTTCTAGCAATAAATAATGCTCTACAGAATTCATTAACCGGATTCAATTCCGCTAGCAAAATGATAAGCGAATTGAAAACGTACGGATTCGGAATTGAGAACCGCAAAAATTCTAAAACGGGAGGATATGGTATCCGAACGCAAATCAGAACAGGGGTGTATATTTTGAAAGATATTCCCATGCCACCACAATTTTGGGCAAATTGAATATGGAGGACGGTAAAGATGCGTTTGGATTCTACACAGATCCGAATTACTTTTTTGAGACAGGAAATATTCAAAGATACAGAACGAACTATGCATGCTAAGGGTAAAAAAATGGCTGGTGGCAGCGCGCGGCTGTTATGTAGTAATTGACATATTCTTCCTCAAGCCACTCTTCATTTTTTTCTGCAGAAAATTGGCCCTATCGAGGTAATCGGAGCGGAGTTTTGTCCGCAACGCATCTTTTTTCGGAGATTCAATTTTGCTTCGAAGTAGTTGACGTCAAGAAATTTTTTACATATGCGGCAATGCATTGCATTCCCAAAACTAAAATCTCCGCAACAAAAACTTATCGGAGATCGTCGGATCGTCCGATTGGAGAACTACCACGAAGCAAAATGTCTCCGATCGGAGAAAATTTCGCTCCGACGGTTACCTTGATAGGGCCGAATTTATGTTTCTTGATAAACCAAAAACCTTCATTCGCATTTAATGGCTAAAATAAAAAGAGAAAAACCACATTTCTATGTTGAATCTCCAAATGTTCTCATTTATTAATGTATACCAGTTCAATTTAGCTTTTAATTATAGAGAAACGTAAAAAAATGGAAAGACTTCATCAACAAAACTCAAAATCATTAATGTTTTTTTATAGCGTATGTACATTGTACATATATACATATGTGCTTCAAAATATCTATAGTTAAGAAGTGTACACACAATCATGATTGATTTCAATAAATTCATCATCGAGAGCACGTATATAGTTAACAAATTTCTTTTTCAAATGGGAAAACACACGGGTTAATGAGAAAGTCACTTAAAAACTAAACTCAACTATCAACTGAAGTCAAGCGCTTACTGATTAGTAAGACTTCAGTCATCTTCGGATTAATTTGTCCACAGATGAGTGTGACTAATAAGCTGTTGCGTTGCTTCGTTTAGGTTTTAGGAAAATAGTCCACCTGGGGCTTTTATGCTAGACATGTACTGATCGAATTGCTTATCCAATTCTTCTTTTCTTACGTCTGGTTTATCTGAACCTAATGGGAAAATGAGAAAATTTAATTAAACAAGAAAACAAACAAATAAGAGAAAAGCGAAAAACTCAATCAAATTTTTAGTGAACCCTGCAGCGAAGCTCTCTCGAATAGCCTTCTACCGACTTTGGTCTTTTACCTATTTGACGTTCATCTCGAGCATTTCCACGACCACGGCTGCGGCTTCGACCGCGTCGTTGTTGCTGCTGTTGTTGGCCCCCAGTGCCATTACGTTGGCCTCCTCTAGGTGCAGTTCCTCTTTGTGCGTGCCCACGGCGCGGCGTCCCTTTCCACGCAAAGTTGCACGACCACGTAGAGCTCTTCT